>JAZARR010000146.1:4850000-5450000 GCA_037389465.1 Baylisascaris procyonis
TTATTTCGCTTATCAACGAGAAGCTTGTTGAAAAATCTCACTCATTTGTAGCGCACAATGCCTAATTAAGTATCTTTTTAAGTGGTTTTGAAATTATAGGTTTGCTGTAATGAGACAAGCAGATTCTATCGTTATTTTACGAACTCGAATGATTTAATTCAATTCGTCCATTCATCTTTTTCTTAATTGAAGATTGAGAACTGTTAAGTAAAATTTTTCCGGTTTTTTTATTTTTATTTTATTGATTACCTATAGCTCCATAACGAGTACACATTTGATGAATGCCTTGATAATATGAGCACTACCTAAGAAATGATGCGGTTTTCAGTTGCTAATGGGTGAAATAGATGAAGCGGGTTTCTGCTCACTAATGCCTACATGGACACACATTGAATGTTTACATTCCGACAAAGTGACTGCAATTGAAATACCTCAGCTAGTAGGGCTTTCCTCAACGGATTCAACAGAGCTTCTTGCCGTTATATTCCTAATCGCCGAAGTGCATGAACGATCCAAACATAAATCAAAGCAGCGGTATGCATTCAATGCTTTCACGATCTTATGGCACTCAGTAGTTTTTGAAAATCACGTCAACATGAAAGTTGCTTCAGCTTCTTTATAATTAGAACATGTAATTAATTTATTTAGGCTGCTCTTAAGTGTCGCGAAACGTCTCATTTATAAGATTCTTTGTTTTCAAATGTGGCTAAGGTGTAGCCGATTAAAATTTAGTTCAGTTGATAATCGGCTGAAAGTACCCGTGTAAAAACTGAATTTCGGTTGTGGTGAAAAAATTAAGTCAAAATAGAACTTCATTCGGTAAAAGTTAATCGAAATTTCGATTTATAATTGAAATCCGGTCAGTCGGTTGGTTCCCATCACTATTTATGGTGATCGTTGAAAAAGTTGTTCGTTGAGAAGATCTATCATAAAAAGGACTTTCTAGTGATGTGCCGTTTAATTTCAGTTTCAAACAACCTTTCGCATGCGTTATGCCACGTTACTCATCATTCGACGAGATTTGTGCATCAATCTTCGACACAATGAGATGTGTGCTACGCTCAGAACCGCCAGAGAGACGGCTTCGTTCAGCAATTATCGAATTTAGGGACTGTCGAATTTGTGTACCCACTGGTTGTGGATCTTGTGAAGAGTTGAATCATCTTGTTTCGATGCCATTCTATACGGATGTTGTTGAACGGTTCATCTTTTAAGAGTTTTTAATAACCTATCGTATAGATTCACGTCAAGTATGCAAATTTATAAATCGTTTATGCATCTTATCGTTTGAATTGTAGCTGTTTTTTGCTTTTTTTTTTCAAATTAGAGGACGTATGGAATTAATGCACATCTTCAGGATCCAAATTTTTGGGCAGTGATGGCCGCTTTACTCAAAAGTTTGAAGATCGCTGACACATTGCCATCTTCTGAACGTTGCTGTGGTCGACCTTCGAAATTTGTTGAGTTAATAGGAAATATTGCAGTTTCATCTATGTTGCTTAACCGTATTGCTCTGGTATTCTTTTGCCGTTTTTTTGCATACTGAAGGCTTCAAAGGTTCAGAGACATCTAGCCAAAATTTTTCTTCCAAGCAATATTGTGGCAAATATAGAAGGCAAAGAAGTGAAAAGGTTCAGTGAATATAATTTAACCCGCTAACCCCTTCACGTTACGATTACCGTTAGTGCTCGGTTTCATAGACATAAAAATTTTTGTGAAGGAAAAAACTACACGTCGGCTAGCATCTCATTAAAGCGCCTTTCAAAAATACGTTTAGTATCGAATGTTCATTGCAATTTGTTACAATTTCAGAGCAATAGCAGCTAATCGAACTCTATCAGAAGCAGTCGCTGTTTTGCAATTGTGTGTCGAAGTAACTCAACCTTTCATGCATACGTACGCATAATTCACTTTCAAATGAATGCTGAAAGAAATTCATAGAAAACAGATGTGCACAAAAATATACCTGAGAGTATCTTTGTACTCTAATATTCGAGTTGGCACCCGAATTGGATTAGAATGGAGTGCATTATGGCAGCCGATTTTATTTCAACTATGGACAGCCACAGTGCTTTAATATTAGTACAGTGAATCCAGATTGCTTTCTTTCTAAAATATCCATCCGTAAATATTGATTCTTGTTGATGAAAATTTCCGCATGTTTCTGGCAACTGATTAGATGGACTTTGGTTTTAAAAGTAAATTACTCATTTAAAAAATATGATTTAGTACTTTGCAAAAAGGCTTTTCTTTGCTTCGTTTGCTTAATACTTTCCGAATTGTACTGTTGCCAAAGGTGAGTTTCGTTTTCAGATTTATGAAATCTGATCCTGAAGAAATCCTCGTCGATCAGTCGAGTGATGTTCTAAGAGAGAATAGCAAGTCCACACCACTCACCTTAACAGAATGTTTGGATGTTGGTTCTTTATGAAAATTTCTTCCTGCTCGATTGTTACAACCTTTTGATATTCGTTGAAGTAGAACCATTTGATTGCTTGATGAATATAAATTCGGCTATTTTTCCTTGGTTGGATATAATATAAGGAAGTAAAATATAAAGGTAATGAGTGTTTTTACTAACGCTAAATAACTTTCTTTGGAAATGCATATTTTCTCAGTGAGGGGATTTTACATTCTCAGTGATTTTTTTCTGTTATATTTTTGTAAACCTCAATTTTAAAATGGCTGATTATTGAAACCATACGGCGGGTATATTTGATGCATGAGCAAAATCTATGGCGCCCGCTTACTACAGGAATTCAGCAGCCCGGAGTGCATCGAATGGAAGTGCGAGAATTGTGGTATGAATGCGGGCGAGAAAATATTAAAATTCCGTTCATTACCTCCTCTACTTGTATTTCATCTGAAGCGATTTCGACAGGTAATTCATACAGTTTTCTTTCTGATAGGAGATAACGTCATTTGTTATTGGAAGAAAACGACGTATTGGTGGTAGGGGAACGTAACATATTATGTGCTTATCAGAGACTTAGCTTATTATTGAAATACTTTACGAAAGAATCGCAAGCAATATTGTTATATTTGTAAAACAAGCTGTCTATCGTGTGAATTGCTAATCTATTTGAAATTATTCGTTTAGAAACGGTATTCTCAACCGATGACAGTTAAAACTTCGAAGAGTTTCTTGGAAATTTCTAGCCATTTTCGGCCATAAAATTGTTTATTGGCATTAACTGGAAGCAGTCGAAAATAAGCCCGAAAAGAGGAATAGACAACATTTTTCATCGAAAAATTTCTTAGCAGCAAAAGTAAACATCAACAAAATATTCATTTTTATATAAAATTGCCGGCAACGATCAAATTTTTTCCTTTATTTGCCCTATGTTTTCGGTCACGCATTGATCTTATACAATAAGCGAGCCAAGCACACTTCGCGGAGGAATTGCTTGCTGTATTTTTATGAAAATGACGTACATTTATGAAATGTGGGGCACTTCCTCTTCACTTAAAGCAAGGAAATTTGCGGCTTCCCCGAACTCCTCTGCATTATACGCTGTCATTAAAATGCCTCGAATATTCGGCTGTCAACTTCAGGTGGACGATGGTACAATGGTGAAGTTGGATCGTGCGATACACTTCCCGGTGGAAGGCCTTGATATGTCGCCTTATGTGCTCTCCTGTAGCCAAATATTCGTCGATGATGAAGGGGTCTGCCACATTTTGGATTCATATTCCATTCAAGCAACTCATTTCAGAACCTCAAACAACATAATGGCTATGGTTTATAAGAAAAAAAAGGAGTTGAGAAATGACGGCTTAAGTTGGCAATAGCCAAGCCAACGAAAACGAAACTACTTGGCCGAAAAGATTGAACTGGACCATCAAAAAGAAATCGGTTTAAAAGAGAATGCTTTTCATAGTTGTTACGATTGTTTTCAAAGCTTTAAATTTTTGCTAAAACGTAAGCGTAATAACGGTTGATTAGTATGAGGGGTAGTAAGAGGAACGACGCTCATTCTTCTATGACGCCTTATGACAGGTGAACGAAAGGCTCTCTCTCGTGTTTTACCTATTGAAAGTAAAACAAAGAAGTTCAATTTCACTTATAGTTCTGCTACGATGCTTCAATAAAAAGTTTTTATCACCTGCCCATGTTTCTGTTCGTGCGTTGATATGATATATGGCTAGGGGAGGAGATAATTCGATGAGGGAAATGATGTGAGAGAGAAGTCGCTCATGCGATAATAGAGAGAAATGTTTTAATGAAAGAAGTGGAAATGGCTCTTTCTGCTTAAATGGACGAGAATGAAGAAAGGAGGGCAATAAGATGCCAACTTTTATTCGAAGTGTCAGCTCTTTTCTCATCTTATAGTGTTACTCAGATTTTTTTTTTTTTCAACTCATAAGAACAACGTGCTGGGATTATTCATATATAAATAACGGAATATGATTTTTTTAAGCAAAGCAATGATATACGTTATACTCATGACGCTATGTCCTCCTCACATTCGAAATTGATGAGTCGTTCCGAGAATGATATTCAAAGGTAATTTTAATTGAAAATTTGAAGAAAAAAAACTTCCTCAAAAAATGAGAACTTTATCAATCGTTTGCGCATAGTGCAAATTTGATAAGAGTAACTACTTGATAGTGTCAATAATAATGATAATTTGATAACGATAACGATGAGCAAAATTTCTCAACCAAAGAAAATAATGCATCAATGCAAAATTATAACTAAATAAATTTCCTGTAACTGAAACATTTATTCCGATCTTCTTTCAACGTTTAAACTGTGCCCTAAGTAGTACTTTATCGAAACATAATAAACCGTACGTGCTACGTCGTAAATTCGGATAGCACTTTTTGTTTATTTTCCTGAGTTTATTTTTATGCAAATTCAAAAAAAAAAAAGCTGAACAAGCGTTCAGTATGACAACATAAAGCATCCGAGTTGACTGTAATACTTATTTGCTAGTGTGTTTATTCAGTGAAATGACGCTAGCATTCTCTTCTTTCAAGTGAATTTTTTCTCAAACGACAGAGAGAAATGCACCTGATAAAATTGCACTAATAACTAACTGTACGCTCTAAAAAAAAGTTCAAATTAACTAAAATTCGATCTTACTCTCACAAGTTGTTAGATAACAATCTTTTAAAAGACTTTTCTTGTATGCAAAAGCAAGTGAATAAATTTATTGTCTTCTCTTCTTTGTTCTTACTATTGTTCTTTGAAAACATTTCCATCCGATGCTTTGAAAATATATTTAATAAACGAAATACAAATGAAATAAACAATTGCAACTGCAAACCATAGAGGTTCTTCGATTAGCAATTAAGTGATATTTGTATAACACGATGACAATTGAAGAGTGTATACACATGATGGATGTCTATATGATCTATTCGCTGTGGTACATCATATTGGTGGTACGGTGAATTCTGGTCACTATACAGCAAGTACGAGGAATGTAGTCGACGGTCGATGGCGAGCCTACGATGATCGTATCGTACGCACAGCGGATCCTATTGAAATCGCAAAATGCAGTAACGCCTATTTGCTCTTCTATGAAAAGCGAATCAATCGAAAGCAAGCTAAACGCTTTCCGATAGGTTTGCGTTTTTTTTTACTAAAGTTTAAATGCCATCAAAAGATGGTGCTGTTGGAGCAAATGCTCATAAGTAGGCATAATATGTAGGTACGTTTGTTTTTTTTTTTGAAAGCAACATTTCTCTCAAAGCAGAGGTGATTTCCTCAATATCTAAGTACTTGTTTTGAATCGATTATGAAGAGAACAAATGGAGAAGTGACGATTCAACAACCTGACGCCAGAATCAATACCGATTTCTGTTAAAATTGGCACTAAGAGTGTTCGTAGGTTAGGCATTCTTATTGCTGTACATAACACATTGTTTTCTCTGTTCCTATTGGATTATAAAACTGTCCATATTAAGAATCAAAACGATTCACTATTAATGGCAATAAGAATAGTAATGAAAGCAAAGGCTTCATCATACCTAATGAATCCCTATGGAATCTGTGCCAACCGAAAAAGAGTGCTTTAATAAGAGCGTGATTCCGTATAGCAGTTAACGAAGAACCACCTAAGCGAATTTGCCTGTACAAACAGATAACATCCCTCCTGTGTAATATTCTGTCCTGCAAATTCTTAAGCTAAAAAATACCTGAAAATCTTAACTACATATATCATTTCAAGAGAAAACACCTCTTGTTCAGGACAAAGCACCAGTAAATTTGTGGAACAGCATGATCGTTTCAATATTGCTGCCGCAAACAGAGCAGAGTCATCACCAAGTGTATCAACCATTCACGCATCAAATGCATCATCGTTTGGTGAGCACACCGCTTCGACGAGTGGAGTAAGGGAAAATATGCTGGATGCATCACGCACCGACCGCCGTTATCAATGCAGGGATGGCGCTTCAACTTCTAAGGCAACTACATCCCAAGCTGTATGGTCTAATGGGCAAAATGTGGATGGGCATTCAGCACATGGGACAGAATGTGTTGTGGCCTCTACATGCCCACCCACAGGTACTGCAAGCAAGCCGTTTGATAATGGATCCAGTCATCATCGCTCAGGGGAAGCGAAGGACGGCTTCCATGCAAGTGTCAAGGATGGGAAGAACCATTCACATTACATGCGTGATTCCACTTCTTACGGAAGGCGCTTAACTCGGCAAAACCCGGAAAACCCATGGAAACGAAGTGCCTATACAGATGTGTAAGAGAAATGTCTGTTTGCTTATTGACCCGACTGGGTGGTCACTTTAAGAGGATCAAGAACATTTAATTCTCCCCGCAGTTGTTGAGCTTTTCTTTAAAAATACTCTCAAAGGGACGGTTACGCATTTGTCACTCTGCTTAGCTTATTGAGTTGAAGAGCGCTTGAAAAGAAAAAAGGACCAACAGTTCACGTTCCGTCTCATGGATCACTTAAAAATGCTGAAAAACAGGATAAAACATCATGGTGGAAGATCTAGTGTTGAAAATGAGTTTCTCTGGTGCTGAGACTGATGAAAGGAAAGTGGTATGACGCCGCAAAATAAAAAGTGCAATATATTTTAAGGATCTCAATGCGTTAACTAGTGTTTTGACTACGTTAGTCACTGTTGGCAGTCAGACATATTTCACCTTGAAGGCTTTCACATGCCGCGTTGAGTAGAAATGATCGAATCTTTAAATCACATCTCCACGTGGTGTTACTCACTAATCTACTGTGATCTGTGTAAAATGTGTTGTATCTCATATTGTTCGCGTATTCGCAGTTTGTTTGCACGGACACAATGAAAGCCTATCTCAATCACCTCCCAGTTTATTTTACTTCACTTAATATTTTTAAAATTTGATCACTGCTGCAATGAATCTGATGGATTATTAATTTCTGACGGTTCACCAGGAACTTTCCATCGAAATGAATTAAAACTAAGGGAGGCGCACTTTTTCGGAGTCAGATTCTCTGATGAACGTCGCTCTGAGTTTGTTTTTTATTTTGTGCATTGCGCTGTGGTGCTTATATAATGACTAGGAATTACGTTGTTTGATTTCAACAGGTGTCAAGGTGCGCACTTCGTTCCTCCTCATCGCTTCAGTGAGATAACAACGTCATTGTTGAACAAGCTCGCTCCGTTGCAGTAATGTCAATAACAGGGAAGCGTACATCATTTTATATCCTGGCGTTTGTGTCAATGGCATTTCCCTATGAACTTCAATACTTTCACTTATTTCATATTTACTAAGCATAGGCACTGGACACAGAGCAAATATCGTAGCGCAAGTGCTATAACAAAACGACATTACGCACTGGAAAAACCATCCTCACTACCTGAAGCAACAACGGCACTATCTGCACGCATTGAGTCGGTGCAGAAACAATTCGAAGCACTAAAACCAGCGTGCAAAAAACTTCGAAAAGTGGGCGCTGCGAGCTATCCGAAGTTGGCGCACACCTAACAGGGAAGCAATCCTTCGGGGTCGAAATTACAGTCCTCAAAAACTGAGCACCTCCAGGAAGCTTGCTGACGAATCTGAAGGGTGGACACTCACTGAGGAGCGCCAACTAAGGGAACTTTGCACACCTCACGTCCACAAGCCGCTAAGACGCGCAGGCAGTATTAGTAAGCTAGGATAGCGTTTACTGAAGCTGACAAGCAGTCCACTTCGAAACGTACGGTGCAACGTCGTATCTTTCATGAAATGACTTGATCTAGGTCGGCAAACAACAAGATTCTTTTATTCGACGAAAAGACTGGGAACAAGACATACTGAGCTAACCGTATAATCATAAAAGCAGTGAGAATATCATTCACATTTTAAACTAGACAGGATATCATAAACAGAGATACAACTGCGACGAACCAAGTCAACCTAACTTACAAATAATTGCCAAGCGAAGTATCGCATACTGTTTCTAGACACACACACACACACACACACCAAATAAGCTCATACCCACCTCGTTCACCCGGATCTTTGGCTAGGATCGTAGACAGACAATAACAAGAAACCGGATTCTAACCACTCGCAACTTTAACATCTGCACCTCTTATGACGAAAACCTGGATTTTCCAAACTTTTCGATACTATGTCTTAAGCGTTAAAAAAATATCACAGAAGCTTCAAAAACCTAGATTTCAGTCAACCAACGTCAGAGGATGAAAAAACCTTTTGCACATTCAGAAGCAAGATGGCGAAAATCCGATTCGATTATAAACTGGCCAAGGAAGAGGGCAACAAACCCTAAGAGAAGACAGCAAAACGAACGAATACTGCTAATACTACTCATGAACTAAACAAGTGTGATGCATTCTTCTTATCTATAATGTCTTAGAAATGAAATCGACCCAATTGCGGCGGCCAAACGAAAATGGAATAGAAAAAAAGGATCGTCATATAAAGACTAATAATTATATCAAAGAGTAACGCATAAAATACAATGCTGTATGCCTACAAGCACTGATCTATGCAAATAACAAACAGACTCCACAAACAAAGCAAATGAGAATACTGTCACCGTTGAGTATTGTGTTATATCGCAGAGAGTTTTAAAAAGCTGAAGGCGATGTGGACGCAATGATTACTCCATACTGCAACTCACCTCAAGTGGGCTAACAAGGTAACCTACGTCCTTCTATCAATCAATCAACATAACTAATGCTCGAGTGACTCTCAAAAAATGTGATTTATAACTGCACCGCTCCCAATCTATCAAATCGATGTGTGCACCGTTACACAAAATGTGGCCCGACCAATGTTACGCGAGTAGGTTTTTCGAGCACTTCAAAACCTCAGCCTTTTCAAACTTCCCAATTTTTTCTACCCAAACGCTGGCGTTTGAGCAGCGAGAGAGCACAAACCGTCGCAGTCAAAAACAAAAAGCTACCAACGAAATGAACACAAAAATGCGAACAAGCGCAAAATGCGTAGATGAACGACGCATCGACGAAAGACGAAGCTCAGTTGATTTCGCCCTCGCATTCGGGCACTGCCATCGACTCGGCTTCATAGATCGAGTCGTGTTGCGCCAGAATTCTCAGTAGTGGTCGAACCTTCAGCCACCACTGCTCCTTTGGAAGACGATGCTCGAAATCGGTCTCCAGCGCGAGCTCCTCTACCGGCGTAAAAACAACTCGGCGACCCTGCAAATAGCATTCACTTTGCGTTCCCACATCCCACTAGCTTACAGTATGCAACATCAGCAATTGCGCAAAAACGACTACGACTGTGTACCTTTCTTTGGTTTCTTTAACAATATAAACTATCGCTATAATCTAATCTGCAATAAATGGAAGCCGAATAAAAATATCCTGCAGCATCAAATTTAGCTAAGCTGCTGATTAGAAAGACAAAAGAATCAAGGTCATTTCCCACCCATATCTCAAACCTACCTTTGCAACTCAAAAACAGACATAATACTTCACAAAAGACTTTAGATGAGCAATAAGTTTTGAATGAATGGAAACAATAAAGCTCAGCAATTTACATCAATCGCATATACGAACGTTCATAATAGCATCCATAATTGCTAGCGAGTTCATCGCTTTCATGAGGGTACGCGACAATAATATTGCTTCATTTATTACTCATTGTGCAAACAAGCCCTTCGGGTGGTAATAACTGGTACTTCGTCGTTAACACCGAGTAAGCGATGCCAACAAACATAATGATTACAGGAAACGCAAGCTATTTATACAAAACTCCTCAACTGACTTCTGGCACATAGTACAAGACGAATTAAACAGAAACTGAACTCTGCTTGCAAAACACAATGGATGCTTAAGTAAGAAGGACAACTTACGCGAAGACCGAGAAGAGTAGCGGTGTCGGCATTTGTAGCGGATGCCACTCCTGTTTTCAAGTTAATTGCTTCTTTGGCCTGCGTTACAAGGTACTCAAGTGCACGTGCGGCCAGCTTTGTACCCAAGTTACGATCGAATGGAGTCGGACTTCCGCCCTGTTGTGCATGCCCTAGTACGTTCGTTCTACAATAGAAAGATGATGATGACATACTATTGTTCATGCATATTTTAAGGCAAGCTATCACCTCAGTGGAAATACTGCAAGTATCCACTACCTGACGTCTGACAGTACAAAAAGAACGCTATGCATCGTCGCCGCCTACAATTTTATGGCAGTACGATTTATGACAGGCAGTAATCCATATAAAAAATAAACGGTGTATTTAAAAGTGAACGCAACGAAAAATTACTCATCAATCCACAATGAATGCACACAGATACAGACAAAGACATACGCATCAGTGAATGCCAATAAAACAAACCTCGTAGAGAATGCACCTTTGCCCTCTTCGGCGAACAGCTGCTTGACGAACTCTGTAGTGTAATTTCGATTCGCCAACTCGCAGCGAACGATCAAATATCGTTGCACACCTTTTTCCATCTTCTTTGTGATAACCTGCAATATGTGCACATCATGGAAAAATGAGGTAGATCCTCAAACGCTTCTCTCATTTCTCCCATCGACCAGCTGTCGTAAAACACATATGATACGCAAGGAAAAAATTATCGATCCCTTTTACCCACCTCATCCTCCACTTCTTAAAAACGAGGATCAGCAGAAACAAACATGCAGAAATGATCGTTAGAAAGAAAACTGCAAAACTACTTGATTCGTGTAAATTCCTTTTATAAGATGCTAGATCGGGAAAAAAACAATGTGCACATGCACGATACCTATAAAGTTTACTTTGTATTAAATTTTTTCATAAAATTTTAACATACGGCACCTTATCTGTTCTGTGAGAAACTTTTCTGCGTATCGTAAAACCAAAACAATCGAAAAGCACATTTCGAGGGGTTCACAATTTAGGATGTCGTATTTGCTGATAGTTTGTACCTGTTCTACCGTACATTACGAACAGCGCTGCATTCAGCGATGACAACACATGAATGAGGATGACGAAAGGTACACAATCTATGGTTCTCGTGGTCCTCAAAATTGGAGTTGAAAGAACAAACTTTGCTTTCACTTTAATACTGATCCATGCACTCTCCAATCACCACCCTGTCGAACCAAAGAAAATTCGCCAAAACAACATGTACGATGCTGCCATGTTGACCAGAGAATAGGAAGCAACTAATGTACGAACCTTTACGTCCTCCAAAATGTCTAATACGCCGAATTTCTCCTCGAAGATATAGGCATTATCGGCTCCGGATGCGAGTGCGGAAAGCGTCGCTAGGTAGCCGCAATATCCACCCATAGTTTCGACGATAAATACACGACGCTTGGTACCAGTAGCCGATTGCTTGATCTTGTCAATCATATGGCAAATCTCGTTGACTGCCGTATCCGAACCGAGCGATAACGATGTACCTGGTATATTGTTGCTGATGGTGCACGGGATGATGCACATCGGAATTCGTAACGATGGATAAATTGAGCGCGCTCGAGAGAGCAAAAGGCACGAATGGTACGCCTAAAAGCAAAATAGTATCAATCGTTGATGTAAAATAACAGCCATTCTCGTTAGTGACGCTAACAATTTAGCAACAGAAATTTATCGACTCGCATAAAATAGGAACTTCCTTTCACATTAAAAAAAAACTATGGATGACAGAAAAAAATAATGACAGTAAAGGTAAACGGTAACAGTTTCAACGTCGAATATAACACACACCCAAAGCTTAGCTCAAAAAGGTTGCGGGAAATGGACATCAGCTGACGGGGACCCAGAACTACGAACCGATACAACGATGATAAGCCTCGACAGGCCGGGGTAATCGCTGAGGAGACTGCTTGGAAAGATGTTTGTTTGGAAATCCATGTTGGGGTAAAATCCATGATATGGCCACCAGTACATTCCTTATATGTAACGACATACGCGCCGCAACAAGTGTGATGTGGAACGCTTCCCGCCACGCATATATCTGTAGCACAAAAGTCGCAGCAAAGAGAAGCAGAATCATCTATAAATTGCTTTACAATTATCTAAACGTTTTAAGTATGCAAATAAAAATGCAACTGCAATGTCATTTAACGCTCTAAAAATACCATCATAAGCAAAACACACAAGTAAGTAAGAATTTAGAATACCTCGAAGCCACCGACAAGCAAAATAGCGTGGATGTTGAATTTGGCAAGAACGGCTGCCACTTCTGGCATTGATTTATCGGGTAATTGCTTTTGCGTTCCCAAGAAAGAACCACCATGCATTACCCAATTGTTCACATCGCTCCATGCCATCTCCTTCAAATGCAATCACATTCACGTCATCGTCTCGAAAGATAAGAACGTATCGGCTCAAAATATAAGCATATAATAAACTACAAAAAACGATCCCATAAAAAACATAGTGTCGGCCATAAAATGAGAGCTCTTTAATACAGCATTTCTAACACATTTCGAATGCCAACGATATCTTATTGTGACGTTTACTGATAAGATGCAAAAAAGTGAGAATGTTTTACGTCATTCTGGGAAGACGGTTAGAAAAAAACAGACTGTAAAGATGAATTTCAGTCAATATAATGCGTTAGTGCAAAGATATACTTTGATCTCTAACCATAACAAGTGAGCCGATAACAAGAACGGTCAATCCTCTTATAGCAAGAAACGAAGTTCCGAATTTCGTATCAACAGATTTCATTGGAAAACGTCATATCCTTCGAAAATAAATAAACAAAGCGAACAATCACCTTGAGGTCACCTCGTGCGAG
Source organism: Baylisascaris procyonis (assembly GCA_037389465.1). Taxonomy (NCBI): domain Eukaryota; kingdom Metazoa; phylum Nematoda; class Chromadorea; order Rhabditida; family Ascarididae; genus Baylisascaris; species Baylisascaris procyonis. The sequence continues at coordinate 4,863,162 of JAZARR010000146.1, forward strand.
ACCCTCGAATGAGTTCTGAACACCATATACTCTGCAGTGGTGATAGATCGCCATACGAACAAACGATCGCACCGCTGCATTCATGCCTTAAAATAACGCCAGCTGCCTCTTAATTATGCCTATTCTAAAACGCTTCTTTGTCTATCTTTCACAAAAATAATTAATTGACATCGTGTTAAGATGCATAAAAATGCAGTTATTATGTAGCTTATTCAGTGAGCCACTTAACGAGGTACCAGGCGTGTTTGGACCCAAATATTCTGTGTTGTGTTTAAACCTAAAGACCACATCAGGATCCGGGGAAGGAAACCCAAACAAAACTCAACGATCCAACTTCTGCACAAAACAATGAACATTGCAGACATATAAAGCTTACCACCAGCAGGAGCGCCCACGTTGATGACCGCAACGTTAAACTTGTGGCCTGCGGACAGATTGTCCTTCTCCTTAGGAATATGAAGCTTCGTTAGTAGTCGATAGGTTTCCAAGTTGCGCTGGAAACTGCGTCCACGCAACTTCACTGCTGTTTCCCAATCACGCGCATCCATTGCCTTTTGCACCTATATGATTTGTACACATGAAAATACAACAATCCAATCAGCAAAGTTCGAAGAATTGCGGTTCATAGTCAGCAGAAATTTTTACTTGACAGCTTAAATCTTTGGCGTAACTAAGAGGTGGATTAAGGCATCCCTTGTTTTATTTAATTTAAGATTTAGTAAGTATTCTTTTGATTTAGTCTTAAGAAAAACGCTAAGTGGTATAAGAAATCCATCTGGTGGGATATAGCTTTGATTATTTCATGTGACATTACAAACAATAAGCATGAAAACACATAAAGTGAAGAGACCTTAAGAGGAATCTACACCCCTGTGAATAGACAAATGCTCAACGAACCGCTTGTGTGCGCAATACGCATTGCATGAGCGGTACGCGCACCATCAAGTTGCCATCGATTGAAACGACACATGGCTCGCTTTCGGGTGTCATCTCCATAAGCGCAAGAACCGCTTCGGCACCCATTCTGCAGCCAAGAAGACGGTCGAATGCCGAAGGACTACCGCCTCGTTGCACATGACCCAATACAGTCACTCGCGTATCGTAATGAAGCGTTGACTTGACCACTCCACGCACCTAAATCCTCTCATAATTAGCAATTTTATTTCTGCAAAATCGAAGCAATTCATCAAATCACTACACTTTAAATAATGATTTGGACTCCAAAAATAAGCATACTACTGTGTTTAATGATAGCAAATTATAGATGCCCATCTACTCATAAATCGACCGCATCTCGTTTCTCTAAATAAACAAAAAATAAAATAACAAAAAATAATGCGAACTAAAGCATCAAAAGTTTTGATTAGAACTTCACAATTCAACTCGCTGAACAACGTAACTTCATATTTAGAAGCCAACTAGAAAGACGTTTACAAGTTACAACAGTTCACATCGATGTATTCTATTTGCGCAGATGTCCGTAGGAAGTTTGCAACATAGACGAATAATTAATCTGCTGCTGCAAACGGCCTTCCGACACAAACTGCGAACAAATTTTCAACTTGAATCCCTTGGAGTCAACGATCAAACAACCTTTCAGGTAATGCGAAAACGTTGAGACAGCGTATACCTAATATAAGCAGCAATATGCAAGAAAGGCAAATTGAAATTACTTGGTTCAAGAAACTTTCAAGCTAATCCAATCGAATAAGCTGAAAATTGAATGAAATTCATTTGCGACTTTCATTTCTTTGCAGCGTTTTGTGGACTCTCTTAGGACAGGAAAATGCATACAATTTCGGCGGTGATTGCCTTTCCTTCGCGATCAATGGCACCTTCAGCGACAATGATGATGTTTAAGCGCTGTGCCTCGGCTCGCATCGTCTGCAACTTCTTGCAGAGCACGTCTGGCCAATCGGTCGGTGCCGGCCACTCGGGAATGAAACAGAAGTCGGCTTCTGATGCCAACGCGGCCACCACAGCCAGATAGCCACAATGACGACCCATCACCTTGAATATACTCCAATTCCCGATGTGAAATTGAAGCAAAATCTTCGACATGCAATCGATATCTTAGAGATTGGAGCGTGAGGTTGGTCAAGAACTATGCAACGGAGGTATGTCCAAATCGCCAAAAAGATCCCATTTTATTATGCCATAATGCCGCCTATATTTTTTCTCGAACTTTGATCATAATATATTGCAAAGATCACTTTCTGCTAATAATAACGATAAGCTGATAACAACATTGTCTAAGACTACGATTACATATATTCTGTTGCAATTCTGAAACACACCAAACATGAATGATGTGAAATTGCGCTTTGAATCATTTTCTTCACAATGAAAGTTTCGTTTTCATGCCTCATTATACAAGTATCTTGCATCAATCTATGCATCGTAAAATAACCACCCTCGTGGCTATTCCCAACACTCATTGCAATTTTAGCAACTTCACAAACTTTCGTCAACTATGCCCGTGACCTATTTATTTCAAATTCGTTAGTTTCCTAGTTGAATGGAGTCGACCTTGATCACAAACGACAACAACTTCTTTTCTTAACAATTTTTTGAATCAAGCTTGGAAATTAGCAATAAGAGAACATGAAAAACAATTCACCTCAATGACGAAACACCGCTGATGACTCTGTGCGGTGGACATCACCGAATCAATTGCTTCTATAATTCTTTGCAGTGCTGTATCCGTTCCAATAGTCATATCGGTGCCGCAAAAGTCGTTATCAATGGAACCAACAAGACCCACTATCTGAAAGTTTTAAAGCGTGTAAATGACACCGCATAGAACCTAAATTAATATCAGTCTCCATATAAATACAAATATGGTTGAATATTCAAAATCCCAGAAAATCGTGGGTGGGAATTTGGGAATATATGGATAAATCAAGCCATCGATGTGTTTGGCAAGATCAGAAAAAATAAAAGAAAAGAATGCATTGACTAATTAACCTGAATATTGGCGCACTGTTGCGCTTTTTCGGCGGTAATACGACCAGCAGCAAGAAGATCCTTCACAAGTCCCGGCCACTCCTGACGGAATAAATTCGCACCAGTTAACGAACCATCACCTAAATAACGTTTGCTGATTATGTTCGAAAAGATCAAAAGCCGTATAAAAGAAACATGAAAAATTAAAATCACGAAACGAATTTTCTCAACTTTATCTATATTGAGTCAAACTGCTCTAATCATCTGCACGAAAATATTCCAGCACAGAAAATAGAAACTGACTGTCACGAATTGCAGTTGAGTGCATGCTAACTTATGAAACAATCACGAGTGTCTATGACGAAGCCTATGTACCTGTAACGGATCACTGCTTGTAACCGCATGATGCTCGTCATGTTGCTTCCTTCCATTCTGGATGCAACTCCCTTCATTCTCAGTTCTTCACGTTTCCGTTATGCTTCACCACAATCAATCGCTGTGGTACCGCTGCATGGCCATTTTATGCTCAAACGGTTATCACTGTTCACTACTCGGGTACAACTACTTCTGCATTACCTCATTTTACTGCTACTGCTACCTCTGAGGATCCAGTATACTTTAAAAAAATAAGTGACACTTAAAAAATAAGATCTGCTTACAAAAGACACTGGACTCAGAAGGTAAGTGGGCTTCCAAATTGACCTTAGCTGTAGTACAAAATGAAACTATATTGATTTTTTAAATCCGCTTGACAGAGGTGCGCTTTGGTTAAATCCAACTCATACACAAAACAAAACAACACAATGGGGCATCCAAAAAAGGTTTGATGAAAGGGTGCATAGCGATGAATTTGTCGCATATATTGGTGTTTCAAAATTCACAGAAATCCAGAAATCAACTCAAATGTATCTGAACAATCTTCCCTCACGACATCTACCGCGAGTAGTTATGGGATTTACTGTAGCAATCCACACAATTCTGGAAGAAAAGTGACTAGTCCCCTTTCCCCTCCCTCTCGTACCTACTGGCTACACATTCGAATTACAAATTCCTCAAAAAAGACGAAGAAACCTTGTAAATATCCTTTTGTCTAAAGAAGGAAACAATCGAAAAACTCACCACCAATACACACTAGATTCGTGATGTTATGGGCGATAAGATTCTCGGCAGCGCGGAGCCGTCCTTCACGCTCGCGAAATTCCTTGCAACGTGCTGAACCAATGATGGTTCCTGAATAAAAGAAATACCATGATAAGAAGGAATGCCCAACGGAAAATAAGTTCTACGTCAACTATGACCCTCGTCGATTATTGCCAAAAGAGATGGAAATAGAGGATAAGGTTGCGACTAGCAGCTATGCTGGGTGTAATCGAAGTTGATGACATAAAAACTCTGAATAGGATTTTTTCCTTAATAATTAAGAAAATGAACGGCTTGTTCGACGGTAAATAAAGTGCGGTGCTTCTAAAGAAGGCATGATGGATAGCAATTTCCACCACTGTGCTTAAATTTCCGAATATAAATAAACACCAAAAAAATAAACAAACCTGGATGATCTTAAACAACTTTTCAACAAGTACAACACAAAACAACACCATTATGAAACACTAACATATGATTGTCGGTAATAAACGAAACTTCATATCTAATAAGGCCTCTATAGCCTATAAACAACGATAGAGTTAACGAACGAATAAGTGAGCAAGCAATATCCCACAGGGTAAGCATACCTCCTTTCTGAATGATATCTGAGACGGAATTCCAGTCGGCTTCTTTTATATTGTCGCCTCCATCCACCATGCCTTGATATCCCTCATAGATGAAGTACACACGGCAACCCAAGTATATTCCCATTCGGACCACCGAACGTACAGCGCTGTTCATGCCTGAACCGATTGTCGCTTATGGAAAAAAACAATAGCACAATCTCATCATAAACATAAATAAAAGCCTACCCCCTCTTTGATATGTCTATTTATAAAATGCAAGCAATACTCAATCGTCTCGGTATATTTTAGTCTGCAATTTCATCACATTTAAATATTTGACTATAAATATTAGAATAAATTTCCCATTTCCACTATGAACCACTTCTACTATTATGTTTCGTGTAACTCACACTCCACATGTAAAAAACAAATTTTTTGATGTTCAATTTCGATCGCGGCAGCAATTGTGCGGTAAAGGCAGGCAACCTGCAAAATTGGCTGTGAAGAATAAACAAGCTATGAACCTGCCAAATTGGCCAATTTTATAAACTTCCGGTACATGGATGAATAACGTTCCGATCTCCTTTTAACCAACAGGGTTGTCTACCATTCACTGCTAGCAAACATTCTACAGCCGACGCCGTGGATCTGTATCTCAAGGACCAGGTGTTGCAAACATCAAATTCGATGAACCTGTTACATTGCTAGAATGTGCGAGGCAAACAAAAAGCACCGAAGAAATCAAATCGCATACCGGGAGCATCACCACCACTGGTGAAGACGGCAATCGACTGTCCTTTGTAAAGGTGAGGTACGATAATCGAACCCTCTTTGCCAGCCGTTGGAACAATCGAATCGGATCGCCCCTTCGAGAATCTAGCCCGAGATACATTCAAATCAGGCAAAGGACCCACATTGTCCTCGACAACGTCGTTTGCCAGCGCTGCGGCAGGCTCCTGTTTTTCCATCGCTGAAACTTGAGCTTGGTATCTTTTTTTTTCATCTGGCGTCCTATAGCACAGCACGCAACTTCGCCGATAGCATCACGCATAGAATGGACGCCATTCTTTGGCAACACTGACGACAACAACTCTGTTTTGCAATCGAACGACACAATACGATCGACAACAACTTGATCCTGCGAAATTCTAAAAGTTCAAAGCTACATGCAACTTTTTATCAGAGTGTTTAGTATCAATATTTGGTCACATTAGTAAGTGGATCATATCGACAGGAGATCTAGGTAAGCATGACAAGTTACACAGTCCGAGATAAGCTATCTGTCAGAAGTATCTTGAGTACGCAGTAAGTTGGTAAATGCTTCATAGAAGAACCAGGCAGCGCCTTAAACATTTCGAAAAGTTTGAAATGAAAAAATAAGACAAATTCGCAGGGCGAAAAAAATGCTTCCCCAGGTTCTTGCATATTTTTTCACCTCTTTTTATGAAAAATATTTTGCGCTTTTTGTATGCGATAATGTCTGACAGTGCACTGTTTCGAAACTCAAGTCGGAGCAAAAGCGGCGACCTGAATAACAGGCCAACCTCGGAGAATGTGGAAAAAGAGTTTGTGCTTCCCTCGAACGCCTGCATGTCTCCGTGGCGATATCAAACGCACAGCTTAGTGAGTATGTTTTTGTTCTAACATTCCATTAGCCTTTAATTTCATTCAAAACTCTCCTTATCCCAGTTAGAAAACTCCTTAAAAGGCAACTTCTCCAGCTCGATATCTGAAAGCGTAATAAAAATAAAATCTATGCAAATTTCGCTTGCATTATAACCAAACAGCACATCCTTTTGTATATCACCCCGTTTTATGTGCCAAAATAGGTGACTATCAATGGACAAGCAATTTCATATGCAAAAAAGTGGCCATATTCATGGGTAAAACTGCTTGAGGTGATTCCATTCGAATCAGTGAATTTGGATGAATTCATTTTGGGCCTACTTTGGAGGATTTGGAGTGGGCGACATTTGACACACATCAACGCATCCCAACCGTTAGCAAACGCCGTATTCAGCAGAAACGAAATGACTATCGTTCTAACAATCACGCCAACTATTATATGCTGAGAGTGGCATTAAAGGTACAGGTAAAGTATGCAGAGTTAAACTGTTATTTCAAATTCGTTGCCTAGTTGAATACATTTCGTTAGTCATGTCATTAGCTGAAAAATATGCGATGTTGATTCATGCAACTTCTGAGAGAAGTAAAATCATCTAAGCTAGCTTCTGAGAGGAATTTCAAACAATTAGAATAAATTTCAACTTTAGGGAATGTTGAGGTAAGTAAAAAAGGAATGCGCAGATTTGATATCGACTCGATATCGGTTCGGAAATTAGTGCACCGAAAAGAGATTCTTGCAAAAAATCGGTACGATGAAAAATTGACATAACGACATCGTAACGTTAAGAGGAATGAACAAATAACTCAAAAACACTGCCTCTAAGGCACATAGTGCACGGTGCATAGGTATGAAAAATTTTTATGATGATTCAATTTCCACTTGAAATTTCATGCAACGAAAGAACTCAAAAACTTGTTGGGGTCTGCACAAAAGATTTTACATCAGCAAACGATTTTGCATCAATGTTTCTTGGCCCTAATAACCGATATCTACTTGAATTAATGTTTCAAAACCAAGATTTCGCATGAAGGATAGACAGTACTACTCGAATTGCATTAGGAAAATAGTCTATAAAATAACATGGTCGTGACATAAGTTGGAAGGAACATCAAGAACAAAGAGTCGATAGCTCCAGAACTCTAGGCCCCTGCGGAATTGCAGCCGCGAGTCTGCCGCATTGATGTGTGGTAAATGGGCAGCAAACAAGTCGATGCGGCCGCAATGCACCCAGCCGGCTGTCCGCAGCGCTTGCTTGTCGTCGCGCATAACTCTCTTGCTTAGCGTGTGCCGCCCGCTCCACTATCGGCATACCCGCACTTTGTTCGAACCGCCTACTCCCGATGCGAAAAAGCTAGAGCTCTGTAGTCAGCATTTTCTAGTGTTATCTCTCGTGTAGGCATTGCATGAACACCTTGTGGCAACTAGACGAATGTTTCTCATTGTGGCAACACGAAATTTGAGCTCCTCCAAAGAAGGAGTGATATATTTGCATTGTGCATGAAACGAAGTTGCTAAAGGCAGCAGGAATAATAAATATAAGTCAACGAGAAAATGACCGGAAAAATCTCCTCACTCCGCCCACCCCCCCCCCTTTCCATTCTCAAAAAAAACAACAATGTTTTCCATTCGGAATCGTTCAGCACTACATGATGAGCAATGATTGCATAGCGGAGTGTCATCCGTACACATTAAGTATAGAAATCTTCACAAAAAGACGAGTGCATAGCACTAAGTTTGATTTTAAATGTGATATTGTAACATATTATGAAATAATATTTATAAATGAATTCTATGACTATAGATGTAGCCAATAGTCTTATCCCTTCTTTGGGCTTTTCCTATAGCTGTTAGATTGCCGTTTCGACCGATTGAAAGAAAAATATTGTTGAAATATATTCGGATGCTAAGAAAGAGGAATAATTTTGCTTAGTGTTCCTTATCATTAGTATTACTAAAATATGTGGAAAACTTATTCTTGCTATGCGAGATAACCCTTTTCAGCATTGAATCGAGTAGAGATATGAAACCGCATAAGATGTAGATTAAGAGAGAAAAAGTGAAAAGGAACCTCCTCACCCCTTACTTCTTCCTCAATTGTTAAAAACCGACACAAGTAGCATAATGCTTATCCCCCCCCCCCTAAAAAATATGTCGGAGGCTTCCGACTTCAATGAGGTCGAGAACCATTGGCCTCCTTAAAGTGCTCTAACCTCATCAGCTCACCGAAGTTCGGGAACCGATCGAAGAACCTTTCTACAAATAGAAATAAAGAAAACTGCATAACAACAATGAACAAATCAGACCAAACTGTAAAAAAAGGCACAAAAGCAAAGTATCATACAGAGCAAAGTTAGGTTTATAAGCAAACCGGAAATATCAAACACGACGACTTTTGATGGAAATGAACGCAAACAACTAATCGAAACGAGTAATGGAGAAGTGATCTATAATTTTACAATGAACGATAAAATCGATTTGCGGACGGCAATACTCTAGCAAATGTAAAACGATTACCTCAAGATGACATTCCTAGTCAAGGTCGTATGGCACCGGAAATAACTTTCGAAAGGTAATTCGGTTGAAATATTTATGCAGGCTTTCTATGAGGCTATCATAGGTGTGTATTTGACGCCGTTACACAACAATGCAATATTCTAAGACTGAACGGTTATGTAAATCTGCGCAGATTTTAAAAGCATTTCAGTTATTTATGGACAATGCAATTTCCGGTGAACATATGGAGAGATTTTTTATCTAACTATTCAACAGTGGAAGCATTTAGGGCGAACATCACCCTAAAAATGATCCACTGAGGCACCGAACACAACACCTACCAACAACACCACCAACAACAACCGACAACATCACCCATATCGACCAACAACACCCACGACAACCAACAACACCACCCACAACAACAAATAACACCACCCACATCGACGAAATACCGCTTGCATCGCCAACTTCGTTATGACACTCCTATCCCCTCCAAGAGTGTCGTAATTTACAGATGTCGACTGAGTGAATTCAAGTTCCCTGGATAAAGTATAAAAATTCAAAACGTTCATACATTCCATAATGTTCGATCGCGGGAAGTAAACGCTCGCATGACAAATGTTTACTTTCTATAAAATCAGATGCACATTAGTAACGTAAAAAATTTCATCAAAATGGCTATTAGTAAAATTTTCAGGCAAATGAAAAATTCACCGAAGTATTATGTTTAGATGAAGAAGCAAAATCAACAGCAAAGCAGTTCGATGTGAAAAAAAAGGAAATGGATCAATAGAGATGAGTGCTTTGAGGCAGCTAGCTGGTTGCTCTCGAAATCCCCCACGATTGTGAATGTCACGTGCTAACGCATCACAACAGCTGCTTGACGTGCCGTTGTGTAAATGTGTAATGCGCAAATTGGAGTTTTTCTTTCTTACAATTACAGGTAACGCCAACAATATTGACAATTACAGCTAACGCTTAGGGCTATTGGCAATGACAATGAGATGAGATTAGATTCTTTTCATATATTTTTGTTGGACGTTAAAAAAAAAAAAAACGATGAATGGAAATTGAATAATGATATTGGTATCAATTATCACTAATGACAGAGTAGTAGAATACTGGAAAAATTGTATGTTAAGTTCTTATCAATAAATCCAACTTCAGTTTGGCACAGACTTAAATGATAACCTCAGTTTGATCGCATATGAGAAAAAAAAAAAATTGGTTTAGCTCAAATAAAAGTTTGCTGAAGTATGGAATTAAAATTTAATTGCCTCACATAAGGATGAATCCCGGATTTCAGATAGATTTTTGAACGAATGAAATTCCAACAAATCGGAAGAGGAGGAGATAGGCAAAGGAAAACCCTCATAGTCGTAGATGTATGCAAAAAAAAAGAATGAAAAGAAACGCAAAATATCATATCACTTTCATCATAAATTCTAAGGCTTCTACTTTTTGTTGCTTTTGAGGAAGTCAAATATATTAATTCTTATTTTATGCTTAGTTTAAATGAGCATTTAAAGCGCCATTTAAAGCCTAAGAGAATTGATGCTAGATGTCGTCGTATGATAGTTCAAGCTAGGAATTTCAATGAGTTGCTGATTTCAAGCTTTTCCAGCATTTGCTTTCCTTGAAGTGGGAGTTCCTATTTGAGCAGGCTGATCTGCATCCAGCGACGAGCATCTATATTAAGAATTTCTTTATAAGTAAATATATCGCATTTGTGTGCAATTTAAACGAAAAAATATACAGCACAACAAATTAGAAGTGTTTATAGCTGATAATTTACTAGGCAATACAAGCAATAATCTCATACGAGAAGTATGTGATTGTTTCTATTTTAGTACTTTAACATATATCACTTCTTAATATTAATTTATTAGCTCTCTATAGCAATATTCAAGCCATTTGTTGCTAGTGAAGAGGTGAGTGAATCTGTCATTATCGATCAATCGATGAGCACTTTTGATCGATGAATATCGATCGATCAGCTCAACATCTTTCTTTTTACTTGAACAAATCGTCCTTAGCTAAGGTGAAATTCGCTCATTAAAGCCAAGCCGCTAGCAATGAAATTTCGGGCGATCTTTAATGGATCGCCATTGAGATTTTCGCTGACGAAAGCTTTTCAACACCTCCGGAAAAGAAACTTTACTGCTATTATTCGTAGACTGTAAATCATTGTATAGTGGTGTGAGAAAGGATGTTTGTTGTCATTTCGAATAGTTTTTAAATGAAGCCGATAATTCATTTATCTTCGTGTTTCTTCTACTAAACTTCCAGGATATTGTTTTTAGCATAAGTGAATACACACGTACATCTTAGAAACAAAGAAATTCAAATGTGCACTATTCAATCTACATTTCACGTCGAAACTACGCTGTAACGAGGCAACTAATATTGCTTTAACAGCCGGAATCTCTGATTTACAATTATCCTACATAGTGAAATAACATAGTACTAGAAATTGAACCTTAAGGAAAACACGAGAAAACATGCTGACCTGGCTCAAATACGTACAACTCGATATCTTCGGCAGAGGCCAAACAATCCAGTAAGACGTATTTTATCCGATTATAACCACTTCCGAGTGGCGTTCTAACTCATTCAACTGATAAGTGCAGAAATTTTTTACGAATGTAAAACATCACCATTAATAAATTATTATCAACTATGTGAAACATAACTGGAATGATCCTATTTTCGATCATACCTTCAACACTTCTAACAAGCATTATTTAAGCGAATATTACTAACATTGCTTAAGTCATTTGGCGCAATACCTGTGGCGTCATAAAATTTTTCCTTCTTCTAAAATTCCGATTTTTTTTTAAAGCTTGTCATGGCAACTCCATGTCTGTCTGTATGTATGTGTATATCGGGTTTTCTGCCCGGTATTTTTGGTTCAGGAGCCAATGAACTGAAGCTATGAAACTTGATAAGTGCAATATACATACATATATATATATATATATATATATATATATATATATATATATATATATATATATATATATATATATATATATATATATATATATATATATATATATATAACACGGATATTTCTTATATGATCATCAACAATAGTCTATAAACCTCGAAAAGTGTGAAGTATGAAGATGCAAATATTTATCTGCATACATTCGATCTACTCTACGCTGGCCAGGTCACAGAAAAATCAATTTTTTTGCAGAAACTTCGTAAGAGCCATCAAGTCGTTAAAATTTTAAATCTTTTAGACATAAGCTTTATTATTTGTTAGCATCTTATGGAAATGGTTGGTAAGGTAAGCAGAATGCAAAACCGTATACACCAAAGCATTTCGCGTCAACGTTGCATATGCATGAATTGAGAAATGTTCCCCGCAGTTGAAATTTCTCATCCCATAATGATTCTTTCCTCTCAGAAAAATCCATATAGGATCAACAAAAGCGTTCGCAATCAGCACAAGTATATCAATGTTGAACTGAATTGAATTGAATGTTTAGAAAAGAAGGATGACAGATGAATTATGTGCATGAGTCGCTTGATTAGTTTCAATTTTGTAAAACACGGAAGTGAATGCCTTTCTCATGTTATGAGGGAAACGGCTATCATATAACTGAAAAATAGTTCATCCATAATAAAGCCCAAATGTATTCAAGGCTCGATTGTGAATAAAACCCTACAAACAAATTTATTCAGTATGTTCCTGTAAGGAGTAAGATTGATCCAAATGTGCACATGAGCGTTCCATATGGAACGCAGCCTGCACAGACTCGACAAGTCAACACAGAAAAGATGAGTAATTCTGAAGGTGTTTGATGAGGCCAAATCTTGTTTTTCTTGCCCTAATCAAAGAGATACAATCTGAATATCACAGAGAAGTAGGGCTGATATGAAAAGGGAAGAAGCGGTGGGGGATTTTAAAAAGAAAGAAAAGGCTACCTTGCCTTCTTAGATGATAGGGGTAGTGATAGAGTTTCAAACATCTTCCCTCCCCTTCCACTCCCCTCCCTTCATCCCCTCTCTCTCCCAGCAAGCTTTCCCATCGCCAGACAACTAAAAGCTAAGCAAATTTTCTCAAAGAAAAATTCGCATGCAAATTCCATGAGTTTTTGCGCTTGAGTTGCAAGTCTACCGAAAGCGTTTTGGGTCTATAAATACGATAGAACAACGTGATCATTACAGGAATGTGTTCTTCGTTTAGGATTGTTTGTCGTTTCCCACTGTTTTGTGTGAAACGTTGGAACGATAAGAGGAAGGAGAAAGCAAGGGGAATGAGGCGGGAGTAATTGTGATGATGAGCGAAGTGGGCTTTTACTGCGAAGAGAGAAAAGCCTCCCCCCTTCTGTTAGAGAAAGGCCAACGGGGCGGTAGATGGGGTCCTAGCTATTAACGGAAGGCGAAGGCAACACCGATTCCCGCGGCAACCAGCTGGATTTTGCACCTTCAAAATTTTGCGTTCTTCAAAACAAGGTAATGGACTTTTCTTATTTTCTCTGCCCCTTAATCGCAAACCGTGTTGGCATGACTGGCGCTTTACTGGGTCAACAGCGTTGGAGGTCGTGGCACCAGCGATCGTTTCCACGGCTCGAAGTGGTGTGTTGGTACAAGGATGTCCGTGAATGTGGTTTTGGTGGTGAATGACTGTTTCTGCGTATGTGTGTTTGTGAATTCGTCGCACATCTACAGCTCGAGGATCAATGTGGACGGTTGATGCCATGGAATTTGATGGGTATAATATGCAGTATAGAATGACATACTCTGTGTAAGTATAAAATATACCTGTGCTTCAAAACCCGTAATTATCTTCGGTTGTGTCGGCAGAAATTTCAAACGCCTTAATTAAGTGAAAAGAAAAAGCAATCTCTAAAGGGCAACTCACAATCCACAATGTTATTTCATGAGAACTTTATTTTCATGACAAGTATAGAGCTACTTCCGGTGAATTTTATTATGAGTAGAAGAAATTAAAGCTAATGGGAATTTCGTGGATAATAGTGAAAATGAAAAGCATAATTACATCCTTCGATGAAGTGCTTCAACGGCATTGTTTTTTTTTTTTTTGTCGTTTTCTCTAAAGTTCTTCTTTAAAATCGTCGAAAATTTTTAGTCTCATTTTCAATAGTGAAATAAGAATTCCATTTTAGCAGTTATAGTTCTTGTTTATTATTGCTGTTTAAATGCACGATTCTATGATAGGCTATAATCAGTGAATATATTGGAGACATCGTGAAACCTACAGAGAAAAGAATAAGCGAAATAAAGCGCTAGAAATATCGGCACAATATGCGTTTTTTGCAATTCCGGCGATCAAATCGATCAGCCATATTTGCAAGAAAAAGCCCAGCAGCTATTCATTCATTTTCCCCCCAAAAAGTGACTAATTATACAAATTCCCTAGCAAAGATAGATTTTTATGCACCTTTACAAATTTGTATTCGCGAAGTAAATTATGGTAAAGCCTTGTGTATTCGTACGTATGTGTGCTTATGTCCAGCCGGAATTTTCGAAACTAGACTTGCAAAATTTAGTAATTATAATGGAAACCACAAGATGATCAGCTGTACAATCTTCCACATTGATCCATTAACGTTGAAAGAAGTTGTAGACATTTGAAGGCAGCGAAAAATTCGCATATATTTCATAAAACATACCATTGATCGGATCATAAAAAACATACCTTTTTGTAAAAGACTTTTACGAGTGCTTAAATCAATTGCAATATGGAGATATTATTTTGCATATTTTATTTTCAATTGATAATTGATGAAATTGTGGTGATAACGTAATCAAAACACTTAACCTATTAGCTCCTCTGATACGCTTCTCCACTGGTTTTTGCGCATTAGACTTTGTATTTTCAACGTTGAACGTTAGCCTGGGAATTATTTTAGCTCCGCCATCAGTATTAGAGCACTCGTCCCATGCGCGCATCAGCATATCTTCCCACCCTCGTTAAATCTTTAGCTAACTCAAATCGATGGACTGTTCTGAGTGAGATTTTAAATTCGCGCATTATCGTTGTGGGAGTGTGGCTTCAAAATTTTGCATTTGTTGAGTTGCGATGCTTTTTTTGTTGAGCAGCTGCGATGCATACAGCATTAGGAGGGCATCGTTTAAGGTTGGGCAAGGTGTGACGCAAGACCATCTTGGGAAAGTTGAGACCAGCCAAAGCTGAATATCACGCGATCGTTAGGCAGGGGTCTAGTTTAACCGTAGTTGCAGTCATCGTCTAAGCGTAGTAGTGAGCGGGATGCGATTTAGCTTAGACCCCATAGAGTTCATTCTTCGATGAGTTTTTCTTTCTATCATTCCTATTAAATAGCATTGAAATTTAAATGTGAATGAACATAAATAATGAAATACTGTCGTTTTACGGCTGTCTTATGCTATAATCGAGTGGCTACTTGCAATAAATCATAAAAAAGCGGTGCATTGAGCAATTTAAGTTTAGATTGGAGTATGCAATATCTGCATAATTGAAAGGATCGATTATTATGCGGGCGATTGTATCCGACTTGCAACGTGCCGTCTTCCAAGCAGATGATGAACGCCTTGTTGCCGTTGCGAATATTGTCAGAGTGGACAACAAAAAGAAAAAGAAGCCAACCTTTCTTTGCCTCGTTGGTATGTCATTTATTTTATCTGTAGTTGTTTTTCGACATTTCTGGAAAATGAATGTGGCTCTCTGTAGCATTGCGATTGACACGAAGCTCTTCTACCGAAAGAGAGATAGAGAGGAAAGACAGAAAACGTTAATAGATATGTCAAAGTGAAGTATGCAAATATATGTAATCCTTTAGTAGTGGGCACTTATTTGGTGATGATTAATCACAGTCGTTCTGATTCAGTCATATCTTCTACAACAGCATATTTGTGGAAAAAGCCGGAAGTTCGTGCTCGTAGTGTTTATGAGTATGCGAGAATCACAACAGCCATTAAGAAATCTTCATGCGAAAGTCTGAACTGGCAGTGGATGCGACTAGGGATTTTGATAAATGCTTTGCGAATTGCATCGTTTTCCAACAGTATCCCTAGGTTGCAAAAGAAGCGTACTTTCTCACGCCTCCTCGTTTAGGTTTTTATGTTAACAGAACCTGTTTGAATCCGTTAGAAGCTGATACTCGAAGTCGTGCATCGTTCACCTTCCCCCTCCCTCCACCTTCCCCCTTTATCCATCCCATTCTCCAACAGATTTCTATCCGAATGTCTGAGCTGTGTCTACAGATAGTGTTCGCATAAATGTCTGCCCGTCTGTTACTTTCAACTCGAAAACAAATGAGACTAAAAGTTACGAAATTAGGTAGAGTGGATATCGTGACAGCTCGTCTGACGCTCTTTCTTTGATTCCCATCAGAAAACTAATCAGAACTCTTTGTTTTATTTGGAATGCTAAAGAAATCGGTGCATTTCAGTGACTGTTGATCAGCCGATCTCTGTGCGTCTATATTTTGTGAAGAATGAAAAGGACGATATATTCAAGAAAAAAGAGCATTTCAGTTTGCGGGATGTTAAAACGGTCGACGGTATTAATCCTCGAAAGGTGCTAACTTTTTTTTAGATCGCTGAATATTCGCTGTTATAATCATTTCTATTACAGTTTCTTGCATTGCTGTTGCTGAAGTTGAATTGCTTATGAAGCCGATTAATTTAGCAGTTCTTTTGGAGTGAATCTGAAACCTACATAACTGTAGTGACCGTGCTCGACGAAGTTTCTGCATATTCAACTAACTGAGGTGACCAGCCCAAACGAGGTTTCCGTTCATTGAATTCTGAAAACGGCATCAAAGACAAAGGAAAGGAGAGGGGCGGGAGAGAGCAGGAAAAAGGAGGTTTAGTTGAATGTCGAAAATGCTTGAGCAGTCGGTTTGATTCGTCTGAAACGTGCATATGTCTTACATACTTAGCATAAAATAGTCTTAATGTCCTATTCCAATTTGCTTTCTTGATTTAGCCTTTGGCTTTTGTTCACGAGTTGCTGCGGATTGTCCCCAACTTTTAACGATTGTAACTACTTGTGAAATATGCAAAGAATAGAAATGTTTTTGTAACAGCAAAATTTATTCGAGCAGAAAATTGCAGTTTATAGATGCTGCCGCAATTCGATTTGGCGATAGGCGATCACGTATATAAGTTGTGCGCTTCAACTCCCGATGAAAAGGACGCCTTCATTAAACAGCTCTACAAGGTTGCTTGTTAATTTTGATTATCCTTCGTGGTAAGGTTTGCTATCATCGGGTTCGGTTTTGTGTTTAAGACGATGAATTCCTATGATTGCATCTGAGAATCAGGAAGTTAACGTTGGGAGAGGGACTTTGAGTCTCTAGGGAGACTCGAAATATGGCCCATTCTCTGGGATGGACTGTTCACCTAAAACTCTGTGAAGGGTCTGCATTTTAAATTGAGTCGTAAGCGACAATATGCTTTGGATCGTTTTTTTAATGCAACTGCGTTGGAAGGCAGTACGCAGTCGCCAAAACGTAGGGGGTTTTATGGGAGGTAATGATTTCTGCTTACTATAGTACTCACTTTCTAAAAGTCTTCACGAAGCGCGATTGATCACAACCACATTCAGTTCAGCTGCTCTCAAGAACTCATCACCGTTGATTTGAATTTGGTATTTTGCTGTTAGCAGTGCTATTGTTTCAGTTTGCTTCGAAATACCTCCCTGTGCAAAAGCCGGACTTTGTTAACGTGCCCATCCCAGTTGATACCCCACATGCGGTCGTCGCCGTCGAGCAGGTCGAAGATGGTCCTGAAGAAAATTTTGCTGATTACCAGGTTTTTTAATGTTCATATTACTTACATTTGTGGTTTTCCTTCCGATGCATTGCACTCGCTGTTGCTTATCAACTTTCATTTCCGTGAACTGGTTTTTTTTGTGCTAATAAAATAAGCGCAACTAAGACAGGGTGGAAAATCGATGAAAAAGATAGGTTCAAGTTTATTCGGAAAATATGGAGTTGCTATTCTAATTGACTGATATTTAGTAGTTGTAAATGTTACTTAAAGTGGGTGCTTTTTAATCAAATAAAGCTATGAGCATTGATTAGCAAGAGCTTTTTAATATATCTTCTTTGATTTTTCTTGAACAATGTACCGGCTAATTGCTGCTTTTTCCGACCTTATTGATTCATTCCAGAACTTTTCGAGATTTCTCTCTTCATCTTTTTTAGTGCTTTTTCAGCCAATCTCTGCGAAAGAAGAGGCTGATTTCCGGCGTTTATTGGCACGAGCGCAACTTACGATTGGCGAAGCCGACAAGTTCGCAACAGTCTTAGGAGAACAACTGCAACAGCTCGATGGAGCCAATATCCAGTCGATAATGGGCAGTGAAGCAGCAGTCAACGGCCTGATTTCGCTCATCGATGCGGCTCTTCTGGAGGCTGATCGTTTGGATGCGCAGCTGGACACGTTTGATAAACTCCTCTATGTATATTTCTCAGAGTTATTTCTTCTAACTTCTGAAATTTGGTCAAGAGAGCGCTGTCTTAATGAGTGAGTTGTTTGGATAAGATGAGCGACTAATAACTCGGGATTTTCGATGTTCAAGGCAGAGATCTGATGTGATAGCTGTAAGGGTCAGCTCCCCTTGGCTCGTCTAGTCGTCCAAGTCTCTTTAAAGACCTACAACCTCTGTCGAGATGCGGTCGAGTAAACTGCGAGACGGCACAGGTATAAGAACAAACAGTTCATCACTCTCATACAATAAGGTGACAAACATGTGGGACACTAGGGTAGCTTTAATCGCCGGCGCATTTCCGCAATCGAACTCCACGCTGCCGCCAAACACCTCCAGCACTCCAACGGCCAAAGGTAGACCCACTTAGTCTTAAGATCAGTCTAGAAGCTGGAATGAATACATGAGCACATCAACGCTTTTTATACTGTCCCGATTCTGCCTCAGGCTAGCCTCACGACAGAAGCTGTCGTTTGATCTGCCTGTGTGATCTTAACCCTCTCTGATTACCCTGCACCGCGCACTGTTCCTGCTTGATCTACAGCCGGCTTGTCGGTGTCACATAGCTTCGCGTACTGGTTAAGTTTATGATCCAAAACTCAAATCGCATTCTACACGTGATGGTACTATCGATAAAGTCAGTAAAGATGGTGTGTTCTTTTTTGTTATCGTGACGATGTCAGATAAATCTAGGTATCACTATATGAGTTATCTGCTTCACTAATATCATGCCTGTGCGATTTGTTATACTCAAAATTGTGGAAGGGAATTTCATTTCAATGACTATTCGTAAAGGCTAGTCGACTTTCAGCAGTCTAGATGATGAGTGATGTATGATGCAAACCACGAATCTTTCAACTTTTTAGGGACTGATACACTCGAAGGTTTATATCAAGTAATGCTTGCGTTGTTTAATTAATTGCAGCATGTGCGAGACAGCGTGGAGTTGATTGAAGAAAAAGACAGTTTGGGTTGTGTGGAGAGGAAGAACACACGTGTGCTGAGGGAATATTTAGCCGAAACTTTGAATGCCATTGATGTGGTTAGCGATGAACACATCCGTATTCTTCAACACGCCAACCTTTCCGACCCTATGAGGTAATTCGCTTTTGTATTGTGTTTGGTGCGAGAAACATCAGGTGTTTTCATTCCCCGCATTTCAGAATGTTGGAAGAAGATTAGAGCAGTCATTGAGAATATAGCCGGCACCTGTGCTAGGGAAGGAAGGCATTTGAAGCAGGACCTTCACTGTTATATATTTGCTTCGCTGTTAGAGTGAGGGCATGCTCCGTATCCAACCTCCTCCCTCACTCCTTCCTTCTTTTTCTTGCAACGACGAAGAAACTGAAGAACCAGTTTTTCATGGAGTTCGTGGACTATTTTTTTAATACTTTGAATGTCTATTTTTGAAATCCCTCTTGCAAGTTGACAACTTTATCAGCTTCTCGCTAGAGCAGCGTTTGCTGGCATTCACGAGAGCGGCATTCTGATGTTATGGATGTATACTTAAAATGAGCCTGCACATTGCAGCATAAGTCGATGTTGTGCAGCTGCACGAGCAGTGCAGGTTTTCAACTCGTCAAAAGTTAATCCCTCGATGCATCTTATGTTGGCGTATAAGCAGCGATCGGAACTGCTGAACCAGCTCACCGATGAGTTTATCGAGAAACTTATGGCACATCTTTCCGCACTATTCTACAATTTGGTAATTGTTTTCAGTCGGGAAGTCTACCTATATGGTGCAAATTTTCGATATTTTTATTGAAGGTCGAAGATGAGGCTTGTTTCTCCTCGCCCTTCCTGTATCACCTCTTCCTCGCCTCCTAGCCTCTTCTTTTTACCAGGCAACCGGGATTATATGAGTGGGAGAATGTTCTTTGCAGATTTTGATTGGCCTATTCTTCGCTGTTTCTTTTTTTTTTCAGCGATCTGATGTGGATCTTTTAGATTTAACAGATCTTCTAGAATCATACTTTAGATTTGGTTTTTTACGCCGCCTGTTTTCAGGAAATACAGAGCATTCCTCTCATCTACTTCTTTTTCCACCTCCTTCCTCACCTTTCACCTCTCTTTCCTCTCACCCACTTCCACTATCGTCCTTTTCACCTTGTTTCGCAATGTCAAGCCATCAGATGGCTCCTTTTAATCTTCCGTCAGTTTGTTGTTATGAGTCAGAGGTGTACTGCGACGACGTAATTTTGATACGCTACAAAATAAAATGCTTTATATGCGGATAATAACGAAGTATGCACTTCATTGCATTTTGACACGGAGTGTGAGAGAAATAGATGAACGCCTTCAGTATTTCGTTGATCCACTCGTAATAAAGCAAGTTGTATTCAGAAATGGTGCGTTTAGATTTACGGCGCGTAAGTTGTAGCGTTCTTGCGAACTCTTGTTGCCTCCTTCGTAGAATTAATCATTTTTAGAACGAATTGACTGAAGCACCCGATTGGCATGAGGTGGCGCTACGAAAGCAGTCTGAGCGTTTTCATGCATTACGACCGTTTTCCGACTTGATCGCATGGCTAAAAGTGACTAGACCTCTTGCATACGAGTCTTCAGTTCAGGTATTCCTTCAACACCCATGCCTTAAAAATGTGCTCTTATGGTGGTAATTTTGAAAGTACAGAAAATTTTTCACAGCAATATGACTGGGCTGTGTTCGTAATAAAGGGAAACAAGGATCGTTCGCCGCTTTCATTTACGCAGTTTAGAGTTTTGAACTACTGCACCTTAGCTGGGATGACGATTTGCAGGTTTATTTTTTTTCGTTTTTCTGAATCTGGCTCTTTTTTTCCTCGAACATGAGCGCTTGCTTCTGCTTTTTAATGCAAAAAAACCAGTTTCGGTTCATAGCAAATACTTGTTGGACAGTGAATTGCGCGATTAAATGCAGTACGAATTGAAACAGTTTTCTTTTTTAGAAGTATGTAGTACTTTATTACAGTTTTATACCACCTCATTTTTTCGGGAGCGGCCATGTTTTTCGGGAATTCCTATTTCACAGACCCATCATCGGGGCATATTCCCAGAGAGAACATAGATTATCTGTAATGAGAGTTTTGATTTCCAATGTGTTTATGCGGTGCAGTTAGGTAGAGGACGATTATTGCTTTTGCAGAGGTATGTCCAGAATACGAAGGTAATATATAAGAAGGAATTCGAACGATTTTTTGAAGTGATCAATAACGAACTTAACAAATTAGCGAACGCTGAAAGAAGAGCAACGTTGAAGAATTTGGATTCGTCGAAATCTTCACTTGAACGTGCATTTCGAACTGAGAATAAGGTTGATCAAAAAGCGTTGATTAACGTAAGTTTTTATGAAATTTTTATTGGAGTTCAAGGATCTTTTTACTGAATTGTTGAATTGATATATGTTTTTATTTACTCACAAATATTCGGAGACGAAAAACAATTGAACCGTCGTGAAAGTGGTAAGCTTTAGTTCACTATTCACTTCAGGATGATCGTACTTTAGGATGATCAATGAATTAGTTCACGGCTGGCTAAATCGTTACCGAAGAATAGCCATATAGAGAGTAGGATGGCGAGTTGATCTATCTGAAGTGTGCTATCCCCAAATTCCCGAGGGGCGTGGACAAACGTTACAAGTGCTCTTGCCAAATCTGGGATGTGACATTACGGCGCTGGAAACAAAGTTGCAGAAATCCACCTTAACCGCAAAAATTCCGCCATTTTTCATAGTCAGTGTTGTAGCTTTATCCGACAGATCAGTAGTTGAGGAAACATTGCGAGTATTTTGAGTTCTTGAACTTGCAAGTCTTAGGTCATGTTCTATTCTTCACACATTTTTAGGTAAAAGATTTTCCTTACATAGCATACAAGTTGAGCCCTATGCGCAAATGGAGCCTTCACTGCTTCACTGCGGCTAAGTGGTCACTTATCGAGTAGTTTAAAACGAGTAGGCGCAAAAAATGGCAGTGTTAGAGGGTTTTTATTGAAGTAAAATATTTGAACTTTTCGTTTTGGTTTTCCTGAATACGTGCTTTTTTTCAGCTGGTGGAAATCGTTTTGGGTGAGGTGGGACCGGTGGTGGAGTCGGAGCAAAAGTTTTGCACGAGGTTCTTCCATATGAGTGGCGATCTGCTTGCAACGATCGAGACACAGTCAACATCGAGCGGCGAGAGCGGCATCGGTCGAAGTGTCGAAAAACAAATTGCCGATCAGGTTTAGTGTTTAACGATTTCCGACTTTTTTCTTCCTTTCGTTTTATCGAATACTTCCTTAATATATGGTTATTCGGAACACTACTAGGTCTATAAATAATAAGTTATTCTATTGCAATATGCATTTGCGCTTCTGTATTTGATTTTATCAGAAAATTCATTCATGACATCCTCAAATTAGTTTCCGCTGAATTTTGGATTTTTTCAGTGGTCTTATAATTGCGTCCTTATTATCTTCTTTTCAGATTCGAAATGTTTTAACTCCAATCTTGGAACCTCTGCATGAGCATTTGGATAAGTTCATCAAGGCTTGCTGCCGGACACAACCTTCGTAAGCTTTTGCTCTCATCTTGAACATTTCACATCATTTGAAAACTGATTTGTACGCTTCTTTCTTATAGTTGCGTCATAAAATTTTGAAGGTTTTGGTGAAAAGGACAGAAATTATGGTCAAACATGATCCCATATAGCCTAGACTTAGCTTTAAAGGTGAGGTGCTGATGATTCTACTATGATTTTCTGATAACGTAAGCTGTTGTATAAAACCTAGATGGTGGACTATTCTAGGATTGTATTCGTTCTATTTGTATTGCTGTCGAAGAAGGCGCTGACATTACAAGATTCAAGCTCATATTTCTCTGTAATGGTGTTCGGTCGGCTGGTTGTTTTGGTCAAAAGACAGTTGGATATTTTCATGGTAGGTGCGCTATTGTTGTTGCATTGCAGAATAAGTGTTATTTGTTTTTTTGTAAATCAGCTGTCCATTAGCTCTGTGATGGATTATATTGAACAATGAATATCTTCTCGTTTCTATGAAACCTTCAAGTGAACCTTATTTCTTCTTTCCAAGTTTTTTTTGCCTTTAGTTCCAAAGCATTTGATGCTGATTTCATAACGCCGTTGTAATTTGAAACTAGTGTAGTGACGATAGGGGGGGGGGGGGAAGGGGGGTAAGCAGAAATTTCTGGAGCAATGATCCACGTGATGTTTTTTGTGAACATATCTCATTCAGCACTATTCGGATGTACATTGCAGGATGGTGAGGCGCATTATTTAGCTGATGTACGGATTTCGAAGAAAACACGTATCGGTATTCTGGACAATCTGGAGCGTTTCAAAGTAAATTCGGCTTTTATATTTAGATATGACTTTTCACAATCGCGCTTCGCACTATTGTATAATTTTATCTTTTCATTGTAGGTGAAAAGGAGAAGCTTTACAAAGAGGAAGGAGAAGATTTAGAGGGATGAGGCAACACAGAGCTAATCTACACCTTATCCGTAGTAATGTTTAATAAGATTACCTCAGCGAGTTTTTTTTTCGAAATGCCTATGAGTGAGTGCGGTTTCGGTCGGCCTGCATGATGACCGATGCTGAAATATTGTTGCAGGTTTTTGTGGTTGGGTGCCTTTTGCATTTCTTTGTCAATTTGTTGAGCAGTTTGATACTGACTTATTGATTCCTCGAATCTCTTTTAGTTTGTTGAGTATCGTATATACTGAGATGACATACTTTTAAACACTTTACCTCTAGAGGTAGCAGATTTCTAACATCCTACTTCGAGAAGTTTTAGGAGTATTAGTTTTCGTTTTCATTAATCAATATTGTTAGTGCGGCCCATACATAAATGGAATGCGATGAGAGCTATGGTGCTTTTTTTTAGAAGCAATGACCGTTGATGTTTGAACGGGCGTGGCATAAATTCTAAACCGAATTGATTGACAAATTTCCGTCCATGGGAGTATCCAAACTCACCTTTTAAGGTTATCAGTTGTATACTTTATTAGTTGAGCAGTGTTGCACAGAGGGATGCCAATGTTTGGACGTTGTTACTCTTCGTATTTGAGGTAGTTCCTGAATTTATGGACTTTGTTCAGGCATACTTATTATGTCTTAAAGCAGTGATGAATTCTGGAGGAGTAGTTGCAGTATACTAAGAGTGTACAATAGTAAAGAAATCTTCTTGGTATCTGATGTGCTTATGCTTGGAAGTGGTAAACAAATTTTGCTTTATTTGTTCTCCGCAGGACTATTCATTGTTAAACTCAGGTGCTCTGCGAAAGTTTTTAACATTTGAGTTCATGCCTTCCTTTGCAAAAATTCATTATATGGGGAACGTGCACTGAGTAGGTAGCAGAGTAACAGATTTTGTTTTTCCTTGTTTGCTCCTAGACGGTTCAGCGTGTCGTGGTAAGCAGGCTGCTAGATGTTCTGCATGTCATGGTGTGGTAGACAGTGCAGGAAATGATGTATTGTTAGATTAAATTAGATAGAATTAGGTAACAATTGCGTGAAATATATTCAGGAAGTGGCACGTGCGGCGGAGACAGCGTTTGCCGAAACAGAGCGTCGTGCAGATTTGGACCGCTGGTACGCGCAACTGATTTGCTGTCTGAAGGAAGGCATCGAACGTGCCGCTATTTCGCCCTATTCGAAGTCACCACCCGCCGTTGTCCGATTTGAAAACTATCACCAACTTTATTGTAAGTTTATTTTTCGAGCTTTTTTTTGATGTTCAACTGTTTATTACACGTGTTTATTTAGAGTTTTGTTTTATTGATGAGTATTTATGAAATCGTGTCTTCACAATCCTAATATAGAAATTGGCAAAGGATAAGTTTAACAGCATGACAGCATCATATGCCTTTAAATGCAAAATCCATCCGCTTCCCCAGAAAAGATAGTGGGTATTTTATTGATGCGTAGTCTGAGTCATGACCGCCGTTTCGTCCTTTAGCATTTCAGAAGCCTTTCTCAATTTCTCAATCAGAAAATGAATTCCTTTTTTGAATCCGCAAGTGTTTGAAGATCCTAACACTACAGCTTGATTCATTTGGAGGAGGAGTTATGCGTATCGTATTTCCAGTGATTGTCAGTCACATTGTAGTAGTTCCTTCGCTTTCTATCGTATGTACTAGCTGTTAATCTGCAATACTTTTATAGCTAGATGTTATCAGCTGTTTATGTTGTAATGAATTTTTCCTTTCGAAGTTGTGTAGAAGTTTGATTGATTGCAGCGATATTGTCAGAGTTGAAGATTGCTTGTTTGGATGCACAGAGAAAAGATGCAAAGAAAACTTATCAGGAAAGTATTCAGAGCTATGTCAAAGAATATATGGGGAAGCCACTCGAAAAAGTACATGTACGTTTCCTTCCTTTCTTTTTTTTTTGCTGTTTTAATTGCGTTTTCATTCATTAATCGTTGCTAATTGAACTGTTGAGCGCATAATGCGCCTTTCTGAGAAGTCAGTGAACATGTTGTTCAGGTTTTCTTCGAAGGAATAGAACAAGCTATAGAGCAAGGAATGAAGCCAGAGGAGATCGCATTCCAGCAGCAGTTCAGCCGGGCGGAGCTCAGAAAGGTTTTCTCCTTGACTTGATTATGTTCAAAGAATTCTTTTCTGACTATCGTTCACCCATTATTTGTTGGCTTTTAGGGGGAAGGCAGAGTAGAGGCAGGAATAGAACTCTCTTCAGAATAGGAGGGAAGAGGTAGATTGAGGGGTCACCCCAAGTGGGCAAGACTCATGCTGAGGTGAAGTTTTAAGAACTTTTAGTGGAGCCATTCGATTTATTGTCATGTGCAACATTTTAACTATGAATTTGTCTTTAATTCCACCTGCCTTTCATAGGTAGGCTTGAAATTTTTATTTTTCCACCGAGTCGAATTTCCATTCTTTTATACTGAATGTCCCACAAACTTTACTCTCAGTGGCTCTCATATTGCAGTTCAAATTCGTTAATTCTTACCTGCTTCTCCTTGATGTTGATGTTAGTATGTGCTGGTATTATATAATTCTAGATGTCGGTATTTCAGGTTTTGGCGTTGTACCCAGGCAAAGAAGTTAAAAAGGGTTTGGAACAGCTCTACAAAAATGTGGAAAAACATCTCGTGGAAAATTCGCCACTGTTGCAAGTTGTGTGGAGGCATATGCAGGTAATTGCTGTATTAATACTTGACTCAAATATACCACAATGATAAATGGAAAAAGCGATACGCAGTTAAATGCTTTCGCTTATTTGATCGAATTTTAAGCGGTTCACTATGGGAATAAACGAGCTTTATTGTTCGTATAGCGGATAAGTGACTAGTTAACTACCAAAACTTTGGATTGTGATGAAGTTTTTTTGTCCTGAAACGTGTGTTGCTATTTTCAAGTTATATTTCCGGTGCTTTCAAATTCAATTATTGGAACTTTTTATGCATTGAGTATTAAAATGGTGACTAGTTATGATATTTATAGGACGAGTTTCTGAAGGAGTTGAAACGCTACCACCAGATTATTGGACAGTGCTACGCAAACTCACGTATTGATCTCGAGGTATCCATTCAAGATGTGCTCACCTACTTTTCTCAGTTCGCTCAGGAACATTAAGCCGTCATTATTTGTGATTATATTTTAATCCACATGTATGGTCGCCATATGTAGCTCCGTAGTCGAACGTAGTTGAACGGGACTAAATGGGGAATGGTGGAATTCCATTTCGAGGTATTCGAAAATATGTAGAATAATCAACCAAAATACTAAAATTTTTTCTAGTTTAGAAGTTATTGAGACTGTTCGACTGAAATGCTGAAATCCATGTATGTTTCTTCTATGATGTAAAGATCGTAGCTATGAAAACCTAGTTTTGAAGGTCTGGTTTCATTTTCCAGACGAGTTGGGCTAGCTATTCGTTAGTTTGTTCGGGAAGTGCCTTTTTTCATTGTTATCGGGAAGATATTAAAAGCGTCGCTTTGGGATGTTGTTAACTTCTTGGAAATACGCGTTCTCAAATTTTAAGTCTGTTCTTGTTATGTGAATGGTAATTATTGCTTTTATAATAGGTGATGTAAGAACATAATAGATGGCTTGTGATCGTTTATCGATTGCTTTGAAAGATTTCGTGCTCAAATTCACTATTTATTTCTGTTATATATTATCGTTTACATTTTTCTTTATTTATCGGATGATTGCTGCTGATATTGCCAAATAAAGGGCTTTCGAGATTTGATTTACGCAGTTAATACAGTTTAGTAAGAAAACCACCAACGATGTGAACAATGAGGACGAATGCTTCCTTCCTTTTCATCCTCGGCATTCTTTGCTAAGTGCAATTCGTCCTTCTTGGTGCCCTGTTTTATGCGCACATAAAGCGCGACAGGAATCCGTCGCTTTTCGCTAATCTTATTCGACAAGAAGGAGTAGGACGCCTTCTATGGAGGCAACAAGGGGAAAAGGAAAAACCTACTTGGAAATTAAATTTCAAAACGAAGCGTCCTGCTTGGTGAATTAGTGGATTTGTTTCGTCGACACATAAACAGTAAGTACAAATCAGGTCCAATTGCAATACTCGTGGAGCGGGACAAGAACAATAGTGACAACTGCATGTCAAAACCTCATCGCTAGTGTGCAACCGTTGTGCGAGTAGTATCACGATAGTGACGCTTATGCACGTGATTTTTGATGTCACAAAAAAGTACATTTATTCGTTTGTGTGGTAAGAAATCCACTGACATAGCACAGGCATTTGCGGTTTTTGCACCACGAAAAATTGGAATATTTTAAAGCCAAAAGTCCTCACTAAATGAATCAACTGGGAAATTCTATCAGGCGCTTTTATTTTGCGAATTAACGGAAGGGGGCTACGATAATAGTCGAGCAACGAGTGTTCAGCACGTCCAATACCACTCTGAGGATAAAGTGCCGTAGAATTCGAAAAAGCGTGATTGAGGATGCTCTAACAAGCGAAACGTTCGCTTTGAGACCGCAGTCGACACTGCAATGCTTCAAGCGAGCAAATGAGGACTGGAATCAAAATTCTTGGTCTTTAAATAGTTGCAGTTCGGACCATCTCCGTACTTGAAAGTTTTGGTATTGATATGAGCGCCACCCGAATTGTTTTGTTTGGTGAGCTCGTTGTATTGGACGCCCTAAGCATAATGGCAATATCCGCATCACTAGATGCGAAAAGATGCATGACGAGAGACGTAACGTTGAAAATGCCAACAATGTTCCAAGCTTTGACTACAAAATGGAAAGCCAACGATGCCAACAAAACTATTAGAATTATTCTGCTTAGTTTTCTTTCGTTCTCACCCATTATTTTCACTTCCTTTATGATGTTAATCCTTTAAGGTATTCTATAACAAAAAATAATTAAGCATCATTATTGCAGCATCAAAACGTTCATCTTCATCAACTCCATCGAATAATATGAAACACAACCTTAAGAGAAGCACAAATTCATCACAACTAGTGAAACACAAACATATCCATGAACGCACTGATGAAACGCCCTTGAAGGTTTTCACGAGAGGAACTCCTCATAATCGTTATTATCATCTCATTTGTTCATTACACATTGAACTTTTAATGTGAAAATAAAGAAATTTTCACTGCCTGATTAAGGTGCAAAATTTTAAATGAATCCGCGTTCTGTACTGCTTGACCGATAGCGTTTGATGAGGGTACCCGTTGACTTACAGATTGCCAGCGGAAGTGCTGTGACTGTGAGATGGAGGATGCCTTGATCACATCAATGACCTCTGTAAGATGTGTATGAAATGAGCAGCGGCATTGAGCGCCAATTTAGGTCCTGAAGTTTATATTCATTGCTGAGCGGGAAAGCGTTGTCCTGTGCAACCTTATTTTGCAGGTAGAAATCGAACAGTTTGAATTCTTTGGCTGAAGTATAGGGAATTAAAATGTTTTGCCATTCCATATCATTGGACCGCTAGAAGTCAGTAAGCAAAGTAATTGGTGAGTGCGAGGGGGTGGGAGGGTGAGGGAGGAGGTGGAAGGAGGAGACTTCGATGTGTTTAGGCGCAAAGTGGTTAAATCTCATAATTATCGCCCACTTGACGTGCATCTTATTTGAAAACCTGTAGTTGAGTTCTTCATTGCTTACCGTATTTTTAGAAGGTTTGCAAAATCGAACAATTTCATATTCATAGTTAACTTTAGCTATAATAACTTTCTCCTGCAAACCTAAGCTTTATTAGTGGCATTGTGAACGGAATCGTCCCTATGAAAATTTGCTTTTTTTGCTACCTATTGATTCTAGCATCACAACGACTACATCATTTGGCACATATTTCACAATAATTCATAATCATATCGGTCATATTTCACTATGCATTTTTGAGTGATCCTAATGGTTGCAACATCTATTGGAGCACCTCGGACTTACAGCATGACCATTCCAAATTCACTGTTTTGATTTTGAATCAAGCGTTGCTGCTGAGTAAATATTTGAAATCACCGCCTACAATGTCGTTGTATGTTGACTGACCTCGATATTCAATGAATTCCCATCTAGTCTACAGCATTTGATGGATTTCAACAGTTCAACGTAATGTGAACTCGATGGTCCATTAGATGTTTTATTGGTGCAGGTAAATGTAAACTTGCTGTATTACGTGACACGGTTGGTACGGCTTGGCGATCTCTTCAACTAGGTCATTGTTTATTGTGTATATTTTTCTGCAGATGTTGATGAGTATATCACAGGTAATCAGCTTTTTTTAAAGTATATGAGGCGCTTGCGATGAGCATTCTTTGTTTGAAGTGCTTAAAGATCAAGTGGGAGTACGACGTGCTTATCGTTGTTGGGTCGAGTTCGGGGGGGAAAGCGCTCGTAACGTGACGAAAGCTAGACCCAGATAGGCACTGAAGTTGAGCGTACGGAGTAGCGAGCGCGATGCTGTGGCGTTTGTTGCCGGCGGCGGCAGCAGTTGGCTAATCGACGAACGATGGGATGCGGTGTGGAGCCGAGAGTTGAACTCGCACTCCGGCGAACAATTTTCTTCTCCATATTCCTATTCGCCTATTTACTGTTCGGCGCTTTCGCTTTTTCAATTTTTCCCAGCAGGCATCAAACAATTGTAAGTGTTCTTTTTTCTTTCACTTCCTTCATATGTTTTTCACGATATTGCCTCTTAGCGGTTTGTCACTTGTACCTCTTTTTATAAATTTTCGTGTACTTGCTTGAATCAATTCAGGTTTCATGGATTTCCATCATTAATCACGTGACGTTGCTACGTTTTCGTTCACGTAACATGCGAACAAGCCTTACCTACACATGAAAATGTGTGCCTCAATAATGCCCCCAATTGATTATATGTCTTACTACTTCAACGGCATCATTGTGTTCAACGGCAGCATCAAACAGTGTTTGCTATTTCCCACAAAATGGTTTAAAGTCATCAAATGAAGAGTTCAAGACGCAGATTCTATATGTTGTGGTCCGTGAAATGTGCTTAGTGCTACCTCAGGGACCCGAATAACATGTTTGCCTTACCGCTCCCATCCTAGGCGATCTAGCTGAACTCAATTCCTCCCTTTACATGTTTACTATAATTAGGTTTTCGTTTCATTTGCTTCTAAAGTCGGTGAACAAAGCAGCGCCTTTACATGAGGTCTTTTTTAGTTCCTATTACACGTTTTTTGCCACTTTGTTTTTTGGTAGTGAAGATTTTGGTAGTGAAGAACTAGAGGATTATTAAGTACTTCATATTTGTTGATTACAGCCCATTTCAAGTTAATTACTGCTTTCTGGCGCTCAGAACTTGAATTCTTCTTTCTCACTTCTTGTTACTAAGGTCTGTTAAGCAGTTAGTTTTTATCTAAAAATTACAATCAATGTAATTCACTCAAGAGAAATTCTAGGATTAATTTCATTTCATTACTGTTGCTTGAAAAACTAGCCCATACTGCAATTATAACTTTCCAACTCAGATCAGACCGTTTCCTCACTCCTTGAACTCAGATCGAACTGTTTTTCCCAAACTGTTCTACTCGTTCTCTAAGGCATTGTGATGTTTCGAATCGATCCGCGTCTTTTGCATAGCGTTTCTACGCCTACGCGGCACGTTCTCATCACATTTGACTTGAATTTGAGGGAAATAAGTGCAAATATTTCTTATTGCTAACAAATGTTTTTTTTAAGTTCGTCGATCGTTCTTCTGCTATTCGAAACGATTCGATCCCTAGATCTGAGTGCTGAATATAGTTACTCCTAGTGTTATTGCCGTAAAAATAAACACGTTGCTGTATAAAGGTGGAACGCAGGTGCTTCCTTAAAGGTTATGAAGCTCATCGTTAGCATTTGTCTGTGGGGTGTACTCATGTCGAGAGATTCTCTAGCCAGCTTGTTGTACGCCGTTCACTTCACTTCTGTTGTTTTTGTTCAGCGTTATGTTGTAAACGTTATTATCTCTTTGGGGTGCATACCAACTCCCCGCTGTCGTTGCCAACCGAGGATATGGAGGTGCTTTTCGATAATTAGGTTTCATCCAAGAACTTATGCGATCATGCAATTTGAAAACTTATTATAATTCACATAAAAGATATAAAAGGTGTAATACTTTTTAGTTTTTTTCTTTGTAATACCATTGAGTTTTTTTATTTAATGTGATATTTATACAAGTTATAATATTTGAAAGAAAAAAGAGAAGAGTTTCCAATAATGCATCATTAAAACATATTATCGAATGTGGAAGACACCATGTGGTATGAGGAAACTAAAACAGATGTAATACGATTTATTTGTCTTGAACAAAAGTGAACATAGTGATAGCGATAGTGATAGCATCAGCTAATGATAATGAGAGCATCAGTCAATGGTAATGATAGTGCCATTAAATGATAACAGCAGCATCACTCTACAACACATGAAAGATGTTAAGTGATATCAATAAAAGGTGTAACTGAAGTCTCTCATTCAAAATACTTCCCAGTTTTCGTCTAAAAGCATCTAAACGATATCGTCTATCATTTCGTTACCGACAAGTCATTGAATCACTCCACTGCATATATCAATAATTGTTCTCACGAATACAAATTTTTGGCCAATAAGCGTAAATGTACCATCAGAAGTTTGTATCGAAGCAGCCCTCTAATGGAATATCTATTAAGGTAGAAAGTGCAGAATTCACTGAATGAAACGTTAGTAAAGGTGTAAATAATATTATGCATTGTACATAAATGTAATATGCAGAAATCTATCCAAATGTTCTAACTTGAAGAGGCTAAGCCTGCCTGTGGAAAATCTAAAGCGCCTTCGGTAATCTTCGATTAGAACAATGCAGAATTTTTCTCGGTAGGGGTCATTAGACCACATTTGTGTCGCAGATTATAACATTTGCCTGACTTAGACAACGAATAAACAACTCAAAACTCGAGTAGTCTTAGTGGAAAGCTCTCAATACGAGATTTATACGATATCGGGCACAAAATACAGTTGATGAAATGTATACATAGAATGGAAAGAAATCAGAAATAATTATGCTTAGGCATTGAATGAATAAACTTCTTCAGTAATTTCCGAAGAAAATGAAACTGAAAATTTCTTAGGACTAATACTGGGAATTATTAATGACCCAACTTTGTCATTGATTAGAAGGAGGCGCTATTTTTTGAATCTGTTGCAATCCACTAATGATTTTTTGAAGAGCATCGGAATTACTATTTGAGAAAAAAAAAATAAATCCTCCGCAAAAAAAAAGATGAATTAAAGCGGATGGAATAGCAAGTGGATGATCGCTTGCGTGTAGCGATAACATTAACCGATGGGGTGCTGTACTTTGCGTAACCTCGCTTTCAGTGATAACTGCATCTGTGAGGTATTCATGAAATTTTATGCGGAAATGATTGTTTTAAAAAAATTGCACAATCACCTATAGGGCCATCATCTCAATGCGGTATACGAAAAGTTCGAAAAGAGCCAAAAAGCGCTGAAGCGTCTTTTTGAAATCTAAATATGCAATCTCAGTAGACGTTTTGCTGTCAATTTCAGGATTCCTCAGATTTTCTGCTTAAAGCAGAACAGCTGTAATCGAGGGAAAGCTTAGAAAATCGCATTGGTGCTGAGAAGTGAACTATTTTATGCATTTTTTTTTTTCAAAAAACGCGAAATTGTTCAGAGCTATCGTTTGCATAAAATAAAGCTAATTAAATTATGAAAATAGTTTTCTCTGCAAGAATATACGGTTTAGTAAATGAAAAAAAAAATGCGTAAAGATTAACGCGATAACGTTTTTTTTGGCGAAAAAAACGTTTACCATCTGAAGAGAAATAAACGCTTAGTGGTATTCGTATGGGCATTTGTTGTATTGTTTTAAATTGAAATATCAATATAATCAAAAGTGTTATTATTTGCGTTAGACGCTAATGAAAGCGCTTATCGAAAATAGTATGGAGTGAATGTAAAAATTCAGGAGAAATAGTCGGCAAATACGAAAACGGCAATATGGTTATCATACTCGTTCGAAATTTAGGCTATAAAACAGCGATTTATTACCTTGAAATTTGCTTCCACAATAAGTAAAACTTTCAGAAAAAGAAATTCTGGAGAAAAAATTGTTTAGAAGCAGTTAAATAAATTTCTCAATAGCGATTCTTTAAATAAAGAGTAATTAGTCGCTTTTTTTTTCGAGTTAGAATATCTATCGTTTTTTCTTCTTTCGACATCTTTAAATCTATCTGAATTGCACTATTTAGCGAATATATATTTTTAAATGTAACATTTATGATGAAATTTTCTCACTTTTCAGAAGTTAATTAAGACAATAAAATTTCTATAAGTGCTCGAAGAATATTTTAAATACTTCGTACAGTCATCAGCGTCAATAATGCAAGTGGAAAAAAAAACATCGCATCAGTTAATTTTCGCTATATAGTGGTTGGTAACGTTCGTATAAGTATATGAAATTATAATTATAAATGTGCTAACTATAATAAGTAAATATATTATTATTATATTTTTTATAATTTTACATTCTTATAGCCACTCAGGTGTGCTAACATTAGTGAACTGTGTAAAAGAGCCATTTATGAATCATATAAATAAAGGCGCTTCAACGCTAAATTGTATATGCGTAATATTTTCCAACTCAAAATTTGCATCTTCTATAAACGTGATCTTAGCATTGACCGCTGTAAGAACTTAACTCATGAACTTATTACTTCAGTACATTTAAGCGATCTGCATCGAATTATATAAACATACTATAATTTCTGATGACAAAAAATTACGCAAGACTGCCTTAATAATAGTCACGTGACCATAACTAAAAATTAATACAGCACTATCCATATGCTAGCGCATTAATTTGCGCATAAGAAATCCAACACCGTGACTATGCATCTCCGGGTTTCGCATCAAATGATAAACTCTGAACAGAGAGTTACCAGAGGCGTGGTCATTAGCGCAGTATATTTTATTTAGTCAAGTCTTAGCGATGAAAGATCCCTCTAAGTTGTTTATCTGCCTCAAATGTGATATGCTAAAATCTTTGATTCTGAGAGGTCATGAATTCAGAAGAGCGTAGTCTACTAGGTTAACGCCGTAAACTGCTGTAGAGCAGCATTCAAGCGTTAACGGTGGGTTGAACATGTGATCGCGTAACCCGAGAGTTGTTTGCGTGATGATGATTGCAAGTATGGACCTCATTTATAATCGTCAGCATTCGATGCCTGACAGGTCGCGGGGGCAGAAGCCGTCGAGTACGTAGCTTAGAAGTGATAAAATCACAAACTCCATACTGCAGGCCACCCGCTGAAATATTCCATCTATCCGCTTCAGGTCAGAGCTCACGATCTTCTGTAAGCTTGTCTGCAATGTAGTCTTATCTCTAATAGGAATGAACAAGGTTCGGCATCTTCGAAGTGTTTCTATAAAGAAAAAAAGAACGGAATTGGTTATTGAGCTTTTGTGAAGAGAGCGATAGCTTCATATGACGGGTTCGGTTGGCACCAATCGAAGCGTACAAGAAATGAATTCAACATGCCATCTCTCCACCTACCTCTCCAGCGTCAGTTCGATCAGCCCGATGCTCTCTGATGCGTTTACTATCGCGATTATCATCTGGTTGGTGTCAACCATAGTTGCATCGTGGCTCTGACTTATTGGTTTGCTCATAAACGCATAGCGACATGCTCTCTGTTGAATAATTGCAGAGCTTGTAGGGGCAGCGTTTGCATAGTTAATAAATAATGTATACGGTTATATGATTCTCAGGGCAGAGTTGCTTCAGAGTAAGGCAACATGGACACTCAACCTTTATGAGGATCTGTTTCGGTAGCCTGCTATTTTTCGAATCTCCAGCTGCGCCCTCCCTTCCACCTCCCCCCCCCCCCCCCTTCTTCCCAACTGGGGAAAATTGGTAGCGTGGGAAAGCTGGAGTTTTTCGCCACATCCCATCGTACCTAGCAAGGTCACACAAGAAGAATGTCCACACAATGCTTCACGCTTTATCGGTGGCCTCGCATATATCCATTTGGCTGGTCATCAGGTTTACTATAAGTAAGCGAAGTTTTCTAATCCTTTCAGCTTATTTACGCTAACCTGATATTTGCTGCATTGTTTTCAGTTGTTTAGTATTTGTTAAATATGGTCATCTTTTCACATCGGTATCAGCTGTGTTTCATTAGGTGATTACGATAAGGGGTTTATAACAGCTCTCAGTCCTTGAAGAGGGGATTTTTTTTAGGCATTCCATCGTATCGACTAATGCCAAAGTGTATTTTGTGATGGATATCCGATTCCTTGAAATCGGAAAACAATAACATCAAATTTCCTTCCTCTTCAGTATCAACATGTGCTTTACTACTGCTATGTCACGACTAAAAGCTTTGATTATATTGCGGTATGTTCGTGAATTATATAACATATTGCCGCTTGCTGAGCAGTTCACTCAGCAACGTTTTTTTTTTTGTTCTTGAAAAACAAAACTGATTTAAAGATATCAATTTAATCACTTTAAAGCTCATGAAAAGTGATAAGCCTAAAAGGAGAATGTGTAATTGTAACACAGTTTTGGCTAACCACTTCGCCCCTTTCGACAAATGGCAAAGAAATGCATTCTATAACACGCCTATTTGTTAAATCTAACGTTCTAAGGATCTAAAACCCCGCTGAAAATATTTTGATGTTCTCATTGAGAAATAACATCTACATTCGCATAAATGAAGATCGATTGAATCATTGTATTGGCTAACAAAGCGAGAATATTCAATTCTATACGGATTGATTGTTTGTTTCGGCTCGAATTATGTGGTCTATATTTTTTCGGCCACAAGCTTGATATATTTTGAAAAAACAATAAATTTACGGAAGTAATTCCTATTGCTCGATTTCGCCGTCGAAAAAAAAAGCGCAATATTTTCACTGTTGTAGACACATTCATCAATATTTTCGCATTTGTCAAGCTTCAAATGAGATTTTTTAAAAAAAAGCAAAATGCATCTATCGGTTACAAGCGTTGCGCTAAACGAATGCAGTAGCTACCCCTTCAATTTGCTCTATTTTCATAAATTTCTCTTCACTTCTGAAATGAAAATCAAATCGTACAATTATTGAGATAGAGAAAAATTCTTTGGAAGTTAAATTTCTCAAAAAGACAAAAAAAAAAGAGAAAGAAGCTATTATATCCAAATCATTATTATCCTGAATAACGACGAAATCTTTTCGTTGGAAATATTTTTCATTGGATTCGATGGGAGGGTATTTTTTCAAACTTCTTAATGTAAAAATTTCAAAAAAATTATCCCAATAATTACAAAAATTACTAGTTTTCGATGAGATGAAAATAGCGCTTTGTTTTGTTATAGAGGAGCGAGTTTCTTCTTGGGAATAATCTATTGAAGCGCAAATATGCTGAGATTGAAAAATGCTCGTAGCAGTATGCGTTTTGCCGAGTGTACTCTTCATTGCAACGCCCCCTACTCATTTTTTTTTTCTCCTCTGAGCGATGTGTTTTCATCATCTATTAAGCGTTACAGCACAGAACAACATGTTGTCAAAAGCGTTCTTTATCGCTTCTGAAGGGAAAATTTTCCCAAGTGAAACTAAAGAGAATAACAGTTGGAAAAATATTTCTCGGTGTTTTTTTTTTCTTTTTTTTTCTTGAAAAAACCTATGCATATTTCTAATATTTCATTCGTACATTTGAATGTATATGTGAATGATTGATGCAATGCAAATCATGCATGGTTGAAATTCGAT
This sequence comes from Baylisascaris procyonis, assembly GCA_037389465.1. Classification (NCBI taxonomy): domain Eukaryota; kingdom Metazoa; phylum Nematoda; class Chromadorea; order Rhabditida; family Ascarididae; genus Baylisascaris; species Baylisascaris procyonis. The sequence continues at coordinate 4,900,575 of JAZARR010000146.1, forward strand.
ATTTTTATGCTCATATCCTCGTAAAATAAAACTGTTTTAAGAGACCTTCTTTGTTGAATGGCATAACTCTTCGCTTTGTTGAACTTTTTTTCAGTGTGGTATGTTGCAATCGTGGAAATGGAAAATATTTTTTGGTGAAGAGATTGATTTATGGCCAGTAAAGTTTTAATATATATGAGCACCAGTTTTTGGCATCTTGAGGAGAGGGTAGTGAAAATTTTGGTAAATTTTTTTGGTTTTCAGAGGGGGTAGGGGTGGGGGGGGGGGGAAGGGTGGGACTGAACAAATGAGGCAACGCATTAATGATGATACTTCTTACACATACCGCGATAAGTTTTGATTTTCGGTCGTACACAAGTTTTCGAGTGCAAGTTTGATTGTCGCAAAATTTATGTCGACATTGCTTAGGTTGATTTATTCCGGACGTTCCATATCAACCTTAGAGTCATTCCATAAATCATCCCACAAAACATAGTTCTACATCCGAATTTTTGACTCTCAATCATTTTTCTGCTCCACACCACTCTTTGCTTCATTTGCGCAGTGGTTTTGTAATTTATATAGTCGATATAGTTGTACAACAATTTATGTAGTCGTGATGTAGGTTTGCAATGCGATGTCGTTATGCACCATATCTCTGCGACTGAATTTCTCTTTATTCAGAATTTTGAGAACCTTTATATTCGGAGCGGAGAGGAGAGAGCAGCATCCCACATAAAGAGGGCCTTCTACCCTTCCCAGGTTTCGAGAGGGTCCTTTTGTTGGGGAAAGGAAAGACCTCCCACTGAATTGAGTTTTTTCCAACTATGAAAGTCGTTCTACTGGGGAGTCATCTTTCAGTGAAATCTGCTGTAAAGAATGGTCTCCTGTTTGTTCCAAAGTTTAGAATGGAATATCTGGTTGAAAGAAATGGAATGGTTGGCAGTAGCATGTTAAATTTCGTTGCACTGGCATCTCTTGCAACATTTCGTTTGTCGATCGTGCCTGCAAAATGTTCTTTGTGATAACATCACTTCTTCATATGATAGTATGCAAATTCTGCAATGCCCTTTTCGGTTAATTGAAGAATACCTTTCAACTGCATCCGAGAGGAGGCATCTAGTTGAAACGCATACTATCCTACCGGAAGCAACCCTCCATCCCTCAATGGGGAACGCCGAGTCAGAGTTTTTTGCTCAGTCTCTCTGTAAAAAGAGGAACTTGACACCTGAATGTAAGACCCATCGCATTTACTCCAGTATACCAGCTACTGTAACAGGTAAACCAAATGTTTTCCAACTGTCCCTGCGGAGAAGTGAGCAGCATTCTGCGTTCTGCGTACGGCACAGCCGTGGAATAATCCCTCGACATGTTCACCCACTCAGATTTTGAATGAAGCAATGCGTGGTTATAAACTTATTCATATAAGATTAAAAGTTGGCGAGCATGTCTAGTAGCCTTAGCCTATAATGGCATTACGTTGATAACCTTCTAGAAATGTGAGAAGAATGCCGAGAAACTGGACGCTCAACGAACGGATATGCTAAACGTGTTGTGGGCAGAAACGATGGCACAGTCGGAGCACGAATGGGCGCAAATGGCCAACAACAAGCTGGACATGTACGAGCGCGCCTTGCTAGCATCATGCAGTGCACGTGTTGATCGCACCAACACATACTCGAATGCCTTTCTACAATCCTTCTCCCTCATTACCACTATCGGTTAATATAAGTTCATATTTACGAAGTATTCTGCTTCTTTAATCTTTTTTAAATTTCATTTCTTTAAAACCAATGAGGATGGGGAAGAGGTGGAGGGGAGAAAGGGGAGGAAAGAGGAAGGAAATGCAATTTCCCGGCCCCAAACGGTTCCGAAAGAAGGTAAAAAAATCTTTCAGTCAATTATTTTTGAAAGCTTAAAAAACCTACAATATTTCGAACAATCTTGGTTCCGTTGATGAGCTGCTGAACTGATCTACTAATAAGCTGTCTTACCGGCGAACTCCTCGAACTGGAGCGATTCCTTACTGATAATATACAAAGGTCTTAAATTTATAGTATTTCTTCTTTTAATAGTAATGACCGCATCGGAAGGGGAAAGGTTTTTGTCTTCTGTGTCACTATGCCTATAGGCCTATCTATAAATCTATAGGCCTTCCTAATGGTCATCCGCGGCAACGAAAAAAGGTTGAGGCAGGACGAGTGGGAATTTTCCACTTACTACCGATTTAAAATATCCTCCATTTTTTATCAAAAAAAAGATAAACGCACAATTCCATCTGCTTCAAAAACATTTCGTTCTTTTTTTGAAGAAGAAGAAGAATAGAAGAGGGCGTAATGTGAAGAATCAGTTGATGAGTTGCAGGATTTGTGGATGCGGATGCGCTCACAACAGGTGGTAAAATTTTTGCGATAGCGTACGCAGTATTCGGTATTCCATTGGCACTTCTCTACCTCGGTCAGTGCTCAAAAATTGTCGCCGGTCTTTTGCCAGGCGATCGTGTTCTCGCTGCTGCATTTGCAGCAATCTTTCTCACAGCGATCATCTACGATATCGCCGAGGATTCTGAAGATGACACTGTTCGGGCTTCCGCTCTTTTACTAAAGGAAATGAGACAATATTGCAAATGAAACCGGTTGCAAACAGAAGCAAATAATTCTCATAAAACATTTCTGAATACTAACGCTACACTATTGAACATTTTATGGAAGGATCATGATATGGAATTCGATCGTATAGAAATCAAAATTTCATATAAGCACATAAATAACTGAAGTGCTTTCAATTTGATTTCAACATCAACAAACCTTTGCACAGTATTATTCAACAATTCATAACATTACTGGGTCTTCTTTTGTTTGTTTTGTTATTTCAATCAGAATTTCTGAGAAGAAATTTTTGCACCTTTGTGAATTTTTTACTTTTTTGATTTTTAAATCACCTCTAGGAGCTACTTGATGAATGAAGAAGCAGATCTCAGGATAGTTTCACTCGTCTATCCATCTCTTTCTTCAGTTTCAATGTTTTTTCTCTATTTTTGAATTAATCACCTAATCAATTCCTCTAAATGATTGCAAGATTTTCCATAAAAATATTTTTCTACCAGATACTCCCCTCAAGTTGGTTAGCGAAAAAAGTTAGACGCTTGCACGGTATACTAGAATTGATTAAAATAAAATTTTCTATGACATTTTTGAGCATTCACTATAAATATTCATTTATAGGGTTACAATGCAGAACCAACGCTTTCATTTCCTCAATTTTTTAAATCATTTCCTCAAAAGAAGAGTCTTTTGTTGATGCCGACGAATGCTTGTACTTTCTCAACGCTAACCTCTTCCTTCATTCATCCATTCTGCGCACTTTTTTCCCCATTCCATTATTTTGCGTTCAGTTTAATTCGTATTTCAACACCATTCAACGAACTCTTCCCCTGTGAACTTTTGATTGTTCACATAAACCTATCAACATTGAAGAATTTTTTCTTTTTATAAGAGAAGAAAAATTTTGTCTTCAATAATGTAGGAAGGAAAAAGCATTCATTGCACCTATGTTTACATAAAATCTTTCGCTCATAATGTAAAAATCTGTCTACAAATAGTTAATCTTGAAATCTTCCACTGTTCTCATAAATCGAACAGCAAAACGTACAACAATCCTATCTACTTGTAAATAAAAAGTGAACGGTCTTCATACAATGTAGTAACCCAGAAACATGGGGATGTATTTGTTTGGATGATCGACTGCCATCATTTGCCATCATCTGAGGTGGCTAATATCTTCCTAATTTTCATGCGCAGCATTACTGTGAGCAAAGCAGATCACATCAATAATAAGTTTCTGCTATATTCTTGCCGTTTGATCTATAGCTACCCTTTAGTTATTGAATTTCAACAAGAAACAGCCAAGAGGATGAATGTTTTATGCTGTTCTCTTTCACAGATTTTCACGACAGCATAAAAAATCATGGAAGATGGAAGCCGTCTGAGGTATAAAATGCTGAATGTATGTAAGATGGAAAATAGGAAGAAGGCGAAAAGGTAGTGTTTATGAAACAATTGGGAAATGCAAATATTTTCCATATCTTCACAGTGCTTAGCGGTGGTTGAGAAGAAAAAAAACTGCTCTCAATCTTGATGCATCACAGTTTCGTAACATTCCACTTGAAATACTACTAATGATAACTCGAGTAATTGAAGGTCGATTTAAGTGATTATCTTCTTCGATTTCAGTTTTTTTTGTTCTATTGAAGAAGATATTCAGGTGTGAGTAAGGTGGAAAATTTATGAATGAGGCAATTCGGAATAAGATGTTGTTGAGTGAGAGATTATACTGCTTGCATTGTTCGCAAAGTTTATTTTCATAATTATCAACTCAACTTTTTCATTTGAAAGTATGCTCGAAGTTTGCAGCTTCGACTACAACACTATATTTTTTTACATGTTGCATGCGTTGAAAAATACCGATTCAATTTCGACCTGTGTGCTGTTAGACTTTGATTACACAGTATTATATTACATTTTCGTTGAAAATCAATGAATGAGCGCTAAAAGCACAAAATCATTGAGCACAAATAGCGGCAGGCACTATTTATACAATTGTCATTCAAGTAAATAGATGCGAAGCTTTTTCTCGAATGCGGAAATAAAACGATTAGACGACAATGAAAATTATTGAAACGATGGCGTTGTTTCTTAGATTTATTTGTGCCATTTGGTGAATATAAACGCAAAACAAGCATTTGAAATTTTGAAACCCTTAAACTTGAGTGTAGATTGAGAAATTAAATAAAGTGGACAATCAGAAGTGCTCTATTTGCGCGGTGTTGGAAAAATTTTCTGCGAGAAAAATTTGCATAGATATGCGGCTGCCATTATCTTGTGTCATACGAGCGATATCGAAGAGAGAAAATCAGTACAATTACATCTAGAGATCTCACAGAACAGTGGGCTATTTTTTTTTTCATGAGCACATCGAAATTGTTCATTGCCACTCTCACACAGTTCGATCATGAGAAAGACAACACCAACTCGAATGCAAAGTGGGTTACAATTCATGAATTCAAGTATGTCTTTAGGCAGTTGAAAGCATCTTCTAGTGTTGGTTAGCGGTATTGCCTCAAGAACACCAACGAAGTTCAGCTTTCGTGGCAACTGCTTGATTTGACCGTTATCTTTATTCGAATTGATGTCAAAAAATGCATGCTTCTTTGACGTATATCCAATGTTGCGTGCATCTCATCACGAAGTAATTGAGTATCCTTGTAAGGCTCGTTCTTCTTAAATCTGTTAAAGGCTTAAGTTTTGCCATCCAATGGACACTAAAAGACTGACTAAAGAGATTATGACATGTTAAGTCTTCGAATTATAAGCCATGAGGCAGTCAGCCAGTCGGCTAGAAAAGTACGAGTCAATGACCTACTGCTGGGTTATTTTCGATTATTGCTTCTGGCTGCCTCGATCGGAAGGAAAACTATTAGAGGACAAAGCAAAAAAATTTTTGCAGCAGATTTCCATTGTTTCGCTTGTTTTGAAAGAATTTATCTGTTGGGCTCATTTTTGTGATTTAATGTACTTTTATCGTGACAATAATGGTCTTACCGTTTCGCGAAGAATTTTCATCGCAAAATAGAAAAATATAGAGAAAACAATAAAAACTCCGATAATATGGATATTTATTTCTAAAGAAGGGAATTTCTTAGCTAACGAGAGGAAAAAGCAATCTACTAGCTAAAAAATTTTTTACTAAATAACGAATCAAAACTTGATGAAACGAAACGATAGAAGGTGATTTCAATTAGGTCTCCATAGTGAAATAGTGTAGCAAAACTCTAACGATGATTTTAACGTTAAACATAAATTTGTCATGTAGTTTTGATTACGTAGCAATATTGGAAATATTGGACCATACTATTCATTCGAATAGTATTTTTGACAAAGATTGAAGAGAAATAACCTTTGATATAAGTTACTAGAGAATGAATACCTCATGGCAGAAGACGCTTGAATAAAAATCGTCCGTTTAAGCCTTTCATTGATGCCGTCTTCCACACGTTTCTATTCATGACAACGGTTGGTAAGTGTGGTGCGGCACCGAATGGAATTTTGGTGACGATCGCATTGATTGCGATGTCACTCGTCTCGATATCGTTTGTCGTGCTCGAGAGACACATCGAAAGTTCGCTTCAGGTTTGTTGCCAATTCACATTTACGGTAAAATGACGCTCGCATCATATAAATTTTAATGTTTCTTAAAATGATAGAAATTTTCAAATAATATTAATTCACTTGTGAAGCGTGAATCAGAAGTGGCATCGATGCATTATGCATATAAGATTTTATTGTGAGACTTCAAAGAGAATTTACATTATTTATTTCTTCAGTTCTAAATGCTGATTGCGTTGCAATCCTGTATAGCCACCTTGTGAGTTTAATCTGCGTACAAATTGAAAGAAATAAGCACAGCTTCAAGGAATGGGCCGATATTGATGCATCGAACGTTGATTAATTGTTTTCAAGAGCCTTGTCATTAGTGGCCAAGGCCAGTAACATGTGCTGGTGGGTTGAAGTTTTTTTTTGTTGTAGCCATATTCTAAGTCGCTTGCCGGCATCCAATGGAGCTCAGTAGAAGAATATTGCGTTCACTTGCTAGAATTTTCGATATTCTAACAAGCCAACAAAATCAGATGCCAACTTGGTTTTGAATGCAGCGTGACGTGTCCGTTATATGTCTGAATTATGTGCATAGCGCGATCAAATGAACGATGCGGAAATTGAAAGGAAACAACAAAACGCTATAATCTGGTTACGTACTAGTCCAACTATCACAGGAAATTCAATACTTTTGAATCGGATTCCAAAGCTTTTCTTGCTCAACCTGTTTTCTTAGTAACCTCTAAAATCGTGCCGAATTTATTGCAGATTCATTTTTGCTTTCGTACTCATGTTTAGGAACAATTTTTTGCAGGGTTTCGAGATGGCGTTCACTAGGCAATTTGCTTCACTGGGTCGATGGTTGAACAGTAAAGCAACCGACAACGATCGCATTATTGAAGAGGAAGACGAAGAGACTGAAGATTCTGAATGTTCGTAACTGCTCTTGAAAGCATTCTGTAGCTGCGCCTTATGTTCCGTTCTTACTTAAGATGCGTCGATTTCGTCCGTTCGGATACAATGAAGTTTGCCGAATGCGAATGATTCCATCGTATCAGCGTTTGTGGAAAGGTTTATGCGAAAAAAAAATTGTTCCCTACTATTACTAACATCGCTAAAACCCATTCTAAACTGATCGAGCGATGTCTCACTGCCAGCTGTAAATAAAGCATTTTATAAGCATTTCGAAGGGATGTTTGACATACGAACTGAGTTCATTAGCACTTCATCTTGTGCCAATATACTGATTTTTGATAGACGACTGTTTGCGTTTTAGATTTCACTGAATGAAATACTGTGGTTTTATAATGCAAAAGTTTTTTATATGCTCCTGCAAGTGAAATTATCATCGAAAATTCCTTCAGGTGAGCATTTTAAATGAGGCCATTTAAATGTTTAAAAAAATTGAATGTAATGTTAAAAGTAAAGCCGTAGTAAAAGTTGCTTCATTGGAACGTCACCGTAGAAGTACGGCACCTTTTGATGAGTCACGTGGAATGGCTCTGCTGATATGAAAATATGGGTGTTTGTTTTTGTTTTGACGATGCTTCTGCTGTGGTAATGCGCCGCTATTCGCCTGTTGATTTCGTTTGCAGAGTCAGACTGTGAAATTATTTTTTTTTAGTAATAATAAAGTATATTTTTAGTGCCTCTTTAGAGTGATGACCATGATGATATCTGACAGTGAGGGAAGGAGTATTGCTATATTTTGTTCCAAATGACAGAAAAAAAAATGCAGTCTCGTAAGTTACAATCCAATTAGCTTATTGCTGCGATCGAAGCAACGGCAATATAGCAATGAAATCTAAGCTATGATAACGAAGCAAAATGAAACGTAGTAAGCAATGAGATGAACATTTCTTCTGCTCACGCATGCAACAAATCTGCAAATCTCTTATTTTTTTATTCGTCAGAAAAGGTGTTGCTTACTTCCAATATATATTCTAGACTATTATCATAATAGTAAAGACAAACGAAGTCTAATTTTTTTCGAGCAAGTTGTTGTTGATTAGTTGATAAGCTGCAGTAAGAGAAATAAAGAGCGAAAGATCTTTTCAGAGAATTTCATAACGGCGGAAATGTTGCAATCTGAAAAAAAAAAAGTTTTCGAAATGAAACCATCAGGTTCTACGGGAAAATTTTGTTGCCCGTTATCCTTAATGGCTAATTTTTTGGATACTTCCTGATAGCAGCGACGAAAATGTCGGTAAACAAGATAAAAAAATCGATCTAGATCCAGCTTGAACCACTTCGGAAACAAATATGCAAATTTGGATAAAACTAATAATAAGTCGACTCATTAGACTCTTCAGTAGTTGGAAACATTTATTTACAACACTCAGATGAAATTTTTCAACATTTTCAATAATAAAACAAGCGAAGTGAACGGAATTGTTGTCTAAAATTTGAGCAATTTGTGTACGTTGAAATAAATATCACACACGCCAATTACGGTAACGCCCGTATCTGGCTCAATAATGACTCTCGGACCGCATCGTATATCGCCCGCTGACGATCGGCTTCAGAAACTCGTTGCTGACTCCTTTCTGATGAGGTGTCATCAATGGAACAATGCTTCAACGCAGTCGATGTCACTTCTCGGTGTAACTTCGTAAACGAAAAGCACCGTCGCTTCATTTTGTATTGTGATGGATCTTGGAACCTTCCCTTCCTGAACATTTTCACGTTGCTGCATAGTGAATGCAGGATCCAAGATAACTGCTTCTGCGATATTCTTTTAAAATGTCACAACACATTATTCACCTAAATGCTATTGTGAGCTTATAAATGTTTTGAATTTTTTGGAAAAAGTTTTATTCGAAGAAAAGTTATTGTGGAAAGGAATAGAGCAGAGAAGAGAAGAAGAATGAACGATAAAAGCAATAAGGGCATTCATTGTTCGGAAACGATGAAAGAGAGCAAATGGAAAGAAGAAAATAGCACAAAACCTGTTAAATCCTAAAAATAAAAGCGGTCGCCATGCGGACTCCAACTCCGTGTATCCATTTGGCGATAGCCTTTCACGGAAGAAGCATTTCTCATCGGATCCTTCGCTCTGTAGTAAAATTCGATTAATTTTTGAAGTAACTATTCGAATTTTTATGTAAAAGTTTTATTCATATTAAAACGGATTGGACATTAAAGTAGTCGGTGCTCACAATCCTAACAATTTCATAGAATTTGCATTTCATGCCATTTTAGCAATAGCATTTGCATAACTCAACCTTGAACGCCTTAAACAAAACATTACTTGCAAACAATTATGGGAAAACCATAGGAAGGGAATGAGCAAATATTCGTCGACATCAAGTGAGTATATGCCAATTGGAACGGATTGAAAGATGGTTATTCTCAAGCGAGCATCATACTTTCGCACCATCTAATTTAACTCTCATAATTTGGAGGTGAACGTTAATAATCTTCTAGGAGCTGAGAAAAAATTGCCGCATATAACGATATATGTAAAAAATGTGACTTAATTGCATTGTGAGATGTTTTCCAACGAAAATTTTCGAGAGAGATATAAGAAGAGATGAGGCATTTTATCCGACTCAAATTGATGCCATGTTTTTTTTCATCGATTCGCACGTTGTTAATTAGGGGTAGAGGAGGGAAATTAAGAATGGTGCAATGGGAACGAAGTTTATTGACTCTATCATTTCTCAGATTTTGAAAAACTTTATGTCAACATGGCAACATAAAATATTTCAATTTTTCACGTCTCTTCAAATCAAGTTTCAAATTTATTGCTGCGAAAGGGTTTTTCCTCACTCGAAATTCATACACAAAATAGCGAAATATAAAAAAATAGCTACTAAAAGAAATTTCATCCTATCTGATATGCTTTGTGTTTAATAAAGACTGAGAAATTTTTAAATATGAAAAATCCTTTCGAGATTTACAACTAGCTTCTATTATTTTCCAAAATATTCAGTTTGTTACTTCAAGTAGGGCAAAAACCATGATCAACAGATCTAACGCGTGTAACCCACTTATAAAATGATTGCAAAACCACATTTTCATTTACCACATCGTTTTTTGAACGAGCAACATTTTTTGCATCTTTTAATTAATGATGCTTTTTAAAGCTTATCGGTAATTTTTGAAAAGTACGAACTAGCCGATCAGCCACTTCAGCTGTAATAAGTAAGACGCATTGCCTCCTTGCGAGCAAAACTTTTTTGTACTACTCTTGCTACTACCATTACCACTTTATTATAATATTTGCAAGACTCACCCGTACAGTAAGCCGTTGTCGTTTGTTGAAGCAAACGAATCTACCCGTCATCGCGTTTTCGAGCTGAAGTCGTCCTTGCGAATCCAGTTGCACCAAAAAATCTGCTAAAATCAAACAGGGTACGTTGAACGAGTGAAATGTTTTCTGCTAACTCATCAACTATTATCGCCTTCCGCGGCTAACCCCATAAGTGGGAAATTAGGAAGAAACTTTCGTTGCAGATACCACTAAATACTCATTTGTTTATTTCACGAAATTATCATTTTGCAATACGATGAAATGTGATAGCCTCGCGCAATCCAGACAGTTTTCATAATCGATTATGCTAATTTAAGGCTGATCTGCTCTGTACTGAAAAGGGTGAATTCAACAATGCGAGAAATACGTTTCATTTTAGCATATCAGAGGCATCACTACATAAATGTTCGTTTTGCTTTGTGGTATCCCGTTGCAAAGAAGTATAAGATCAACACGCATCCATTTTGTTACGATATGCTAGAATGCACACAGCTGTAAAATTTTATATCTTAAAGGAAGTACTAAGAGTGCGTCGATATCCGTCGAAATAGTCTGACTAGCTAGAGTGAATAAATGAAGAGAATTAAGCCGTATTGTAACAATTTAATTCACTTTATTACCTTGTGGAAACAATGAATGGTAGTGATAGAATAGATCGAATATAGACAACATGAGTTGTAATTAGGCACTTCTCATTCCTTCTCCTCTCTCTGCTCCTTCTTCACCCTCTTTTATACCTATTACCCCTACCCCCATTTTTCCTCTAATTCGGCAGAATATAAGTTTTTCGTCCTTACAAACTTAATATAGTTACAGTGAAATCAAGAAAAGAAAGCACTTACTCAAGCAGTGACTTCCTTGATGGCCACGCGCATTCGCGTGCCTCATGTAGGTTTGAACAAATGCTGAACTGCAGTGGTTGTATAGCTGCCAAACGGTAGCACCTTCGACAACACTAATCAAACTTAGCAACAAGACGCCTGTCAATATTCTGCAAAAAAATTGCTCTCTGATATATAAGCATGCTTGCATTTTTTCTTCAAATTAGATATGCTACGGCATTCTAAAAAAAGAAGAATAAAAGTTTGTGCTACCAAAATGAATAAGATACCTGCATCGTCCAAGCCTCTGAAAAACCTTTTTTCTTGTTATATTCAGATGCATGACATTTAAAGGATATACACTCATTATTGATAATGTTTGCACCGTTCGAAGAAAAGGTTTAATCAACTTCATCAAAGCATATATATGGTGTATGATCTACTTGATTGCATATAGTATGTCTATCTTTTGGGATAATAGCGGTATTAAAGGCGTACTCTTAGAGTTGTGAGGATAGCTTTCTGCTGCAAGATACGCTTTAAATTATCGGCAGCAATTTGAAATGTACAGATCGTAAGCAATATTTTTGAATACAGTAGCTTACGGCGGGTACAGTATGCTTGTGGTAGTCAACTAATAAGCACTGCTAAATACTGTATGCCCATTTCAACGGGCTAACAACCGTTTTATATTCGTAGTGAGTGGACAGTTTTGATAGGCGATCGTTATTATAGCGAGCGAGCATTGTATACGATTCGACGCAAGCGGAATGTGTCGTCCTCCCCCAATATGCGGCCACTAATCCAATCATGGATTAATGCGCGCAGCAAATTCGCTGATAAGAAAACAATTATACGGTAGGCAACAGCGTGATTGCCGCACGGCAACCGTGTTTTCGATGCGACGATGAGATAGACGTCTTTCTCAGCGACGCACAATCAAAAACTTCTAATAGGCGAACCCAAAAATGAAAACTCTCACAAATTTGCACATCGAAAATGACTCTCTTCGCACATCGCAAAGCAATAAAAATTGGCACATTAACGTAGCGATTCGTATCATCATAATTTCTATACACATTTCCCTCAAAGAAAGCTTTTCAGTAGCAAAATTTTCAAGTAACCGCATTAAAGTGAATAAAGTAAAAGAAATTTTTTTGCGATGCTATGCTTAGGAATGGAGAATAAGCGAACACTAATTCCTATAAAGAACACTAGAAACAATGAGTCGCTGGCAGAAATTTCAATGGTAATATTGTGGCGTATATAAACGTACAATGAAGAAGAATAGATGGATAATGCAACTTTCTTTTCAGATCATCAACGATTCACGAATCCTTGATTTGTGAAATAATTTATTAGTGCATTTATGATTCGATGAAAAAGATAAGCGTGTAAGCCTACGATGATGAACTAATAGCAGCTATCATAAAAATGTCACTTGTTTAGAAAAATGGCCTTTAGCAAAGAGAAGAGAAACGAAGAGAAATAGGAGAACACACGCTCGAATGGATTAGCCATTAATGGCAATGCGAAGAATTTGTTGAGCACAGTTCAATGCGCAAACGTGAGCGAATATGACATAACGTTTCTCAAAATTGAGAGTTACATTGAGCCCCTCAAATGCAATGAAGAGGAGCATTGCTATCTATGCAAATATCACTTAAATGCCAATGCATTGTGCTGACTCAATATGCCACTCTACTAATGCCATCGAAAGCACAAATCACTATTTGGATGCCAAAGCGCATAAATGACTGTAAATTGATGCACATCAATGGTATCGTATGACTATCGCAACGCTCTAAATATGCAAATAAGTGCAAACAATCGTAGCTCATTACGATGATTTTGTATGAGATGCCAACCTTATGCGCAAGAATGAATAAGACGCCGAATTTTAGAGATCCCTCAAGACGCGCCATCCGCTTCAATAAAATATCATAAAATACAAATTACATCCAAAATTAACGTCACAGATGAAAGTACCAAATCATTTTATTGACTATGCAAAAACAAACAAAACAAAACAAAACAAAACAAAACAACCAATGGCCAGTCACCACCTTACAATCAGCAAAGTTTAATCGTCATCTTCAACAATGGATTAATAGTCATATCAATACGCCACCCTCATTCATCGGGAGCAATTATAAATTACGACGAACAATTCTGCTGTATTTTATAATCGTCGTTGCTATCGCTTTACATGTCGATAAATTGATCGTTTCTTTCAGGAAATTTTGCAGGGGAGAAGAATAGGTTTCAATTCACAGTAAGAAAACCTGAGTTGAAGTTTGCAGTTCATTGAGTTGAAAAACCTTGAATAGTTGAAAAAAAGATGTAAAAGTTGAAAAATATAATTGAAATTGTTGCGGGCAGAAGAGTTGCTTGAGGCTTTCAGTTCAATTATAAGAACAAATTCAGTTTCTATATATATATATATATATATATATATATATATATATATATATATATATATATATATATATATATATATATATATATGCCTAAAGTTCATGCGAGTTGTATATAGTAGTCGCTTTTAGGCGTCAAATATACTCGAGTGAGTGCGAAGGGCCGTGATTGGCGCCGGCGGAAAGCTGCAGTTTACTGCATTTGTTTGCACACATCTCAAGTAAATCAGCGGCATACATTATAAGCATATATAATGGCAGATGAGATACCCGCCTCCCCTTATATATTCGAGAGGTAAGCACATTGCAAATCTCCGAAGAAATGTAACGTTATATTCGATACGCTTCTAGAGTGGTCGAGTTGAGTGGTGCATATGTCTGACCGTTAGGATGCCTAACTACATTCGTTAAGTGGCAACCAGAAGAACGCAGACAATTCTGCGCGCACAGACTATATGGGCTGGTGGAAATACGCGCCTCATAAGAAAATAATGTTCGGAGTTTGTTGACATGTCATTTTTATTGTTTGCCAACTGCCGATCTCATTCAGTCCCTGCTTCTTGAAATGTCTGGCAGATGGATCCTCGTTAGATTTTTTAAAGACTCGCCACTGTCGTATCGTTAGGTTTTGAAGGCGCAAACGTCGTACCGGTAGCTGGCAGCTGTGAATCCTGCATGGACGACAAGTGTGTCGCCGCTTGCTGCGAGCAGCAACCTGCTTCCAGGTTTATTTACGACGTTTGGCACGCGCACATTGTGTCACCTTGACTCAATGTGATCTATTGCCGCCATGTGTGGACAAACTGCTCGTACTAGGGCACCCGCAAGATCAACCGCACATGCTTTCTCTTTGCGTAGTGATTAACGAATAGTGATGCTCCAAAACACTAATCACACCCCTTCCCCTTTCTTCCTCTTCCCATTCCTGCTGCCTTACTTACTCCGAATACATCTACCGAGATCAAAGAATACTTTTTTAGTGAACCTAACAAAAAAAACTTTTCTGAAGAACTTCGAAGCAGCTGGCAAACCAAAAAAAGGAAGTGAGAGACTTAGCATAACCCTCTGCTCGCCGATAGAAATAATATTTCTTAAACATTCAAGTTCAATCAGATAATCGTAGTCAACAAGTGTTAGCCGAATTCAGGCATATGAAAAGAAATATTGAAGGATCGGACAAGTAATACTGGCTTGTGGAATAAATCCACTTCTGTCAGAGACATTGGATAGCATTCAGTAGTTACGCATGAATCATTATTCGTAAGACTCTATCACTTGTGAAATTTTGCAGATATTCTTTGTAAATTGCTTTAAGCGACCAAATAATCACGCAATTATGCAGCATTTTTGAATGATTTTAAAAGAACGCTTACCAGCCATGATCATTCTAGAGGAAGTAAACCGTGGTCGTTCATTTTGCTGTTTACTTAGTAGAGATATTCTTCAGTAATCATCAAATCACTGCTTTCAAAGAATAGCAATCAATGATAAGTTTTTGTACCTTCATTTATTATGTGTCATGCACAGCATAGCAAGTACGCATGAAATTCATCTGTAATGCAACATTTTCAAGGTTTACTCTAGGCAGGGCAGCTTAAGCGATGCAAAGCTCAAAAGACTATTAAAAATTGAAGGGAGAAAAGTGCTTGCCAAGTATGCTCAAAAGATATGCCAACAAACATATGCACGTTGATCAAGTTGGTCATGAGCAACAAATAGAATTGCACTCGGGAATTAAACATTATTTTCCGTACAATGAAAATGTATTTTATGCATTTTTTTTCTTGAGAATTGAATTCCACAATCAAATGAAGTAGAAAGAGAAGAAAAAAAAATTACTTGAAAAAGAGTTGTATAAAAGTTAAGCTGCAGTGTTTGTATCGTTTTGCATAGCCGATCGGCATCGCTCATACATGGTGACCGAATGCAGAACACATGCGCGACCCGTGCTGAAACAAAGACACCACACTCAGCTAGTTGCTTTAAACATGCTTCCTGCTCGTACGCTAATGAATCGTTGTTTCTCCGAAATGTCTACGAGCACAATCGGCAAACAAACGCCGATTCATTTCAATTACAGTCAATTTATGGAAGCTTGCGACTGGACTTCGATAGCCGTATGAAATGCATATATAAGTATAACACAAGCAATTGAACACAAAATATTCTAGTATTTGATACACAGATAACTTAACAGACAATTGCGTTAATAGTAGGTGTAACGAACAGCTGCAATAAGACAGCGTATCACATAAACAGAAAACAAAATAATAAAATATGGCAGAGGTAATGAACTTGAACGTTAGAAAAAGTTCAGCATAATCGCTCATTTAAGATATGGATTGAAAATTAATGATATTAACTATTTCTATAAGTGCCACATGATTTGATAAAATTTCGACTTGTTAGCTGTCTGAAAAATTCAAATAGAAACTTGGGTTTTTTTTAAAGAAATAATAGAAAGAGATAGAGAGATAGAGGCAGACAAGTAGACAGAGAAAAAATCATCAGTTTGTCAAACAAAACAGAACGGCTGCATAAGAAATAAAAAGAAGCGAATGTAATTCATGCAGCAATAAAGAACGTAAAAAAAAACCGATAAGGATGTGGTCAGGGAATATACTGTCGTTTACAAAACTTCTAGAAGCAAATATTTTTTTTAATTTCGTGGGATGCCTTGCTATTTCGAATTTCAAATAATCTTTTATTGATAAGTATTAAAAAAAAAAAGATTATATCCATGCCAACTCCTCTCCATTCAACATTCCCGTTTGAAGCATCGAAAATGATCTATCACTTTTGAAAAGAATATTTTCAAACACTCTGAAATGAGGAATTACTTCGTAAGATGGCCAGTGTTTCCAATCTAGACTGCTATATATTCTAAAAATCAACTCAAAAATTTCAAGACAACGTAGTTGCTTTCCACATGTCGCTTTATTTTCCTAGAAATTAACAACCTGAAAAGTTTACAAAGTAATTTTGAGGCATATTATATTTCTACTTCAAATAACTTAGAAACAACGATAACAATTATGAGTGAAAGAATTTAGAAAAAAAATGTAATAAAAATTAAATACGCCATCCGTTGTTACAATTGAGGGCGAGATGAATAGTGAGTGGATCTAGCCCAACGCAAACGTGTTTCTCTTCACGTGAAACAATTCGCAGAACGATTCAAATCAGAAGACATCTACTGCTTGAAAGCATCTCAAAAATCTTTCGCATTACCTAAGCAAACTATACGAAACTAAAAATTTCAACAGCCAGCCGTCTGTAAGCATCGTTTCGATGACTATTTGTTATTACTAACTTAATACTTACCGATTATACACTACATACAGTGCTGAAAAGGTTATATAGTTCGAAAGGTGGTGCGATATTTTTAGAAAGAGCGTCACAAGGACATAACTACAAGCACGCACATTTTAATGCCAAAAGAATTATATTTCCTAGCATCTCTTTTCCAATACGAGACCTTTATTATGGAATATAACTGATAAGGAAAAAAGCAAATTATATTCGTCATAGTAGAATTTCGTGGCAAGAGGGTCGATAAAATTTACTCGTTTCAAAATTTCTGGGAATTTGAAGACTAAAACAAAATTTCGAACCAAAACAGAAGTTGCTTGGGGTTATCGCAATTGTTAGTAGAAAATGCACGATAGGAACGCATAAGCGATTGCAAAATATGCTTACTGTCACTAGTGTGACTACAAATTTCAACGATTGCAAAAGATAGCGTTCGAAAATGGAAGTGCGCCCAAACAATTGTGGTTCTTTTAAATGGGCAGCAATTGAGGAGAAAACAAGGCGAGAAAGGTTCAGGACAGAAGTGTGAATAGGAGGGTGACGTCTCGTATATAAGACTAAGTTTTTTGTAAAATGCGGCACAGATATCTTTTTTCTCTCATAATGCCGCCTTTTGTGACAGATAGCAAGGGCAATCCGATAATTTATCCGTTCTGTACCTCAGTATAACAATTAAGGATGGGTGATGTGGAACATTGAACGAAGGGTTGGTATGTTGGTGGTGGAAGCGGATTTTAGTGTCGCTCAGGATTAGTGGCTAGACATGTGAGTATTGCCTGAATGAGGGACGAGACAAGCGCAATTAGCACAAATGTCCAAGGTGCGGCTGCAAGAACAAAGGCGCCCTTTGAGCAGCCGATATGTGGCAGTTGAAAGAGAAAGAGCGCAACGCGAATGCATGAGCATGTACCACTGGGCGGGGCCAGGTGCACCCGCCACAGAGACGGTCATCGCGCCTCGCGACTCACCGCTCTTTGAGGAGCCTCGTTCCCTCGTGCAATCAGCACAACTTCTAGACGTGAGGAACGTCATCCAGACATGGAAAATAAACGTAAAGGAAGGTTTAAGCAGTAAGGTTGTCCTTTTTGAAAACAGCTTTCCAGCGTCAACGGTAATTTGCTAACTACTGGTTGAATATGGATCAATCCGTTCACCGCTGATCCAGTCTGCTCCATTAGCAACTGCTTCATACAATGAGAGTTGTGCTATTATAACACATCAAGTTTTCTCACATGCTGCATCGCACATTGCAAAGAGATGCGTTATACTAGCACATCTTCTTGTCAGACCTAACACAAGAGTGCAACATCAAGTGGTGTTATTTGGGCAGTGAGATGAGAAAACTGCCCAAGAGTACAATACGATCCCTCAAGCATACATGCCATCTCGAATTGAAATGAAAATATTGGTGACAAATTATCTCAGAATTGATCTTCCTCAAGCTGGGGAGCGAATTTGATGTTTTAAAGTTCTATTTGCCTGCTTAAAAAACTTATCTATGCATTCATAACAATCAAACGCTTTTGCGACGAGGGGTTTTTTTAACATACTGATCGCATTGCCATATTATATTACTTGTTCTATTGAAACAACTGTACCATATTGATAATTAGCAGCGCAAGAGAAAACGTTGAAATTTTGAAGGAATGCATGAGTGCGATTTGCGGAAAGCAAAGGAATCAGTTTCGGATGTTTCAAATTTTATCTAAATGTATATGTCATGAAATGAATCCGGCTTGTCTTGCAATATCCGGAGTTCATGTTACTGTTTATCAAAATTTGCTTCGACTCTAGTAAATCGCTAAAATATCAAAGAAGAATTACATAGTAAACTGCATTTAGCTTAAGAATATTCCCTGATTCTATTTTTGAAGTCCAAAGCTCGAATTAATTGAAAAAATTGAAGAAACTTTATGAAAATTTTCAAACTGTATATATATATATATATATATATATATATATATATATATATATATATATCGAAAATATTCGATTTAAAGCCTTCCTTGAAGTCGCAATAGAAGTGCTCAAAAAATAGGCAAACCTTAAGAAAATACGTTGGTCAGCTGAAGAATTATTAATGCATCTCTATGTGGATAGAATAAATGATCTTCGATGCTGTAGAAGAGAAAATAAAGATACGGTTTTTTAAGTCTGTGGACGTTAATCGGACGCCTCTGCCAATCGACCAGGTACCTCGCACTTTTAGAGGCTGTCTCAGCTTCTCTAAAGTAATTCTAGCCTGTTCTCGTTCAACCAGGACTTCGCGACTTGCGAGCTGATCTTTCTTATTCAAAATGCCATCTTGCAGCTGCTGTTCTTTGACCACCAAACTGCGAAACGATGGATTATTGGCCACTGCTTCGATTATGTCAAGTCACTCTTTTCCATGCGATAGCTGGTCTAGCCTTCTACCGTATCCGTATTAGTTTCTTTGATGAACACATTTTAGTCGGTAATCCGCAGTCTACTGCTCTCTACACCTTTAGCATTCTCTCGAATCCTTTATAAATGACGCTCTATCCGTTAAAGAACTAACTGTTCGCATCTCATGCATTAGTCTATCAAAGCAGTTTTCAGACTAGTAAGCAAACGTTTTTCACACCGCCAACAGACTTGGTATTTTCGTGAGATAATTTTTCGAGAGCCAGCATTTGAGCCACGATAGCAGCGTTGTTTAGGAAAGCAGACACCTTTGTTTTCAGTGCAGCGACAGTACCATCGAAAGCGGTAGGAATGAGAGGAGAGGGGGGAGGGGGAGCAAAGGGGAGGCTATACAAAAATTTTGGCGTTGCAATGTTGACCTTCTAAGAATTAACCAGCAAAGCGAATTTCCATTAGTTCTAGTTCTCCATTTCACACCCCTCCCCCATCCTCGACTTCCAAACTCCTCCCAACTCTTTCAAATTTGGCGCATGGCCCATACTTGCGCCGGCTATCGAAAGCAGCGAGGAAATATGCACTCGTGATTAAGTACAGCAAAAATCCACGAGAGATGGCAGTGCTCGAAAGAGAATGAAAGCAGTGCTGTACAGGGCCAATATGATGGTTTCAATAATATCCACACAAGTGATTTTAAGCAGTTCAAATGCACATTCCTCTCATCGATAGAAGCAGGCGTTTTTAGGGCACATAGAAGCGCCTGCCTCAAGTGAGTCAGTATAAGCGGCTCATAAGGGTGCGTAGCGTGGCCTTCGTTTACTGCAAGCAACCTTTTTGATTCATACACTGTGCCATTTTCACACATTCATACAACGTATCACACCTTGCCTTCATGTTTACCTTGCTTTGAGAAATGAAAAGCATTTAGTAAATATTGGCTGTTTTGGTTATGTCACTGTTAATTTAGCAACCTCAGTGGAAGACGCGTCATCTACTCGCTTCACGTAGGATGTGCATTTAATCAATGCACCCATGCAAACAATCTTTAAGAGGTCACTTTGGAATGATGGGGCGAATTTTTGATCAGCAAATTTGGAGATTGGCTGTTCAGCGATTGCTTCGATAAAGTAAACTCTAAACTCCAAAGGCCGTCATAAGAAACTATGAAATTATTTAACATAAAGAACACACAGAATTTAAAATAAGGAACACACTGTCGGGGACACACACATTCAGCGCCGTCGGCTGATTGATAAACAAACATATAAGTAAATAGGCAAATAAATGTGTTTATACATGCATATATGTATATATGCATACGTATATGTATACCTACATATAAGCACATAACTGTGCGTGTTAATAATATACATTCAAATGCATCATTTATTTAACCAGTCATATATGCGTGGACAGTATATTAGATCCAGCATTTGCAACGAATCGCACATAAATAAAGCCAAGCCCCCCATCATGGCTCGATGAAATACCTGTATATCGTATGCACATTTGATGCTCCTATTTGCGTGTTTCTGCTCTTCATTTTACTTTGTATATTTACTTTGTACATCCAAGTTTTATGCCTTTGTGCTTTTTCCTGGAAGTTTTTAGTCCACATGATAACACGTAGCTGAGTATCAATGGCATATGATATAAGTGACATTAGTAAGTTTACTCTGTTGGTCGTAGACTTGAGTACTTAATAGCAAGGTTGTCAAATACCTCAAAACCACTCTGCATCTGCAAAGCATATGAAAACATTATACGAGTCCGAGCAAATGGATACAGCAGCGAGACCTCACATTAGCGACGAACAAGCATACTGTGGATCAGACATGAGGCACGTCACAATGAAACGAGAACACAAGCACTACTGCGAGTGGCATTCGGCAGTCAGCTTGGAGAGCGCAGAAAGAACGTTAAGAGACGATGAAAGCAGCGCAAACAAGCACCACTATTCGAAGAAATTCACACGGATTGCTTGCTCATCAGCAGTAAAATTTTATTATTCTCTCAGTCTTATAGGTAGCATGACGTTATATTATTTCTGATCAACTAATATGATCAGTTTCTCAACCACCTATTTCTGATCAGATCTGCAGAGCGCAGAAAGAACATTTTTTCGAAATCCACCATATCGACTCTGCGATATGGTGGATTTCGAAAAAAAAAAATCCTTAACGAGCTCTTAACGAAGAACAAGTCATAGCTTTTGTACCCCGTCTCTTCTTCACTTATCGTCGGAGAGAGCTCTCAGTCCCGCCTCATCGTCTCATCTCAGTCGCTCTCATTCCCCCTCCCCCTTTCTACCTCTTCAGATTTTGGCAGGAACGTCTGTAAACCATTAGAACTGAGAGGTATATGGGATTTTTCGTAAAGGTTTCACAAATAACTGTAGGGATGAAACGAGTGTGTTGCGAAAGGGTACAATGTCTGTCACGAAAACCTGAAACTGCAGTGAAGGACAAAAGTGACGAAATGGGATATCCGTAAGGCACGGTGAAGAGGAAGGCTAGAGGAAGGGAAAGTGGGATAGAACATCGCAAGAATTTTGCTGGGGCTTTTATAAGCCTTTTCACTGTGGACAAATTAGTCCAAAACACGAAATGTGTCCATATTCATAAAGAATAAAAACTGTCTCATTTTTTGAAAGTGGTTTCACTATGAGACGCATCTTCAGCTCAAAATACAAGCTGCTCTCAATGAAGCCGCTTGAAGTAACTTAAAAGATCAGTGGCTAAATTTTTAGCAAAAAATTATTTTAAAAAACAGAGGTGATAAAAGGGTATTTAAGGAAAGTTAACATATAATTCGTCATCCCGGCCCATTCGAATAAAGCGTACTTTATAAAGTGGCATTTGCTGAGATGAATGTTTCCAACAAAATTAGGCTATAAAATCGTAAACAGAAGAAAGAGAAAACGGAACAATCTTTCCAGAGTTGGATAAAAAACAAGCGAATTTTTCAAAAAAAAAAAAAAAAAAAACGAAAATCTAAAAGAAAGCTCATAATCACTCCCAATGCGGCAGCAGTAGTTCCTTTTGCACAAATGCTGTTATAGCAAAGAGTGAAACCAACCGTTTTAACATCACAACTATCCCTCACATGATTAATGTTTTTTTTAACCACAAAATTTTTCACGTTTGGATACCAAAGAGCGAAACCGAAATCAAATAATGCAGACAGCTTTAAGCCACCACTGCCTTTGAGGAAACTAAGAAACCAAATGTTGGTTTTTGGACTGCCCTTAAAAAACGCGTTCAACAAATTTTCAGTGCTGAAAAGCCGCTTTTTGGACGGTAGCCTGATTTTCACCCCTTGCGGTTCTGCGATGACGACAAATGACACAACATCAATTTCTCCATAATATTCTAAAAAGCACCAGCATATGAACTTCCAAGTTTTAGGCATATACGAAAACTGCGGTTAACGTTCCCGCTATGGAAGCAGTTGGAGAAGAATCCTAAATTGTGAAGTTCTTTGAAATGTTTTCTTTTCGATGTACTTCTTGATTCCGATCTACGAGTGCTTACTTAGTACTAGAAAGCAATCCAATAAGCTTCTTGAATCTTTGGGATAAGTTGGATCCAGTATAAAGCACGTTTAGCCGTAAGTCTCATTTTCTTTCCACATCCAGAATCTTCTTAAGAAACAGCAAAATCGGCATTCACCAAGGGTCTTTTATTCAGTTGCGTATACGAAATTTCGCAGATATGATCTTAGCCACAAAATGATCTCGTGGTACCAGTTTCGTTATTATGCATTCTCTGTCTTCTACTTTCACGAAAATATGCCAAGAAAATTTATGGGCACTTTTGTGTGATGGATGGTTGAGTGCAATCTAAAACAAATTTCTCGACTAACGGCTTGTAAAGATATTTGATTACTTTGGAAGACGAGTTATTTAATTGGCGAACTATTGGCTTCCTGCGCTGAAACATGTACACTATAGCATACTTTCCAGCCGAATTTCACTAAGAACGTTTTTAAATTCAATCAGTTCTGATATTTAAATCGCCTCAGAATTCGCTGATTTTGCAACGTCAAACAACATACATCATGCTGGCTGACATTATAAAAGAAACGTCTTTATGCGAGACAATGGTTTCTGGCAGCTTCTCAAACGGAAAAAATGCGATCGTTTTGTACTTTAAATCAGCAAAGCGCATCTACTTCGGCAAAGATTTTTCCCAGTCAGTTGCACTGAATACGGGCACAACGACAACATATTTTCAGGGTCTTTCTTCCCATCGGAAGGGTGCGGAAGGAGGAGAGGGGCTAAACCGCCTCACTTGTTGACTCCTGGCTGCCTCTTCAGGCTAAGAAAAACTTGATCTGCTCATAGCACTAAGTGTTCTATGGTGCAGCAACAAATTATATTGACGCTTCAGCTGCTTTTAAATAGAAATTTTCCCCAGCTGCTATATGGAATCGACCGATGAGCCATACATTAATAATTAGGTTAACCAAATAATAATTATGTTAATCAAATAACTGCGATTTTTATAATGTGATTTCTTAGTTTTAAGAACAGCTGCTCACCCTCAAAGGTAGCGAGGAAGGCTTAATAACTTCACCGAATTCGATTAAAATGCATCAATTTCTCCCTATCTGGTTTCGTCACGAGACAACTTCCCAATACGATTACGATCTTTATACCCTCTTAGAGATATTCATATTGGTTTAGTCTCATCTTTTATATTTTTGTTTTCTTCATCGAAACACTGAAACTTCATCAGCACTCTTGCCTCGACGATTTATAAAGCGTTACGTCTGTTGAAAAAAACCTCAACACTTGCAAACTCAAATTCCCACTTTAACGGTTGAATGATCGAAATCTGGGATCGATATAAAAAAAAAAAACAATTCCAACTGTTTTTGTGACATTTCAGAAGTATTGCACTGTTTCTAATTCAATAACAATTACGTCCGTACGTGTTTCATAATGCCATTTGCGTCAATTGTACAATATTTCGTGCAAATCGTTTCCCTATTAAAATATCAAAAAGTACAAAAATGTCAAAAGTATCGATTGAAAACTATTCATCTTCGAAGTTTGATGTTTTTTATGCTAGCAAGGGATATGTAAATTTCCTTAAAATGGCTCAATTGCCATGAATGCATACAGTTCATTTACTGAAGCGAACTTATCCTCCTGTTCAGAAAGTCGAAAATGCAAATTTCCCAGATCAAAATCGTTCCCAAATCTCAATTATACGTTACAAATTAAGCGGCAATCGCAAGGTAATGAGACGCAGCCTTATCTCGTAGATTATGGACCTGAATTTTTAAATTGGAAACCTTTGACGCGGCAACTTTATAATTTGTGCACTTTTAAACCAGCCTTATGAACTGAAAAGTTATAAATATTTTATCACGGACTCATGCCTTTTCGGAAGAACAGGAGAAGAGAGGGGAAAGGGGGGGGAGGGGGCAGAGAGGAGCAATGACCTTTTCTCAGCACTTCCTTCTACTGCCAAATATGGTTGCATACATGTTTCTTTTTATTTTGTCATCAGTATCAATTACTTTTGTTGTACTCCGATTCCAAGAAGTCAAATTCTACTGCTTTAAAAAGAATCTTCACATTATTTCACCAAGTTCCGCCAAAACGTTTTACTTACTTGCGTTGTTTTCGGATGTTCGTTAGGAATTCACTCGATCGGTCGCTGAATGAACCTTCTGGCCGAATGGCCAACGTAAGAATGTGCATTTAGCAATTTGTTATAAATAACATTTGCCGTTTTTAATAGGCTCATTAATGCTCGAAGTAAACATTAGGGCAATTCAACTTAGCCAGTTCATTTTTTTAGACTTTGTCGTTAAACTTCACGTAAAAGCGGATACTGCATCGAAATATTGTTCTCATTGTGCATTCATTACCAGTGAGCTTCTTAAATGTCACAGTGCATAGTACCGGTAGCTGCATATTCTTCTCTCATGAGCGAAGAAAAATAGCTTTGAATTAAGTGTTTTGGATATGTTGCCAATCACTTCCCTCTTCCACACCTTACCGCTCCGTTAGCAGTGTTCTACTTCCTGTGCCACCTATAGTACACCAGATGTTTATTTCCTTGTGACACGATTTTTGCACAATATTGCTATTGACCTGGAATGCCAATTTGCGGACCAGGCCGTTCACCAGTTTTTCATATTCGTCTGCTAAATGTCTAAACCGTCACCTACAGAGCCAATATTAATCTACATATACGGCCAAGGTCCCAACAAAATACTTAAATGCGATTCTTTCTGGACTACATGGAACGAAATAACATAAGCTCTAATTTTGCTACGCCTAAAGTTTTGTGAAATTAATGAGGCATGGAAGAGATTAATGTGGATGTAGATCACATAAGTGGAAAATATGGGTAATAATGCAATATACAATAACTTGTAAGGTAAATCCTAATGTGATGCTCAAAGTCTTGTTTTATATCCTTGCAAAACAATCTGAACTGCTTTATCGTTTCTCGTTTCGATGAACTTCGTAGTGACACCACCAATAGCGACGACTTTCTTGCTACGATATAGGCAAACAGCAACAATGCATAAAACGAGTCCTTTCCATAAAATGGGGCATCTTCCCTATGGGCCGAGTAAAATGCCGCGGTCATTTCTACAGCCCAATATTTACCAGCACATGCTTATCCCCACAATCTGCTGCTTACAGCTCACCGTTAACCACTTCCTACTCCACCTCGCGACCCATTGCTGACCGCCAACCACCCATCTCGACAGCCCCTGTTTATCACCTCACGCTTAAGATCCATTTCCCACGGAAAAACTAACCAGCCCACGCTTATCTCCAGTACCTACTATTCGGAGCCAAATAGTTCAGCCCACAACCCCCTTACCACCTCACATTCCTCTCGCAATACAGTACATTTCCCAATACTTAAAACTCAACCCTCCACTCTGTCGACACCCAGCTGTTCATGGCTCAACCGAACGAGTGCCAGGTCGCACAACCCTGTGACACCCCACAACACATCGCTTAACCCATTAGTCCGAATTTCCAATCAGCAAGAGAATTCATGCCATCAAATCCATCCATTTGAACTACCAAAACCAATTTTTCCCAAATCAGAATCTAATCTGCTAAGTTTCTAAAAGTCGGCCGGAAGAACTTTGAAAATCTTGACGGTTACTTTTTTGAGTTTGAATTAAGCCATTATGAAAGTATGAAAATCCGAATAATTATAACGATAAACGCATCTAGCAAACCGAACGACTAACCGAACAACCAAAGTGTTGTCATTTTTGGGAAGTGTTGTCGTTGTCGAAAACGACAACATGATGGAAGAGCGAGAGCGAGATTACTTCAAATCCAACCAGCGGGGTCAACGGAATTGGTAGAACGCTACAGAAAACGTCGGTACAGTATAATAGGCAAATTTTATATTGAAACTCTTGTGGCCGTATTGTTGTAGCGCAAAATCAATTATTAAGGCAAAAGAGGAATGTTTGATAGGGAAGACTGTAAAAGGGAGCTATTGATCTCGGTGGAGACCCCGAAAAAAGTGGGAGAGGCAAAAATCGGGAGGATACCCAACGGAGAGCAATTTTGTCGGGATGGAACCACGATGAAAAATTGAGGAGAAAGACGTCAGGAAATTGCTTATTAACAAGGGTCCGATTGAATACAGGGACTCCCCATCACTATACATTTGAGGCACCGTTGTCCATTGGGGAGCATCTTTCGATTTTCTGCCAAAATTTCTCGCAAACGGCACTTCTGATACCGACTCGTTAGTCTTGTCAATAGTTTATAATTTTTGGTGCATCCTTCCCAGAGCCTCTGAATTGCGGTATTGTAATTCTGATGGATGATGGCTTATCATTACAACTACGGCTACTTAGGAGACGGGTTACTCATCTAGTATTTCTAGTAGCTTTCGTTCCATAGACTCCAAGGACACCAAGCTCTTTTCTAGTACAAGGTGTTTTATCTCCTTCAACATTTCATTTGTTGAAGACTTGATGTCAAGAAAAGTGATGAGCACAGAGCAATCATAATCCTTCATCCTGAGTCTCTTTGGTTGTTTCTTGCTGCCATTCTCGTTGTTATCATTTAAATACCGTATTCCTTGTCCTTTCAGTTCATGTATTCGATAGCGCTGTAATCGTATTTTTATTCTTTCTCACTGCTCATGGTGTAGGATCCTTACAAACTCGGGCGTAGATGAGTTGATTTTCCAAAGCAAGAAAAGCGCCACAGAAGGCGAAACGGAGCATGTTTCATGGTTTTTGTTGCAAAAGTGAAAGCATATGATCTCAGTTCGAATTTGTAGGTTATTTAAGATATAAAAACGCAGCTGCTGCAAAATCGACATAGAATATATACCCGAGTCGCTAAAGGCCCCAAATAAGGCGTTATAGATCAGAAACGACGTCACGTGCTTACGGAGCTCAGAAGTTCAAGGCTTTTACGAATGCCACGAATACCCTTGGAGCTTTGTAGGCGTTCCCGCGCGCTCAGACTTCAGGTGGCCCCAAGGCCCAAGCAGCTCATGGAGCTTTCTGCCAGATCTTGGCTCATTCCGAACCTCAGGTCTTCTAAAAATAGTTGGAGCGACTTGAGTTTGGCATACCTCGAGCTGCGATGCTTTTCTGAAAGTCTTTTGGGGCGCTAGGAGATTTGGGGTGAGGATAGTTGCAGTTAGTGTCGCCATGAGCCTCGACTCGGGCGAGCGCCAACTTCGAAGGCACGAACTGAACCATATGACTGTGTCTGATTATTCTTTGGCGAGGAGCTACGTTAGTTACTATGGACGGTTGTACGTCGATAAAAAATGAATCTTGAACAGGGAGCTGATGAGTCTAGATTATTCTTCAGTCGAACAAAACAGCTGCTACTATGAAGTCTTCTACTTGGGATTCGTGAATGGTGACCATGGAACCAGTCATTTTTTCGCATATATAAGGCGCACCCACCTATTGAAGACCAAACGCATTACCGCGATAGCTTTGCGAAGTAAGTAAAATGCTTAGCTGGCCAGCAATAACCTCAGGCAGAATCGGAAGGTTATAAGGAGTTGGTGTGCGCTCATGTGCATTCCAGATTGTTTCGCATCGTAGAGTGGGGCTGAGGCGTTTGTAAGGCGTGAAGGGGTTAAGCTGTAGCACTCAGTTCTCAAGAAACGACAACAGTGATCGTACCCACGCTACAGCTACCGCGAATGCAGAATCTGCTCGAAGCCTTCTCAGTGACCTGGATCCTTTTGCATGTCATCTTATTATATAAGTATGATGAATACTTTGCTCCTGATACCTGTGCCGGCTAGCAGTTAAATCGATCGCATTTCGAGAAGAATCCGAGATCCTGAATTACCTGAAAGGGACATTAAAACCAGACAAATCAAACAGACTCAACGTTTACTCATTCTCTCCGACTTGTGGTGTTTTTTGATTAATAAATTTGCTGTAACTATTGACAAGGCTGCAGTACTGCAAATTTGAGTCATATCATGGGGTGCTCAATGGCATACAATAACGCAGAAAGTTGGAGAGGAATTTATTAGCACATTTCTCATCAACAATCACAAAAGAGAAGTTAATGCCAACACATTTTGGAAGGGAAACGGTTTTTCGTAACTGAAATGATATCGACGACTTCAGGTATAAATCTGGCAGAAACTCTAAAATTAAGAAAAAAATTTTTTTTCACTAGCATACAACAAGCTCCATTCCCATTTCCGTATTACTTTGCGCTTTAATTTGCCCAATGTTCAGTCGATTTCATTTTTGTGTGAGTGTCATTGTAAACATATGCCTGTGAGCGCTTCTCGGTCTGTTTTGTGTTCCATTACTAATAAAGTCAAAGTATCACCTTAATAATGAACTCATGGATTATATTCTCAAGGATGAGACTCACTGAATTCTCAAGGATGTCTACACAACGTAAATTCCTATTCATTATGTGCAATGGTCATTTAATCTTGAATATGACTATTCATTCTTTCCCAAGTTTTTCCCGCATTCTTATTTCCGGCACCATCCTTCCCATTTCCTATTTCCAATCTGAAGATTCCCATTCATCCATAAACTCTTTCCCAGTAGAGATCTGCTGTGTCTGGCACGAAGAGGCAGTAGTCTTCGAGAGCCGCGCTACATACTATGCGGCGGCATTGTTTATTTCGAATAAGATGAGGATAATTTCATCAATTCGCAAATTAGATTCAATGGTGCGAAGCAGAAAAATGCGTATTATAAAGCATCTCTTATTCACAAATACCAACCGAGGATGCTTTGCATCAGCTAAATTTCGCTTGCGGTTGTCACGCATACGCCATACACTACAGCTTATTCTTTGCATATTTCCATGGCGCCGATCGACTAATTGTTGCATTGCAACCCCAGGTTCTCCTTTGCATCTCTCTCATTGTCTTGAGCATTTAATAAAATTTGCATATTTACTTCACCAATTATTGCAATTTTATCGTTATATTACGAGCATAAATGAACGAAATCGTTTTCGGCTACAACCATTTAATATTGAAAAAAGTTGCCTCTGTGATGAATTAAAAATGTGAATCTTTAATTCTTGAGGCACTTGATTCCTGGGGTCATGATTGCATCAACTATTCCTCAGGATTGGCAATCGAAACGGATGATCGCCAGGATTATCCGTTGAAAAAGTTGATTTCTAGCGTTAGCGGCCGAAGCAATTGATTCCTCGGGTAGGCAATCTTAATTTTCGACAGTATGCCGTAGCGTAATGACTAATGACATGTTGCGGATCATTGAGAATGATAAAGTTGTGCCATAGAATTGATTTAGTGCATTCAATTAAATGTGAATAGCTGTTAACGCAATTTATTTCATTTTTTTTTTCATTATGCTTTTAATTTAGAATCTCTTAAAGATTTCTTCTTTTTCTTGTAGCATAATGACAACATTTCACACATACGTATTGTTTGCTGACTTAAAATAAATGAGTTATAACAAAATATGTGTATATTTGGGATGAATTGCATCGGAAAATTTCTCTTATATATTAACGCTTTTTTGTCATTGGAAACGGTACGGAAACACCCGAACTTCGAAACAGAGCATATAGCTGCAGTGTTATCACTTTGGTAACGTTTTGCTTACTGATCAGAAAAGGATTAGGAGGAATATTTCCGGAAACTTCTAACACAGTTGCGCTCAGAAATGTTTCTTTGCTATGATCGTTCGGTTATTAACCGGTCGAACATTGCCAATTTGCTAATTTCATTTAGTCTTTCAGCTTTTGCTTTTCATATGTATATTCTAATTGCTAATTATTTAGGTAATAATTGAGTTGGCTGACTTCGATGTAAGTGAATTGTTTGTCATTTATGAATTTTTCGAGTGGATGCGATATATTCAACAACAATTATTGCTTGTATAGCTCTAAACTAAATAGTGTCATATTGAAGCGATAGCTGGACTTATGGCAATTAAATATGTTTGCGCATAGAACGCACCATTATCGTACTCGTTCACGTTGAATAGGTTGTAAATGAGAAATAGGTAGGAAAACGTTCTTGATTAAAGATCAAGCGATTTTGAATTCAAACGCTTTGCGCTAATAAATTAAACAAAATGATTTATTTTCGTTAATAAGCAGCAGTGAAATAGTGTGAGCGTTTCACAATTATCGCTAATCGAAATAATCACCCATATTACTTCGATGCGCACCTTATGCCTATAGGTGCTATCGATTGTTCTTTTTCATGGTGTTATCGTGGTAAGCTATCATATATCATCGCTTTTTTTTTCTCTCTCGCAAGCATTGCTTGATGCAACCGAAAATGAAGCGTCGATGATGATGTTGCACACTTTGTGGCGATATAATTGCAAAAGCTTATGCAATATTTTTCGAGTAATATGCAATGCAATATTTCGAATAAATATGTTTTGCAAAAACTTTGCAGATCTTTGTTTTTGATTATGACTTCTCGAGTTTTCTTCCTGAAGCATTTCCATAGCTGAAAAGCGCTGAAATAGAAACTGTAAGAATTGAACGTTCATTTCCTTTATTTAAGCTGGCACTTCCTTCATTCACTGTTCAAAATGATGTCATTTGTTACAATACTTTACGATCACGAAGAATTGAGTTAGAACGAAACATAACTAACAAAAGATAATTGATAAAATATTTTCGCCTTTTCGTCTATTTCCAACAACAGTACAGTGGTAGCGATGTTATATATGTTTCCAGGTAAATGCACTCATAAGTAATGTCAGTAAATGCCATTTGAATTTGGTTGCATTATATAGGTTGACCTCAGTGTAATGATTGAACTCTGTACTTCGATTCCTCTGATCCAATTAAATTTGATTTTTGCGCTCATTTTGCAAATCATTGGAATGTAATACAATTTAATAGCAAACTGTAGTATTTACGTGTTTTGTATACTTCATTTCCAACATGTTGTGTTATATAGAGGTAGCAATTTAAAAACACTGCTTCTATTCACAAGCTTCAATTGAACATTGAGGTATTTATTTTCACAGTGAAATGCGATGACATTTACGATAGAATCCACTAACCTTAAATGCGCTAAAAAAAAAAAAAAAAACATTCAAAGACGACAGTGTTCTGCAATATTAATATCTGTAAACGTTGCTGCAATGTGGGTGGCAGATCAAAATGAAACAATAGGCTTTTATCTAATTTGATAAGTTGCGTGCCTAATTCTATCGCTCCTTCCGTTCACTAACATTCTTTCACACTTAAAAATTTATTGAAATTTCGTAATAAAAAAAAAATGCAGCAAAAATAAGCAAAACGCTGAGTAGAAAAATAGAGTGAACTTTTCTTTTAACAAGATGCAATTTCCCATCAACGAACTCTTGGTGCGATTTTCTGGCTCATAGTTGAAGTGAGCAGAAGCGATAAATGCTTCAACGACTCTCAGAAATAAAATTGTAAACATTATCGACGATTATTTCAATTAAATCCATAAGTACCGATAAATGTCGCAAATTACGCATTAAACTTTCGGCTCGGTCAATCGTGATGAAAGAAATATTTTTTGTGCCCATTTTAGAAATTTCTTTTTCTGCTGATAGAATTAAAATAATGCTTAGATTTTCAACGAATTTTTAGTTGAAAAATTCAAGTTTCTCTTCATTACTTATTGATCAATTTACTTCACTGTGAGCATATTATATAAATCTATTCCCATTTGCTGAATAATTTCAAGAGAGAATTTCATTAGCGCATAATAGGAAAATTAACATCGAGTTCGGCTTGATACCTTTTTATTGCGATAAGTTTTGATGGTTCATATATCGAAAACATCAAATAGGGAAACAATTATATTGTACACCTAAGCGCAGAGATGGAGTGAGCGCATATAGCCCAACATACTTTTAGTATATGTAAATTTTAAACATGTAATTTGACAAGAAGCAGGTAAACGCCAAATGTTTTTTTTTTGCGATTATGTCGTTGAAAATGCCGTTATGGTTTTTTCAAAAGAGTGATAGATACGCTTGAAGAAATTTTCGCATGCAAATGTTTTTCGGAAGTAATTATGTGGAACTTTTTGTTAGTAACTTAGCTCTTGTTTAGTTTGAATTAATTTCAAACTGCCGACATAGCTTCCAATTATTTGGTGTGTTGTTAATTTCATGCTTATGATTGCCATCTTTCATCATACGATACTTGCTCGAATAGAAAACCCAGATGCACATACTTGTGAACATCAACGCAAACGATCGCATGATAGTTTACTTTAAAAGAAAAAGAGAAATTGTCATTGCTTTAAATTCGAATGCTCAAGCTACTGAAATGACTTTCCGTCATGAATAGGTGAATTTCACATGATGGAAAAGAGTGATGCATTCATCTCCTTTGCAAAATCAATTCGCTGTCCTACGCTTTAAAGTTGCCTATAAATTTGATGTTCGTTCACTAACTACGTCATTACCGAATCTTCAGAATCTTCACGGCTCTGAAAATTTCTGTGCATTTTGCACAGAATCTAGGATAGTCCGATAAATCTAATGGATCCTTTTCCTGAACAGCAACTCAAAAAAAAAAATCCATTCAATGAGTTGTTGAAATGACACTACAACAGAAACAACGCCTATCTGGGTAATTACTAATTAAGCGGTGTAAAAAAGTCTAGAGTAATAACTTCCATGTAAGTAGCTATTAAAAGTTGTGTCATGCCCAATGCATTGAATTTTTACGGTTTTTCACATGCATTACTTCACTTGGCGTTTTTTTAGCAGAAGTTTTGTGACGAATTTTTGTGGAACAAATGTATTTATTGATGAGTAGTTCTTTAGAGATAAGATTTGTGAATTACTTTCTTTTGTTCGATAGGAATGTCTATGCGCCACATTTTTTTCTTGCTTCCTGAAAGCATTCCGCTATCACGTCTTTGGATTTTCGCCATTTTTTCACCCCACTTGCGTTCCTCAATTTTCTGTATAGGTTGACATTTTATTCGGTACAATTTTAGCTGCTTATTTCCTCCCACTCTTTCGTCATCGTTCAGGCTTATAATTGCGGTTCTCTATTCCATTTTTATCGAAACCTGCCTCTTTGCGTTTTCCATTGGTTCTAGTGAACGTTGCCTTTTTGTTATCATTGGATGTCGCTTTCACTCATCTGAGGATGTAAACTGCTTAACAGACCTTCAAAGTGCGCTGAATGGAACAATTTATCCTTCTTAAAAGGATCTCGAAACAGGGTCTTATAATGTCACAGTTTCGTAGAAGGCTATGCTGGCCACTCTAGGGGCTTTACTGTCTATGTGAGAATGGTGCCAGACAGGAATGAGGAAAAGTTGTTTCTGTCTCTATATCCGATTATGGAAGACTCTTGCTCACTAAAACTGGCCACATTTGCGAAAAAGCGAAGGAAGTGGACCAGAGCTCGAGTATTACTGGCCTCCGGTTAAGATGTAAAAGGCTGCCGCATTTTATACTCATTTAAATAGTGTTGGTAAAACAAAGAACATTTCATTAACCAATATGTTCCACTTCCTCGTTCTGTTTTTCATTGCTTTAAAACTTGCATCTCTCACGCCCCAACATTTAAAAGCATTAGCGTGTAATTATGAATCGTTGTTACATGTTGTAGTCACTACTTGAAATCCATCAAACTAGACCGGCAAATGAGTGAACGACAACTCGATTCACACCTTCCAATATGTGCAAATGCCAGGCGATTGGTTAGGCCATCAATCGCTGCATGAAGCCGTCGGATTAAATGTCGGAATTCTGTTGATAAAGCAATTAAGAGCTATTTGGCCAGTTAGATGCCACTTCGTTATGCTAATGAGCGGACAAACGGGTACATGCCCGCATGCATAGGCGTATCACTGGCAATTACTACTTGAATGACTGCCGAACTATTGAATGAGTTGATGCACGAAAACAGCCGGCTAGCAAGGAATTGTGTCGGGCTCTTGATTGTCGTTTCTTTTCAACTATTCTAGCACTACCAACCTAATCCTTTCCTCCTCAAAATCAGCCCTCTTTGAAATTTCAGGAAACAACAACGCTTATGAGTAAATGCTACTTTTTCCACTGCAAAACTCTACAATAGCCTGTTTTCATACTGTTGAAACGTCGTTTCTTGCTGGAACCAGAAGTAGCAACCGTCATAGTCAAATTCTTTGCTGAATGAAACCATCGTGATAATGCTGACTAATTTACCCTTCCAAGCTTGGGTGTTAATTGGATTTTATAGGAAAAGACCTCCCACTATTGAAAACAAACATGCTGCTGGTGTCTGCAACGCTTCCGCATCTAAAAGCGGAATTTTTTTCGTAGTGGTTATTAATAACCATAAGGGCGGCAGAATTGTCCTTCAACGGCCAGTAATTAAGAATCTAGCTTTCCCAAGGGAATTAACTGCTCGCTGCGTTTCATCAATAGAGCAATTTCCTCGCAGTTTTGTTTTTCCCGACAATTTCATTATTTGAAAGAAATGCGCTGCTCAAACGAAAGCAATATAATCTTCAGACACGATATTCAAAAAACTCATGCACTTTCTGCTTTACTTAATAATTAGCAAAATGAAAGAGAAATCAGTCTCACAATAAAAAAATTTGAACAGCGCGATAGAAATGCTTCTTTGTTTACAATAAGGCGAATAATATATTCTAATAAAGAAGCAAAATCGAACTTTTCATGCAAATGGAATTTGTTGTAAAAATGTGCGTTATGAGCGTACGTATAAACGTTTTAATAGAAATGCTGAGATGTATGAGTAAGTGAAAAACAGAGAGTAAAATGTGACATACGAACTGTTTTTGATGTGGGTTGGAGCAGATAATGACAGAATGAAGAATGATATAAAATGGTGCAATATACAAATGTATACAAATACAAAGATAGAATAATAAATAAAGTGAAACTCAAGGAACATATGAATTTGGTTTGTAGACAACTGAGAGAACAACCTGTAATAGTCGAGATTGATGAGAAAAACAACAGAGGAGACGGAAGATTGTTGAGCCTCTTTTCGAACAACTATAGGTAGGAAAGAATTCTATAAATTGATGACTCAATTAGATTCGTTGCATCATTATGAAACCCCATTTTGAGTAGTTTATAGGCGTAAACAAAGTTTATTTTAGAAAGCTAAGATGCTAGATTTGGGCTATGTACACAGTTGAAAGTCTAACAGGATTTTTTTACACAAAAGGTTTTTGTAATTTCGATACACGCAAGTGCAAATATGCCTTTCGAAGAGCGTTCCTAACTACGATGGCGATAGTAACAGTGTATTTCAGAATTGATATGGGACGTTACATCACTGTAGAACTAAGCAAAGACCGAATTGAAACTATCTCGACGTGTACTAGGTTGATTGTCTCTGCTTGACTAGCTGATACACAGTTGAATGTTAGATGTCAACTGCACGTGAGCAACGTTATATGTATTAAAAATAAAAGCGGCATAAGAATGCTCCACTGAAGAAAATCTGTGGATTTGGCTTTAATTTGAGAATCGTTTGACGGAACTTTTGCTTCACAACTTTTTATAGCGAAATAAGAAAGGCATCTAAGACAGTAATTTTGTGCACACTGTTTTTTTTTTCAGTGTTTTCAAACTCTTCATCGCATTTCAATTTTTCGGAGCATTTCCATTTGAGCTTTTATTCTCCTTTATTATAATATTTGATTATATTATTTCAATAGAGTGAGTGTAATGAATGCAAAGATGCCAGGCAGTGTGTGAAAATTATTGGGCAACTGGCAAACTTTCTCTGCAAATATGCAAAGGCAACTGGCAAACGAAGCAATGAGCTCAGTTTTTCATTTATTCTTTCGTTTGTTGACTGCCTAGACACCGTCAACTCCGCCCATCCAGTGAAAAAAATTACAGTACCTTCTAAACTTGCTAGTGAAATCATTGTTTCTGTTGAAGTAAGAGGCGCGTTCAATGTTAAGAAAACATTTTTGGCGCACTTATGAAAATGATTATTTGGGAATAGGATTTACAGTCCCTAATGGGTGCAAATAACTTTCAATAATTTGGGAGGATCCATGAAGATGGTTTTTTTTGCAGACGCAGGATGTAGTTAGTCGGAGTTCGAGAGTTACAGGATGGTGCCGAACTTGGGTGAATAAATCCTATCTGCTCCAATCAATTTTGAGCCTCAATCCTTCCCATTTCCTTTTCTATTGCTATTTATTTCCTGCCACTTAAGCTGTGCTTTCTTCCTTATGTTTGCTTGCATAGAAAAAATTGGCAATATATTTCGCTCTATAAGCGACCTTTCGCATTATTTAGGGCATTTCAAGCGGCTCGATATGCTTTCTATTTAACGCAATAATTCCCATCGTTTTTGTAATAATATAAATTTTAACTTTAGTGTCACTCCGTTTCATTAAAAAATAGACGGAAATTTCATTATCTCCTCTTCGAGACAATGTTTTTAGTGAGAAATTCGCTTCGATGATTTTGCTCTCATCGTTTATTTCGTCTATTTTTTGCATTTCTTTCTCAAGCATTTCTCAGTATCAAACGATGCTAATACCCACATAATTCCATCGAACAAAGTTAATTTTTAAGCTTATCGATTATTACTAGATGATTATTCGATGTTGCTTTCCCACCTCTTCAATGCATTAAACATTCGATCTTTAGTAGAGAGCAAATATTACATTTCACAGTACTTCAATATTCAATATTTATAATCGTCGAGATTTGAAATGAAATGGCTACGAAAGAATATTATATATATGTATATATATATATATATATATATATATATATATATATATATATATATATATATATATAGTGGATACATACATACATATTTATACATATATAGGTCACTTGACCTTTTTCTCTATTTTTAATTGAGTCTGTGATATTATTTCACAAATTTGTTTGGTCGTAACCGTTAAATTTTCTCTCCTAAAATTTTATGTCCGCAGTGGCGTCCCCAAACTTTTAACTTGGTTTGCTTTTAAGCTTGGTCTATATGAATGACCAACATAATCTCTTTCCTGCGCAAGCTCAGGTGCTGCTATTTCGTAGATGTAAGAACTTTTGCGAAGAATATTTTCACGACTTTCCAAAATATCGTTTATTTCTTATGTGACTGGTCTACAAAATCGGGACTTTCAACTTCAGCTCAAAAAATTATCCTTCTAAGATATGGCGAAGTCGATCCTAAAAATGTAATTAAGTTTACCTTCACGGAATTAACCGTATGTGCTATAAAATCTTGTAATGAACTTACCTCCAATTTCATCAACAAATTAAGATCATAGTAGCTGAAGTTTTGATCAACGCGAACCTCCTCCAAAAGTTACTCTCATAGATGGATGCTAATGCTCTTGTTTCTCTCCACTATCTTGATTAAGCCAACATGTGAGTCCGCCTGGCAGCTTTGATCACCTTGCCATTCCCTTTGAGGTAGATTTTACATCGATTTATTTAAAAACATTCAACGGCGATTTATTTTCATAGTGTAAGAATTTTTTATGCTTTCATTGGCTCACACCCTTATTCACATCGGCGTCGACTTCCTCTTAAATGAATTCTCAACTTTTCAAGCAGCTTAATCATTTTCACCGAAATCATCTATGTAAATTGTTTATGCAAAAGACTCATCTAAATCTCTTTAAATGCTGGTTTAGTAACGGAACCGCCGGAGAATCAAATGTAGAGATTTCGAACGCGCATAGGCTCGTTTCGTTCTTCATACAAATGGCTAGCCTAAATCACTTTAAATACCCGTTTAGTAACATAGCCATCGCAGAATCGAGTGTATCGGCTCCAAACCCACAGGCTCTAACTTCGTTCAGTTGGCTGCAAACTCGCATGCTCTTACTTCATTCAGAATGGTCTTTTTTTTTCAGCCGACGTTGGCTTTACCAGCGTTTGTATTTAGAGTCTGCCATATGTACAATAATTTACTGCCGTTTTCTATTATTTTTTTCTTTTTTTTTTTTGGTTTTTCTTGTCGCCCAATTCCTAGCTCACTGTATGATCATCATATTCAAGCAATTTTGTCTTATTTTGTTCATTATCTCAATGATGGATGAATTTGTTCATTTTCTTATTTAGAGTGCTTGCGTTTAATGTCCGGTTATCTTGTCAATTTTCGTCTAGAAGAAATTTTCATAAAACTCTTCCGATTTTTCGAGAATTCGCTAGCATTTTTCCTACTATCGATCCAAACATAAAACGCCTGCTTTATTAGATTGACTGAAGATATTCGATTTACACGTTTGATTAGTGACAGCTGCAAAAAATTAGCTGGAAATTTTTCACATCGGCCTATACAAACAACAAAATTTAATATAGGCCAATCGAGTTGGATAATGTATGCAAGAGTTACACAAGTTTGAAATCTGCATTTTGCTGCAAGTGTACCCGATTGAATACGCTGCGTAAAAGATACTTTATCTTTCTAAGTTGCTATGATAGTGATAATGATAGGTTATCATTCTAATCGATTACCATTGCCCTTATTATTCATTCCATTCTCATAACAATGATACATTCGAATATGATCGAATACAGATCGAATAAGCTCGATTGTTTGATATTTGTTGAATTTTTCATTCCAGCTTAGTGCACTGAAGAAAATGCATGGAAAATTTTCCATTTTTCTCATTTCAATAGAAACAAGGAGAATGTTGCACTAGAGAGCTTAGAATGATATACGCTTTCGCGGCGACGCTTAACGCACCCAACCGATCTTATAAATTTTCGATATATTGTAAAACATTTGTAATTTTTTTTTTCATTTTTTGAATCGTTTATGCAATTCTTCAGAAAAAAAAAATTTCGCTTTTTTTTAGCGAGATTATCTACGAGGAGCGCATCGTTTACCAATGTAACGCGCATGCAAATTTCAGGCGCATTTAAATGTTTATGTTATGACTACTCATAACTCTTTTCAGAGAGCATGGATCAACTTGAAAGATAAATAGTTGGTCATTCGTTTTGTTGATAAAACAGCTTAACATTGCAATTCTAACTTCTACCCTTCTCGAGTTGAAACTATTGTGTAGGATGCTAACGAATTTACGCGAAGATGTGACTTTCTCATAAGGAACTTTATATTCATAATTTTACGAGAGTGCATGTGAACTCAGGTTTAAAGATTGAGAGGGAAGAAAACTGAAAATCTCTAACCGTTTTGTTCAGCTCATCACGTCCAAATATTGGAGTTGACCAATATGCTAATATTAGCTGTACACGTTCAGCAGCAACACTCTCCCAAATTAACCTAGAATTTGTTTTTAACTGAAATTATACAGAAATATTAACCCTCAAGCCTTCCTAAAATTGGGTTAAGCTCCTCCCACCCTGCTTATCTTTCCCATCAATGATGCTCCTCCTCTCCACTCATCCCTCCTCCCCTCAATCAGAAATTCTTTTTCGTTTTGTTGCACAGTGCAAATTGCTGTAATGATAAACTGAGTTAGAAAAATGAGGAAGTGTCTAATAAGTACTTCCGTTTAATAACTGAGCGTTGTTGATTAGATAATCGTCATGCGTCAATATTTGAGGGCGCATATTGCCGCTGCTAGTTGCTTCATACTTTTGATAGTCGACAACAAATCGTTTAAATGCTTATTACACCTGTGAGAATTGTTTACTAAGCTAAGTGACACTTTCATATAGGATAATGTGAGTGAACGGCGACACAGTCAACAACCTTCTTATCGGCTACTCACTATATTACTTTCATCGAATCGGGCAATCGCCGATCATCATAGCGTGTTATTGCCGACGTTAACGTTTTTAAGTGACTTCTCATCCTTCAAACGTCGCTATTCGATGTATTTCTTGGAATCTTTGCAGCAAATCCAATCTGAGTGCAAATTAATATTTAGCTGCATTATTCAATGCTTTTATTGGTTTTTTTATTGTCGCTCTTCGACCAGTGCGCTTCTTGCCATTAGCATAGTGGATTTAATTTCCACAAAGCTGCATTTGCTTCCGCTATGCTGTCTAAAATGAAATTTCCTGTCTATTACTTTGCACATTATTTTCTTCTCATACCACTTTAACAAGATTTCGTCCTGTGCCTCCGTTAAAAGGTCCATCTATCAGAAGTTCATCCTTAATTTGGTGTGTCAATTTCCAAACTTCTGAAATTACGCATTTATAACATACATTTTTTAGGCGTCCTAGAAAAAATAAACGTCTAATGAAAATAAAACGATGATTGATCGCTCAGCGTTTATGTTATTAGGGCTCATTTTTTCTTTGATTTCTGACTGACAGTGATCGGACCCATCCGTCGTTTAAGTTCATACGCAGTGCTTTATAACTTCCG
Source organism: Baylisascaris procyonis (assembly GCA_037389465.1). Classification (NCBI taxonomy): domain Eukaryota; kingdom Metazoa; phylum Nematoda; class Chromadorea; order Rhabditida; family Ascarididae; genus Baylisascaris; species Baylisascaris procyonis. The sequence goes on from JAZARR010000146.1 coordinate 4,941,641, forward strand.
AAAATACAATTTAATACCATTTATCCTTTATCTCATCACATGATTTAATATAGGTGACTAAATCTTGATAGCTCAAAAGTATGCCGCCTCCTTCAAAATTGTTACCCACTTCCAAAGACGTACTTTTTCTGATATTGCACAGTTTACGAGCTTTCCCGAATATAAATCGCATATGTCATCTGAAAATTGTCATAAATAAAACGTTTTTTTTTTCGGTTGCAAGATGAAACTGTTGGACAATCAAAACATAGAAACGTACTCTTGAACGCCTTAAACGTTGAAGCTTAATTTCGTAGTTCAGCGTGCAAACAATTTTCGCATAGAAGGAAAGGAGAATCGTGGAACATGTCACGAGGATTTGACCGAATTTGAAACTGTCCATCGTCGAATTCAAGTGGGCTAAATTTCAAACTTTTAGCCGTTCACTTAGAGCCACTGTTATGCCTACAGTGGTTGCCTGTTCATTGTTTTCGTTCTTTTTGAATCAGCAGTGTGTTGCTTTCTCACGCTTATGCCAACGTTAACATTGACAGTAGCGATCATTTCTAACTATTAATGAAACTTGTCTAATTCATTAAACTCATTTTATGATCTGAATGAACATTGAACGTCCAAGTTGTTTCTTTAAATAAGCATCGTATATTGAAATCAAAAAAATATCGAACATCATCGCTATTAGCAAGTCGCATTTTTAAAATTTTAAATATCATTTACTTCATTGAAATTAGGTGCATTATTATCAATCTTCTAAGAGTCGATTTGCGTTTGATGATGTTTACGTCAAAAGTCACGCAAAATCGTGTACACAACGATTTTAAACCACGATGCTTTCAAATAGTGGCAGAGAGAAAAATATTTTCACCCCTAAGTGAGCACGCGAGTATCTTTTTCGCCATTAGCGTTTCCCAAAGGCTAGTTGTCACTTGCAGTAACGTTTCACCTCTATATTTGAATTTGGTCACTATACGCGTCAAACAAGAAGTCCAACACTTTCCAATTTTTCATCACAATCTGCAAATTCGCCTGACCATCGAATTTCAAACGTTCAAGTGGAAAAATCGAGAAATGTAAACGGTCTTGTCCACCATGCCCAATTTACATGAAGACGTCAACAACTTTCGACCGGTTAAACAATAAACACTGTGCCGATGTTTAAAGATTTTTGACGGCCGACGTGTTCCGTATTTCTTTCAATGGTATTCCACTTGAATGCTCGACATTGAGAAGCTTTCATCTAACGAAAATGAAATATGAAGCTGTTTCAGAGTTGTCATCTCATTCTGGTTAGCGCCTACTATAATCCCTAATCGAGAACACCGTTTCCTAGACTTTACAACGCATTGATGTCTGCGCAGTATTCAGCCGAAAACCGAATAAAATGAGAGACGCTGATTACGTCAGTAGTACAGCCTCGTTTTGCGTCACTATGAATTCGTTCTTGAAAGTTCATAATTATGAAAGGATTTTTTTTTTTTTTTGAGCATTTTGCTATATATGACACATAAAAACAGTCACTTGATTAACGTTGCTTTGAGAAAATTTTTTTGGGTTATTTTTCCAAACTTTTATGAAATCGAAAGTTCCATCATGTGTGAAATATTCGCAGCAAATAATTTCCTAGAGCACAGTTAGACGAGCGAATATTTTCTGATCACGAAAAGCTTATCGGAAAAGACCACACGCCTGTATGAAAAAAAAAGAGGATTTGTCAGGAGGACATAAGATATCATACCTTGCTTTTGAGTATGTGCTATCTTCATATTATGACTTCAATTGATAAACCCACATCATTTCTGTTTCTTATTAAAGTGAACTTTCATATCCGCAAGTGGGTAAAAGAATGTTGACAAACGTAATTAACTTGAAAAAACCACGTCAACGCCTCTTAATAAGAGAAAATTGAACTACAGTGCATCGATTGGAACAGGTGATGGAGGAAATAAGTTGAGAAACTCATTAAAATAGGAATAGCAGCCGAAAAAAAATCGGATATTTAAAAGGGAGGAATAAAATGTGGTTGATGATTGCAAGTGAACTAACCAAAATATGTGTACAAAATCGTTTCTCGAACTCCAAATTCTTTCTAATATCAACATGAAGCGATAATTTGCTGCTAGCGAATTTACGACGTTATGAATAAGTGATGTCTCTGATACAAATGGTACTCATTTTGCACCTCCGTAAATCCACGACTTGATGATGTCATAGAGGCTGCATGGAGAACTGTATCTGCGACCAATTCCGGCGATGCGTAAGTCCATAACAGTTGACTCGGCAATAAAGTTGAAGAAGTTAGCATTTCAAGGGACACTGCAAGATCTGTACTTTTTTATGGTGTGCTATTCACATTCCATTCTCGTTTCTACGTTGTCATTTTTTCTTATTCATTGGTAAAAGGGAGTCTATTTTCTTTTGATGCCCACAGCGTAATGCTCGTATTTCGGAAATACCGCATTTGAAAGCATTGAACCAATATTGGAGACCCTAACTTAATTCATTTATCAACTTTATGCAATTATAAAATAGTCCTATAATAAATGCATGAAGCATTCAAACTGCTTTGAGAATTCAGTAAATAATATATTGAAACTGTGGCTTATTTGTTCAAAGTTTGTTATTGAATGCCCATCTAATATTACTGTAGACGTCGAATACTTCTTTAAACATATAAAATGATACAATAAAAGCTCTTATTGAGGAAGTGTTTGCGCGTTCGTGTATATGTCTGTGTGTGTGTCTGTGTGTGTCGACTATCTCTGTATTTCCACGTGCATTTTATAGTGTGCCTATGAACTTGGTCTGCCCAACTGCATTCTGAACCTTGCTCTCCGCTGCCCATCGATAGGCTGACGGTAGGGGTATTGATAGGCATCATCCTCGACTCGGAAACATTCCACTGTGCAAACTCAGTATGATCCGCCAGCGATTCATTAAGGAATATAATCTGTGATCTGGAATGAATATTATAGATTACCAGTGCGCATGCCGTCATCACCAAACACACATTTAGATGATGCATTTATTCAGTGAAAGAGCTGCTGATAATTACTGTGATTTCCTGACTGTTTACTGTTTACGTCTGAAAGCGATCTCTACGTGATCGAAGTTAAATCGGATCGAAAAATGAGTTGCATTTGAACTAACTCCCTACAACAGTGGTGTCTCAATATTTTATTGGTGCAAAAATGCTTTGGATTAATGCTTGTGATGCGCTTTTCCACTAATTTCTCTTCCGCTTTCGAGTGCTATAGTATGCAATAATTACTTACTTGTAATTCATGTACTAAACTGCTCAAAATGTAACCAACTGAGGAAGTTTATGAAAAAAATAAACAAGTTTACAAAATGTATAATCGACAAGATGTGTACATTAAATCATAGTTAGCTACCAGTGGTTTCAGTATTTTTTAATCAGTATTTGATTCTTTCGTGTATGTGTTTATTTTTGGTGTTGCCTTTAAATAAGGATTTTACTTTCCAGAGGGATTCAAAAATTTTTCCCGACATGTCTTCGTCATGTAAACTTTTGAATGTCATCGATTGTCTTTGTGTCAAATTACATGACCAAAATTCATCTTGCATAAAATGCGACAGCTAAAAGGTGCACTCTTGAACGACGAATAAATTTAAGCCAATTCTTCGACATTTATTGTCAATGGAAATGCATAAATCTCATTGTTCAAATAATATTCGATGCATAAAGAGAGTGCTTAAATAGTGAGAGAACAGTTGAAGAAATATATCATTCTTCTAAGTTGGGAAATAAAATTTATTTTATTGGAGCCTAATGAATAAATTTCTGCACTCGGTTTCGTTGTTTCCGCTTTGCTGAAAGTGCTATTATTAGTATTGGAGAGCAGTCGTCGCCACTCTTCAAGCTGTCCTTTCAATGGCTGCTTTTCTTTGCCGTCAGTAATTGCTTCCGTGAACGTTTTGATATGATTTCATAGCACTTAAAGGCCAAGCGTGTACTCATGCATGAGAGCCGATGTGCTTCTGTTCATTTAAGATAGTGATTTTAGAGAGACGGATGAACGAGATAGTGATTTTAGAGAGACGGATGAACGATTCACTGTTCGTTTTTTTCTAAAACACTGCTGAAAAAAAAATGAAATAATGCAGAAGCTGCAGGTAGAGCAGTTCGCGCTTTTGCGCCTCATGTGAAGGCACAACTGGGGTATGCTTTCATTGCTTCAGAGGGAACGTGGAATCTCGTTCAGGAAAACCAACGATCGTCGTTTTCGAAGTAATGTAAGGTGCCGTTGAGGTCGATTCAACAAAAAAGGCCATACACTTTGTCACAAGAGCGTGAGACATCTCATATAGCTACCTTTCGCAGATTAGTCGAATTTCCTAATATTCACAAGCAGATAAGAACTTTTGCTACACCTTCGTAATGATAGCTGCGCTGCATCACTCTCCTCAGCGACGTTCTGAAACTGCCCTTTTTGCTATCTTCCCTTGCCTCTTTTCTAAAGAGCGATCTTTCAGAAATTTTTGAGCATGGAGTCCAAACCGCTTAGATGGAAAAAAAGTAATCCGCATTACTAGCAACGAAAGAAAAGAAATCCGAAAAAAACTGTGCATATGATATTTAGGAATGCAAGGAACTCTATTAGTTGAGCGTTTTTTTGTCCAACCCCTGGCAATTTGATAGTCCTCAAGAAACGGCATCACCACATTGCTGTAAGAGAGCTCTTTATGGTGGCATTAAATGCTAAAATTCTTTCAGACATTTTTTACTAAAATTTTCTGAAAGTTCATCATGGAAACCGCAATATCTTTTTATACATATGTTTTTGCTTTGTTTTGTAGATCGAGTGATTTGAGATTGGCGACTGAAAAGCGAAAGCGATGAAAAGTCACATAAATTGTCGATGTTCGCTTGCAGGTATTTAGCAATTAGTGCTCGTGTTTTGTATTTCTACTTCATACTGATGGCAAGAACTTCTGCAGTGATATCGCCTAGCTTTTGGTATAACAACTGTGGCGCAACATACTCCGAGCAACTTACAATTTCGTTTCAAGCTGAGGAAGTTTGTAGATGCAGTCTATATTTATATAATAACATTTGTTTTTCTTAATTTGTTTTCGAAACTAGTAATTAAATGACATTTGTTTTTCTCGGTCGTTTTCTTTTGAAGAATATAAGCGTTATGCGAATTTGGTCGCCCAAAATTGGGAGGAATATTTTCATGGAACAATTTAATCTTGAGATGATGAAATTTTTTTAGAATTAATAATTTTCAACTCTATGTGACTTCTAGACCTATCCTCTACTATCGACTCTCTGATGATAAGCAAATAGTCCACAGCTTAGTTTTTTCAACAAAACTTTAGTTACAAACATCTTCGTCAGCTGATGTGTTCATTGCGAAACAACCAGCAGTGCACAGCATATTGTATGTTCTTTCATAGGAGATTAAAGAAAGTAGCTCTATTGTGCTCTTTTACACCTCAGGATTTAATGAAAGCACAGAATGACGATTGCTCAATAGCAACGATAATTATAGAGGCATGATGTGTGTTGGAATGTTTTTTCTCTATGTATCAAAAATGAAACATTTGATTTATGAAAAATTCTCGGCCACAGCCGTTTATTGCCTCATTAGTCAACGAATTTAGAAGAAATGCTCTTTTCGAATGGCTTAGTAGAGTTGTTGAATTAGTTAGTTGCAACGCAGTGAGCAAGAACTTCACATTTCAAAAATGACTGTTTGTGACGCTCAGCTGCATCTTCAATAGTGTCACTTAATTTAGGGCACATTTGCTATCCAAATACAAGCTCAGGTCCGCATTCAAATATTCTACTTCCGAAGATATCGATCATATGAAAATCTTTATCGCTCTTAAATAATAATGGGCTATATCAATTATTATTTAAGTGCGATAAAGATACTCATTTATCACTGTCATTTATCATTTATCACATTTAAGATACACACTACCATTTATCTACTCTTAAATAAGATTCATGGCATTCATTAATGTCTACCTCTGTAATTTACAAGGTAATTCCTGTTAAAAATATCTCATAATTTTATACGAGCATTTTAAAACTTACAGGTATGCCAATGAACAATATAAGTTTTCAATGAACTGTTTATAAGGGTAAGTTATTCGAAGTTCCACACAAAACCAATTGGCAAACCATCTCATCAGAAGAACTGTATCACTTGTAAGTATATTACTTTGAAATATAAGTTTGTTATGCATTTATGCTTGTGTGCACTTCGTTCTCAGTCATGAGCAACTGTGAACTTTTCAAGCGTATTTTTCAACTCATTTGTCTTCAGCATTTGAGTGAAATATGAGCACAGCGAAATGATATGACATTTGCAATGCGTGTGAGCATATTTTTCATCTTAATTAGACGGAAGAGACGCTCGAAAAGAAGAACGCAAATACCTCTTACAGGCGCATTCGAAGTTTTGCAAAACATTCGATCGAATAAAGTGGTGCCACATCGAGCCAGTCGCTTTTGTTTTAGTCGATATTGCTGAGTATAATGATCTAGTTTGTTCAGAAAGGAAGAGAAGATTTGCAAGCGAATTTTCCGGTAAGCAATAGCTATATTAAAAAGCAGTTATGACCACATAAAAGGGTGGTCTATAACTGTTTCGATAGAATGTAAACCAAAAGAATACCTTTAATTAAGCTCGATTCAGAGAATAAAATACTTGAAAAACTTTGCATTTTTTGCAATAATTTTTACCACTCATAAAAACGACGTCAAGCCATAATTAAAATCGCAAGAAAAAGCTTAAATTATATCAACTGTTTGACACACATCCTCACTTTTTTATCCTAGCAAGCGTTTACGCGAATGCCTATTGGGAGTACTTTAGTTTCAATTCTTGGCGATTGATGCACTGCAGTGCAGACAGAATTTTATAGGTGCGCATGTATCTCTGCAGTTGCTTCCTTTATGTGTGAATCAAAGCTTCCGTTGAAAGTTGTGGTTTATATGAAACACCATGGATGATCTATTAAAATAATAGTAAAGATTTGAGCTTCGATTAATGCATTAAATATGCGTAAATTGTTGCATTGTCTACGGACCACCCACGAAGTTTTGTCTACGAAGGATAATTTGCGAAATTACTGCACCAAATCCATTACAAATCTCACTTTTACGCGACACAACTGATCATCATGACGACAACCAGCTATTATCACTTTGCACTAACCAAATTCTATTGTGCTTTTGCCTCCATTGAACTACTTTTTTGTTTGCTATTTGTTTCCATTACTTTTGTTTGTAATACGTCGCGATATGTACGCCAAGCATAAACAAGTAGGTAAGCTATTCTGTAAAACTTCGCATTTACATTTCTCGTTTTCCGACGTGTTAGTGTTATAGATATTTCTTTCTTCCAAGGTAATATTATGATCTTGTTGTTGTCTTTATTTGTGTGTGCGTCCAAGGAGATTGAGTCAGTGGCTGTTTTGGAATCCAAATGTGACGAAATTTGTTAAACGGAATCGGCGACGTAATCAAGTAAAAAATTTTAGAACGAATGTCTCACAATTTTTTCATGTGCGTAGCAATTTCTCTGAAGGAGACAAAGAGGAATTGTTGAAGCTAATGGCAAATTCCGTGTTTCGTCAAAGTGACCATCGAATAAAAGCATCCTTGTCGGTGATTTTTTTCCGCAGATAACGTGGCCAGTGTCGAAACTTGAAGAGCGTTGCATTCCTGTGTCCCTTACAAAGCGAATGACTAAAATCATTGCTGCAAAGGATGTTTAGAAATTTGAAGGCAGCTACAATCATCACCTACTCTATATGCTTGGTAAGTCTTATGCCTTTTCAGCTTTGAACTCGATACTCAATGTTTCCAGAACACTTGTCATATTTGCTTCATTAAGATCGAAGCTTTCGACGTTGTACTGCTTTCTACTTGTTGGCATCCATTACAGTAAAATACAGTAGAACACTAATTGTTGGCATGCAGCTACGGCCTGTGGAAATTTCCCCAGTAGAGTCGGCCGGCACAAGAAAAATGCCTTGGTCAAACCAGTTTCACCACTTCAGTTTTGCAAGACATTTCGTCTGATGTTTCTAATCCACTGTTATAAATTTGCATCTCAAAAGCCCATTATATCATTTTAAATCCTTTTTATGTGTGTGTCTGTGTGTGCTTATTTATTTGGCCAATAATTTCACCTCAAGGACCCCTGAAGTTAGAGGCATGAGATTCGGCATATACAAATCAAAGGGACACCTCATGTGCAGTGATTCACACTGGCCCATCAACATTGAAAGAAACCATAGTAAATGAAAAGTGGAAGAGAGCTCCATGTACCAGTTGGTATTTTTTCACTTTATATCGGCGGAGTCATGTTGCAGAATAACGAGGTAGTCGGCCTAATCAAGATATGCGAGCCTTGCTTCTTGTATTCAACAATCTTCATTAACTTATGAGAGTAGCTGATCATGTGCCCGGATTGCTAAAGCCCACATCATATCAACTCTTATGACACTTATATAACATACGTCTACCAGTTATACCACTTACATGGTTCTACGACTCATATAACAGAGCAACCATATTTGTCCTCTTTACTACAAATTTAACGGGATTAAAATGATTTATTAACCTTAATGATTTATTCACATAAACTGCAGCCAAAAGAAGGCGATATGCGCCAAAACTCGATGGAAGTGATTATTCAGTAATGCGATAGGGATGTCTACTTTTGAAAGAAAACGACAAGAGATATTACCATTAGTTTGTAATATTTCGGAATGAATTGGAATAAAAGTGAGAGCAAGATATAAGAATGATTAAAGAAAAGCATAAAATGTGATGATATTTGTAATTATATATATTTTATAAAGAGAGAAGAGTAGAGGCAAAATATCAGCGTAATGCAAAGATCCAAACTATGATTAAAAAGATTCAAATGAGGTGAATTTTCAAATTTTTCAAGAATATGAATGCTTGAACTATATCGATGAAGCTTTCGAAGAAGCTAACTGATGATCTTCATTCTTATTATCTGGTCTCTCAAAAAGAACATTCTCCTAGATGTTAATCATCAAAAGCGTTGGGCAGAGACCTAACATATGTGAAGATTCTGCTCTGTCCTTTGAACTGAGATATGTTACTTTCAATTCGTGGTGCCATAGAAGTAAAGATAAATTCAACTGCTGTGTTGAAGCATAAAAGTTATTTTTTCCAAGTGAAATTTCACCTACAAAATCGTTTGGTTGGCCGGCTTCTCTATTCTGTTCCTCAAATGAAACCACTTATAGAAATTCATTTATTTCGATATCGAATAATCATGACTATTGCGGTTCTTTAAAATGGGGAATTCAGCTTTTATACATCCCTTCTAATTATTGACTTTCAAGTAAATAAGAATTTCAACTAGCGCATCTGAGAGCAGTGAACATTTTTAAAAACGAGAAAAAACCCTTCGCTCAAGCATAGAAACAGGTCTTCTATTTGAGGAATAAAAGAACTTTGTATTTATTGCATCTCGATAATTGCGCTCTAGAGAAGTGCATAATAATTATGCAGAATTTAGCGGCCTTCTCATGAGAGTAAAATAACGGTAAGTTATTCAGGAAAAAATGCTCATTGAAGTTTTTGATATATATCGACGCAAAAGGATTTCTATTTAGCCAATGACTCTTTGATGTATCTGGTGGTTTATTTTTTGAGAAACTTAACATGGCTCTTTGATTATGTCGACGTTTGTGAGCGTATTTATGTGCGGAAAGTCTTATTTTCGATTATGCATAGGGCTGCAGCAGCTGCAACACTTCCTTATCATTTGAGTTTCTTTCAAAACGACACAATACGAGGTAGATCAAGACCAAGGATCTACAATTCACATGTCAAAAAGCTATGAAAATTTTCAGATTACTAATAGGATCTACGGAATGCATAACTCTCGAATGAGGGGGGAAATTTGCTGGCAAATTTCTCACTGTTAAAAAAAGTGTATTTTTAACTTTTTCCTCCGTCTAAATATCTAACAAGATTTGCTGTTTCTAATAATTGCAAAACTATGTGAGCACTTCGAAACATTTTCACCTATGGTAGCACTCTATGGTTTCTGTCTATTTTCTTTTCTTATTAACCTCTTTGATTGAAAAGAGATGTGATCCAGCTAGTCTATATAAGGTGCAAATCACTATCAATAGTGAATTCTCATAGGGAATTCTACTCATTTTGTTTTGATTTCTTCACAGATGTGTTTCAGTGCACACGCCCATCTGATCCATAGCTGTGCTGAAAATGTCATACACAGTTGTTTTTTCGCGCTGTAGCGATACGGCACACAATTAACGAAGCAGCCAGCCAAACGAAGCCAAGAATCTGCAACGCTAAAAATGCACAGAGGTTATATCTAAAGAGCAATCTCATGCACCTAGCTCAGTTGAGACGGGAATGAGCTGTAAACTACAGCTTAATCAGCATTATGCGTTGAAATCATACTGAGCTTTAAATCAGTGCAACGTATGCGTGCACATTTAACAACATTTCACCTGCATCTGCTTTCACAATGATGAAATTTACTGGAGTGTGCAACTCTGACGTAAGTGACGGCAAAAGAATCTCTCGTCACGAAATTTTTAGTGAAAATGAAGTCATTACAACATTTTGTTGAGATAATGCGTAATACTGTGCTCAGCTGGAACGCTGAGATACTACCTAGCAGCATGCGATTTTTCAGTTCGCCTGTTCGCGTGCTCTGACCATGCAATCTACTATATTGTATGAACTGTGTTATACCCATATTATTAACCTATCCACCTTATCTACTTGAACATAATAAAAGTTTTTTCGATCCCTCCACGCATTCTGTTGGATCTGCATTCTGTTAAAACCAGTGGTCCATAAAGATCATTCACAGCCATTTCAAGCCCCTCCCACTTTGAAAATAGAGGTGAGCGAGCAAGCGAAAACTTGCTTCGGTTAGTAATTCGTGCTTCTCAAATCAGCACTGTTTCATGGCCATATCGCCAAGATCTTCCTATTTCATTGCACATGAAGGGATGAAATATAAAACCTCCCTGAGGCGAGTGGAAAAATTCGATCAAAAAAACAAATAATTTTAATGATTTTCTTGAAAAATTTTTAGTAAGGAAGAGATTTTAACTCAAAACTTCAACTAGTAGCGATTACTTTTCTCTTATTTTGCAGTTGGAAGTGTTTTCGTAAGCGTAACTATACACTCCAACTTTTCCGAACTCCTATAAACGTCATCACACAGCTCTATCGCCCCTACATTCTCTCTCTTTGCTCGTGAGGTTTTCTTCGTTCATCGACTCGTTGCCACTTTCTTCGCAACGTTCAACATCTTTAACATCTCGAAAAAAAGATTGAAATCAAAATTTCCGTTCAGAAATAATTGGATTTTGTGTCCTTTTCTAAGGATCATATTGTTTATAGTTTCTTCTCGAATGAAATTTGCAAGTGAATTTATAAGAGACTGTCTACGGCAAATGGCTTTTTATTGACTATTCTTCAAAAAAGCGTTTCACTATTTGAATGAATATCATTCACAAATTTTTTTCATAGCGTCCTTGAGTGCGTTTTTTATGGCCTGACATTTAAGACTGCTTTTACAGTGATTATCTCATTTAAAATTGCTACCGTATTAGAGATTAGTAGGCGTAGTGCGTCGATGTGAAATGTCTCCTGATGGACAACAACGAGTGTGCATTTTTGTCACCGCTTCATCTACTGCTCATTCTCTCGTGTAATATTCCAAGACGTGTCTATTCGAAAAATTTTAGGCATTTCCGGCTTGCCGCATAATTATTGCCGTAGTCAGTTAATGCTGTTTTTGCTAGCATTTAAGCAAAATAGCCATTTTGCTGAGCTGCAAACGCGGTAGCTATCTTGGCTAATATGCGACATTAAGCATTCTATAGGGCACAATTATTTTCGTTCTATGTTTCACATTCACGATGCTATCAATGAGGCGAATATTTGAGGTTTTTACTTCGAAGTTTTGACTTTTATAAAACTTCAAAAATTCAAACACATATGAATTTGCGAAATATCTTTTCCGAATATGTTGACGATCTCTTCATCCATATAACATTCCTCCACGTGAGACTAATGATGATGTTATATTGCCCAACTTATTGTAAAATATTTTCTTCATTAATATTTTTTACTCTCAGATTAATCTATTTTGATATATTTTGAGCAAAGCAATCGAATCATTTAAAATATTTAAATATCGTAATTTTAGCGATCGTTTATCGACAATCGGTAATTCTCTTTTGCTGATATTCCACACAACGACTAGTGGTTGATGTACTTTCATCAATATGTCAATTTAAAAAAAAAAAAAAATTTCACACTTTTCTGTTATGATTCATTATATGTAGCATATATTGAAGCAGATCTAATCAACAATTAATTAAGTAGCTTTACAACATGAAATACCTTTGGCTATTGATGACGGATGAGAGAGTTTCTTTTATTACCTGACTTATGGACAGTATGCCCGCATCCATTCCATTAATTTTGTTTTTTTTTTTCTTTGCAAAGGCGTGCACATATTTCGTTTATATTGCTTTTTTTGTCATTATTGTGAATAATAATTTAAAACATCGTTTTTATTAATCGTATGTAATTCTTCAAAAATGCCGAATTGTACTCATTCCCAAATAATAGTGGAAATGCATTCAAATTTTGAAGGTGAACTGTGAGACAAAGTGGGATACGCTTCTTCATATCTTCCATCATATTTTTTTCTTCTCTATTAATTCTGCTCAATCGTTCTAAAACAATGAATTTTAAATTGGAATGCAAAGAAACACAAATAGTCACTAATAACATATTGGACATTGTTGGTTAATGGATAGAAAATTTCTCAATGCACTATTTGAATGGATATATAACAAGAGAGCTAGAAATACATTGAAACAAGTCGGTTTAAATTAAACGCATAAAATTTCTTATCATATTATTCAATCTCAACTGGCAACAAAACATTTCTATATGCTTTTACAAAACAACAAAACATTTACTACTTGTAAGATTGCATTCACTAATCACTGATGGAGCTCCTCTCATATTCTCCCTATCCTTTTGTATACATAGAAAAAATATAGAAGAATTTTTTATATACATGTCGAACATCTTCGTAAGATTTAAATTGGTTTCACAAAATATGGTAACACGATTACTGCAATATTGATACTTCCATCTTTTTGATAATTTGGATTTCTTCTTACCATTTCAACGGTCGTTTTACTATTGACATTAACAGTCGATATTTCGATATAATGATATTACTGTTGATTGAATGGAATAGTTGTTAGATGGTTATTTCGAATCCCTCTTTCGGGTCTTGAGAATGTACTCCTACTTCGGATAACAACATTATGCTGCAGCATTGTGGTAGGAATTTTCCATGTTTGCGCAACTTTATTCTTAAAATATAACATCATGCGCATCCTAAATGAAGCATCATTTCAGCAATGGAGCCAGAAATATATTTGAAGTGATTTTTTTCTCCATGTGGCTATACTTTCTACTGGAAAACTGGATAATAAAGATATTTTGTAATTAACATTTCGTATGTGTTAAACCAACAACCTATAGCTTCCGATTTCGGAGGTAGTCCAAAGAACTCATCCTCTGGTTCAGTTTTTCAATTATTCATCGGAAATATTTCCTATTCTTTAATAAAAGAATGCAACAAGTTCTATGAATTTTTCATAAATTTTCAGTGGAAATTGAAAAAGAGAATTTCATGAGTATCATATTCTCCTCTCTAAATCTTTTAAATAGCTCAGTAAATGTGGAAGTAAATCATGGCCAATTGATAAAAACTCATAAATATTGCATAAAGCACTTCAAGTACATTTTATTTTCCAACCGTATGGTTATGTTCGCACCGTGAAGCTAAAGTTAATCGTTTCAGTCAATGTTTTCCTATCAAATTCAAAAATATTGTTCTTAAAATTGCTCATGATGCTGTTTTCTCGAATTTTTTATTCAACCATTTTGATTCGATGATTTAAATTGCCAAATTTCCACTTCTTCTACTCTCAGTTTCGAATCCTTGCATCAAACTGTCATAGCTTTTGAAATCATTCATTTCAGGGATATCCCATTTGAATTTTTTAAAGTTCTAAAGACATTTTAGAAATGAAATGAACTAGATATCCACCCTCCATAAATGTTATTACGGAGCATAAATTACAAAAATAACTAACATTTCGTAATTTGCTTCACAAAAATCGTCTTCACTCTCTGTTGGCATAGTGTGTCAATCACACGTGTCCAATGTCACTAGTCGTTTAGGGCAGCTAAGACTTCTGCTTTCCTAATAGATATGTCGCGTTTTTTGCAACGTATTTTGTCTAAGTCACACCTCAAGATGGTTTAGAATATGAGTATGTTTTTCTCTCCAGCTAATTTTTTCTTGTTGACATGTGAAACTGGCTACTGAGGTGGAGAAGAACCAAAAGCGCATAACCAATGAAATCCTTCGGCACATTCATCCAATTACTACAAGAAGATGCGGTTCTGATTGAGGTGAACTGCGCAGACTAAATTTATTGAAATCTTTATTAATATAAGCATTAGGTGATACTGGAAGTTTGCAAGTCCATATAGATTAACGAATTCGATTTCTTATTTGTAATTCTAACAATACGTACATAGGAAAGAAGTTTGTACGCTGAAAGATATGAAGAGAGCAAGAGGAAGAAAAGCTGAAAAGCGGATCAGAGATATATAATGCAAATAATTCGTCAAACGAGCCTATCCTCTCCTGATATACCTTTGTCCCATTTGCCTGATATTCATAAGTGGCATTATATGCTATAAAATGACTTACCGAAGGAAAAGTGGCACACTGTAAATGAGTTGATTAAATTTTCATTAAGGCTTCTCAGCGCAGAAGTTGTTAAAAGTGAATTCGGTGAAATGACAAGATCTGAAGAAATCACCTTGCTGCCTTATGAAAATTAGCTTGATTAGACATCAGGTGAATTTTGTTGCATCTCCTTGCTAGCATAAGAGACGTCGTTACCGGATGTGAACGTATGAAATATAATACATTCCACGCTATGTGCAACACACACCGGGTGAAGAACATACATTCTCAGCGTTCCTTCAGTTACGCTTTGTCACGCCGCCTAGCGCTTGCCTGGCAGAGGTACGCTCCACGTTTCTGATGTTTTCGTAGAATGTTGCATATTTTTTACGCACAATTCCTCATAGTGGCGCCATATCTGCGGAAGCAAACGTATTCATCGGTGCCTGTGTGTATGTGTGCGTAGCTGCAGCTGTGGTGAAATTTGATGAGTAGGATGAACGCTAAATTAGAACATGTGGATTAGTTGCAAAAACGCGGGCAGATGGCCAACGTGGCGAATTTAGTGTTTAATGAGGAGAAAGTTGTATTGGCCATCCGCACACGTTTTTGTTACTCGTTCTCTTGTCCTTATGAGTTATTAACAGTTGGAGGTACTACAAAATCTCTAAATTATTTGCTTCTCAGTTGATTGGGACGGAAGAGGGGGGGGGTGACTGAAAGCGAATAGCTGGAAACTCGTGCAGACACCATCATGAGCGTGCCATTCTGTTAGATGGCATAGCGCCTGTTCGATGTGGTGTTCAGTGGCGACGATGTAAATAGCAGCTGGCTTCGTACTTACTAACGGTGGGAGCACTCAAGGTCGTCGTCAACGCATCGCACCGTGGCAAACACACCTACTTTATTCAGATTCCCAAGTGGCGTCGCATAGGAAGGCCTAATTTAATACGCTTCTGTGATACTCTTTCAAGCTTTCACCATGACTTATCGAGTCCATGGCACGTAGAGCTTAGAAGTTTGCGCGCCTTCTACCCACTTCTACTCGCTGATGCATGCTTCTCGCAAACTTATTTACTGTTCGTTTGACTTCTTTTTTCCATTACTAATTTCTATATACTTTATCGAAGTTCGTTGTAATACACTGGAATGAGCAATCCAGTAAAGGAGCCTTCATTCGTTCTCCGTTCTCCTTGTGAATTTAGTTACATAGTATAGACGAATGTGGTGTTGGAAGACAGGCTAATTTCGTTTAGGTTCTTCTGTCAACAAGCCAGCCGTATAAGATGGGCCCGCTTTCATCTGCTTACGAGTCTTGCGACATGTTGTGCGATCGGCTCAAACTACTGAAACTTGGTTATCAGAAACCACCTTCTTCTTTTCTACGGCAGCAAAGCATAGAATGCTTTCTGAAGCTATTTTATGGAAAATTAAGAAATTTCTGAAGATAACTTTAGCATCGAAGTGAGTCTAGTAAAGTGTAAAAATAATACGGATGGGAAGACCGTGCAGTCATAAATATGAAGAATATTTCGAAAAGAACGAGCGATTTCTTCTCGTCTTGCACCTGCACCATATCGCTACGCTACATCCGTGACGATGCCTGAGGGATGAATAGTTCATTACCTGGAAATCAGAACGGTGTCCTATAGAAACAGCGAAAACATAGCTATTATTTGCATCGGGAAAATGTTACATTTATGCGTACCGTACCATCAGATCACCAACCATTCACCATCTATTCACTGCCCAGTCGCCGTGCCATGCAGCCATCCAGTCACCGTATCCACTCACTGTTTTTTGTCTTTCAAAAGAGTCTTCAGTCAAGTCGTTATATGCGTCTTCATGTTGCAGTTCTCCGCATTAAAATATTCAAATGTAAGTAAATCCCTGTTAATGCTTACAATTTCATTAAATCCACAATCTGGTTTAGTAAAGCGTAAATCACGAAACTTTTCAACATTCGCGCATTCAATATGAGCCTGGAAATCAAGTTCTGAGCTCCATAAGCGAGATTTTTTGTCAACTGTGTGCAATCAAAACTTTTGCGATCGCTAGATCTTAAGGATTTGTGCGGAGTTTCTTCGCAGTGGTACGTGGGTCGGCGGTATAAGTGAGTTGCCATCATTTTTTCTTCTCTTTACCTGAGAACATTTAATTCCACATCGTTTAATCGTGCTTTAACCGCAATTTGAATTAGCTCGTGACTAATGTGGCCTGAGGCCAGGATTTGATAAGGAGGTGGATTGCTTTTGGATCTGATAAACGAATTAGTGGATTTTGTGGGGTTACTTCCTTTTGCTGCTTTGCACAATCGTACTCTTCACTGAGAACGACTTAATACTCTCGCATTAATTAGCTATTCAATACGTATGTAATGGATATGGCTTTGCTAGAAAATGTATCGCAAAAGATGTGCAAATGAAGGCGAAATAATGTGTACGTAATCAGCACTCAAGCCACGCTTTTCGCTATGTACTTGCTAATAGACATTGACATATTGTTGGTCCTTTCTCATCGTTGTGTGTTCTTTGAAAGAACAATACTTAATGAACTCTCTATATTGTTGATTTTCATTTATTTTCTTTCAAATTGCTATTGCAATAGCAGTAAGGCCTCTACGCCTAAGCCTCTACCCAACGATTCGCTATTCCCTTATAAAGCATGAATTCATATCTATTCGGACAATAAAAATTAGAAGTATCTGCATTCCCAATGTTATACGCTGCGAATTCGCACCGCACTAACCATCAGTGACAGCGCAATATATCCTATTTCTTGAATTGATGGATCATTTATATTGTATTGGATTTGTGCGCAACTTTTGCAAATGCTCGATTTTAAGTCTCTAATCTTCGAAATTCTACTTCTTGAATTTTTGCTGCTTTCATATATTTTTCCAAAAATATTTGAAAAGTATCTTCAAATATGTCACTAGTGATCTGAAAGTCATAGTAGTTGGAACATCATATTTAGAAGCGATATCATTTTTAATTGCAGGCGTTTAATAGGGTTTTCTTTACAAAGCTTTATACTAAAACGCCATCTTAGTTCATGATCTAGTCGCTTGCTGACCTTTCAGTCTACAGTTCTTGCCCGTTAATTCCTCTTCGCGTTTTTAAGGGTCTCTGAGGGTTTTTCCCAAAATTTAAGGGAAAAAATTTTCCAAGAAATATGTTGCCAAGAGTCTCTTCCGTTATATGCAGTCTGGTCTATGAATATCTTCAAGTGACATTCGAATGAGAATAATTTGAAGTGATAATGAACAATAAGATTAATAAAATATCATAAGCGGAATGTTAGAATCGTTGAATTATCTATTCAACAAATAAAGGCTTATAATAGCAAGTGCTTAATGCTTGACAAATAATTGTGTGGATATCCTCATGTGTGGATATTATATTCTAATATAATAATTTCATTATTTTCTATCAAAAACACATATTTGCATCGACTAGACTTCCTCAGAGTATATATCTTATAGGGAGTTTCTCAAGAAACATATTTTGAGGTGGTCTGACTCCATCCTTAACTGTAAACTTTATCCGATACGCCGAAATACTACAGTTGATAGAATGATCGTTGATCGTAGTTAACACACCCGTCTAAAATGAACGCCACATTAATGCAACATTGCTGCAGAAATTCAATGGAATATATTCTCTTAGCTGGCTCATTCTACATTCAATTCTACTCACTTGTTTTAATGAACCGTTGAAATTCATGGAAAAGCTTTTCGATTGTAGCGTGAAATAACTGTGTACATCTTTTAATACTGTATCTTATCATCAAAAAAAAAAAAAAAAAATTTAACAGCATATGTTTCCATGCAAACTTTTCGCGTTTTTAATGATTAACGTTTCTAACAACTACTTATTATCATAACTGTGAGCTTAATAACTCGGGTAACACATTTATTTCTTTTTCACTTTTCACCTTTATGAAAAAAACTTGTTGCCGAATATTTCGTCTCGGATATTTCAAATTGTATTGCCGTAGGAATGGCATGAGAGCCTGTCTACTATATAAAATTTTTTTGGAGATAGTTTCGCTGAATTAATCTACGACGGTTGGTGATTTGATAAAATATGTTGTGCTGATAATCGGATATTTTTCGAACAAAAAAAGAAACAACTGCATGAGAAATTAGTGAAAATGCTAAGGAAATAAATTTGCATTTTTCCTTACGTTTATACAATATCAATAAAGCATTTCATTAAATCTAATGAATACGACATTTTCGAAATAGAAAAAAAAAAAAGAAAGGAGTTAATTATAAAGGGTTTTCGATCGATCAGGTGCGATGATTCATTAGGAGAGGTCTTCAGTGTTTCCTGCTATCTTATGGCTAAATTCGATAAATAAACGAATGATAATACCTCGTTAGTAGCATTTACGAATGCGATACGTACGACATATCACTACTGTGAAAAAGCGATAAGTTATCAATGCATTAACGGACATGATTTGCTTCGGTGGATGATTTTTGCTCAGCTATTTTTCGAAAGTAACTGCTAATTGCTACTGTGGTTACACCTGACAATTTTGTTGTATTTTCAATAGCTATTGGACTATAAATAGTGGATACTGCGATGCGAGCGATCAATTTTTGGTAAGGATAGAGAAGTGGAAGGGGGGGGGTGGGGGAAGGGAGGGGAAGGAGGGAGGGAAGGAAGGAACACCTAATGCGTAAGTATGGAATAGAACCGTTTCATGAAACGGAGAAATAGGACTATGCTTCGATTTTAGTGAGTTATTCGAGTAAGGTAGTGCTCAATGGAATTTCTTCTACTCTGGTGACACCCTCGCCTGGAATCACAAAAAAAAAAAAACTTCATGCTCTTGCGCCGAACGTCAAGCATACAGATGACGTTGACTGATTGGCAATAGCAAGATGACTTTCAAAGTTAGAAGCCGAGTCATGACGCTTAACTGTGATGTGATTTTTATTTGTAGTGTAACTGGTGGACGACTCAAAAAATGCGATGGATGGATTGAAAATCGATTGACAACTGCATGCGAAAATATGGCTACTTCAAGAAGTGAGATTGAGTCCTCAGGGGATACAGAATGAAATTGCGTGCAGCATATTTTCTGCTATTTTCTGCTGGAGGGTCACATTCGCAATGAAAAGGCTGCGATTTTGCACTTATTTGTTTGAACGTTTCTGATGAATATTATGGATTATTACGTATTTACAAGGGATAAGATTCGCATTTCAATTTGTTATTTTTGTTGCTACATTTTTTTTTGCTTCGTACACATTTCATAGCAAATGTCACACATCCGGCTTATCGCAGGTAGTGCGATGAAAGGTGCAACACAAATGGGACATCCTGTGCATTTCAAACGCTCTCATCGATGAATTGCAGAATAGAGCTATAGAAAACAGAGAGGGAGAAAGTTGAAAGGGCCTCTGCCTATCATAAGTCACCATAAATATTATTTGTAGTCTACCTTTAGACTTGAACAAAATTATTTTAGTTAATAATAGTGCACTAATTAGTACCATATAGAGAGGAAGTTTTCTCTGGGCACAAAATTAAGAAGCTCTTTAACATCATAAGCACTCCCGAGAGAATTTCACGCAATTATCTCTTGTTGATAGTACATTTTATTTATCCACTAGGAGGGGGCGAAACCTCCGCATAACTCATCAAGCTTTAACCTTTTAGTAATGATAAGCACATCGCAGTATATCTCAATTTTAGTGGAAGCAAGAACTGATAACAACATGAAAACTAATTCAGAGCTTGATGTAATGGTTTGATAGCACTTGTTTTTTTGTATAGCGCTTAAAAAGTAATCATAATAATACACCAATACTGTGAATGATGTGTATCGAGCGATCTAATCAGAAATTCTACAATGCACATTGACTGCATCTAAAAGAAATGCAACGAAGTTGTTTGTTTTCCTTTATGCGAATTTTTTGAAATATTTTCTGGATTAGCTTAAAGTGAGAATGAGAGTCATTGCCGAACGTTTGAAAATTCAAAAGCGCCTTCATCGCTCCACTCTCAAATACGTCATTCCTATTATTAGTTATGTAATATGGATTGCTATGAATTCGACTCTGCGATAAATCAATTTGTGGATAATGTTTGAAGTAATTTTTTTCTCTCAGTATATATCGTTTCTGAAAGGAGTTGCTTGATTTGCATGCTTGCATAAAATTAACAGAAACACGTAAAAGGTCGGCTTCTCCAAAGCTATGATGATTATTGTCACACGTGAAACGATCAGCTATGCTTGAGACAGTCGCCTATGTTTTTTGCACTAAAACTTTTCTGTGATATTGCAGAACGGTTGATAATTTGTGGACGCTAATATGAACGAAACCCTGCGCTATGAGTGCATAACAGACAATATTGACTGGACAACGTGGGCAATCACGGGTCCGGTCACGACCATTATCGCTGTGCTCGGTGTGTGGGGCAATCTAGTCAGCTTGAAAATATTCCGCTCTCTATCTATACGTCCATCGGTTAGATTGTATTTATCGGTGCTTGCAATCGCCAACTCTTTTGTATCCTTCTGCAGTATATGGTATTATTCACTAGCAGAGATGCTGAAGCCTCTTCTCGGCACTATCCGTTTCTTTCAGTAAGTAATCTTCATTTTCATAAAGTTGACGGTAATTTTTATTGCTTTTGAGAAATACTGAAACATTTTCAACAAAGAAATCCTGCAAAAAATGGTGACATAAAAGGAGATCGGCTCTAGTGGCATTAGGCATCACTTTGTTCTTGAAACACTAAGCAGCGACCATAAAAGGTGATGCAAGACTGTAAATCTAAATTGTCTTTAAGGCCTCTACAGTAACCATTGTCCAAATAGCAGTACAATGCAACGTTGTATTACAACCTAATGTTGTAGGTATGTAACTGTGATAATGCATCCCGTCTCATTTCTGTCGATCACGGCTGCCGTATGGATGTTGCTTACTGTGACCGCTGATCGCTACTTCGCATTGGCACGTCCACTGCGGCATCGTGCACACGACTCACTGACGCGAGCCCGTTGCGTCTATGTGAGCATACTGTTTGCCGCGATTCTTTACTCGTTGCCAACTCTGTTTGAGATGCGTGTCTCGGACGAATGCGCCAGGTACACGAACGATTCACGACTCATTGTCGTGCCAACCGATCTCCGTCTAGACCCAGATTATATTTCAGTTTATTCGGTCACCCTAAATATGATCTTCATAACAGTGGGACCTTTTTGTCTCATCACCATCTTGTCTATTCGAATGATCTTTATTGTAGCGAAGGCTCGATCGCTGCGAATCGGTATGGATGCAAGGTGGGCAGCTTCGAACTGCATCACAGTTTGTCTCCAATGCAAAATATTACTGCTTTGAGCTGTGAAGCAAACACCGCTAAACTGTCACAAGCATCTGCATAGGCGGATTATTGGTGGTGTCGAGGACTTGCATTTGCACGCATGTATATGCATATGCATATGTTTGTCTATCTGATAGTTCCAACTTACGAACTAAAAGTCCATCGCAGCGAAGATTTCTGGCACAGTCCATGCTTAAGATGACTTCTGAAACCTTGACAAATCTGTATTTGCAAAGCGTTTTGCTGCAGTCTCGTGTATTTGTGCGGAGATGTCTGTGCGTTTGTTGTCTGTCTGGTAGTCTGAACTCGGTAACCGTAGAATCTAGAAGTATGAAATTAGTGGGAGTAATGACGTACACGGAGAGGTTGCCTCCTTGGTCGAAATTCATGTCAATTCATCAAATTCGAAAAGGGTTACGGACATTTCAATGTGGAAAAAATTATATGCATCCTACACATTTTGCACTGAACAAGAAAGTTTCTTTTTCAAAAGGTTTATAAGAGTGTTCGGATTGTTAAATTCTGAAGCATTATTCCTCACATTTCATCACCTATTGGTGGTTTATGGAACTGTCTGTCAGGTTAGCGTTACGCAAAAGCGCATATCGTGTCAGCGGACCTTGTATGGCTCTCTATTGTTTATATTGATCATATCGTTTGTGCATTAGAGGAACTTAAGGATGCTTCGAGACTTGCAAATCAAGCTTCAAGCTTCACTCCATAGTCGGTCGGATAGGGAATATGGACATTTTGGTTGAGAGTTATGCGATCGGCCGGTAGCCTAGGGTATTATTACAATCGGAACCCTTGGCAAGCTAAAATTTGAAATACCTATTTGGTCGTCTTCGCATTTGATGTATTTAACGACTAACAAGCTGCTAAGTAATTACTTTACAAGCCGATCATTTGCAAAATACAGGGGAAAATTCAGATGTTGCAGCACATGTTGAAGTGAACGAAAGGCCACCTGCGCACTTTTGCACCTAGAAGATTCTTTAGTGAGCATGAAGAATTCAGCGATCACTTAAGTCATCGACTAAACGTGCTATGGCTATTGCATACCAGAAAGCACTTTGAAATTAACTTAAATATTTTGAAATATATAATTTTTATATAGCGCCACTATCCCTCTCCTTCAAGATTATTTCTGATGGAAGTTTGAATTTGTTTTAGAGCAACATTGTCGGGTAGGAGCACAAATCAAGAGAACACAACGGTGATGCTTCTGGCAGTTGCGGTGAAATTCCTCCTGTGCAATTATCTTATGATCGCCGTTAATATATGGGAGCACTTGGCAGGCTCACAGATCGCCGTCGGAACACTTTATAAGCTGTGCGTTGAGTTGAGCAACTTGCTTGTCGTCGTAAATAGTGCTTCCGATTCAATAGTCTACTTTCGTTGGCGTCAGAAACGGCCACAAGCAGCCTCATGCAGCAATGCTCTCAAAACGCTCTTCACACCCGACGAAGCGAACTTGTTGAAGAATGAATTCATGTGCCATGTGAGTTCATACTCCTACTCTATGAACAAATCTACTGCACGATTCAAGCATCATTGCCAATATATCTATGAAATATTTCATTTTGACCGTTGCAAATTTTTTCCGACTGGTTGCTTCATCTCATTCAATGTCTCCATTCTCAGTATAGGTCTTCGGCAATTTTCTCTCTCTCTGGCAATGAATTGGAAATTACGAAATAAACAGTTTTAGGCTATCTACTATCTTTAGAGGTACAAAAGTTTTCGTCATCAATCACATGCATATAGACAAAAATGAAGACCACATTCACCAAGTTTTCTTCGCAAAAATTTCGATGAAATATCGCATTGTTAATAATGCTTTCTTCAACCTAAGTTTTTGCATTTTATGGCACCGTTATAAACTGTTTCCAATAATAGTTGAAAATGTTAGAGGCATACATTTAACTCGTAGTGTGGACATCACAGATCACAAAAAGTGCAGAGGGGGCGCTCGCTTCCGACTCAACGAAATTGCCCAAATAGGCTTATCACCAACCAGTGTGTGTCAACACCAATCAGTCGGAAGTGATTCATGAAACATTTTGGAATTTGGCTTACAACTTTCATAAAGATTATAGATAATCACTCATAATGAACTGCTTCTTCGTTTTACAGAAATAGCGAGATTACATGACTATGTGGCAAATGCCGATGTCCCTCTGTGCATTATTCACCTGCCCACTCATTTGAATGCTTAATTGGGGCTGACACGGTTGTTCACACTGTGTTCTTAACTGCCTTAGTGACTGATTTTGTTTATTCAATAGCAACCCATCCTGCAAGCGGCAGCTGACTTAATCACTCGGCCAACAGACAAAGTGAGACCCCCTCTCCCTCTCCCTCCCCTTCATAGTAGTGATTCACTTCTTTGCCACCATTTTTCATCGACTCATTAGAAAAAAAAAATTAATAGATAAAGCATAAAGGAATTTTTCACAGGATGTAACATGTTGACATTTGCGTGCCCCAACTTCCGAAACATGTAATGTGGTTTTTTTGTCAGCTTGCTCGAAGTAACCTTCACATAGATCAAAATATACTCAATGAGTAAGTAAGGAGTAAAATGGCAGGAGCAAACACAATGTGAATATTTCTGATGTCTCGCAGTGGAAGTGGCGTCACTGACACACTTGTGCTATGGTGTTAAGCTCCAAGCGCTTCCATCACGGCGTAAATGTCTACTGGGTGGATCCCGTTGCTGTAATATATCAATCTCATGCTGATTAAGGTGTTGAAATTCATTTTTCGAATCCGCAAATATTCGTCACCCAAATTGAAATGCTCAAAAAAGCGCAAACATTACAGCAATCAAGCAAAACGATTGGTTCGCAACTCACCGATCTGATGGTAACGGACAACGAAGAGTTGGCAAGGGATGAGGAGATACGCATTCAGACCCTACTTGAAGAGATGCTGTCGTCAATTGGAGATCCGATCGCCGAACAGAATATCACCAACAAGCTTAATTTTGTTGGGTCACAGCATGCGCGAGTATCTATTCCTGCGTCTACATGGAACAAATTCAAGACCACGCTCATTGAGGTGAACACATCCATTGCTCTCCTTTCATTATCTTTCAAGAGCGCTGATTTTCATTATCGCGGTCTTATGATAAGTGCTTCTTCTTCATAAGAAAAGAAATTGATTGCCGCGCTTGTTTTAAGAGGCAAGGACGCATAACTCAATAATTTCACACATCATATTCGATGCGTTAAGAATTCTAAACAACGTTTTTTTGGTTATCACTGGTCGCTATACGTTTCAATGTTGTAAGTCCTTTTTCAATTTAACTGCAGTCTATTATGAGTAACAATGTGAAACGGATCGTTGCATTTTTTCCTGCCATCTTTCGCTCCTCCTCTCTTGCAATAAACAATTCATTGGAGGGGGAGAGGGAAAAGAGGGGGGAGAGGGTGATCACGCTGTTATATCACTGTCGTTGATAAAGAACAGTGAAATGTTCAGTTCTTCTAAAAGTATAACAAAATCATCAAACAGTCGTGCAAAGTGTTTAGTGCATTCCCACTCGTGCTCCTATGTGATTCACAAATATCTACTCAGTGGATGTAATCAGAAGCGAATTTCAGGAAATGTCTACGAATGACAGCAGACATCTGTGGTCAAGGCTTGCATGCATGTTTATTAAGGAATTTCGTTCTGGACAGAGTTTTCTTAAGAAACCATCGAATCATTCCGCCACTTAATTAAAACGCTTTTCAATATTGTCGCATGTTTTTCTCGTTTTATTGTATGAGCAAAATAAAAGTGCATTTTATTATATCGGAAATATTTCCTCCATATTTCATACATTGGTTGAGCATATTCAAGTCAGTGATTAGAACTGCAAGAGTAGTGCATCTTCTTCCCTCTCCTCTCCAAACCCTCCCTCTCTCACCTTTTATCTCTGTAATTGCACAATTTTCACTCCAGCAACCTTGTGTCTAAGAACCAATGTGTTTAATTTCAAGTGGTACTGAACGGAGTGATTTTTATGTACTAGTGCTGTATACTTACTTTGTCTACAGTGGTTCGTGAAGATGAGGGCAAAAAAAATAGAGTCCCAATGATGCCGAAATTTGAAAAAAAAAAAGCTCCACGACAAGGTTCGCGTACTCGGTCCCGAAATCCCATTGCTCAGCATACAAGTGAGGGTCTAGAATGATATTTATTCTAGAAAAGATCATTGCGAGACGTTCTTATAAACGAAGACATTCAACAAAAGCAACTGCAGACAACATGTGACGCTTCGAAATAAAAATTTCTACACACAGGCAAAAGCTGCATTTTCATTTTGCAGGATTGCACGATGCTTTAATCTTCCTGCTTAGTAAACAGAAAATAGGGTTTCTTCACCGATTATTTGTTATCTACATCCACATAACCACCTGAATCAGCAAAGCGATGGTAAGGCGGATGTATGGATGGATATGCATCGGAGGTAATGAGCCATTCTCGAAATCAAACAGAACATTACAATGCTCAACTGTCACGCAAGCATTCTTGAAAAATACGTGATGAACAGCGGCAAAACGACTGCACAAAAACTTAGACTGAGCCTACAACGCATCGCATCGACTCCTGACATCGAATTTTCAAAGAAAGAAAAATTGCCAATACGAGTCCTCTGTTGCCTACTCCATTCCAGCGGGCTGTTGCTACGAATACGATCGTTATTCACCTCTTTTATGGTCGAAATCTCGTTAGCATTCGTCGATAAGTTTTTAGATGCCGGTAAATAAGATATTTTGCCATTCGCCAATGTGACTGCTGGTGCTATTGTTGTTGTTGTTGGCATACATGTTGGACATTGACAGTTTTGCATAGGACGTTTTTGCCTTTCCTCGCACAAACCCAACGATTTCATCTTTAAAATCGTTTGAGGGGGCATCCGAAAATCACTATGCGATAAGCACCGCACCTGGAAAGCGAAACTTACCGTTTAAACAGATGCTAGAACTCTAAAGTTACAAAAGTAGTTGTACTATGCGACCTATCTGAATATCATTTAGCTATGTTACTGAGCGTATCTTGGCTCATCTCTACTCGATGGTTTAAACTGAGCAAATTATACCATTTTTTTGGATCGAAAAAAAAAAGGAATCACGCTGAATAATTCCACTTCATGAAAGAAACTTTTTCCCAGCATGAATAAAGAAAAGCAGTTTATCTTGCTAGACGAGATCTCGTAGTCAACACTACAAAATAAAAACGCGACTTGCTTTGTGATAAACAAATTATAGTTATTCTCTTTAACGTACTACAGTTATTTTTTACCATACAACCATTTTTCACAATGTGCCGCAATCTTACAATTACTAGATCTACTGTTATTTTACACTCTTCTAATGATGAGTAACTGATAATAAACTATGCAAAGATGCAAAATGCGAAAATATGAGTCACCTGTCGATTAACGTTAAAACTCCAAGAAATTTCATCGACTGTTAAACAGTAGATGAGTTCATCGGGCGATGTACGTGCACATACGACCATATTATCAGCACATTTCTCATGCACAGCTCTTACATCCATGCAGTAATCACATCGCTGAAATGATATGACAGCGATTTTACAACAAATAAAGCTTAGATAAATTTTAGCATTATATTTTCCTTGAAGCAGGCAGGATAGAGTAGGTTCCGATTATCGATTCTCGAAGTGGACTTTAACACCTTTCATTTAAATCAAAGGCGCTTTTAAGGAATATTGTTGCAGTGACTTCTAAATAAATGTTCAATGTTTATAAAGCGTTTTCAAACCACTTAAATTTCCTTTCTGCTTATATACTAAACATCCGAAGCAGCAGTAACGACCATATTGAGGTGCGTTTCAAATGCCGGTCGAATCCAATCCAGATTCAAATTATGGCTGTATGCTGTATTCTGTAAACCGCCAGTCTAATCCAGACTACCAGTTGAGGTTATCCCTCAGGTTATGGATGACGGACGGCAATTTTCGATTTTGCGCAAATATATCCATGCTAAATGGGGCACATTCTGTTATAACGCTCAAAAAGTAGCTATGGAAAAAGCACTGAAAGGTTGTGTATGGCTAAGGTGACGTTTTCGTGGGTGCACGATGCGAGAGAAAAAAGAAGAACTGAATAAATCACTAAAACTATGTATTAGCATCGGCGAATCCCTACAAAACTCGAAGCGAAGGCGATTATTTATAAAATATTTCTTTAGTATTTATAGTTCAAGCAAAAAGATCCCATACTAAAACAAGTAAACATGCCCGCCTACGTCGATCAGTTATTAACAACGCGTTTCAATGGAGCACTCTGCAAAATCTTACCGATTTGGAAAAGGTCAGAACGGATAGAAAGTGCTACTTTATTGGAGTTTTCTCGCAAGTCTGAATCTGTCTTGGAGAATTTCGAAACAAAAACAGATTGAATCAAATATTCTTCCTACTTCCCAAAATGTCACAATAATCGAAGTAATCAGTCATCGTTCATGTTCTAGTAGGTAGTGTTTAGCATGATGCGGACCTTTTTCAGGATGACGATTCCAGCATACGGAAAAAGACAAGGAAGACTTCTAAGAAAATGGAAATGCCAATAACTTAGACAGGAGAGACTGAGAAGAGAATAGCAAAAACTTTTCCGCTTACTACGCACTACACTTCTAATAAACTTGCATAGACAAATTCTACGGCATACTTAAATGTTTCAAATGAACGATGATTAATCGCATCGCAATCGGGTGAAAGATATCATTTTGAGCAAATTTTATCACTGCAGCTTTAACGGCTTATTGAAGCTGACAAATGAACAAAAATTTTGCAAAAGGCGCTCGATACGATCTTCATTTGCCTTTAAAATTCTCCATGAAAAACTTAGTTGTAGTTTACTTGAATCACAATCACCTAATCACACGTATCATCAATATATCGACAATCTAGAAGATATTCACTGTGAATGGAAAGAGATGCTGAAGTTGGAAACATTGCAGTTAGTGTTGTTTAGAATTATAGTACTCGAAATATTACTTCACTGAAGATGGCGAAGGAATGGAAAAAATAGAGGAAGACGTACCTGAACATTATGCGGATGAGGAAGGCCTAACGAAACGGCAAGTAGACATAGCGATGTGCAGTCCATTATGCGCGGCGTTGAGCGGCAAGCGCTCTCCTTTTAACACGTTTAGTATGTGTCACGTTCTTCGCTTAAGGAGGTATATTTAAGAACAGAATGATTTCACTTCAAGGAAAATAAAAACACATTATCGCATATGCATAAGAGGGCAACCATTCAGCGTTGAGTCATATGTGACGCCACTTCGCACAGTACATCTATGCTTCCGGTAGCAGTCAATCTCCACTCTTTGTTGCTGCTCGACGCTATCAACAGCCGGCTGGATAGACCACAAAGGCAAGCAAATAATCAAGCAAGCAATCATGCGAAAACAGAACAGTGAGTTTTTTTTGGCTCGTTGGTGCCTAGGTGGTCACCACACATCAATAAATACGCCTACGAAACAGCTTTACATGCGCAAATGCACAACACTAATATTGCTTTTGCAGTGCGATATTGACTAAGGAAATGCTTTGTCATTGACAGTTGCCCTCTTGCAATGGGATCCCGATCAAGGTTCACATATGCAATTTCAAATCCATAGGGACATCCAGTGTTTACCCTTTCCCGTCCACTTACAATTATTTTCATTTTAAGTGTACTTTATATAAAATTGTTTGCTTGCAGATTTCTTCAAATTTTAGCGCCAGAAGGTGGGGGAGGGGTAGGGGAGTGGAGGAAGGAGGAGCAGAGAGAGATGTTGTTCGGTTATTTTTTGCCATTCGAAATGCAAGATGACCAGAATAAGCGCAAGGAAAAAACACCACAAGAATATTCCACTGTCAGTTTTCCTGGTAACAGGATCTTATCAAAAATTATTTTATCGATTTACTCTGAAAGTGCTCAAAATTATAACTCATCACTACCCTTTAAACTCGCCAGTTTCAAATAACCTTTGCACCCACTTTATCACCCCTACCCTCCGTCTCAAAAAAGATCGTTGATCCCAAGGAAGATTATTGGGGAAATGGATGATACAAAATAAGTTACGCACTGTAGGTTCAAGTTAGTGGTTCATTTTCACAAGTTAAGGAGTTTTATATATTCCGATAACAAGGATGTGAAGAGTTTTGGTACTCAGAGCTCATGGTTATCTTCAGGCTTACAAATTTGAGAGTATTACCACATTGGAAAGAAGAATCGAGAGAGCGCCTAGCTATCCACATAGGTAATCTGACAGCGATATGCTTGAAAAGGCTGAGCAATGGCATCGAAAGTCGTTTAACGGCAATTCATCTGATTGATACTTAAATCATGAATTAGAGCTTAATCTTATTGATCGCCGAAATGGGAACTGTGCAAAGGCGGCATCCAAACAAAACGAAAAAAAGCGCTTCACTGATTGAAAGAAAGCTATAAAATCGCTTCTATTTCACTAAGCGCAAATGCATGTCACTGTCGTCAAGCCGTTAGTGTCATTTTAGATGGCGAACGACTAACGAAAAAACGTATTCCCAATAGAATTGTTTACTAATTTCTAATTTACTAATGCATGGTAGTCCATACGTCAATGCGTTCAGTTATTATCGACTCATATTTAATAATAGTCGAATATCAACTACGTTTAGCAATGCTAGGCTAAATGATTAATTGCTCTAAGCTAATCATCGAAGCTAACGAATTTATTTTAGTACTGATTAGAAGTGCGATATGTCCTTCACGTTCCCTTAAATAATACAAGCATTCCTTTTCCTAGTGAGCATATGAATTACAAGAGATTCTGTTAGATGTGCAGTTTTCCGATGGCAATCAGCTCTTTTCTGTGCATTTATTTGCAATCTTCGAAAATTAAAAAAAATATGCTTTATTTCTGCAATCATATCTAACCTCTCAAGAAAAAGACGAACGATTTCATAAATGGTATAAGCTAAAAATAGTGTTAATTGAAAACTGATTTGTTTTATATGGAAGCACGCTATTCAACGAGTAAATTCGGCGTTAGAGCTTGACTAATATGGAAAATGAAATTACCTTCTCATAGTTCAACATAAGTTGCTCTGGTTTTCGTATCGAAAGCAAAAACTGCTCGAGTAGAATTATTGGCCTAGTTGGCTTGTCAGAAAGGATGCTTTTAACTGCATCATCAGCAGTACCTAGAACACCTATCGACGCTTCATTGTCACATAACCAATTTTAACAGACGCATACACACTGTTTCTCTACATTAAGAGACGTCCCTCTATAAGACCAATTTGAAGGCTTCCAGAGGAAGTTATTGAATTTAAGAAGGATAGTAAAGTTGACAGATGGGGAAAAAAAGAGGAAATGAAGGAAAAGGATGACAAACGATGAATCACTTTGAATAATTTGAAAGCATAATGTAAGTTGGATACTCAATTGGCATATTTGTGAGCAAATAGCGGTCACATAAACAATGAAAGACACTCGAAACTGGGAGATTTTTCTCACACACAAACGCATTGCTCTTTTTGCTAATCGCACACTCATGCCCGTCGACGGACAAGCGCACCCCGCGTAACGGCTATTGCACGGTCATCGATCATGCAGTTCTGCTTTCTTCAATCAACACCACCTAAACGATTCTCCCCTCACATTGGAACCACCCTCCCCTTCCTCTTCCTTTCTTTTCTTATAGCCCTCTTCGCCTACCTCGCCTCGCTTATTTTGAAAGGCGGGCAAGAAACTTCTGGATGAAACTTCACTAGTTCTAATTAGCTTAAGCAGAGGACATTAGGATGCATGAAAGTAAACAAATCGTTTCGGGGCAATTGCAAAATAGAACGATCAACGAAAAAATCGGGAAGGAATGGCTGCTCGAGAACATCTGATTACCCAAAGTAGAGGTCGTTGCGATGTGAAAATGCTTGCAACACCCGAAGTGTTAGCTGAAACTTTAACGTCGTTTCAAGTGAAACATTCTATAGCACAACTCTATAATCAAAGAAATAATTGAACAACCGGTTTTGATCATGCACTGTATGCTAGAAGGGTTTACTTGGAGGACGTTTAGATTTGCTTGTACAGGCCAAGAAGAAACTAGAACATAAAATATTCGAGCAGTACATATTGAATACAGTTATAGAGATAGCCTATCGAAGTACAAATAACTTATATCTGCTAAGAAGGAGCACTTGTGACTGATATTGAGTAGTGACCGAATTAGCGACCAAATTATTGTGACGATGAGTATACTCAGTGAAAAGTATGAAAGCGATTGCGACTGCTGGAAATAATTTACTTGCCAAATTGTTGTTTTTTTTTGGTGCCTAATTAAGTAAATGATAGATGGAGAGGGAGGAGTGGGACCACAGTGAGACGAAAAGCATTGCAAATAAAGAGGATAAAGGCGCACATCGAAAGCATCCAAACCGATTATGGAGTGAGTCGGCAAGTCTGACCCGATGAAAGGATGCGCGCCTGCTTTTTGCGGTTGCAACGCAACGCGGAAACTCTAAAATTTGTTCTCTCATAGCGAACCGTTTGTGAATAAATAGCCATAAACAAGTGTCTAACGCAAATCGCACAAGCAGTCTCACACAACTGTTGAACATTTAACTTCGTATTGCTCAAAATCGACAACCTCCTCCCATTAATATTTTCCACAAGGTACATTAAAGCTTATAGTATGATTATCTTGCGTATTTTCGATCATCAAAGAGAAGAAGCGACAGAAATATAGCATGAGAAAGGAATATAGCATAAGAATTGAGGACGGAGAATAGAGTTCAAGCGATTATGCATTATACGATATTTACTTTCCCCTGAACTGTTTTCAAAATCGGGCTCTAAAGAGAGAAACGAATAGAATATACGCATAATGGGCATAGAAAATCCAACAAAAACACCGATGTAACTATTGGCTTCTTAGTTATTCCTCAAAAATTTCATTTCTCCGAGTGGAAAAAAGAATAGTGTACCTTATACTTAAAGAATTTGCCAAATTTTCCAACCGTTTTTGAGGTTAAATTGAAAAATCGAATTGAAGAAAACGATGATTGATGCTGAAACAGAACACCTCAGTGCTTGCTACGTGTTTCGAGTGAACACTTGCGCTAATGTGATTGTTGAGGAACATACTGAAAAACTGTGCCTGATAGACTTAGCTGATGGAGTATTAACACCTCGATAAATAGTTCTAAAAGTGTTCTTGAAACGTAGTACTATTGCTGACTTCCTGTTGAGCTATTGCAGAAACGCATCAGGATCATTGATGTACCGTACTTTTTTTACGCATAGATGTCGAGACATTAAAAAAAAAAAAAAAACGAAAAAAGAGTAACTATCGAGATATCGGCGCTCAACGAATGCGATGCGTCATTGCGTTGAAATCGACTAGAGTTTCAAGTAGAAAAGATGATTGCAGCTGCCTTATGCTAGAGCAGACAAACAACTATACGACTTTTTGTGCTTATATTAAGTACGACATACTATCGCACCATAATCGAACCGTGAATATTTAGGAATTGCGATACTGATAAGTCTCAGTGAATCATTAAGTACTGACTTAAAAAGTGAAAGTTACATAATTATCAAATAATTAGTTGAGTAGGCTGGATTGAATTATGCCGAGATTCCTTCCGGTTCAGCGCTGCAACTATCAGGCTTCGCGTAAAACGCAAGTAGATACACAAAAGATAGCCTGACCGAGAGACTATAATGCACTTTGCACTGTTTCGCTTTGGTCCTTCACCTTTGGATGAGTTCTCGATACCTGAAGTTTTGAACACTTGAATAAATTTGCATAATTATACGGGCAATTGCTCTTGATTAGCACTTCAACGATTTAAACGAGTCACATGAGCAAAAATTAGGAGCGTGATGGTTCTTGCGCCGTTTTTCTATTATTTATGGGAGCGATTGGCGAGTCATGGACGGCACTCCAAAAAAAAACGTATTCGCCAGCCTTCTGAGCATGTTGTTCCTTTTGTTGTAATAATGCAGTCTTTCTTTCTTTACGAACTCGCATTGCCAGCTGGTGAGACAGCTGAGCGACACTTTTGAAAAAAAAGTTTTTTTTTTCGGAAGAATGCTTTTTTTACGAACGAAACGCGGCAAATCGTTCAGATGTGCTCTTTTTTTCTACACTACTGCATCACCTCCGACGTGAACGATCTCAACCCGATCTCTATTTTTATACGCTTTTTTTTGCATTACACATTGAAAAGTATCATGAACTCAGTGTGTCTATCCGTTTTTATATGCGTATGTTGTCGGTCACCAATATTTTAAATAACAACTCTTAGAAGATTTTCACACGTAAAGTTTTCAAAGTTTTCACTTAGCTCAACCGCTGAAACGAGTAAATTTTGTCGAATCGAATGGGGTGGAAGGAACCCTCTTATTGTGAAAGTGATCTGTGAATTTAAAAAGAAATCATCTACTCGAATTTGCTTCAGTTGATCATTGCTCTCACTTTCACTCCTTCGATTCATTCGTCATTAATAATGCCGATTGCATTTCTACCGCAACCATACTTTAACATCCACTATCGATTCTCTCATTGTTTATTGTCACTGCGTTTTATAATTGCTGCCGTAACACTTGTTAGTAAGACCATTCTCTCCTTGACTGTCTCATTTTGCTTCAATTAGCACTCTTCATTGTTTGACGAGTCAAACATATTCTAGTTCTAGCATTTCAATTTGGCACCTTTAAGGTTGTCACGTTCCCTTGAATGTCACGTTCTTGCGTCGCATCTCATGTCACTCACTCGTCCGTTACGAAACTGTACATTCGTCTTATCCTCTCTCTTTATCCCTCCTTTCTCTTCTATTTGTACGACAAACTATTGCCTGATTTGTTTGACTGCATCTACTTGCAACGTCTATGAGATCATCATTGAGGTTGCTTCATAACACACTTCAACCCTCGAAA
Source organism: Baylisascaris procyonis (assembly GCA_037389465.1). Lineage (NCBI taxonomy): Eukaryota > Metazoa > Nematoda > Chromadorea > Rhabditida > Ascarididae > Baylisascaris > Baylisascaris procyonis. The sequence goes on from JAZARR010000146.1 coordinate 4,976,725, forward strand.
TAGTCTATTTAATCCGACCCAATTTGGATTGCTTTCTTGTAAATCTATACTCTCTCAATTAATTTCTTTCTTAGGTGCCTGGGTTATGGCATCGAAATATGAAAGTTCAAACGAAAGTCGAAAAAAGTTCAGAGTAATGAAAAGTCGAAAGTTGTTGTGTTCAAAATTCATAGGTGTTATAGCACCAAGATCACGTGCGCCATACAAAGTAATACCAAAACCTTTGCAAACGATCTAAAAATTTGCAGGCCACTAATAAATCTGTCTCTGATTTCCATTTCCTACAAAAGAATTTCAATCGTCTTAGAAATTGCCCATATTTATGGAAATTGAATGTTTTCTATGACAGATGAAATGTTTATACACATCAACTACGGATGTGATCGCCTCTTTGAGATTGGTGGTCGATATTTTTCTTTACAGATGATGGTAGACATGATCGTGGTGTTATATTCGTTTGGAATTGTAATCCGCTACTCATCATTGTTATCGAAACACTATCAGTCAGATGCTTGAGCGAAGGACGCCGAATAAAACATTATATGATTAGAAAACCCGCAAGATAAAATATCATAAAACACGAAACGATCCAAGAATGACCTCGAACTTGAAAAAACCTCTGTGCCTCAGGTTTTTCGCACTTCAAAAAAGCGAGGTCGCTATTTGCAAACAACCAAAAAGGAGAAAGGGAGGAAGGGAGGAATATTTTGAAGGAGGAAGAAAACTCTATGCACCCAAATAGTGCAAATAATCGCAAAGTAAATTTTGTAAGTTGCGATGATAAAATGTAACACCAGGCAAAATCAATAGAAAGAAATGACGAATTTAAAAAAAAAACTCTCCGTTTTAAACGTTCTGATTTGCATTTCTTTCTCCCCTCCTCCCATATTTTATCGTCAACCATAAGTACCTACAACGCAAGGTGAAGAGAACTGCCACCTCCCCCTTTCCCCCACCACCTCTCTCTCCTCCACTGCTCCATCGGAAACATTTTTGAGTTTAAAACTTAGTAAGTAAACATAAAACAATGAAAAAATCAATACGCAGAATGTTCGTTGAAAAGCACCTCTGCTTGATGTGAAACAACCATACTGGTAATATCTATTAAGAAACAACGATAAACCCACTGTGCAATTAAAGGAAAAAACGATGGTTTAAAGGAGGCACAACAGAAGGAAATTGTCTGGGCCGGCCAAACAGGAAATGCGAGAAAGCATATAACTTAATCTATGCAACATCAATGGGAAACGTTGGTAACACCAACCCTCCATCTATATTGCTTGCGTTAATAATTCAATATCAATAAAAATACATCAGAAGCACGTGACATCACCACACATGCAAATCAGCCACGAAGATTAATAAAGTAAAAGTGTCAGAGTATCTGCTTGATAATGTCACGCCTTTGATAAATATTCATTGAAAGCAAATTAAGTTGTTTCAACACCCCTTCCTCTTCATCCCACCCCTCCCCCCACAAAAAATTAACTGAACCGAAGCCTCAAAAACTCCGTTGAGAATCTCTCTTCCAACATTTTTGCACGACAAACCAAATCACTGAGATATATCTCTAAATTATAGAATCTCTGTTTACTTCTTTATGGGTTAAATGAGACAAAACAGCAATGAAATATTCGCAGATATAACCGATTGCAACCAAAAAATATTAAATGCTGATTTTGCACATATGAAACAATGATACACACGGTTCCGCACAACAATTACAATAAGAAAGAAGGATCTATAGCATAAAAATTGGGTGAAACACAATGTCAACGCTGCTAGGGAGGTCGGAGGCGGGGAGGGGGGGGGAAAGGAGCAGTGGGAAGATGGGAGGGCGAATGGAAGATGAGGGGGGTAGTGAAATTGGAATGCACGGATATGTTTCTTGCCGGATAAATATATAGTGAATTTTGTTGGGCATGCATCAACTTTTGTTCAGTTTCCATCACGTCCCATCATCGTTCGTAAACAGTATAACTCATGCAGTGATTACAACTGAATATACAAAGGAATTTCGGTATTTTGTACGTCTGCAATATTTGCTGTATTTGCTGTACGTCAACCACAGCAATACTGCAACATCCAAAAGCAGGTCGATTCGATGAACGCAGCCGAATTTGGGGGAACTTCTTTTTACAAGAGATGATTATGGACTAACCATCGCAGCAATTCTTATCTTCCTCATTCACTACGAACAACTGAACAACGATGGGCATGAGCAAAGAGGGCTAGAGGTAGGGAAGGGGGCGGAGGTGGGAGGAGGGGAGATCATGACATCGCACTGCCATGTTCCATTGTGAGAGTGTTAAAAGGTGACACTACTTGCATTAGTTCACAATAAATGCAATATGTAGCCCGCAGAAATCGACTGCACATTGCATCCCAGTCAACCGATAGCATGTCCTACGCAAACCCACAAAATCGTTTGGGTTGGAAGTCTAATATCGTACGAAGAGGGCAGCATTTGGTCGGTTTAGGAGAAAAAACAATGGAAGCAAAGAAAAAACGAAAATTATGAAAGATTGGAATAAAAAGTGTTTAAGCGAAATAAAAAGCATCAAATGGAATAGAAAGCGTTCAAATGAACAATAAAGAGACAGGAAAGTGATAATTGCGTTTGAAATTAAAATGAGGCAATTCGTCAAAACACAAAACAGTAGATTAATGGAACCTAAACGCTGCATAAAACTCAGAATTACCACCTTTTGTTACATATCCCAACTTACAACGAACAAATCAATTAGTACAGAATTTCTTACCGCTTCAAAAGCCTACGCAAGAAGCCAATAAAATGCTCTTTTATTCTGAATTAGCCTTAACACTTCCGCAAACACCACGCTCTCTAAGCATCAGTCAATCAGCTATAGCGGTTTGCTGAATAGATGCCCGACTTTGCCATTCTCTTTTTTTACAAACTTTGCAAATCTTTTTGCCTAAAATCTTTTGAAAAGTTTGCCACTTTGCCTTCCCTTTTTTCTTCGAAAACAACGTTAGAGAAATCGAGCAGCGTAATGTCTCCCATACCGATCAACGTTCGTCTTTTTGTAGTAGTAGCACCGTTTCAAGTTCATTTCCTAGCTGCAATCTTTCCCAATATTCGCATAGAAATGGCCTTACAATTAGCGGAAGCTGAAAAGCTCCAAAATGACACATTTGAACAGCCATAAGGAACCTTTCAAAATTTAAGATATCGTTCTTATTAACATTAATTCAATATAAATTTCTATAGTTCTCCCCTTTTCTAGCACCATTCTTTCAACAAATTGGCACAACAAAAGAACCTGAGGATAAAGCCAAAAATGGCAGAAACAACATTTGGAATCATGAAATGCACTAAATTACGAGTAAGCATTCAGAAGATACATCAGCCAAAACGCTGTGGAAGACCAAATGGCATAGCCCCGAAATCGAACGTCGCCTGTAACATGCTCACCTCCTCTGGACGCAAGACACGTGTTTTACGAAGACGTTTCCATTCACCCGTATGATAATCCATCTGGAAAAATCCAATGAGAGACTTTTGAACTGCTGAATAGTTTAGCATTAAATACCCTTTTTGCATATATTTCATGCTTCACATCAACATACAGTACTGGATATGGTAGTCGTAATACAAACGTAGAAAAATGTTTCAAACTAAACGCCTCTCAACCAGGACGGCCTGGATCCTGAAAAATCTTTCAACCGTTGAATTGATAAGATCAAACGAATGACTCATGTGGGTACCACTAATAGCTAAGTGAAATCAATGAAAGCAACCACACCAGTTAAAAAGAGCGGATGCATAAGAAGGCCACCAAGCCTCTAAAAGCTGCCTAGAATAAAGCAATAAGATGTCCTCATCACCTCGCATAACACGCAAAAGAGTTGGACAAAATAGAACGACACCTGGAAGTAAGTTTCCACACGAATTTTCTGAGTAGATCCATCCAAGCGCCTCTCATCCTCATAAGTCTCCGAAAGTTTCAGCGTGACGACATCACCCATATGAGGGAACGGATGCGCTAAACGGGTACAATTAACGGTAATGAGTAAAGAGCGATCTGTGAGCGATGCTTTCTTTCAGAAGAAAATTCTGAATTTCGTTCTGCAACAAACGCCACATAAAGATCGGCGCTATAAAGATAAGAAAGTAAAAGACGACGATATGCGAAGCGGCACATTGTCAAACAATATTTGTCACAAATAAGGCATTTCAGATGAGCGCTAACGGCATAGGGCATAATCCACATCCAGAAGAGAACAAAATGAAAGTGACATGTTATACATATCTGCTCGTTCTGCCTCTCTCCTTCTAAAAAAAAAAAAAAAAAAAAGAAAAGAAAAGAAACGCGGGCAGTGCGTTGTGGTTTCATTTAAAAGAATGGTAGGCCAAAAAGCATTCCTTATAATGTTTCATAAGAAAAAACAACAAATAATAAATTTTTCTATAGAATTTGACAAACCTTTGTTCCCAGACAAGAACGCCGACACCATTCTTCGTCCCTGTGCATCCAGCGCATTAGCCGAACTCAGCATCTCATCACACTGTCGGCGCAAAGCCGCATCTCGCTGCTCGATCTGCAACTCACATGAACAACTGCTGAAGCTGGGAAGTTGGGAGGTAACAACATATAAGCTAAGCCTGAACTTTGCCTTCTTGAAAACGAACAAACAGCGAAACAAATGCAGAGAAATGCGAATGCTCAAAAATGTTGCGAGCAAACATTCATTTCATCGGTCCATAAAATGAACGTTTAGTCGCAACATTAGAGTTCACTATCGAAAATGCCATTAAAATTGCCACCGACATATTTCGCATATTGCCCCATACAAAGAGGAAAAGGTAAGATTGCCTCTCTCCGCGACTCGTCTTTAGCCATAACAGTACCGAATCCACTCTTGAGACCCTTAGTGGACCCTGGTCTCAAGCATCCGCGCCGATATTAACAAGAATTGCAACTTACATTACAATTATCTTTCAAATCGGATGAACAAAACTGAAATCCTCAAATATTTCCAAGGTGACCAAATGAAAACATACCCTCGATTGAACAGGAGTCACGACGACTGGCTGTTCACAACCCATTGTAGGCCTCTCCCTCACATCAGCATACGAAGGTTGCTGTTCTGGTCGCGGAGAGGTCAGCAGCTCACTACTGGTCGGTTCCATTATCTGCTCAGTGGGAGCTGACGATACAGTCGGCGCTGATGGGCCTGCCTTCGCACTCTCCTCGTTACTATGCGTTGGCTCAGATTTCATTGCGGCTGAACGACGTGCCTCCTAGAACATAAAAAAAACCTTTTGAACTTGGAAGGGATTTCGGTAGGTGCACTAATTTGATTCGTTTGAAGTTTATTTGGAATAAATACAAACAACATTTTTGTTGATAACTAATAACTACAACCAACCAATAACTACAACTAATAACTACAACCAATTTTTCAATGTTGACCAATAAAACGCGACACTAATATAAGCTAGATAACTAGCCTAGCAGCTATAGAGTAGTCATTAGATGAAATGGATTATTTCTATAGAGCTTGATATGTAGCTCATCACTCACATATCCTCATGTTTTACTCGTCCTCAATTATAAATATACCCTCTTGAGTCATACTCTCGTTAAGGATCACAGATTGCTAAAACTGAAAGACAGCACTAACCCTTTCTGCCTTCTCAGCCCGATGTTTTTTCTTAAGCTCTTGCTTCTCTAGTAACTTCTTCGCTTTCTCTTCCGCCTCTTGCTCGCGTCTTCGCTGTTTCAACGCATGTGGTATCTCGTCTATGTCAATCAGCTTTGCGCCACCCTCACGCTTCATAAGTTGACGTTGGAATTTTCTGGGTTCATTGGTGAAACCAGCTGACAGTTTGCATGTATTCACCGCCGGTATACCTCGCATTGGCACTGTAATATTACTGATTCCTTTCTTTAAATGCGCATAAGCCTCATAAAAGTATCTGCGCTAATTGCGACTAGTTTGTAAGGGAATTCCATTGAATCTGAACTAAACTCTTCCGCAGGATAAATTCTATAGACCTCATGATTGAATGCTTCAAATATCCCTGAAATCGCATCTCGACCGATAAAATCTATCAAATGCAATGTTCATTCGTGGCCTCATAACTCCAGCCGAAATGAACATCTTCGAGATGAAAACTCTCTGAATATACGCACATAAATATGCAAAAATGCAATCACTTCATCTCACTCTTTACGTGATATAAAAATCTCGTTCATTTTCTACTCATTTCATAAGACAGGTAATTATTACGTTCATTTGTAATAAATACCCAACTAAGAGAAAGCAGCCTTGTCCAATCATGTCTCCAACAAATTACGATTTACTATACAAATTAAGCATCTCTGTATAACTTCCCTGCAATATTTTCTACCACCTTTCATTTCTTTAAAGCGATCACTTCAAACTCGCGCATGTTAGATGCATCGGGAGGACAACGTCTCAAATCTTTGGAATGCCAGGCTTCTGGAAGTTTCGAGCTATATGGTCAACTGATCACTATGAGATTAGATACCTTGCATCTACCCTCCCTTCTTCTGCTGACTAAAATCATCAGCTTTCTATCTAATTGTCCTCATTCCCCCATCTCGCCCCGCTAACGACTTAAGTGATCAGACCTTTTGAGCTTATATTCTTTTGTAATATTTTCCATTGAAACATTTCACCAAACGACCACTGTCACCTGAGGCTAATCTGGAAAAGACCAGTGACGCGAATTGGATAGGCAAAAGCATGTCCGTAGAACTTACGATCATTATTCGGTTTGCGTGCCGTGCTTCTTATGCGAATCGGGAAGCTGGTCGTGAATGCACCCATCTTCTGGTTCTTCGCTGGGTTTACACCCGATTCTGCTGCTAAAAAATATCCTGCATCGACTCCTACATTAGCTTTTTTGGCTGCTGAAGCAGATTTTCATTCTGCTGGATCATTCTTTTCAACTTTTTTCCTTCACTTTCCAAAATGTGTCTAACCTAACCAACACATCGTTTCCGGTTGCCACACACAATTCGAAGTAGAAATCGCATCGAAAACTAGTGCTTTTTACATTGTTCAGCCAGCCAACTAGAAGTAATGGCTACTTGACTTTCTAATGAACAATAAAAGTCATCTTACTGCGAGCTAACAGTAACAAATAAAAAAGCGTCACCTAGGAATGTTCTAATGCCCAGAAACGAGCAGTTTGCGTAAAAGCGTGCGCAAGTCTATGTGCGCTACAACACCAATCACAATCTGAATGCCTCACTGATATTCAAATACTGATAATCCGTAACTTTTTAATGCTCATCTCATCCAATGCAAAAATTATGCTCAGATGCTCTAACATTTTCGTTTTTCACCTTTATGAAACAAAAAAGCGAATTCTACGATCTAAAAGGGTGTACACTTTACTTGGAAAACTGCAACAACAATAAAGAATTATGCAAAAAAAAAGATTAAACTTACATCTCACAATGTCAGCCTTCAGAGTAGACGATTTCGCTCGTCGACGTAAGTTGAAATGCTTGCGGATGTCAACCTCACCTACTCCATAACGACACTATAAGATAACTTACAAATACAACTTTGCACATTCACCGCGAACTTTGAACATTTTATTCATATTCTTTGGCTGCAAGAACGATAGAAAGAGTGATCCCAATAATGCTTCTACAAGATATAATGACCGAATTCGTCAACTCCTTTTCGAAGAACATAAACCAACGCATGCTATATGTTTAGGCGCAATCACACAGCAAGGCCTTCGTACATCAAGCAATCCGTTGCAGATACGCCGATCGCAGATTGCGTAACCTACTCATAAGCTGAAAGGGGTTGCGAGACGTAGGAAGGGTGGGAATGAAAAAAGATTCAAAAAAAAAAGACAACGCCCAGCATTCTCAACAATAGCATAAAGTAAGTCTACTAAGACTAGCCTTGATCGCTGACTGTGATACAACGCATTTGTCCAGTGGAAGCAGACGTAAATCATCCTCTTGCGAGTGTTTCTTTACTGAAATATTTACCTTATTAAAATGTAACGTCAACAGCGTGATGGGAATGCCGACTATTGCCAATCTGCGCCACCTTTTTGCGCTCCCCCACTCTTAATTTCGCCCTATATAATCCTTTCCCTCTTTGCTGTTTCTAGATTCCCCTGTAGTTCCTAGAATTTATACAGAAGAACCAACAAGAAACGTTACAACCATCTTCAAGTCTCCGCCACTGGAAATGAGATTGAATTTTTAGAAAAACCAACGTTACATTTTCTCAGACAATATTAGATGCAAATAAAAACAATTGCAATTGATCTATACTCGATCACGGCACTGTTTATTCCAAAATTGTGAGTTGAAAAATAAATACAGAAAAAATTCTGTTTAAATCGTTAGATGAAACTATATAATACATCGTTGTCAAGAAGAAAGACCAAAATGAAAATAAACGAACCAGCTTTTTTGAGTTCATCCAAGGTTCTACAGAAGTAGGAATTCGGATCCGATGGAAGGGGAATTACACATCGGCGACTCGGAAAATCTCGATACATATTCGAAACAGTCTCGATCCAATCGTCTGCGTCCCTTCTTGCCAAATCTAATAGGTTTATGAGCGGGCCTTTCCACTGAAATTTTTTAGACAATAAGTCCACTGCCACTGAAATGTTCTGAATATGTTTTCTTCGTAAAAAAAACAGAGCTATTCATACTTTCTCAATCGAAGAAATTCCATCAATTAGCGAAGGAAGAGTTGCGCTATTTGCAAAATCGTTCCCATACCTACTGTGTGCAATAAGGACCTAAAAAGAGTTGAGATTTATAGATATCACGAGCGCTACCAATGGTCACAAGCTGTTGTAAACCTCATACCCTTCAAATCCTCCCAAAGCAATGGAACGATGGATGAACAATCTTCAAAAATCAGCAACAAGCAGCGTACTTCTCAGCATCATTGATGTCGATAAGAAGGTTGCTAGGCCATCTTGCGCAATTAGTCCCCCCCCCCTCCCCCCTCCATATACGATCAGAACAGATGGACTAGATTATTCTCCTCATGATTGTTCGAAAAAATTTTGATTACATAAATAAGAAAATGCATCTAGTACGGAGTAAATAAAGTGAGCTTCTTTAAAGATAACACTAAGAGACGCATAGTGTCAATCCCGCATGTGGAATTGTGTCTTATTGCAACAGTGCTAGTGTTAAAAATAAGCAATATTCTTAATGATGCTTCAGATATGATAACAATGTGATTTCTATGTGAACTTTATATGTGAAAGAGTATTCTGGTCGAAGAGCATCACATCTAAGTGCAGAATCTATAAGCAAATACTGTAAGGAAAAAAATTGATAAGTAGTCTTTTCGTCGAGAAGCACATTTTTGATCGTCAAATAATTTGAATTCGCGAACTAACCATTGTCATAAGTCGATAGGAGAGATGTGGAAGAGCGAGCACAATTTTCAGTTTCACATGTGTTTCCAAAGCTTGAAAGCATGTTTCAAGTTCAACGAGCATTTCGCGTGAGAGCAACGAAGCAGCCTGTCGTCCACTCCAAAGTTCGTTATTATCGCCTAATTTGTTGTCTAACCACTTCACCAAATCCAAGTCACGTAGTTGAGCGCTTGGCATCAACATATTAGCTGTGGAAAATGCTTCAATGATGTATCAACCTGTAAACTATCGATAAATATCAACTCATTATCAATGAAAATAGCAACAATATACATGCGAATCGATCTCAATTTCCACTCTACCATAAGAGTTAATCATTTCAGAAGTAAAAAGTAGATTCAATAAGCTGACATAAGATAGAGTTTATCGTCAAAAATTTAACATAGAACGTCGCATCTACAAATTGATAAGTGATAACTTAATGGATGAAATGATATGCACCGATCAATATTGCTTAATGGAAATATTTATTATCTTCCCATCAATTGGTGTTAGCGATTGCAGTGGCATTCACTAATAACTCTCATAAATTCTTTCGCTAACACGTCAATTGCAACTGTAATGAAAGTGCCCAAAATACACTATGAAACGAACTTTCAAGCTATACTTTTTAACTAGATCATTATTGCATTCCAATTATGCCAATGAACTGAAGAAATAATCCATTAAAAAAAAGAAACAAAATTCAGCGCTGCAAAAAAAAGGTCAGTTTGTGCTCATAGAGCAGCAATTTGCGATAAGCAATTATCCATAAATTTAGACCCAAAAAGACTCATACGAAAATAATAAACCAAGAAACACATCAGTAAGACACGGCTTCGAGAGTGAATTGAAATAGGCAGCAAAAGTTAGCAAAGTTTCTCGGAAGAGGAAGACTAGCGAGCTGTTTTAAGCACGTGACATTGAAGGCTTTTAGGCTTATTTGAGATGGAGGCCGCATCTACTTTCAAAAGGTTCAATAAAGATGCTGCATATTCGCTTAGATACTCCTTCTTTTGCGAATCATAGAAGACGGTCTTTTTCAACTGCCGAATCGGTTGCTTCACGAACATATATAGATACGTCAAATTTGGTTGCAATCAAGACCACAGTTGGGATAAAGCTGACCGCTCGATCAAGACAGGTTCAACTTATTTCTCTACGGTTATGCGTTTATGACTGGGATCGGCTTTGAGTGAGACCCCTATGGACACTTCGTCTTATCTATGACACTGAAATTAGGAAATTTTCATTTTTTTCACTGAATGTCGACATCAATTATCAATCTTCTGCTTAAACGATAAATTCGTGCAATATCTATAGCATTTCTTCAATGGCATTGCATTCTTTCTTCCGTGGAACGACGCAGAAATATGGACGTAATTGGCTGCCCAAGATGTGCAGAACGACGGGAAACACTTTCTCCTCTCCCCACCGCCGTCCCTATCCCTTCGTATATTTGCATTAATGCATGAGTAGCAAGTCGGAATCCCCTATCCCCTTTGCCCTCAAAATGACAGAAACACCAAAACGCTTCTGCTAAATGATTACTAATTAATGCAAAATTTTCAGTAAGAATTGCAAGTTTAGCACAATTCCTTCTTGAAAAGACACTCAAGTTGCTCTTCAAAGCATAAAACTTTTGCCTAGCCCGAAGCAAAGGAGGTGTCTTAACCATCGGATACCCTCCCTTTTGATACGTCGTCATATAGCACTAAATACGATTATATATATTTTATAAGTCACCAAACAAAACTTTTAACGATTTACAAAAAAAAAAAAACGTTACTTTAGATACACGGTTTTCGAATGTTGCATATTTTAACAATTCAAATAAAGTAATAACAAAAAAAAAAAAACTATTGTAGACACACCGACTCCAACTTGATCGTTCCATATGGCAGCATTTCACTAAAACAAATAAAAATCCGTGAACTATGAAAAAAAAATAAAATAAAACGACAAAAAAGTATTGCATGAAAACATCTCACTAGAATATTACACTAATAAATCGTCTATAAGAGTGTGGATACTGGCAATTTGCCAATTGCGTTGAACTGCAAATAGTGTCTAAAAATGGCCGAATATTAACGCATTCAGTAAGAAACCAATGCCTATTGATCAAACTTGAACGGCAAAAATGCGTTATTTATTCACAAAAATAGCTTAATTAACAAAAAAAAAGTCAAAACCGAATAAGCAATTTGTTGTATATTGCTATTGAAGATTTCATTACGTATCAGCATGCAACAAATTTCGGCGGCTAATTTGAATGATTACTTGAATGTTAAAGCATGAAAACATATTTGCTAAGAAATATGTGAGAGGTGAGATATGATTTTAAAAAAAAAAAAATCGTGAAAAATAGGAAATAAACAATAAACCATAAATTTTAGAAGGGCTGCAAAATCCCATAAGGCGGCATAAATCTTGAAAAAAAAAATGCAATGAAATACGCGAACTCGGTTAGAGGAAGTTTAAAATTTTGCACACTTTTATTGTTGTATTTTAAATGCGAACACTCTAATGAACGAATAAGTGAATGAATGAATGAAATCGATTTATTTGAATTAACTAACTAATATAACTTCCTAAATACTTTCTTATGTGAACGTCAAAATATTAATAACAATAAAGCAACAAAGTAATAAATCAACACCTCTACAGGAGATGTAACAATTTAACGATGACAAAATAATAAAGAGTGCCGCCACATCTAGCGTTGAGCAATTATTGCAGATCGGACAATCCGGGAATATCGAATGAATCTAGCTTATGAGCGAACGGATCCGGATTTCTCACGTGCACTACTCTTTCAAGTGATTCATTCCATATGCGAATGGCGATACTCGACGAGTTGAGAACATTTTGATCTGCCATCTGCTCCTTGACTGAGAAGAAGGTCATCTTTAACACCACTCAAACTGTGTGAATAGAAATTTGCTGTCGATGTGTTGTGACTGGCAGCGGCGGCATAGAAGGAGCCTGAGTGTAGGAAGAAGACAGGAGCCGACAACCGTCTGTCGGTGCCGATATGCGAGAACCCAAGCTATCAAGCAAGATGGAAGAATCAGTTTATGGAGGAATACCACGACCCTCAAACACGAGTCGAACCAAAGACATTTAAACGTACCGAGACAGCCCGACTTATATAGGCCCCAGATATCGCCTGAGGTGGCACAAGATCACGTAGGTCGACCCATGACACTATGAAGAAGAATAAACGAGAATCGACTATACAAGTAAATGTGATCACTGCAGTGTTAGATTACAAGTAAATCTTGGGTTGGCTCTTCGATACGATACCCAACACAAAGAGGAAGCTCGAAAGATTCTTTACAATTGAGCTGCATATTTGCAGTTTGCACTCGATAGTGACGTGAAGAGATTTAAGAGCAAAAATTTTTAGCCGTTGCTGATATGAAAGATGCAAAGGACCTAAGGATGTTCAGGAAGGACCTAAGGACATTTTCGACCAGTGCAATATCTGCGCTGCTGATTGGGAGATCAGAGAGGAAATCGCCATTCAAATATTGGCTGGCAATATGAAACAAAAGCCTACTAGTAGTGGTGAAGGCGTTTTGTGGGCATTTTCCAACCTTCGATGTTCCTTTGTAAAATCTATAAACAACGCTCATTTCAATTTAGATCCCCGTCCCTCTCCTTCCATCCCGAGATATGAATATTATTATAACGAATAACATTTAGACAGCAACACAAGATATTCAGCAGTCGAAGAAGACAATCATGTAGAAAATGCATAGTTATCAGTCTCGTGTCTTTTTCGGGTTTAGTTGAAGATGTGTTGAATTTGCTAGTTATTTAGTCTTTGAAAGCGTTCTGCTGACGGGTCTATATTTATTTCACTTGATTGGAGAGCAATTGTGTTCGGAAGAAGTGAAGAAATTACACTGAAGAAATTGCCTGGGTAATGGGTAATCGTAATACATTTCGCCTGGGTAATCCTCATAAATCTATTTCAGAGAAGTTTGTCCGTGAATACTATAACCGCTTGCCAATTTGTTTTATATCGACAACATTACAACATATAATGTGCCACACCTCCCATCTCTTCAAAAAATCCATAATTGGTCCACCTTTCATTTCGCGCCCTCTGTGAAAACAACGAATCTGCGTACCTGAGTTATTCACATCCCTATCTACGTCTCCTACCATTCTCCTTATAGTTAATGTTCGTCGCTTTGGATTGCACTAAATTTTGTTTCCATCGTCTCATGCGAATTTGATTACCATCAGGGCAGAAAATGACTTTTTCGGGAATCCAGTTCTGTGTCAGAATTTACCTTCGACAATCTTTTTGCGCAGATAATGTGGTGTCGATCTCTTCTGCAGCCACAACGTTATTACTTTGAAAGACTTTTCATTTTTTCTTGATCACCTCACACTCTCCCCTCTCCAAAAAACAATCGAATTTCCCACCCCCACTCAGACCATGTCCCAAATACCAAAACATCACTTTTTCGTTCAACATTAGACATCACACCAGTACCACGAAATCACACCTGTGCACACCTTCGCTGCTCCGGATGAATCAATGCGTACTAATTGTCTTGTTCCTTTGCTTCCGCCTGGGTACTCATAACCTGGTCAGTCTTTCTGCACGTCCAACTTATTTCAACATCGATCGAATCGTTTCAACCGTTGCATCTAGGGTCGTCAAAATTCGTTTAGGCTTAGACCTACAATAATGAGATCTGCTAAAGTACTCAACTCCACACAGTCGAAAGTCTCATGACATGGAAGGAACGTTTTGAAGGGGAGATTGCAGCATCGGTTCCGAAGCAGAATTTCGACAGAAATTGTATCTTCCAAGGACGTTTCCATCCATCCTTACATGTTGGATGTTTTCTGGCACAATCAAATCCTTTGTTTGCTCTGTGGAAAGACATGCAAAGAAAAATCGAATGGAACGAGAGGAGGGGGAAGGAGTATAGGGAAGAGATGCCAAATAACAAACAGTTGAGGTTTTTCGATGCATAATTTCAAAGTTTTCTAAGAAACATAGCAATCTTTTGTTTAATTTCTTCGGCTAAAATTCAGCTTAATCCTATATTATCCTCGCTTATTTGATCCTGCATTATCCTTTCACACAAATATCTGTTATTGTAACGTTTTAGCCTCGTTCCCCCTCAGCGGGCTCATCTTTATTCGATTATATAAAAAGTTCTACAAGCAGTCACCATTTTAGTTCACGTTGACGGATGCGGTGAAATTTTCCACTACATCATTAATGTGTACAGTGGTGGTGGTGGTGGATGATCGCAGAAACGCGCTCTCTAATGTACTTTAGACGAAAAATTCGGTTTTTCATCTCGAAGAATTCAACGACGTTTTAGTTGTTTTTTTATGGTTATCGTGATCGACGTTATTGTTGGGATTTTAGATTCTTATGAAGGTTGGAGCATAAAATTTTGAATTTATTTGAATAGAAACTAATATTTATGGCTTTAGTTATTTTGAACATCTATTGAGGTGAATAAATGCTGCAGCATTTATTTATTGTTTCGTTATTGAAATCATGAAAACTGGTTTTGATTGCAGTTATTATCATATCGGTTATAGGTGCGTATTTCGAATTTGATTTTTATTGTGATTTCGGATTTAAATGGAAAGAGTCGTTCCACCTATCGGAATTAGGGCGTCATCCAGTACTATCGAATTGCAAATTTTATTAATGCTCGTCAGATTTTGACGGCAATAATCTCAATATTGACTGCTGTTTTCAATTATACTTCGATATCTTATATGAAGGTTCAATTTGCATCGAACGCAGTGATGGAAAGACTGAAATTAAGGCATTTTTGGTGTTGTTTTTTTTTTTTTAATTGAAATGGCTGAAATAGATTATGAATGTTGTGATCGTTTCGAAGATCCAACTTATTAAACCTAATTGGATTTGCGGTGTATTTACGGGAGCTTCTAGTTCGCAAAATTGGTTGCGTATTTTTCGTTTCCGTTATACTACAGCCGCTTCCAACTTTTTGTAGAAATGCGGATGTTTGATTTGATTCTAGCAGATGCTATAGATTAACCCCGAAATGCGGCTCAATAACTATTGGCCATACGGTCATGGTGCTGTTGGGGGGGGGGGGGGACAAATATTGGAGAGGCGATGATGAGGAAGATTTGAAAAAGAAGGAAGGAAATATTTGGATTACCATCAAATTTCGTCATAATAATTTGCAGCATTCAAATGCAGAATTTTTTTTTTTTTTTTCAAAATTCGCTCATATTTAAGTGTGGTCGAATAAATATAATCTTTGAAGTGCTAGGAGACGTATTTCCTTCGCATATTCAGCTATCATGCAAAAAGCACATATTGTGCCACCTCAACTTGTTTTATTGCTCTTCTCTTTTGTTTTGCTTCTAACTAAGAAGACATTTAGACTTGTTGTGCTTATTGAATTCGGCTGATGCCTCTTCAAATATAGGTTTTCTCTGAATTTTTGTAGAAAGAGGAAGTATTTTTGTTATTTCCCAAAAGTGGAAAAAAAGGAGCGCTCGATGAAAACAGTTGGGAGTTTTTAAAAGAAGTGAAATGTTTTCGTTTGAATAAGTAACATGCAACCTTTTTGCACAATACTTCAATTTGAAATTATGGAGTTGGCTAAAACTTGGAGGTCATTCTCTCTAAACTTGAAGGTCAATCTCTGTGTCAGATTAATGCAAGAGGTAGCTCTCATCTCTCCTCCATCTTTTTTTTTTGTACCATTTTTTTTTTTTTAATATCATAGTGTTATCTATTTCAACGAGATGGTAGCATCAACAGACCTCAAATACAAAATTCCTTGTTGCAGCAGTGGCGATGCCAGAAAATTTCTTCAGAGGGAAGAAGCCATGAGAAGGGGGGGGGGGGGGGGAGGTTGAAGAAAGGCAGGTAATCGCTGTCCAATATCATGTTTTTGTTAAGCCCTAGAAAAAGGTGGATCGCGAAAATGGATATGACTAAAGCAGTAAATATCGGTCGCATCACTAAGAAAGTTTGTTCGAAAGGGGGTAGGTTAAAGAAGACGAGATAAGAGGTTCAGATTTAATGTGATTGTGTTTGCGATCGAACGTATCACTTAATCTAGAAACATTGGGTGCACTTTCTCTAATGCTCAGTGCTGGAAGAGGATAGGAGAAAAACAAAACCTATAGATATTGTCAGCAAGTATATCCATCCTGAGCAAGGATATCACCGGCAAGGATGTCCATCGTTACAGGACGAGCGGTTCTCTCCTCTACATTGTTTTCATTTCGCGACACGAATATTCATGTCGTTATGGTCTATGAAAACAAGTTGTACAGTTTCAGCAGTAAAATTGACTAAGTTATTACAGGTTGGATGTCTGTAATATCAGAAAATTCGAGTCGACGGACGTGCCAGCGAAATGCGCGCACAGGTAGAAGCTTGCCACGAGGTCGTGTTAGTTCATCAGATGTTACAGCGCCTTTCCTCGTGCCGCATTTCTCTGCAGCTGCTAGCGAAGTACGGTTATCTTTAATTTTTTATCGAATAATTTAATTTCATTATGTGTTGATTCTGTGATCGTTCTAAAAGTTGCAATTACATTTAATTGGCAAGACGGGTACTAATGCGATCTAAAGCTGAATTTCGGAGGATAAAAAAGAAAGCGTATTGTTACGTATAGCCTAGATTTAAACTCATTTGCCAACTTACAGTTGATCACGTGATCTCCATTTGATAGGATGCACCCTGGTGTTTTGTTCAGTTTGTTGTAATGGCAACGATTTAGCGAATGTGTTGTCGAATGTTCCGATACTTTGCGAGCATCAAGGGTATGAAGCGTGAGCATGTCCTACTTATTGATTGAACAGCATTGAGGTTTTTATGAAAATAAAACATATAGTAGAGAAAGGGGGCAAAAATGGGCGATAAGGGGAAATTGAAAAGCTCGAAATGCATCAAAAAGAAGCAGCGGAGTGGGGAACTGTGCATTTATTAATGGGAGGGGAAGTCGAAATCTCCACACACGATCAATAGAACTATGAAAACAGTAGACATCAGCAAGTCCCCTTGTTTCTATTAGCTGTTTGATGATCTCCGCCATTGCCGTCGTGAAATGTTTTTCGACTCTGCGTCGCGCTATCGGAATATTCATGCAAAGGGATTGATAAAGGTTTCTCAGCATCCAGAGATGCCCCCATGTTGTAGCGTGGAGCGGTCACCATAATGACGTATCCTGCTTTTCCGATCGCTGAAGGTATGTGTAAGCATACTAAGCAGTCAGTATCAGATCATGTTTTTCATATATTCCTGAATGATTCTGTATGCCCCTCTCTCTTTGGTTATATGTCCAGCATCGGCGGTAGAGGCCATCCATCAAACGTGAAGGTGAGGAGCTCTGAAGGACTGTAGGAGTGGGTCCTCTTGGAGCGGGTATTGTCTGAGCATTTGCGAACCTCCCAATCGCTATATATGAACTTAGCATTTCAGTGAAGTAACTGGAGCTATTTTCAGCGAGAAAACTCCATGCTAAATGGGTTTCTTGTCACAAACGCGCTAGCATTTCCTGCCAATCATGAATTGCTGTCTATTTACGTTTATGTATTTGCATCGCTTCTCTCATTCTCCAGCATTTGAAGATTTCATACAAATTTTAACAATTATTTCACCATTAACACTTATTAGCTGCAACTATCAATACTTTTGGATAGTGAGTATAAAAAAACATTTTTTATTCCTCGCTTCGATCAAGTCTGTCGTTTTCTTAACTTATAATTTGGCAGAAATATGAAGCGCTACTAATTTCGATGTTGAGTTGAACGTCAAAGTTCGGTTTTATATAATCGAATTTTTCATTAGCAATACGGAGCAAAGCATATGAACATTATAGTGGGATGGGCGGCAATATGGGAATTTTTCTTTGTTTATGAGAAATGAAATCGAATTCGGCCTTCTTTCTCACCTCTTCAAAACTAATCGAAGAACGGTGTTTTTTTAATTTTATAATGAGGTCGTTTTAGGACGTCAACGTATATTTCAGCCCAGATATTGTTTTTTATTTTTGCTTTTCAGTGCACCGCTCAATTTCAAATACTCTCTTCTGGCCATTTACCCCCTCCCCCCCTCTTCTCTCTCCAATAATGTTTTTGCTCTGACTCTCAATCGAATATGCTCGTTGCTCATCTTTTTGGTGATACGTCGTTGGTATTGCTTTCAAGAGTGATCAATTTCTGAAACAATTAACTAATACAGGTTGATGCGTGCATTACTAAGTATTTCAATATTGATCTTTATGAGTAACACTTTATAGTAGACACTTCATTGGATGCAACTATTAGTATATTTAAGGGCGTGAAGGTCAATTGCGATGATGATAATTGGGCTGAGAATACCACGGTTATTACGGGCAACACCAGTGAGCATTCGTATAGCGGTGCTGCGGATCGTGCATTCACTGTTCCGGTCGGTCGGGTGGTGGCACGTAGATGTTCTCGTCTACTTTGGCTTTCTAGTGCGCTCTTCATTTCGTTGCTCTCAATTGTCTCCTCACCGGCTATGGCACTGCTTCCATTCATTCTGAGGCATACCGTTTTCGAATGGCCCGAGGTTCGTTTATTATTGTTTTTGTTATATTGAATTCTGTTATATTTTTGATGTCACTGTTAGCATGGACAGCCAGCTATAGCACAGTGCAGTTCTGCTCATATTGAGAATAGTTCTACTGTAATGCGGTATATGCGTCACTTTTGATAGTACAACACCAGATTATAGAGCCATCGCAAAATGTAATACTTAGAAAGCACTAATGATAATTAAGCCTTTTATACACACATATTGACGGAAAAGGCTAATGGATTAGCACGGCATAGCCTACTGAGTGGAAAGGGAAGGAGGCTATGGTTATAGAAGTATTTTAGTTCAGTTGAAAACATTTTTAGCAGTATAGCGGTTTTATTCAATTTTCTTTTCGACGGGAAATATTTGAAGTTACCTTCTTACCTTTAAAGTTTATATTTTCTAATTCCACATTTAGAAGTTCGAGTTTTTCTCTTTCACTTTTATTTCTCTAAAAAAGAAAATTTCTTTTTCGTATACCTTCAAAATTTGCATACTCGCTGTCATTGCAGAATTTCAGATGTGCTGATGTCTGACAGTGATGTTTAATTGCAAAAAAAAAAAGTTTTCTTTTAGAAGCATACTTATTAAGTTTCTCTTCTTGTTGCGGAAACTGTTTTTTGTTCGATTGATAAGAGTTCCACTCGATGGAATATGATTAAACGAGCACGTCAATTGCAGGTGGTTTGTTTGGCTGATTGTCAAGGGTTGTTGTTGAATATGACAATGAAAACGTTACTATTGATGGCAGCCCTTTGGGCGATGTATTTCCGACGTGCGGCTGGTGATATGCCACGTTTATTTGTGCAACGTGTTGCACTAATGTTTTGCGTAGTTTTCATACTATTTGCTTTCTGGTTGTTCTATGTGGTGCGTGTCATATTCGAACATCAAAATGACTATCGTGTAGTTGTCACATATGCACTATCATTGCTTGATGCATTACTCTATTTCCACTATATATCGGTCATCATTCTTGAGCTTCGTACTCTAAGACCTGAATATATTGTAAGTGTGGTACGTGATCCGGATGGCGAATCACGTACATTCACTGTTGGGCAGATGAGTATTCAACAGGCAGCTGTGCATATATTACGCACCTATACGGCTACTTTTCCATCTTATAATCCACATCTTGACAAATCGGGTGGAGGACTATCGAGATTCCGTTCAAGTAGGTCTTTTTTAATGGAATTATATCGTTGCGATCGATCATCTGAGATACTGTGAATAGCGTGAAAAGGAAATTTAGTTATTAGTGAAGAATGAATGCTGTGCTGCATCACTTGCAGCTTATTCTATAGTAAATGCTTTCTTTCGATGGTTAATGCGTGGAGAAAAAACTTTTTTATGTTCAATTCGTTTGCGTTGAAAGTGGTCACCGAACAATATTTGCAATCATCCCGTCTCCAATAGCACATTTTCTTTTCACGTGGAATGAATCCGCCTCGAAATGTTTGCGAGGGAGGGAGGGGGGGGGGGTGGGGGAAAGAGAGAAGGAGAAAGAAAAACAACCTCCTCTCAGTAAATCCATTTTTCATCATGCGAACTAGAAAGCATGATTTGTTTTCTTATATTTCAAGCGATATAGTGTATAGAATGTCATCGTCTATAGGAGTTTCGGAAATCAATAACACTACTTTCCCTTGCTCCAACTCTAATCTCCTCTCAAAATTTCGATACTAATGTAATGTTCTAGAGTTTTATTCGAACTACTGCAACAGGATTATTTGTCATAGTGCTCTTCGTTTAATGTAGTTTAAATCTATAAACCTCAGCTATGATTTGCTTCAAGTAATACGCCTCTAGTAGTTGATTTGAATGAAAGCACTTTTAGAAAATAGTAACTAAAAGAAAATTTTTAATGTGAAACAACTAATCTTTTTTCTCCCCATCAACGGTGACCATTAAAGGTGATCATTGTGTATCATTTTCACTTCAAGTGCTACTTGATAGAAGCATCAAAACGCTTTTAAATTTATCCACATTAGGGAAGTACGAGCTGTTTTCTAGTTACATGTACATCAGATCTGCTTATCTCTAGAGATAATCGGTCGTCTTAAATTCACTAACACCTGGTCGCTGAAATGAACTGTTATGAGAAGAGGTTCATTGTGGTGTTTAAATGATCTGGGAATCTTTAAGCTAGATAACGCAGGTGTAGTAGGTTAAGTTACGGTGAGGTTGAGTTGCAGGTGTGTCACAAGCTCCCGCAGGTTTCAAAATGTATGACATCGAAGGGCTTGGCAATGAGTGCACGATATCAGAGGCAAATGCACGTGCTCTTATGGAAGCAGCTGCGAAACGTCGTGTCGGTGGTCATAATGAGCGATTCCACGAGATGATGGAGTGGGAGAGACGCCTTCAAAAACGCAAATATCGTTTGATTAGTACTACCGAGGATGCGTTCTCTGGAGTACAAAGCGTTGCTGCTACTAGCCCACAAAATCAGGTGCGTCTTCTTTTATGAATGTCTTACACAGTCAGTGGCTGTCTTTTTTCTCATTAAAATCCCCACTCGCTATAGCTAAAGCATTTCAATAATTTTTAGGTGGCATGGGTTGAACAATTACCGTTTCTTTCTGAAAAGTGCCCGGAAAGGTTGTGTCAGGATTCTGACCACAGAATGTTAAGATCAGATGTCTTCTATTTCTCTGGCTTTGGTGTTGTTTTCAATCGTACGAGAAGGGAAAGCCTAGTGAATGAAATGGAAATGTTTGTTGCACGCTACTATAAATCTCTTTTGGTAGGATTTGTTCTTTTAGAATTTTTTATGTTGTCGATGCTTTGATGTCGTTGAAGGTCGGTTGCTATTTCGGAAAGGCATTTTCGGTACAGATTTATTGCTAAGGGTCCCAGTGCCATGCAACGGTGAGATAACACGAGAAGGCGAATGAGGATTCTCAGGGAGGTCAATCCAGAGTGTACCTGACACACAGTCTGACTTTCTTGCTAAAATGTGACAGGTCAGTGAACTTTTACTGGCAGTTCACGAGACGCCGAGCACCAGAACGAAATAACAAACAGTGCCTAATTACAATGAGCCGGCCACTTATGTACTTTTTACTCTACGCTATTTTTTAGCAGTCGGTACAGTCGTAGACGAGATGTTGCAATATCTAATATGGGAAGCGGGCCGAAATTTACAAAAGACCTAAGCCTGGTTCCAACACTAACCATAGTATTTGTTGAGGGTCTCATTCTTGGAAAAAGTCGTGCAGCTTTTTCTAAAAGTGATTCAATGGAAAAGTAGTTGCAGACGCTAAGTGAGCCTATGGAGGCGGTTGGTGCAGCACAAGCGGTTTTCGCAGTGATTGCACGTCCTCTGAACAAGTATTTGAAACTCACCAGACAACAGCCACGTCATTCCGCCGACCAAGTGGTTGCCCATTTGACGCGGTGCCTATCATTGCGCTTTTCCGCTGCGACCTTTCTTCAGAGGTTCTTCTCGCCGAAATTTCCCTTTCCAGTAAGTTTCCCATTGCACAATTGTCGTTGCCATTCATCCACAAATTATTCATCCTTTATCATTCTCCGATCTCAGTGATGTTGCCCTTCACCCACTTACAGTCTGATCTCTCCCTCAAGAGCTCCCCAATTTCTGCCTTTTTTCTAATACTTGGCATTTCGATAAGACAATTCTTTCCCAGTGGTTTCACGAGAACACTCGTTTTGAGTAGTGGTAGGATAGTTTCACTGTTTACTCAAGAAGAGCGGCTTGACTTTGTTGCAAAGGCTTTGATCGTTGACGCACATCCTATGCAAGCCAGCTTATTACTATTACGAGTAGGAGATCTGGTTATTTGAAACAAAGTAGTAAAGTAGCATTCCGAATTGGTGCCGCAACTAGAATTATCTAAAAAAATTTGATCGGTACTGATAGCCAAATTGTCAGAGATGATTGGAGAAGTGTTAAGTGTTAGTAAAATAAAGTGGCAATGATTTCAGAAGTTGCGAAAATTTGTTTGTTTGCATACAGAAAACATCGATGCATATTTTAAAAATATTGCTAGCTCATACTGTGTTGTCTGCTTACAACGTTGCGAATACCCATTGCAAATGAGCCGTTTAGATGTTCTAATTGTTAAAACTCTTTCATTGTGGCGTTTTGCCTTCATCAAGCCGTAATGGGGATATGTAAAAGAGGAATGAGTGGATCCCAATTGAAGGATCGAGTTGAGGAGGCGAAATGGTCGATAATCTGCAATAAGCAGGCATCGGCAGCCTTACGTCACGGTACGGTTTTCGTGCTACGATGCCATCAGAAAGACGAAGATGCCGGCGTACAATTGCTTTGTTCGTTTCACTCACTGCCTTTCTTCAATCTTACCGAGCAGCAGTCATCCACCTCAAAGTTCGCACTTAGAATTACTCCTGAGTCGACAGTATGACATGTCAATAATGCTTTAATACGTTAGCCAACCACAGTGTTCCACATTAGAATCAAGGAAGTCCTGGCGGGTGAAATTCACCAAGCAGAAAAAAAGAGCTTGATGAAGGAAAGGATTTGAGATTAATATAGGTCCTATTTCGGCCAAAGTGTATTACAATGATAAGTAACCTTATGCTAATGACGCGATAAATCATAACCTCGAAATGTAAAGGTGGGTTTTCGGCTCATTTAATCAGGATGCTGTAGAAGCAATCGTTTTTGTTTTTTTTTTCAGAAGAGAAGATCTCTGTAGAACACTGTTAATTTTTGCTCATTTATTTATATAAAAATTTTGTTTATGTGACCAATTTGTTTCTTATTAAGAATGAGCCTTTTTGGAGAATCTCTTGAAATCTTCGTTAAATTAATGCTTTGTTTTTTTTTTCTTCAATCTACTAGTGAATTATTGAATCTATATATAGGATAATGTTTGTTTTATGTGTTTATTTTATTCAATTTATTTAACGTTTTTTGTGAGGAATTTAGACGAAACGCTTTTATAATATTTGCTTGTGATGTTGAAATCGTTTTCATTTAAGCAACAATTTAAATAAACTAAAACTTGTAATGCGCAGAAATAAGAGGATAGAGGGGAAATAGTTGGGAAAAGCAAGCCATTATAGGTTGAGGTGTGCAAATAGCATTGCATTGAGGTGTTCCCTAGTGTCGATGAAATGAAATGGTTTCCTGTTGGGGGGAATGCTGCGATATAACAGTTCATTACAGTTTATTTTTAATGATCGTTTTTCTCCACCCTTACAATGAGAGAAGAAGCTTTTCATTTCGAACGGTTATATTTTTGGGAAGCAAACACCTATTTAAACTGTTATTTGAGATTGCCAAAACCTTTTCAGTTTCCATTCATATGCAGCTGAACATCCAAAGATTTTTCATACTGTTAGGGAGAGAGCTTTAAAAGTGGAGCTTTCGATTCTAGCCACAAATTTTTCTCTTCAGGTAGCCGAAAAGTTCTTTGAATCGTTTAAACAACGTCTAGAAAGTTTGACTGCTAAGACTTTGCTAAAGCTAGCCTGAAATCTTAAACCTAAGGCGACGGAAGCAAGTCGAATATATTCAAACGATTTCCGGCAAAGCGAGCTAAAAATTTTAAACTCAGAATAGATGAATCAAAAATTTTTTGACCTGAGGTGAGCGAAACTAACTGACAAATTTCAAGAGACTGTTGCATCTAAGTTAAATGATTACGATCTTATTCTCAGAATTTGCCAACTTATTCATAATGTATTTTTCGGAATGGGGTTGGGAATGGAATGTGCTCATAATGAGCTGTGTTGAGATGTTTTAAACTATCAAATCTTCTCCTTGTTGAATAATTATGCTGTTGTTTTGCTTGCTATAGGGAAACGTCTGTCTGTCACTCAGACATCTCTAAGTTGAAATTTTTATGTTGTAGTGTATTTTGTAAATTATTTTGCTGTTTTATTTTCAGATAAGCTTTATTGAGACGTTAAATAAGATTCAACTCCTGCATCCAACTTCTTTGGTTCGTTTATGCAAATTAGACGAGCACTTTGCTTTTGCTAATCTTATAGACTACCGCACTCACTGAGTTGACGTCACTTCAATATTTTATGGGGATATTTCACGTATTCTTCTGCTATAAATGCTAGCCGAGATATTTCATATTTAGTGTAGGTAGTTCTGATGTATTTCGATGAGTTTCACGCAAGTTGCATCGCACATTTAGGGCATTAATGCTTGTAGACGATACTCTACGTGTTCATTATAGAAGTGGATGGAGGGAAGGGTATGTATAGTGCTGTTTGCTGCATATAGGCGCATTTAGACTTGTAGGGTTTTCGAGGCGGCAGGCGAGGACAGAGGGAAGAGGGCCAGGATTGTTTCGTGATTGCACCTTAGAGGTTCAGAGAAAGATGTTTGTTTTGTGATGGTCCTAACAGGTTTAAAGAAAGGGAAGAAGTGGGCTAGATTTTAGCAGTTTAGTGTAATAATGGAACAATTTTAATTGTTCATCGTAAAGCATAGTTGTTCTATTGTCCCTTAAATTTTACTGAAATGATTATAAATAGATTTCCTGTACATTTTGCAATCGGAGATGTATTCAACAAAAAGGGAGTGGATTCAGTTTCATCAAGTCAACGATTGGTTATTTTCTATTTTAGGTTTCTCAGATCTGATATTGCATCTCATAATGAATTAGCTGTGCCTCTTACTTTGAAATAATTGTTGATGTGTTTACTAATGATCATTTTTTTGTTGAAGTCGGACGTATTTTGTGCCTCGCATTTCTTCTTTTTATTCCAACTCAACTAGTTTTGCCGTTATTTTTGTTTTGTTTTCATATTCAAAAGTCGCCAACAGAAATAAATCAACTTTGATTAGCAGAAAATAATCGAAAATCCATTTATTCAGGGATATTTGTTTTTAATTATTGATTGAATGATCAAGAAAAACTTTATTGGGGAATTTTTTTTTAATATTTACATTCTAAAAGAATATATGTCATAGAGTGGGCAGTGTTTTTCCTCATTCTAGATGTGAAGTGCAATTATTGAAGAATAAAAAATTTCAGTCGTATCTCTGAGCTTTCTATGAATTCTCAATTATTTTGTTATTATGTGCTAACATTTCTTTTTTCTGCACATATCGGCTCCAAAGAATATTTTCTCTTTGAAACATTTTCATTTGAGCATGAAGAGCACATTTTGTTGGCAGTATAAAGTTTGTCACGACTATATTGTGCATAAATTCGCAACATTTGGCTTTGCATAAAACCATAGTCTTACCTTTCTCTCTTTCCCATCCCCTTACTGATATTTCGGAGCTGTAATCTGCATGTTTTTATTGTGCGTTGTAACGGCTAAGCTGGTTGGGATTATATTCTCAAAAATTTTTCTTCATCTATATTTCCATCATCTCTCTTATCTCATACTACATCATGCCTTCGACAATTATTTGATACTCACTTTTATCAGTATTTCTCTCACTACGATATCGTTACAATTTGTTTCGTTGCATGTTATAATGTTATTCGGCGCAATATTACTGCTTTGTACCGCTGCTTACTGCTATGTTTCACTTAATTTCTGTACTCTCGATTGCATTGTAAAATCCTTAAGATTACAATTCGTTTATGTTGATTACACTTCACATGCTTCAAGCCGTATAGCAGATCGTTTCTGCAGTTCACTGAATCAACTTCAACTTTGAATCGGGGAACATCTGAATATTTTCTAGAGTAATTCACATTGTGTTAGCAATATACATCCTTTGATGCGATTACATAGGCTTTTATTATAGAACAAAAACGAACACTTGGCTCCTTAGAGCATCACGTCAAGCGAGCTGGTTCACCTGCTTATTTAATGGCATCTTTGAGTTTACTGATATCGCCGACTACGTGTGCGCTTATTATGCAAAAACAACATGTCTTAAAAACTCTTGCTTTTGCACTTAATTGCCTACTATTATAACATTGGCAGTACACATTGAAGCTGCCACCCGGATTCGATATAAACACAGTCTCCAATGACATCTGAAAATGTTGCAGCGTTGAACTCTTGCAGAATCCACCAAATATATACGTCGCCTCTTATTCATCTCGTTGCAGGGCCGACCTCTAGTGGTAGTAGTGCACCTTATATAGATTCGTAAATATAGTAGCCCTCACTAACCGGCTGATTTTCTAATGAGGCCTATCTGAAGTTACCTGCTCAATGTAAAGAAACTAGCTTCGGCAGAGTGAATGGAGACTCGGTGAGATGGGTTAATCGTCGCTTGCCATCGTGTTGGTCATCTCGCTGTTATTCAATTGCTGATATTGGTGTGACCATCGAAGGTCACTCCCTTGACCAAAGTGATGGCTGGTTTGCATACTTGATAAGGTTTCGATCGACTCGCATGACCAACAAAATACCAATATTCCATCGTCTATAGAAGTCAAGCGATCAAGACGCACTTTAGTGCAACCGCATTTGCATACTCATTCGAGCTTCGTTTTGTTGGCCACTCATTCTTCATGAAACTTTTTCGGTTCGGATTTTTTTTTCAGCCGTTATTCTTGATAGGCCTATGCCAGTATATCAATAACGAAATATCGTTCTTTGCCATGAAGAAGTGCTTTCCTATCACGTTGACCGCTGTAATCAAACCCGCTCGCTGCGAGAACAAATTCAAACTAAGTAGGTGTTGGGCACTCGCCTGTTGATACAATCGTCTAAAAAACCGAAAGTTGCACCCACCATAGAGGCTAACACATTGTTGGGGCTTTCTGCAACTTAGCTACACTCCTCAATCAACCACCTAACATCCCTAAATAAAAATACCTCAATGTTATCATCTAATATAGCGGAATACGCCAATCGCAAATATCATACGTAAAAATCGAACCAATTTCATATCTAATCACCCCTTCATATCAAAAATAACATATATTTTACATGTTCAAAAATACAATTTCTGCGTCCAGCTCTATCTTTTACTTTCATTTCATATTTATCTCAGAATCATCTAAAATAAACTTTGATCATTAGATCAAATATCCTAAAGAAGCGTTTCTCAACAGGTAATATTTTTGGCACAACTCTGGATAGCATATCTTCTAGAGAGTCTTCTTTTCCTTCTGCCTCCTTTTCTTCTCCGTTCCTAAGGTCCATGTTAAAGCTAATCCTTGTTCACACAGACCCATGTTCCTCTCTCTCACCCGTACCTATCATCATTTGTGAAACCGTCAAAAACAAAGTCCCAAACGCCTGTGATAAAACGACAATCAAAAAAACTTTTACTGAGATAAAAATGAGTAAACCAGTAAAGGGTAACTGACAAATCGCGACTGCCAAGTTCACCTTCTCTGACACATTAAACAGCCTAGAGGCGGCACGACGAAACAGCACACTTTCTGGGCGACATTCTGGGGCAGTAACAAGCTAATAGCCACATGAATCGGGTATAGACCGATTAAAAAGTAGGTGAGTTAGGTGGCGTGGGCGTAGCCTCAATTACTGGATTCGTGGAATCGTCCGGATACATATCCGTCACCATTGCCTCCTCAGCATTCGATACAACTGAAGAGGGCATCTGCGACATTCCATTCCAACCCTCTGCACTTTCCTGATACATCAATGCCGCACTCATGTCGAGCATCTTTCTAAAAATGTGCTTCGTTCAACCTCATCATCCACTTACGTTTTTGCAACGATATCAACACCTGCTAACAAATCGTTTGATCACTGGCCACTTCTACGAGTATTTACGGGAACAAATATCGTCTATACGTTTCATAGACAGCAAAATCGCGTTTTATGGCTATCACGTTCGAGTAACTAACTACATTGACACCTATCTGATACGTCCGTAATGACGATCCAATGACGAGAATCGAAAATCGAAAGTAGGTCACCCTCACTATTTAAAAAGAGTATCAACCTTTCCTTTGCACTCTAATGTAGTTGGGGTTGCTTTAAATAAAAGGTTGTCTAATGAAGCGTATTGAGGATAAAAAGTTATTCCACAATGTGTGCCCCCTTCTGCATAACATTTTGCGTCTAAGAGACTCACATTCGAGACCGCTTTGAATCTCGCAAGATAACACACCATGAATGTTCTTTATCCTGGTGTTCCATCATACAAGTCAATAATGTTTAAAATATCTATATAATTAGCAAAGTGAGAAAAATAAAGTCATAGAAACTATGAGCATTCCCTTTGCATATAAGGTCCTCCTCCAGCACTATGAAAGTATAGGTCCAGGGTTTCTGTTGGATAGAATATGGCGTATTAAACCTTTTTAGCAGGTCACCAATAGCAACAAAGTACCGCTGCAGGCAAGCGATTATGCATAGCACTGAATCTCCCCATCTACTATTAGAAGCATATCATTATCCAGATCCGAGGTTTTCATATTTCTCGAATCAGTTTTGATAACTAAAGACCGCATGTTACTTCTTTAGAGCTTGATCATTAACCCACTATATGAGGGTTCCACCGCTTTGCTGAATACAGAAAGTTGAAAACTGACCAGTCCTTAAAAAAATGCCGAAATTCGTCAAATCGGTGTCATTGAGTGCTTTTATGAAGCTAACCTTAAGTGACTAGAAAGCATCAGCTATGCTACCGAAATTCATCGATTCTGCAGCCAAAGAATCCTAATTTTAGTTTATCTCGAGGTTTTAATAAGGAATTTAAATAATACGATTTCAAATGAATTTGGATTTTGTAGTTGTCAGCCGCATCAACCAATTACTTGATGGAAAAATACATCAAAGCGACAAATTTTTGACAATGTGGAAGCTCTCCCCTTCCCCTTTCTTCCTTTCAGATTGTCAGCTGAAAAATAGAAGTCCACCATTCTTCTCTAAATAATTTGACGTTTTTGCCATTTTCATACCACAATATCCGCATAACTAAAACTATTAGAATTTATATGAATTTTTACAGAAAGAACACGATATGTTTAGCGCAACTTACTTCATCCAGACGTAATACCAGAAGTTGCACCATTGTCCGGAAATAGTGCCCACATCTACTTCTGCATTGTTTTTGGCACACATCGGCTGTGACTCTTGCTGTGTGCGCATCCCACCAACAACGTTTGATGCTGCCATATCCATTCCACCTTCTATAAAAAGGATCACCTCAAAAAGCTCTGAATCTACTTGCGTTTTTTATTATTTTTTACTTGTGCTACAATTACTTGCTACGAAAAAATCTGAATAAAAAAATTCGAAAGAAAAGCAGCTGGAGGATATTTGGTTTCTTTATACCCCCTATATCTGCTAAGAACGTCAGAAAGAAGAACGAATCAATTGTCGTCGAGCAAAAGGATTCAAAAGGTTGAATTTTTGATCGAAAAATCATATCCTCTTGTGGTAAAGAAGCCTTGCAACACGAAGCAATTAATGACAAGCTATACAAGAAGTAACGGCAGAGATTGGCAAGCAATCTTAAAGAAAGCAGTAAACTTCTCTTATCGAAATTCTCCGTTCTGTATAGAGTTCTACAAACCAGCAGCCCCATATGGAATTCTTTCATCTAGCTTCTTTAGGCGATTTTCGAGAAAACCGTCTCCATCACAGCGCATTTTTACTCTATTGCTCCCGCCTATCAATTACTACGTGCAATCAAAGAAAAAAAAAACCATCCCAATATCCAGAAATAACTGATGAGAGAAGTAGATGGTAAGAGAAACAAAAGAAACAAAATACCAAGATCTGAGTGAATGAATGCGGTTGTATTAATGGGTGAGACGTGTTGTGTAAGTTGGTCGCTCTTCAAACTGTCGATCCACGTTTGCTGCAAAACAGAATCACAATCGATGTCACTGGAAATTTGCATTAGCACTTGAACGCATCCACGACAACCTACATATTCCATCAAAGAAATAGCAATATTTTGCCCACCACGGCAATTTCCACCACTGCCACCTGCAAAATATACGATTCTCCACCGCATATGAAATTCTCCATCAAAAGCAAAGCCCATACAGATATTAAACTCTCGTTGATTATGCCTGAATGAAGTCGATATGTAGCAAAATACGTTCAAAACAATCATTTACCGACTTCAGTCGACAAATTTTACTTAGTACCATCTAGTCATTTATGTTCTCTATGAATAAGTCAAACGTTATTTCATTGAAAAAAAAAAAAAAGAGAATACAAAGATACGTACAATTGGGACTAGCAGCTTCTTGACGTATATAGCGCATGCATTGAGCTGTATGTAGACACGATTAATAGCGTCGCTGCATTCAAGGAAAATATGTGGCTTATCGTTATCGTCCTCCCAACCATCGTTTATACCCCTCTATAACAAAATCTATCGAATAGTCTGCTCCTCCTAATCATTCAACTTCAGCAGATATCACTTTACAACGATCGAAAAATTTCTCTCATCTTCCCATCTCTGATATCGAAGCAAACTTAAATATTAAGCTATAAATTCATCTCACACGCGAATCGTCACCTCATTTCCATTAGAGTCTCAATATACAATAAAACATTATACCTACGATAAGATATCTAGTTTACCAAAACAAACAAAGAAAAAGGATTGTGCGATCTCTGTTAATAAAAAGAATTATTAGATCAGCCTAACCAAAAGAAATGCAAAAAGGTATGTTGTTCCCGAAAATATGAAATAGTTTAGAAAAAACAAGATCACCTAAGCATCAGACATCTGTTTGTATATCATTTCTTTCTAATACAGCATAGCAGAAACAATGGGGATCCATTCCCTTCGCTAATCCGAATGTACTTCGGTGACCGTTCTTCTACCTTATCTGTGAGACTAGTGAGCATTTATCACATACCTTAAAGAATTGCAGCGCTGCACTCTGTCCCCTTAATTTGAGTACGCAGCCTGCTGTTTCCTTCAGTTGTCTCGCAGTTACTCCATGCGGCCCGAAAATGCGCTCAACGAAATGGATCTAAAAATGCCTTTAAACTAACGTGCTTCCAGCCAATATGATTTGATTGCAGAGAAATTGTTCCACAATTCAAAAATTTGCGATACGACCATCACCGTTAAGTTGTAAGCCTTACTGTTAACGGTACCGTGATAATGGTCGATCTTTGAAAATACTTGTGAGTATTCTACTGCGAGATGCTTAACACTCTCAATGAAACAATCGTCTTCATGCAGCGTACAATTCAATCACCTTCAAATCCCTCGCAACCAGCTAACTTCAAATTTCATTAGATTCATTTGGGTGACAAAATTTCTATCTGTTAAGACATCCTAAGTACAGTTACAAATCCAGAAACTTAAACACGTCGAGATGTTTCACATTAGCATTTATGGAAGCTTACCATTGAGAACTCAGTGTCCTGTATGTAGATTCTCTTAACAGCTTGGATAATCTCTCCTCTTGGCTTGGGAAGCCCTTCAAGCTGCAGCTCTTTGCATAGCAATGCCATACACACTTCATCAACCTCTGTAATAAACCAACAAAAGCGTGCAGGAACCATTCGATTAATAACCTTCTTTACCCCGCGAATACTATAGAAAAGAGTTGCTTCATTCAAAGATTACACCTGGCAACAGATTCCGAGAATCGATGACAATTTACATACTCCAAACTTAATAACACCAAATATTTTCAACAACTTATTTGAATACTATCTAGAGGCATTTGAGCAACATAAAAGGAATGTGAAAATAAGTCGTTGAAGCTGAAAAAAAAAACGGCAAAAATTTACCTGTTTCTAGCAAGCGCACACAAATCGGAAACAAATTAGGCAGATAACTGGCGAGTTCCCTCTCTCTAACCAGTGATGCAAGATGTTCGGCGGTATACTTTGTAGGCGACGAATCCGATCTAATTGCCGTGCCTGAACCTAAACAAGAACATGAATCGATGCAAAAAATGTTGAAGATGAAATCGAATCGAATGTGATTCTAAATAAATCTCAATCTCAATCATTTTCTCTATTTAACTGAAGAAATTAAGAAGTGAAATGATTAGTTTTTTTTGGAATATTGCAAAGTGAGAACGCATCAATGAGAAATTGATGGCTTCTTTAATGCACTATTATCGTACATTTTGAGATTATTATCGCTATCGATATCAATATGTATTTAGCTCAACAGAAACTCAACATATTCAACAAGATTTCTATCAACAAACACAACGACTATCACAACTCTAATTGCTTTCTTAACTAAAACATTCCCATTCATCCACTGAGCAGCAAACCGGAGTTCGTTGATAGACATAAAGCACTGCATTGCTAGCACCTTTCTCTAATCACAAATGCGAGAAGGAAAGTTGTAACCTGTTGTCTGTGACGTATTGGATAATCCGTGAGCATTACGCAGGTACTGCTGAAATGAAATATGGAGTTTTGAATATCAAATCAAGACCACACCTCATGCAGCAACAAGTTAGTGCTTCACTCTTCCATCTACAATAAACAAAAAAGTAATTGCTGAAGGGATATTCCAACCACTTCGCGATCTAGCATAAAAGTTGGGGATTAAGTGTCACTGTCACAGATGGGATATAGGTACACCAATCGCAATGACTTCACAATGAGATCCGTGAGAGACCAACTGGAGTACAAACGTGCATCAACACCCTCTTACTGGAATCCTCACCACCTCTCTGATTAGCAGTTCAGAAATGTGAACTCAGGAAAGTTCACGTCTAACAAGCCTTGCGAGTGAAAAAAAAAAACAATTGGCATTAGTGAAAGCCCTTCAGTAAATATTTCAGAATAGCAGAAAATGCAAAATGCTTCGCAAATGGGAGGCGCCAGACCTCTTCATACACAACTTTACTTGGCCACCCATTTCACGTCAGACTTTCGAAAACGGAAAAGAATTGGGTTGTAATTTTATTTTCACGTCTTGCTTACTCAACTGATTCACCACTATCAGCGATTAAAGCATTCCTCATTAATAAGCTAAACCTCCTTCATAATGAAATCACCTAAAATCAAATAATATTTTCACATCGCTTTACACGTCTTGTCGACTCTAAACATTCGAAATTCTTTTTGAAAGGAAATCTTTCGAACAGTGTGCCCACTGTACTGATATATATTTTGAATAGACTGACGCAGTATATGTTTTAGGATGAAATTTTACAATCAGAAAGGAAAAAACGCAATCCAAACGGCCAAACAAAATCATTACAACAAAATGACGTAATTCAGTACTACTTTTGATCTATATTAGTGATCTGTCTAATGTAGCAATGAATTTTGTTGAAATGAAATCACTTGCAGATAAGTAGAAATGGGGCAGCATAACTAAGAGCGATCAAGTCCAAGCATCTCTTACTGAAAGTGAACAATGCACGAAACAATGGCAATTTTCAACGGCTACAAATAAAATATTCCTGAATGCATTTACAATTTCAATAGCGAGTCTAGAAAGGAAGCTCGTGATAAGGATGTTTTGATAGAGAACAATTTATAAGCGACTCGAAAAACACATCGCAAGTATTACACAATCAGCGCTTCTTATGATCAATCATAGTTGAAATGATTCAAAAGTTGCAATGATAGGACATATGTTAGTGCTTATAATAGATATTGACCGAATGCTCGATTGGCATTTATTGTCCGCTTAGTGGAGAGTGTAACACTTTGAACTTGAATTAAACTTTAAAAATGGTTGGAAAAAAAATCAACAACATCACGATAGATTGCGGGTTATTCAATGTAGAAATGCTGGAAAGTCTCAGCTCAGATGCAAACAAGACCCTGACAAATTTTTTTCCGAATTGAGAGTAAGTTTGTTGATCTCTCTAAGGCTATGAAACATTTTGTGAATATTTCATGATCACAAATTTATGAAGCAAATAGCCTATAAGCAGAACCGTTCCCCCACTGAAATCGTCATCACTTGAATCGAATACTATTAATTCGGTCTATTAAATAATATAGAAATGGATATCATGTAGGAATCCAAACTATTTCCCTAATAGAAACGTGGGCACTAATATATTCTTATCCTGTCTTCTTAACTGACACATGGCGTGTATCCTGAATATTTCCCTTTTATTCTACTCAGTAATTCTTCGTGGTGGTCGAAGTTTTATCTTGTTGATCATAAATAACATCAAGAATTCAAAAAAAAAGTTCAAGAAACACCACGTATCAATGTATAAAAATGGAATAATTTCAAAAGAAAAAGTAAATATCAACTTACTTCGCAGTCATTCCAGAGCTTCTTCAACTCATTGTCTACTTTCACAATCGCCATATTGAAATATTGCTCGAAATTTGAGAACCCAATTTCCAAGTGCACACTGTTATGATTAATAACAGTTGACTAGTAATGTCAGTCGAATTGACCAACAACTGAAAAATTTTCATTGTTACATCTTTTTTTCATATCTATGCATAAACGCACGCAACAAAGAAATGGACAAATATGCCTCATCCACACCATTTACTAGTGACGCATTTGTAGACTTTTCCACCTATGAGAAATGGATTCATTAAATCTACGCTGAGAAATGAATAATCATATTTTGGCCACTATTGCATTCAGGTTTTCTATACTGAAGGATTTCTGGTCCTTATATTTCAAAGAATATAGAAAACGGAAATAAAATAAAATAAATGGCACCAATAAAGAAGGACCAATATTTTTTTAGAAGTATTTTCAATTGAAACGCAGAGAAAATATCTTCTAATAACGCCAACTGCAGAATGAATGCGAACGGATGGAAGTAAACTCAAAAACATCATTCCATATGAGAGTGACTTCAATTGCCTATGAAATATAACGAATTAAAACTTTCAACAGTGTAAATTTCCTTAAAAATTGTATCAGAAAAAAATGAAAGAAATGAACACAAAAATATAGATATGATAGAAAGAAAACAATAAAATTGTATAGACACATAAGGTGAACGTGAAAATATTTGCAAAGAATGTCCCAATCCTATTACGGATGGATAAAATGTCTATCCGCCAAAACGCCGCTTAGATAAAAAGACAGCTGTCCTAAATGCGTCTGGATAAAATATGGTAGTCGTTGAAAATGGCACTCACCACAACAAAGTACCGTCAAACTGGCTAAAAAAAACAACAAGTGAGCTCACCATAGTGACTCCGTTTGGATTGATAGCCTGCATCGGTGGGGGACATAGATGTAACACCCTTTATATAAATCACAAAAAAATTGAAAAGCAACAATATGCGATGATATGATTTAAAAATCTGATCACTGACACACAACGAGTTCGAGGTGGATCTCACAAAAGGATTCGTCAACATCCTTAAGGTCATTCCACACTGTACTAAGCAATCCATCGCAAATATGTGGATATTTGCATCTTAGAATGCTGTTACCACGGAATGACACGAGGATGTTAGACTGCAATTTGTTGTGCCCGATGGTTTAACATTACAACTTATTACAAATTGCATGAAAATTGCGATCAATAAATTTCTCGCACTAGCTAATCTGCTTTAGGTAAATTCTTTACCCTCCCCCCCCCCCCCTCCCCCGTGTAGTTTTACATGCGCGCCTAATATCTGTGACTATCCTACATGTTGCTGTTATAATATATAACAAAAACAAAGAAACGAGATAGACTAAGCTCGAGGCAATCAAAATGGACCGATCAAGCTAACTCGTGCTACGGAGTGGATGACATTAAATTTAGCATGCCGGCAGCAAAACGTCCGACATTTTTGTATTTTTTGGGAAGCCGGGGGGGGGGGGGGATCGCAAGAGTGGTACCATACATATTTCCTATACAATACAACCAGCAATTATGCAACGCTTCCCCTTAGCACTACTCCTAGACGACTCATCGAATCCCAAAAATGAACGCACATCAAGCTCGCCACAACCCTCATCGGAGCCAACCACTCGCCACTTGCACTATCCGAAACACTGATCGCTGAAACCTGCAGCGCATTGCGCAAGGTTACGCTGCCGTGGTGGCAATCAGGTAAACGTGCGCTCCAGAGTGTTCTGTACCCAGTCGATGGAGAAGTTGACGAAGTCGGTGCAATAACACCCCTTCATATTTTTTGACACTCAAGTTTAGCGCATTCAAAACTACCATGGAATTACTGCGCGAGCGTATCGCCTCACTAGTTTCTGTTTTGTGCAGCTGGTTTGGCTTCAGCAGTTCAATGCAGTCATACCCCTTTGTCTATCTGAGTGTCTGAAGTGGTTCCGAGGACGTGAAATGATGAAGCATGAAATGATTTAACAGCTAAATGATACATAAGTTAGAGACAAAATGCACTGATGGCGATTTATCTCTGTAGTGATCTCTCGGCGATGTGGTGCAAGGAATGCAATGCACTTGTTTCGACGTTAGCACTGGGGAACGACACTAGCTAGACAGCACTCTGAATCCCTACAGGGGAAGCGGCGAAAGGAGTAAGGGGATGGGATGACTCAGTACAAGTTCGATGGGAAAAAACACTGTACTGATGCCTGCATACTGTTAGGGAAACCTATCGCTAGATGGCTATCAGAGACAGCAAGTGAAGAAATGCGACTCGGATCTATGACAGATGAAAAATTACGACGGCAATCTGGCGAAGTCCTTACTTCAAGTAAGCGGCGCTTCTTCTTAACACTGAAGTGATTATGGGTGTCATACAATATTGAATTAGAAAATACTGGCTTTCCAAATTTTTTGAGGCGTACAACAACAAGCTAAGGGAAACCTATGATTGCCGGATCTTACGGTATCTGCAGCACGGTATTGAAACCGATATATTGTGCATAGGTGGATGATGTATCTGTGTGAAGCTATGTAATGGCTTGCGTGTGGTCCACAGAGCGTTCTGCGTATGCTAAATGTTGTACAATATCAGCACAAAAAAAATGTTCGACGCTCTGGCACGCTTGGGTTTCTGAGTGAAAAGGAGCCAAAGAGATCATGATTGGAGATTGCTTGATCGCAGCGTTTGCTTTACGCTATTCGCCTCTCAAAACGAACATCTATTCGTTGCAAACGATCACCTCACAATGTGTGATTCTCTCATCAATTCTTAGTGATTCTATAGATATGTGTACAATTATTTCTATGAATGTCGAAAGTAATGTAGGTATGAGGCACGGCAATGTAACGCCTTATCACTAACTGATTCCATGTCATTATGGGTGTATTTAAAATATTTAACTTATAAAATATGCTCTTTCCGAAAAGCACAGCCATGTACCACGTTATCTCAGATGTAATCACCATATTCAGTACTCTTCCGTTTTCTTTTTCTGAGCTTTAGAGAGGATGGATAATTCTAATTTTTCCAAAAATCCATTCTACCATCGCAAAATTGGAAACAAATCTTGTGCAGATAGGTATATCGTTATTATTTATTAGTTGTGTATATTTATGTACTTATAAATATAAATAATATATATAGAATTTAGTTGCTGTAGCCTGCTGAAGTCTTAGATGAAACAATAATGGGCCTAACTACAA
The DNA here is from genome assembly GCA_037389465.1 of Baylisascaris procyonis. Lineage (NCBI taxonomy): Eukaryota > Metazoa > Nematoda > Chromadorea > Rhabditida > Ascarididae > Baylisascaris > Baylisascaris procyonis. Next base: position 5,015,045 of record JAZARR010000146.1, read on the forward strand.
TTCTCTCATTCGATTAAACCCGTCCCCTCTTGGGATCTCAGGAAATTTCAGTCTTCAGGAGTTTGTTGAAGGTAATACGGCACTTCATATAAGCTAACAGTTATCTCATGCAAATTCTAATACATAGCTTAACCTTTACATTAAGATCTCTAGCAATAGTCAACCCCAGTAAGAAAGTATGTGTGTTAAAGGAATTATTGAAGTGCAAATTCACTTGTTTCTGGGATACTGTATATATCCATCAAGTTAGCTTTATAGTAGTTCTCTGTCATATATCGTAAATTTGCGATTCCATGACCTATCGGTTTCTCGATTTTTCAACGAAAGACATCGAATCAAGTTGGAACTTACCAAAAAGACTATTGTGACCCTTCGTTTTTATGTAAGAGTATACAGTTTCTTTGATTTCTTGTGGTGTTTGCATGGAGTAGTATTCGCAAAATTTTCGTTTTATATTTTCTCTGTGAAGAATTTCCTGAAAAACTCCTTCGAGAAGTAATTTTTATTGAATCTCTTTTGAGTGAAATTTCCATCATTAATCTATCTTAAATCTATTAAGCCTTTCATGAACTGAAAAAAAAAACGCAGAAATGTATATAGGAATCTTCTCGAATCGAATAGATAGGAAAATATACTATGAAAGCTTATGTGATATGCGCTTTCACAAGATTGTTACAAGACGAAGATTATTGCTACATCTGTGTGTATGTTTTCGGCTATGAAGCGACAATCATAAAAGGTGATTGATATAGTGGACATGACTAACGTTTTAAGATCATCTTTCGAGGGTTTTTTTTGAATTGTCAGTTGACATTTAGAGAAAGTTATAGACACATCGGATCCCTAAACGTTTACATATTCTACAACTTGTGCTGTGCAGTCGATCAGCTATGAACGAAAAACAACTTATTTGTACATTCAGATTTTTAGATAGCTGCGCAATTCGTCGTGGATTGAGCTGCATAAAGTTCATATCGTGTTTGTCTCGTTGGTGCACCGCTCCACTTTTTACAATCTACTTCTTCAGACGAGTGGTTGGTTATATCTACATTCAATAAGTGAAAAAAAAAAATGTCAACAAAGCTGATATGATAAATGTTTATTTCTGAAAAATTGAAAAGAAAGAAACGGATTGATACATAGTTAAGAAAATGTAGCATTTATCTTCTTCATAAGTATCATATTATCGAAATCATTCAGGTTGTTTTACTTGGGTGAATTGGAAAATAGTTTCTCTCCTATTCGCCATCCCCTCTCAACAAAAGATCATTTCCTTAGAAAAGTGCAAATTTATCACACCAATTGCATAAATCGCCATCTAAGATTGCAAATCTTCCAAAAATGCATTCAAATTAAATGTGCAAATTTTGCATTCATCTCGATCATTACTGTAGTCATTCTTTTATCTCAAAAACATCGACTATTTTCATCTTTTCTGAAAGAAAAATAAAAATAAATAAAAATTGCGGAAAATGGGAAAACGCACTGAAAATTGGTGGCACGCTATGCACCTTAAGCGAAATAGTGGATGCTGCTCACATGACACACCTGAGATGACGTTATGCTAACTGATAGCAATTAACGAATAAATATTTGAAACAGAGAAAGAAGTTTCTATGGACTTCTTCCAAAGTGAAATGTTCCCCTCTTCTGCGGAGATCTCCGGACTATCTCCTCGAAGCACGTAAATATATTCAAGAGCAAAATAGGTCGAAAAAGCTCATATTGAAAGGAGCTTGGTATGGAGGGAGGGAGATGAAATGTCTATTCGAGAAACCTTCAACCGCTCTGTGTTAATGTGCTCTTCTATTTCAAAATTTTTTTCATTTTTCCACCCTGTGTTAATGTGGCTTAGTGCAGCAATATCCCCAATAACGGACTCTGTTCGTTTCAATTGAAGGCAGAAGCTTGTGCCAGAAATGAAGGATTATATCCAAGGGGGGGGGGGTGAGAGAAAATAGCTTATAACTTCCCAAAGAGGGCGCATATGAAAGGTGAGTTTATGGAGAGACTACAGTAAGTAAGGAAATATAGCAGGTTTGTCTCGCATATATTATTTTGACTTGCACGTTACATCTATTTCCTTATAGCTTATCAAGAAAGTGCCTATGTTTGTTGGGAAGTTTTTGTATCTATAGGTTTAATATTTAATTTCATTTGTTTCAGAGTTATTGATATCAACTCAATGCTTCCACCTATTGCAACAATCTTCACCTTACCAATTCCATATTCGAATGCACAACCATTACAGTATCCACTTTCTATTCGTGACCAGGATAATACGAATATTGTATGGATACATCCTTGTCCTTCAAAATGTTTCCCCATCCATCATGCTACAACAAGTCAAATCATCTATATAATCGAACAAATGCAGCTTCGCCTTCCACATTATCCCGTTGAGGACGAATCGATCCACATACGTCGTCAATCACAACATCTAATTAAATCAAGCTCGAGCCTTAGCAATGATGCACCTGAAATATTCAATTTAATTTCTGCACCATTAGAAGCAGATCCACATCAGATCATCGTCACCGTACCACCGCAACTATCTCAAGACGTTATCACAAATGCAGTATGTCAGGAAAAAACTGACATACCCTATGTGCAAATAGAGCGACCAGTTTCTATTCAGTTTAACAGTAATCAATATGGCCATCTTCAATCGTCGTACTACGGTGACTGCTCTACTCTTATGGGAGGTATGCATGCATTCCGCAACTACAAAAAATTCATTTAAAGTCCAATTTTTATAGTTTATTGATTCGATCATATCTAACGTCACCTTTAACATTTCACTGTACCATTAAATGAATTTCATTTAGAGCAGCAATTAAAAAAAAAGTATTAATGAAGACTGCTACGTTGAAAAGCAGAAAATTGTTATGCAAATTTTTGCGCCACTTTTTAATATTTGTAAAAACAGTTTTGTAACTTTTTATTACTCTCTTTGCAATTGATGAACTCAACTCCCTAGAAACGTTTAAAAATTGTGGTTAAGATGATCACAATGTTTACAAGATTTTATGAACTTAGCCGTTAATATTTTATTTTGGTGACTTTTCTTACAAAAAAAGTTTGAACGTTACGATGGATTTTGGTCCATTTAACGATACGATGGATTTTCGAAAACTCTGGAGACAATTCGGGTAAGTTTTCAATGGGAATTTAAGGATGCTTTCAATATTATGTTGAAATTTGTCCAGTATTTTCGAATTGCTTGAAACGTTTTGTTGAGCTTGAAAATTCAATCATAAAAAGAAAAGTTCCGATGACTCTTATAAGTTTTGTGTAATTTTCCAAAAAAGAAGCATGGGAAGTTCATAAGATACAAAAAAAGAAAACAAGGCAACCCAGTTCAAGGCGAATATGAGAGACCGGAGCGGGTCTCAGAATGTATTCGAACTCGTGATCTTCAGGTCCCCGACCGTCCATTACCGTTTAAGCTATTGTGCAACAAATTTGGTCGCAATAGTCACAACCACCCAAAAAGACTAAAAAGACCACTTCTGCAATATGCGTAATATACGAGAAATTTTTTGAACTAATATTTAAAATACTGACGGATAATTTCTACAAGAAATATATATTTAGGAAGCTTTGTATATAGATTATCATCAATCAAACGATGAAATTTCTATCTCATATTGTTAAGAAAAATAATATCAATAGAGGCTTTAATTGTTCGATTGTTAAATACCACAGAAAATTTAATGTTACATCTTTAACTGTTTTTTTTTCCTATCTCAGAAGGCAATCCTTAAAGTAGAGCTGACAAACAATAACCGCTTGAACGTTGATTCGGAGATTATTTAGATAATCGATAAACGAAGTTATCAATTTGGGCATCAGCAGTAAGTATTTACTTCGAGGCAATTCGGATGCTTGAATATCATTCCGAATCTGGAGGGGTGCATGAGCGGAAAATTTACGAATCTACGTTTACGAATCAGCCACCAAGACGGAACAATACTAGACTAATTTTAGTGCATTTCTTTCGAGCTTGCACTAATTAGTCTATTGTTCCGTGTGATTTGACATTGAGCTTCAAGTATGAATTTCGATGACATTGAATTATCAACGAGAAGCTTCTCAAAAACAATGGAAAATGGTATTTTTATCATCCGCGTGCTATTATATACTGAAATCAATAGAACGCAAAAAAAGAAAGCATTTCAATGTGTTATTACATTTATGCAAACTAACTTCAAACTTACTTCAACTCATTTTATCTCAACTTGATTTATAACCTATTTTCGAGGAAAAATGCAGCAATTGCGTAAAATTTTCCGCACCATTCGAAGTAGAATAAGTCTATCGAAAAAACTGATAAAATATACACGATGTTGAGGGAGTTTTTTTATTTCAGGTGCTTTATTGGAAAATGATCGCAGCGATAATATATCGGAATTGCTAATAGTTAACGAAAAATTATCGAAATCTCGACGACAGAAAAACCCCAAAATGTGAGTTTATTTAGGTTTTTTATGATAATCTAAGCTATTTAGAGAGAACCTTTGTTATTAGCCTGTTTGAGGAATATTACAACTTTATTGCATAGAACAACTCATCGCTAAATCCCAATGATAGAGGTCTTTTCATCCGATTACATTGCCTTCTCGCGATTGCATAGATGCTTCTGCATAAAAATTTGAAAACTATTATGATTCATCCCTTAATTAATTCTCCACTCCCCTTTCTCTTTTTTTCTTTCACATACTCCAGCAAACCAAAGAAAATTATGAATCCTCATTCGATTATGAGTCTCATAGCGGTTATCCATTACAATTATAAGATTTTAGGTTAATATAAGTAAACTGTTGGTTGTGTATAAACAATTCCATAAGCACTCGGGTTTTACTTAAAGGATATTAGGGAAAATTCAAGAATGGAATGATACTAAAAAATCATAAGTACCTTCATCAATTATACGGCTTATTGAAAAGTTTAGAAAAAATAATTTCCGTCCGTGTGAAGGATTTCATTCGATTAAGTGTCTTCTGTCTTTTCAAATCGCTAGAAAGTCTATAAACCCCAAAGTCCTTAGATTTATAACCACTTTTGAGATTTATTAGCGTTCCCCTATATAAGAGAGTATCATTTAAGCCGCATTCTATCAGTTTTTATGACACGACAATGTATAACAACTAGTATTATTGGATTATAATATTGCGATGATATAGTTGCAAGAAAAAGAAAGGTTGGGAAAGAAGGTGAGCGCAGAGTGGCCAAATGCAGTCGTTCGCTTTCTTGGGTGTGTTTAATCGCTTCGCAGATACACTTTCGCTATTGAACGACAAAAGTTTTCCAATATGAATATTTACAATAGACGTCACATAAAAAAGGATATTTTTAGTAATTTAAGCTAATTTAAACTATAGTTCGTATTCAACAATCTCAGCCTTAAACTATGCCATTAGATGGGTTGTTTTTGATTTATCGCTGAGGAATTATTTGGCAGTATTATTTCGCTACTAATTTATTAGGTTGACGACCCGTCCGAGCTGTGTTCTTGTGATAAACGAAGATGATGAGATAGTAATCGAAGATAGCGAAGAAGAAGCCGAATGATTCAGCCGACACTTCAGTTGAGTTGATGATGTTACGATATCGTGATACTATTTTGGATGTGATCGATACGATGTGAACTGCTCAAATGTTTACAGCAGATGATCATCTTAGTACTTCGATAGAAATTCATTCCTTGCAGAAAAAAGCATCAACGACAATACTTGCCACTTCCACTCCTTTCCTCTCCCACTTTCCTTTTTCCCTCATTTTCGAGTGCAACTTATTAACAAACGCTGTTCCGATAAAGAGAACCATAAACCTTCCGGTTTCTTCAGTTAATAATCGAGAGCAGTGCATATGTTAACGTATTTGAATAGGTGTCAACTTAAAAGATATGATAAAGACTTCTTTTTTTTTTTTTGAATTACCAATTGTCTGTGTTGCATGATTTGCATTTATTCTGCTATCACTCGATAAAGCCTTTGCAAATTATACACCTAATGATAACACTTTCCCACGTATCGAACGATCTCTGTTGCCGAAGCTATATGATAGCCTCACCCCTTCAACGCTTCCGAATAACAGCCAACAAAGAAATTGAAAACAGCCTCATGATTTCAGCGCTTCGAACTAATTGAATTCATTTATTCAGCCGCTTAAAAAAGTATTGGAATGAATTACTTCTGCTAGAAGCATGTGATGAAAGGATAATGCATTGTTTTTTGTTCTTTTTAGGAAGCGAGGTAAGGAAATTCGAAATTTCGCTGCAAGAGGACGGGAAAAGAACATATTAAAGTTCAGGGATTTATTTTAGTGCTCTTATCGGCATAGGCAAGCATGGGCTGCCGCCATATGGGTGCATTTAGTGTTCCGCGTGCTCAAGTTCCCAAACGACATTGACGAATCCAGATTTAAGTTTTTCAGGCGATTTTTCTAGAGTCGCATCTAAGTCACAAAAGCTTTCTTACACCCGCTGTGTATCGCCAACAGCGTCCATCAGAATCCCTAGAGGGGTATAAAAATTGCAACACTGGGAGAGCAAACAGATGAGGCTCGCTAACATGGAACCACCACCTGTCCAAGCGGAAGGTCACACCATTAGCAACCTTGCCCACAAATGGTCCTTCCCCACCACCACCTACATTTCACGTAGTTGTCGTCGCGGCTCTACGAGCACCGGATACCCGTAACAGCCTTGTGCTAAACAGAAACATCTCGCAACACATCGGCCAAGGCTGGTAGCACAAAACCGTTCGCCATCGACGTGCATAATGACCGTGGATAATGACCGCATTCCACATATCGCGCATAACTTGTCTCGTGTATTTCGCATAAAACTTGAAGGAAGGTTTTGTGAATCAGCGTATAAGAAGGATGCTATTGTTTCGGTTGAAGGACTTTTGAAACTGTTGCTGTCCATAAAGAGCCGTTCAAGCTAGTTTAGTATTGATTAGACTCGTTGTTTCGCATGGCTATTTTATCGAGTGCTAGTAGTTATTATTCCACGTCGATGACCTTATCTAATAATGGTCTAACTTTGAGATGTTCCATTGATGCTGATTATTCGAAGCTTTTCTCTAGGCTCAAAAAAGATCCGTCATAACGTTTCATGAAAAAGTTCTTCCCCCCTCCCCTCCCCAAAAAACAGCAACAAACACTTCCCTTGGCATTTTGTAAACATTTTCGCGTCGCCATTGGCAAATGTGGATTTCTTCTGTTAAAAAGGATGGAATACTTTCGAGCCCATTACTCTCGAATAGTTTCGAAACGGGTCACGAGTCTATCATACGCAACGTTCATCTTGATACAGCGTCAACTATATCGTCCATAGTTGTATACTGCTGACCTCGACATCCGCCATGAATCACACCTCACGCACTATTCAGCCCAATTTTGGCGCTTATGACGCTTAGCATTAAGACGGAAAACTGTGCTGAAGTGTGTGGAGGAAAAGTGAAATTAAAGGTGTATAATTTTGAAATTTAGCGCCTTTCCCTTCACTTTCCTCACATGAATTGGAGGGCAAAATTTGCACGCGCGAGTGATGCGCTGGCGGGAAAGTAGTTAGCCAACAGTATGCCACCAAGTTATCGTCCTAGACGCTACCATCCTGGCATATCGCGTCCGACTCATTCGCAATCAGTTGCGCGCACAGATCGGTTGTTTCCGTTGTTACCTGTTGCATTCAATTCGATTACATGGGTTTGTAGGTTTTTATCTGTATATGAGGACACATTTGATGAAACAGGGATTTTCTTTAGTGTTGAATGTTAAAGGTAGTGATTGGGTTCGTTGCATTCATAGTTTATCGGGCATATTTCTGTGAATTTGTTGCAAATTTTAATGCAAAATGCAGTCGCCCAAGTATCCGGCGAAAGTATAGAATTTCCTGTGGTAATTTCTCTAGCACAAAATTGCCAAATAATCGACACGACCGGCATAGCTTAACTTTTTGGGAGCACTAGAAACTGATTCCATATGAGGACGACGGAGAGGATGGGAGAGGGGGAAAAGTTCTTCGCAAACTAAAAACTTCCATATCACTGCGTATGGTCTATCTTGCAATTGTTGAGAATGATTTGTCGTTTATCGTATGTCATCTATTGTTATGCTGCGTTATTAATGTGTTATTCCCTTTACACAAGTCTTTTCTCAACTGATTCTATTGTTTGATTACTTCCGTTGTTGTATTACCCCATTGTTACTGTCGCTTTGTCACCTTCTTCGACGATTGGTTAGACGCGCGTGTCGTTTGCTTGCAGTAAAGAGAATCTCATTCGTTCAGAAGTATCCTCCAAGGCGTTTGTGAGGAAACAGCTTATCAGATGAGGGGACAGCTTATCAAATGGATTCAGGTTAGGGGTGGAAAAATATTAATCATCACCAAGCTACGTGAAGCGTTGAATGTGTAAAAGTAGGATATTCATCGGTGAGTCTCTTTAATGGGAAGGGAAAATGGACAGGTGCAACCGGGGCGGAGGGGAGGCTGGAGGAGACGAAACAGGATCAAGGAATTCTCTTCATTCGAGTTTGTAGTTGACTACCCCCCCCCCACCCCCCCACCCCACACACCCCTTGCTCCACTCCCTTCTCAAAGATCATTTTTGTCAACGAGATGTTCGGCAAAGCGGAAAGACTCTTATAAACGTTCGCAAAGGCGTCCTACACGCGCAACAATAGACATCCTATAGGCGATGTCTACCATTATAGACACCGTCGAAATGGCGTTTTCTTCTCATTGCGGTATATCTTTATCAGCAGTCTTCTCATTTGTCGCATGCGAAATTCATGGAAATCGTTTGCTGTAGTCTAATTGGTGAAATAAAAAATTAGCACCTGCAGATGCTTCAAGCTAAAAACCATTAAGCCTTACCTCATCGATTTGTGGATTGACGAAAATAATTGTGAAGAACTACATTTAGGAGGCGTTTTATTACAAAAAAAAAAAAAAGAGAATTTGTTACATAGAAATCAATTCGGCTTTATGATGAACAAATGTGCCCTCTCGTTGAACGTCACCTCTTCAATCACCTGGTCGGCAAATTTTGATGCGCAAAAATCCGAAGAATTCCCTTAAACATCGACAATTGATGTTATTTGCTCTGCCAAACTTGTCGAAAATTCGAATAATCTGTGTTGATTGATGTGGTAGGTAAATTCTTTCCTCGAATCTCCTAAATTTTAATGCTCACTTTATTCCTCTTTTGTATAGCTATCCTCTTATCTCTAGTGATATTTTCTAGCAAAATATTCTTGGAGATTTTCTATTTCCGTAATGATATGATGCATGCAAACTATTTCTCGACAACCACGAAGTTTACTGAGCTTTCGCTGATCCCCCAAAACGATTTCTATGAGCTCTAGCTGCACCTCATCAAGCTGATTTGTGAACATTAATCCAGTTTTATCAATCAGAAATGTTTTAATTGTGAGATCGTATAATATTGATGTGTTGTGCCCTAATGGGAGTCATTCAATAGGCAAAGGCGATAACGTCCAGTCCAAACCGGCGATGTCAGCGAATGAGAGAAATAAAAATGGATGCTAGTATCGGATGAAAATTCATTGTGCTTGTGCAATAAGAGGCTGGAAAATGAAGAAGAATCAGTGACAGATTATCTTCCAGGAAAGGTCATAATCATATACCTTTACATAGCTGCTGCCGACGAAACAAATAGACAGCGATATCGATCATAGATTAGCGAGGCTTTGACAAAGGTTTTCAATACCGGAGGACTAAAGGACGATTGCAAACTTCTTTGAAGGACGTTAATGCAGAATGTGGACAGCGAAACCGTTCACTTCATCTGAAATGTCTTCACATCCTGTAGTCAGGATCAACAAAGAAAACAGTCTCAGCATGACAGACTGGAAACGATGAGGGAAAAAAACGTATATGAAAACGCTAAGTCGTGTTATTCTCCCCATGACAACAAGAGTGGTACGCCCAGAATTTATCAGTGATCCATCTACAAGGTCATCTGCGGGTAACTCCTACAAACATATTACAAGAAGCGGCAAACCGTAGGCCACTCTGAGCGATATCAACGTAAGTCATCCTAAGCGATATCCGCATAGACGCCGAACAGGAAGATACATGCAAAACCCACTAATCACTTATTGTCATTATAAATGCAGTTCTATATCGACGAAGGTGATCGGCAATAGTGATAGAATCGGACAGTTTGAAGCAAGAGCAATTCCTCACACCTACTAAGTCAACACATCGGACAGTTGGCGAAGTCCTCAGACAAAAGGGACCTTTAGAAATACAGTTCGAAGCAACGACACAGTTGGAACCTCAGTCAACGAATCAATACCGCGAGGATGGGAAAACACATGATCAAACTGTCATTTATGCACTACGGCATCAGTATCTGGTACCAGAAAATTGGCATAGTTGGGGCCGCTGGAAATCCCTCATGTAACGGTGGAATCATTGCAGGCATCCTTTATGATGGCAGCAGCTGGGCAGAACGCATCAGGATATGCATGTTGGCTTCTTCCGAACTGAAGCGAAGTGACATCGTTCTGGTTTTGGAGCTGTTGGAGGATACCGAAAGAAAAGGCTGTACTCGAAACCCAAAGTCGACGAGTAACCGCAAGCGTTGGAAGCAGGAAAACGGGACAAAGAAAAAATTGAAGAAGGGATCGAAATCTGAATTTCTGGAAATTTCAAAGTGAAGGTCAGTAAAGAACTTTCTGTGAGCTATACAATTTTCTGCAGTTTTGTACAAGGTAGTGTTCCTGGGCCATTATTGTCTTTGATTCATGTAAACATTTAGTGGCGTTTTGCTGGTGATGCAAAAAAATATTGGTGCAATTTACAGTGTAATGAAGCATTGCAGCGTCGTCTCAAGGACTTTCGCGGTTCCTTTTCTTGGTGCAGAATCCGATGTCGTTCGAACATTTGAGGACATGAGGGACTGAAAGATGCTAGTGAGTCAAGACTGGGAAATGTCTTTATTCATATGTTCATTTGAGGTCAAGAGTACCATCAAAGAAATCGCGAGGTCAATAATGACGAGGTGTGTGATGTCAGAGTGGAACGGAGTGTTGAAAAAGCTCTCATTGATATGAAGAATCAACTCAAACGTTTTCACTGTAGAATTAGGTGGCTTGTGGTAGGGTAACAAAAATGCGAAGCATTTATCAACGACCATTGTGGATTTGCATCATCGCTGCAACAACTGATATCATTACTGCTGCGTTATCGATGCGTTGCGTTGTTCTGTCTATAGAAAAAACTTCTTAGCATCAGAATCTCTATCTCAGAATCTGTTATTTGAGCATCATTCATTTAGAGATGCTTTTAAATTGATTCGACTATAACTACGCTTCGCTTTGTTTATGAGCAGTGAAAAAAATTGAGAAATTTCATATACTGTCAAAAGTGGAAAAATATGCGCCTAGATTGCATCGTGGAATGATTTATGACTGTATTATTATCAATGGTTCTCATTAGCATATCTGGTAGACGGTATATTTTCAGTTCGTTTAATCGATGTTTTACTCCACAAAGTTGCGAGTGAATGTTTACTAGTTGCCTTGGCAAACAATAAAATTCCTAATGAAAACGATTTTATGTGTTAAAAATTTTGGTGGTACAATAATATATGCATTACTGCACAGAATCGCAATGTCTACAATAGCACATTGCTTAAATTGTTATATGGTGGTGCAATGATCGCGTTGCATGTGCGTTATTCTATTCCGAATGGGGGTTTAATTATCCAATTTCAGGATAATAAAACTGGTGAATGAGCTGAGTAGAGATCTGAGCGCGAAAAGGAAGCAGAAAGTACTTGGTTCGAAGAGGAGTGACTGATCGACTATGCGGACCTCCAGAAGACTCCGGAATCATAGAAGATCGTCCTGTCCCCCTAACTGCAGGCAAGGAAATTTTTCTATCTCCTTCATTATCAATTTGAAGAAAGGTAAGGACAGATCGTCCGCACTGAAAACTACCTACGTAGAGGTGCAGGTTCTACTCCTTAAGAAAGTGGTCATATCCATGAAAATCAAGTATAGATCAGAATCTATTCCCCTAGCTTCCCCCCCAAGAGGATGTTATTGCCCGAGCCTAAAGCTTTTTAATGTCGAGCAGTCGCGTTCAAGTTCGCGCGCTGCAGATTCCCGGCATCGCAGAAGTGCTATTTGTTCTGCGTCCCTGCCTGCTGTTTTGCGCTGTCTGCCCTCGTGGTCATTGATGGACTGATTTCAAAATAATCGAGACGCCGAATGTCACGTCTCCCCTTTCAGTTATTGTCGAGGGAACGTCCGCAAAGCGTCACACCCGCTCCCTATGTCATCGTCCTTTTCTTCTCTTTAGCCTTCTTAGGGAGCAACTGGTGAGAGAGAGCGTTTTTCAAACTCCGAAGGCGAATGTCTTTTAGGAGCCTAAATCATGGAACGTAGGTGCGTTCATCGACTATGCGGGATCCTTCTCAGAGGTAGTGAGGTCGCCGCAAAGTTTCATATATGCGGGTTTGTTGTGCATGAAGGCACCGAAAATGAGTTTGACAAGGTCGGAAATACTTGTCCCCTGCACCGTACAGGTGTATTTCCCACCCCCGATTGTTCTTCCAGATCTTATTTTTTACATGCGTTCAAGTGAATTGCAGAAACTCGAATTGCTTTGCTGGCTCATTTTCTAATTCCTCACTGTATCAGGTTACTTTCGGAGGAGCTCTGTTAAGTAGAAGAATGCAAGATGTAGCCGAGGACACGTTCGTGGCCATGGCCACGATTTCCAGTCCCCACTTAAATAAAAGAACTTGATGCTTTGTTTGGTTCGTTTAACTCCAAGGTAGCTCCAATTACGTGTGCTTTGACCATCTAGTCGCACTGACCGAGACCAATGACTCGAATTGCTGTGTATCTTTTCGCAGAAACCCAAAACTTCTGCATAAAGGGCGTTTATTTGAGCATAACTGTAAGTGGGGTGCGTTTATCGGAGACGCAACTGTCCTAATGAAAAGCATTATTGCAAGCAATTACTAACTAATTCAACATTCGCAGTAAAACAAGTTGTTGAGTTGAGCTGTTATGGAACTACAATAGACATTTTATCGGTCCTAGCAGGATTGTTTTCAACGAGCGCGGCGTGTTGCGTACGAAAAACTCATTCATGTTGCAAGAGATATTTGTTAGTCGGGTTGTGCGAGTTCAATGCGTCACGGGGCTCTAATCTATAACCCGCTGTTTCGTTGAGATGTTATTTTATAGAATGGAAACTTTGTGAAAGGGCATTAAATTTTTTTTTTTGATTGAAATTTTGTTGATTTTTACGTTTTATGTGGCCGAAATATTCAATGAATTATTATTGACGTCTTTCTTGAGCAATAGTAGCGACACTTTTCAGATAAGCTTGTCTATGGCGTTTATTATATAAGTTGATTTCGGCTATGTAATATTTAGGGCATTGCAGCATGTTGCTTGTGTATGTGTGTGTGTGTCTGTGTGTGTCTGTGTCGGTTGCCTTGATTCACCTCATTTTCTGTGTGTTGAAAAAGCTGTTGATAAACAACAAAAAGAAACGACAAGTTTTGTTTCTGTGGTAAGATAGGTGCTGATTAACTGTTTATCTATATTTCAGGAGCTCTTAGAACAAAACTTTCTCGTCATCTTAAAATTGAATCCACTTCCACCGTTCAGTTGTTAATTCATACACGATTAAAAAGGTGATCGATCGATTAATCAGTCAATTCAGTGAAGTGAAATCTTACGTTTTGCTTAGAATGAAGCATTTAGATGGAATAGCGGGTACTGCAACAGTGCGACGTTAAAGTTTAGCGTGATGAAGGTAAATCTCTAGGTGTCGGTAAACGATCCATTGACTTTTTTTGACTCCTATTCCAAGTTGACGGCGTGTTCTCCTTTCTGCTAAATAGGTGAGCGGAGAGGGATGACGGTGAAAGGGGAAAGAAAGAGGTGTTGGCGCAGCTGCACAGATACTCACTACAGTCACGGGTATTTGCTTCTGGTGAGCACAGTTTCATTGCATGATCAGAGAGAGCATTGAGATCTGAAATTTCTTATGTGTTTACGATTCGACGTTTGGAACTACTAAGATTATAAGTCATGCGCGGATGTCTGGTATCAGCAGCTGCAGCATAGGTAGATTCCTGTTAAGGTACTAGAATGAGGAGGAAATATTGAAGCGATTCGAGCTTCGTGAATGAGAAATCATTAAATTAGAAGTATTGCTTGCACTACCTTGCATTGGTTAATCATTTTCTTCTGCTAATTGCAAATTTCGTTCGTGAAAACAAACAACTGCGGTGGTGGGGGGTGCATTGCCTTATCGATAAAAGGGGGTAAGAAATGGCATACGCGGTTATAATGCAGTTAGTAGTTTGTTTGTATGCTTTAGGCTACGGCTGCAATCGGCGTTCTTTCAGTGCTATATCCCTTTCAGACGGAGCGCCGTTTAGACCCCTCGATTCCCGGTGGCACTTTTTTCCATGCACTTTAGGGTTCCCGTTACACAATCAAATACCCAGATTTTTTTTTTTACTAGTAAAGTGCATGCCCCATGCGCACGAGTCTAAAACTTAAACATTTATTGTGAGACGTCAGATTCATTAGGGCATCAGATGGAGTGAAGATTAGTGCATTCAAATAATCTCTTCCCATCATCTGTTCCCTCTTTTCAAACTTACAATAAAAATTCAAGCGTGACTACGAAGGTAGTTCTTAAGTTTTGCTTGGCTTTTCGAAATTTTTTTCTCCCCCGCACTATAAAAATGCACAAGGCGAACTTTCTCCAAACTTTTATTGATAAATCTTTAAATTTTTGTGTATAATTGCAATTCTTGTCACCATTCCCCCGCCGTCATGGGTTATCCACAAATCATGTTTACATGGTAAAGCAGATAGTCGTATAAAATAAATCGAGAGTCGAAGCGCAAACTACCTGCATGATAATTAGCTAAGTATGCATTCATGCACCCATCGCAACTCTTATCAATCGATTCTACATCGGATGTGTCTACAGGGCGCAGATGCGGTATAACGTTGATTTATTACTTAAAAAACTGGTTTACTAGGTATAAAGTCATCTGAAAATAGAGGTAAAGCGATGTTAGGTAGCTTTTCCTGCTCATCACTGCAGAACTAACGACCTGATCCTGCAGAACAACCGCAAACATCATGTTAAGTATAATCTACAACCTTTCAAAATTTGATCATATTTCGGCTTACAAACAAAAATACAACTATGCAGAGGTAATATTTTGTGTTGAAAATCAAAATTCAATAAGGTATTACTAGAAGCGCTATACGGGCGGTCGAGTTTTCACCTGAACAATCAACTCGAACGATTAACTCATTTCGGAATGAGTTGATGAGGTTATTTGCATTTGCATATAGACAAATGCTTGTTGTGGAAATAAATACTGTTGCATTTATGTTTCTTGAGATATGCAAATATCTATTTCTTCTCTTCTTGAAATCCATTTTTTTTTTTCGCACCATTATTACTCTCTATTTGGTTGATAGGATCGATTGCCTTATATTCGGTGATTCGATACGACTACATTGTCAGCAATATATTTGGCATAATTTTTTTCTTTTCATCCATAGTTTTCTTTAGGCTTTTGCGTCGATACAGTGGCACTTTGCGCATTCGACGTGTTTCTTTTTTTTTTCTTTCTCTCTTTTTCAAGAGCGCTCACCCATTTGCTGCCGTGATAGAGTTGCCTATTGCGCTTCGCCTTCAGCGCTATTGATAATTTTCATCGTTGATATTTATAGAAAGGTAACTTCCTTATTTTAAAGGGAAAGTATACAAATTTTTCAGTTATCATTTCTGCCTTGATAACCAAGAATTCTATACTATCAAGTGCTATGGTAGAAATTTTCAATGATTTAAGGCGCTTAATTCTGAATACTTTTCTTTCTTTTTTTCTATAGTTGTCGTTGTTTTTTGCATAACTTGTTCTTGTCTCCTATTAACAGCGTTGTTCAGTAGGTTTGTTCGCTGTCAAAAAATTTCATTTATTTATGCTACATGCTTGTAAGCGTTCAATTCGTTTAATTAAATATAAAACAAGGATCATTTTAAGGCTGCAGCCACCTAGCTTGGTTTCACAAAGCAGTCAGCCTTGTGGACTACGGGCTTTGGGTGTTATGACAAACGACATCGGGAGTGGGGACCGTGGTCGAAACATGAAAAATAGCGACACCGACGAGGAGCTCGACACAGTGGCACCGTTCACACAGGAGGTAAGCACCTTCAGGAATCAACCATAGCGAGGTTTTCGTCTTCTTGCAAACCCATAAAATATGACATGGGCAACAGTAAGTGTTTCGTGCATCGAGATTGGCCTGGTATTTAGCAAATGCTTGAATTAGAGATCAAACGCCTTAGATCAGTACGTTGCTGCTATCACATTTTATGATCTCATATATTCTAAAAAACTATATCAGGCATCGTTCAAAATAAATATGGTTGAAAGAAAATTATTATTTGGTATAAATTTATGATCAATAGCTCGTGGGTTGGATGTAGCTCTGTGCTCCGTGATATTGTTTCCCTTGTGGAGTCAACAGATAATGTGGTGCGATATGTTGTTTTCGAAACAAAATATTTCGGAATGACATTGAATTTTTTTTTTCTTAACAAGGAAATGATGAAATATGCATTGTTGATTGTCAGGGGCAAAACGCGTGATGGGTAGCAAAGTTTGGGTGGCGTAAGCAATTGCTATATTGTGCCACCAAATTCTTTTTGAAATCTTCCTACTTTTAAAGTGTTCCACGGCTGTGCTGAGGTAGAAAGTCAGACAGCAGCGTATCGTTCGAGAATTTGCTGCGCTCCGTGAAACGTGAATATTTTTTCACCCCATTTTCATCCGTGTTCAATTGGTTTTACAAGCACCTTCTGCTCTCCGAGTCTTATGTGTTTGTTATAGCTTAAAGGTCCACTGCATCACTACTGCTTTCCTTCTGCGAATTCCTCATTCTTTGCCAAGTGAGGGTGGGACATTTCTAATGAAACTTCTTAAAACAAGAAGTGAGGAGGATGCGGTAGAGCAGTTTTCATTTTTATGCGCACCATCGAAAGATGAAGAGAGAGAGGGTGGTTCCATACAGTGACTTACGTACCACAACCGCTATGTACTGTAATACTTTATAGAGAGGCATGCTGTATACTAAACGTTATGAAGAAACTTTTTTTTCTGCCTAGCAGACTTGTTCTAAGTAATTATTTATATTATCGATGCATCTTCCCCACTGGCTGTACTTTTATCTATATGCTTGGGGTGCAGAATCATTCGCTGATAAGAAACGCTTCACTTAAAGGTTTCATGTTCTATATTGTTCTTTGAGGGGGTTTTTTTCGTCTCAAATATTCGATGAAAATCTCTTGACTGCTATGCTTAGTGAAATAGGATGGTTTGGTGATAGAATTTCCAGCATGGTTGCAATACGCTTCTTATGCTCATTTCTGAGGTGCAGTTAGAATTCTTGATGCTTGTATTGCGATGTTAACATTGCAGCAGGAGGATAAGGAGAATACACGTTCAAAGATGAACATACTAAAGGCGGTAGCACAACGTGCGCATCATGAAGAGCAAATGGACACTTCAGATCAAAACGGTGGTATGCATTCTTCTTTGGGAATTTTTCATTTCTCTAGCTGCTGAATGAGGAAAACCATGTACGTGGAAGATGGAGTTGTTACATGGAGTACCGATTCCTTGCTAAAAAATTAGTTCCATGATTGTTTCGTGCTGACTTATTGCAATGTTCTCCTTTCAGCTCCTTCCCCCCCCCCCCTTCAACTTCAAGATTGTTAGAGCATCTAAGGAAAGCTAATGTGGAATGGCTCAGCTACCTGAACTGTTTGTTAGCGTGCACTTTTTATCGTTCACTTAACTTATCAAGTCATTCGAAAACCAGAGGTATACCGAGCTAGATTAGGCATACGAGGATTCTCTCTTTTTGCACTTCCACTCATCGTCATGTCCAACTCTTTTCCGTCTTCCTTTCCTCCCCCTCCTCCCCCTTTTCCTCGCATTCTGACTGAAAGCCAGTTTTCCTTCAGGGAAGTCTAGTTTCCCGCTACCACCTTCAAATGTGAGTAGTAGTGCACTTAGTAAACAAGCCTTTTTTCCTCATATACTAACTCGCAGTAATGTTTCAGCTTCGTCGGATCCTGGGTCACCCGTTTCTGGAGATGCCGAAGAAGACGGTAACTTATTTTCGTTTTCTTTTTTGTATCAGTTTGACATCTGAGGTGAAACGCTTCAGTCTCCATTTGAGAGAAGCGGGGATTGAGTTTTGCTGCCTTAAATATCTATCATTCAAGTTTATTGTCATACATAAATTACACTTAATTGAAGTCTCAATTCTGAAGGTAAAAACGGATGCATCGTTAATCGCTGAATATATCTATATTATATTGGGAGGCTTATATGGTTGCGGCGTTGTCTTTATGGGCAATTTCATCACACACTGCAACCTTATCGAGTTTATTGTAATGAACGATCGTTGTATACAAAGTTTCGAGTTATTCACACAATTTTTCTGCTTGCAGACCCCTATAAGCCAGAGGCGACGCTGCATTTGGATATTGATCACTTCAGTGAGTTCTCGCGTGGTACCTCAGAGACGCATCAGCGCTTGAGTAGGCCCGTCTATGTGCGAGGATTACCCTGGAGAATCTTGGCAATGCCACGCGAGCAGACTAGAGTTAATGTATGACTTTTTTATACCTTGAACGACACCATTTTTCTCTCAGAAATCGAGTAACTTGGCGCATGTCTTGTCATGGACTGTTCTATCATATTGAGCACGAAGTTCACATATTTTAGAATATACTTTATTCACTTATTTTTTAATTAAAAAGATCTTTATTTAGTGGAAGGTTATTTATGTTCAATTTATCTGTTAAGTTGCACTCGACGTGCCAATCGAGTTTAAAGTTTGCGATTGCAGTTGTTAAGTAGAACAATAGTATTCGGAAGAGAGTTTCTTGTTTTTTAGACGGATTCGAAAGTTTGCAGCTCATTTTATTTCATGTAAAGGTGTTCATATTCATAATGCAGTACATTGTGCTGATCGTAAATAGGCCTTTTTTTTAAATTTAATGTCCCGACTTTAAACGCTTTCTCCAATTGTAAGCTAGCTATAGGAAAGTATGTTTGTAACTGGAGCATCAATGAGGCAAGGGTGTTTTTTTAGATGGATCGGAGGACAACGGCGCGAGCCTTTGGGTTCTTCTTACAGTGCAATGGCGAGGCAGAAGCGATCTCTTGGTCGTGCACAGCGAGTGCGGTGCTGATTGTGCTCTCGCAGAAGTTTGGCATCGAGAATCATGTGCGGCGCATCAATCACACCTTCTATCAGAAGGAGAATGACTGGGGATATTCGCAGTTTCTACCTTGTGAGGTGAACTATTCTCTTTTTCTTCCATCACATTCCTTTTCTTAGAAAATTTGCGAGGCAGCAAACATGTTTTTAGAATCGTCCCCTTTTATCTGTTTTATATTTCGCCCATTTATTAGCCAAATATGTCCAGTGAAATCGGTGCGACTTCTTTCTAACATAGGTCACAAACATCAATTCGTGGCCATTAATCGTCTCGTGCTGAAGCTTTCTTTGTTTCAACTTCAAGAACATATCCGTGATCGTTGATATCTCAATGCTATTAATATTAGAAAGGCGGAATGGTGCTATTTGAAGAAGTGCTATTTATCTTAGTGATATTTAAAGAATTCAGTACGTGATCAGGTAATCGTTAATTTCATATTCGTGAACGAGGAGGGAAGGTGGGGGAGGGGATGCACAAATAGCGTGATTAAATTTTGATTTGCTTACAAGAATTTTTCTTTTCTATGCGTTTATCTTTCTGAAAGAAACGCTCAAGTTCTGTTCTTTGTTAAATTCCCTCTTCTCTTCTTAGTAGTATTCAATTCCTATGAATTTCCCCATTCAGTGATCACTGTTTTGCATTACCTGCGGATGCAATTGTTTCAGCACTCCATTTACTCACGTTTTTTTACCATCTGAATCAAAGTTTTTGTCGATTGTGAATCAACTGCTTGGAGCCATGCACTTCAAATAAAATGAGTATCATTCCATCTGGGAACCTGGGGCAACATTATAATGCAAAAAATATTTAGTGCTGCCCGAAGTACAGTATAGAAAGTATTCCCTATTGCTCAACCGTTCTCTTGGTCCACTTGATTGGACGATACGACCTATCTTATGAAATGTTATTGGGCCTTATCAAAGTGTAGCGTTTTTTATGTCGGCCACATTAGACTTTTTGTCTTTGTAAACATTTGTTAATTACATGTGGAATGAGTGATCAGAGCAAGGCATCTTGTCTTCGAGATATATTCTTCTTGCTTGAAAGCAGTTTTATTATATTCGCAGCGGTATGCCTTTAGACTTCTTTGCCTATTTTTGATCCACCATTTAATCAAAGCATTCGCTTCGCTCGTCTCCTGAAGTTAATGATTAATTGAAATAATTTTTGAAGATGTTTTATAATTTGCATCAATTTTTTTCTCAATTTTGGAATGTTTTATTTCTTGAATGATAATTTCCGTCAAGATAATATGATCTACAGACTCTGCTCAATCCCGATAACGGTTTCATCAAAGACGATACGATAAAACTCGAAGTTACAGTGATGGCAGATGCGCCTCATGGTGTGCAGTAAGTTGACATTATTCTTTATGCGATGGCCATCACGAATAAATAGAACAAGAGTACTTCGTGCTGCAGTTTTACATTGTTGTGCAGTTCATTCTCTATTATTTTCAAAGGATCTTTTTGTTATTCACAATGGAACAATGAACTCGGTTTATCAAAAAGCGACAGTATAGTTGATTGCAGTTGGGAATGACAGAGATTTGAGACAATAGGCTACACGCTTTCACTTCTAGATTATTGGTGAATGGGGCTGCTATCTCCTCCCTTTCCCTTCCCCACATCTCCCCTCTTCCCTCGCCGCTTCCCAGCCATGTTTTCCTCATTACGGGGAAGAGAAACGGTTCATCCTATCGTACTACGATGATCCCTCCTTTCATCTTCATTTTCCGTTTATCATTCTATGCTTCTGTTGTCACTCGAATATTTAATGCAGAATGATGAGCAAGCATAAACAAATAACACACAGTCACATGTCGTACATTTCTTTCACGAACTCAGAATGCGTTCAGATGAGTTCATTAGCGAATGAAGTTATATGATTGATGTGGTATATAAACCCAAATTTTCATCCATTGCTTTTCCTGTGGATGGGTGCTGGTGCAGGGGGGGGGGGGAGGATAGAGAACACATCTCTTCTCAAAAGGTCCTTTATTGCTTCCATCCCATCTGTCATACCAGCTGTACTACCGGCGGACATAATTGCTTGTATAGTGATGGATGCAGTTGTTACATTTTCAGTATTAGTAATTTGTGTTTTTTGCACTGTAATTCGTATTGCCACTGAAATGCTTTTAGAGTACAGTTGTTGCTTTTAGGTGGGACAGTAAAAAGCACGCAGGCTTCATTGGATTGAAGAACCAAGGCGCAACCTGCTACATGAATTCTATTTTGCAGACGTTTTTCTTCACGAACATGTTGAGAAAAGTAAACTTTTTTCTATGAATTGATTTGTTTTTTGTGCAGTTTGCTTAGTCTTGGTGGGAGAAGGGTTCGACTTTATTGCTTTGGAAGGTAGCATTTAGCTGTTTCCAAAAGGTCGTTTATGCACGTTTCCCATCTATTATTGTCCTTTAAATCACCATTTTAGACATGTCAGTGAATGAAATCGTGATTGCGTCCCTTTATAGACATTTATGGCGAAGTCGGCTCCGGTTAGGAAGGAAGACCTCTGTTCAAGCAATGGCATAGCATTTGATAATTATTTCAATTTATTTCCAAAGTTTCAGTTTACTGGATTTGAAGTTACGGTTAATCTTCACTTTCATTCACTTAGGCTGTGAGCTGAAGTCAATGTTCCATTCCACGGTATATTGCACTACTAATGCATTCACGATTGATTTCTTGAGGCAGTCTACCAAATGCCCACCGAAAATGACGATCCAGAGACATCAGTGGCGCTCGCGATGCAGCGTGTATTCTATGAGCTGCAGAAATCGGATAAGCCAGTCGGTACAAAGAAGTTAACGAAGTCATTTGGTTGGGACAGCGTCGAGTCTTTCCATCAGCACGATGTGCAAGAATTGTGCAGAGTGCTACTCGACAACCTTGAAAACAAGATGGCTGGCACTAAGGTTTATTTTGCAAAGTTTCTTGGCTGGCACCAGGGTTTATCTTGCAAAGTTTCTTCTGTCTCACAACTTTTAATGAATTTCTTTTTTCCTTATAGAGTTTGAATTCAATGCATTTTTTTCCTGGAAGAAAATGCATCATAGAGGAAGTACTTGACTAAGTTGTGAGAATCAAAATGTAATAGGCGCATCAATGTATTTACTATAGTTAAGCGTTGAATGATAGTCATGTATGAGTCGATAATGTGCATCTGAGGAGGGCTCAAAGATATGTGTCGTTTAGTATTTATGTAGTCGGTTTATTTTTTGGAGGTTGCAGGTGAGGTTTGATGAATAAACTACTTGTCAAGTAAACTCCTAGTAGGCGGATCATATTTTTAGATCATATTTAAGCCGGCTCCCTATTTAAGATTATCTCTAGAATTCTTCTATATGATATCAGTCAACGTTTTGTTGATGCAACTTTGAAGGTGGGGATTATTTGAGTACGCAAATATGTGGCTGTGATGCTTGAAGTTAAAGTTTGTTTTTGGGATGTATTGCTCTGTTGACTTTGCAAATGAACTTTTAACTTAGACCTCAAGAGTATGGGGTTTATTTCATTTCTCATGTAAATGCGCAACTATGTGGTCTCGAAAAAGCAGGGAGGGAGGGGAACGATAACAGCATGAAATTTGCTTCCAAATATTTTTTATTTAGGTGAAGAATACGATTCCATCACTCTTCGAAGGAAAAATGAAGTCTTATGTTCGATGCAAGAACGTTTCTTTTGAGTCGAATCGTGAGGAGTCGTTCTATGACTTGCAGCTCAATATCAAAGGAAAAGCTAATGGTAATTGTTTACTATTTGTAATTGTAGTGGTACTATTTAGCTTATCTTTATCTTAATAGTCGCATTAAAACAGTACCGCATTTATCAGTGTAGTTCGCTTACATCTAATTGATGAAAATTAACTGAAGCAGGAAATGTGTACAGAAAATTGCTTCCCTACTTATAAAATTCGCAGTTGTCAACGTTTTGTCTTCGCGATAAAATAAAGGGTAGCAGACGTAAAATCCTTTTAGGGAGATCTGGAATTGAGGGAGGGGATATTTGTTTGAACAACCTTTGTTAGCTTGGAGAATTTTGCATTTGAAAGAGAACCATACAATCGCTAATAAGTCGGTGAACAATATTCGGCAGGGAGCATTTGCTTATTGATTTATTCGGGTTCTCTTTTATTGGCTATCGAGATTTGTTAGCTTGCATTCTTTTTGCACGGTGCTGTTGCAGTGATGGAATCTTTTGACGACTATACGGCTACGGAAACACTAGATGGAGACAATAAATATGATGCGGGTGAGTTTGGATTACAGCCGGCAGAGAAAGGCGTTAAGTTCATCTCATTTCCCCCGGTGCTGCATCTGCAACTGATGCGCTTTCAGTACGATGCTCAGCAGGACGCCAACGTCAAAATTAACGACAGGTGTGTCCTTTATTTAACGCATGTAGCTGTTAACATGTGAAGGCCATTTTTATTCGTTATTTTGGCTTGCAGATGGGTTGTTCGAGTATTTTCGTTGCCTAAGCTTTCTATACACATAGGGCAAAGCCGTCTTCGTTCGTTAATACAGCATTCCACATCTGCGAGGTGATCAATAAGGAATTGGGTAAATTGTTCCGCAGATTGAGCCTGATGAAGATTGGTTTCATCTCGGCTATGTGTACATGGTGCCGGAGCCCAAATTTGCCACCGAGCGTATATTGATCGACGAGCTGCAGAGCTAGTTACGATTAGAACCAGATTTTGCGCAGATCTCTGCTAATTCGACGTTAGCTTTGGAAAATGGCAAAAGTAATGTTTTAAATAGGAGAATGGGTTTTGGTTTCTGCTTCAGAGAATATTGCTTACAATCCTGTTTGCTTTATTGGTGCATTAAGAAAACATAACTGTGTAACTCAATAAGAATTCGGAGAAGGCGACAAGCGTAACGTAACGGTATCAGTTGATGATGTGATAGTACTAGTTTGTGTTCCACAGCTCAACGACATAATGTGACTTTTCCTTCTAGATTCGAATTTCCGGCATTGTTGAACTTGAATAAGTTTGTGGAAGATGGCGATCAGAAAGAGCCAATCGACTTCGTTCTCCATGCCGTACTGGTGCATTCGGGTGATTTCCACGGAGGTCATTATGTCGTATTCATCAACACGAATATGAGTGGACCGGCCAAGGTACGTCTCATTCGCAACACACCATGTGCTGTGAATGTATTTGAACCTTTTTCTATTGCTTTGGATAATCTCTGTTATGTATGTCACATATAAAAATTTTGCTTATGGGGAGAGGTGGAAACGAATTTGTCATCCACACGAACGCTATTTAAGTTGCTGCTCTTTGGAAATTAGTGCTTTGCCAAGTCATGTTTACGTCCGTGGTTAATGTCTCCCTTCCGTGCTTATTTATTCAGCTGCTCTTTTTAATTTGCTTTGCTAAATTCTGATGGTTTTGAATAGAAAAGCGCTGCTTCATGTCTTGAGGATGCAATAGAAATTAAGTGTGAGCGCTAGGATGGGGGTCAGTCATTCGAAAAGTTACAGAAAAAGCCTGGGCTTCTGCTTCTTGATGAGATTTTGCTAATATGAACTTCTTGAATGATTGACTTTTAAGTGGTGCAAGTTCGATGACGATGTTGTATCACGTGCGTCTGTTCGTGATGCAATCGATTCGAATTATGGAGGCGACGATCCAGAATTGCCGGGCAAATCGTTTACGAACGCATATATGCTTGTATATATCCAGAAGAGTCGCTTAAGTGAGTCGCACATTTTATCACTTTCTTGCAGCTTGTTTTTCGGAGTTTGATGCACGTCGTGGCTGTTGATCCGATTGTATCCAGAAACTAAACCCAAACATATGTAAATCTCAATTGTGTATCAAGGAATGGCTGAGATCGAAAAGTTGGATTGGACTAGCTTGTTTTTTAAACAGATCATCTGTAACCCTTGCTCTTCGAGTTTATAAACGAAATATGGCTACAAGACCGACCGAATCAAAAAAACGCTGTAATATGTAAAGGATTATATAGGAAGTGTAAAAGAGCATTTTTAGACGAATGAGATAGATGGGCGGTTTCATTATCGATTTCGCTATTTTCCACTGTTTCATAGATCCCTCATTGTTTTTTGTTGCCACTCTTTCTGATGGGTTCTGCTCTCCGCTTAAATTCTTTGTGCTGTTCTGTGTGGTTTATGAATCTTTCATTGATAGATGGTATCAGGTTAGCGAAACAATCTACTGAAAATATGTTTTTGCGGCTTGCGAAATAGATTTAATGTGGCCAGAGATGAATTTATGACTTTCAAGCTTTCATATGAAGCAGAATATTTTAGATGAGGTGCTATGTCCAGTCACTGAAGAGGATATACCACGCCATTTGCGCCTTCGATTCGAAGAAGAGAAATCAGCGGACGCGAAAAAGAAGAAGGAAAAGATGGAGGCGCACCTTTTCACCGAAGTTATTGTATGTTCATTTCATCTTCACGCTTTCAGTTTTGATTGCCATTGAGGTAGCATTATTTCTTGCGACAAAATCAAGCAGAGTGCATTAGATACGTTATGTTCGCTTGGGTGCAACGTTTCATCTCTAAAATCTATCTTTCTGGTTTATTTCCCTTCTTTAGCAGTAGTAGACAAAAGTTTTGTATTTACGAATAAAAAAAAAAGCAACAACCGATGCAGTGATGAAAAGAAAATTATAATATAATAAGTTTTAAGCTTTATTTTACTAAATGAAAAGTAATTAGTGTGTGTGTGACAAGATGTCTTCGTTGTTGAAATGGCTTGGAACGTCACACATATAGTTGAATGAATGAGCGAATGAAGTATTTTATATGTGGGTAATCAGGAAAACGGCACATATGGTCATAGAGTACTTTCCTCGTAATGCTTATGAATGGTCAACGTTGTCACACCCTTTTTCAAAGGATTTATTAGGTTGTTCGTGCTTGGTTGGCATTGTATGTTTATATTTGAGAACGGTTTTTTGGGAGGGAGGGAGAGGTGATTGTCATTACGAATTAGCACTTTGAAAAATATGAAATTAGTCGACTTTGATTTTTTTTTCTCATCTTTCAACTAGAACAGGAAGTTTGCTAGTAAATTTTGGAACTTATCACATAGATTGATCATGTTTTGCTAAACGCAAGCTTTGCTCTAACTTCTTGTCCTCCTGATTTGATAAGCTCCCCACTTCCACTTGCTATATCTGCTCCTATCAGTTCGTTTTACGCAGCAGCTGTTTTGTTGTCAGGTGATCTTAGAGGAATATATGTTCGATTATAATGGATTTGATCTCTTCGATCCAAAAATCCTCGATGACGTTCAGCATCTGAAGGTGGAGAAGAAGATGACCATCGATCAACTCTACTCACTATTCGCCAAAGAATTCGTGCGTCAGATCATCTTTTTTTTCTTGTCTCTGTCCATGATTTCTCTTCAAAATTTGCATAAGTGATTTATTTACAGTTTAATAAATATAGTTTGCAGCGAAATGCCCATAAAAGTCGTGTGAAAGATCATCAACCATTCGCAGCGATTTAGTTAGCTTAGAATGTTTTGAATAAGAACTGTGCATCCCAAGGGTCGAAATTCAGATGTGTTCACGTTTGCGGCATTAATACTGTTAGATTGAATGCGTCTAAGCAGTCAGTCAGCTTCTGTAGACCGTTAATCACGTGAACAGTATTAGCCGTTGGCTGTTCAGCGATTCCCCAACGATTCTCATAAAGACGTCATAACAGCACTTTGACACATGTCTTCGAATCACAAATGATAATATAGGATTGATCTATTTCCTTTCAATTCATTCTGCTGCAAAACACATTATATTAGTCAGGCAAGAAGACAGACGATTAATTCGTCTGTGATGTCTGGAATTCTCCAAATTTCTTGAGGTTTTGAATAATGGCAGAGTAATGTGAATTATCCGACCAATAAAATTTTCGTTGTGAGTACCCGGCAGAACGCGGTTGTATTATTTTCGATTCATAAGGGAAAGAAAGAGGTGCATTATGTTTCACACAGTTCTGTTGTTTTGTTATTATAATATAGAAATAATTTGTTATATTTTCATGACGTATATATATATATATATATATATATATATATATATATATATATATATATATATATGTATATATTCATTTATTTATTTATTTATATGTACGTAAGTATATGAACAGGTGTGTGTGTCGTATACTCATACATCCATTTGGAATTTTGTTTTGATGACAGCTTTCGAGCCATTCGCGCTCAGACTGTCACGAAATTCGGTCACTGGTTTGCTGCATTCTGTTAGTCAGATGTCTTGTCGGGAAAAGTTGTTTGCCCTTTGTGGTCGCGCAGACGTGGCATAGGTGGAGTGCAGGTCGAATATGAAGGCGAGTTGAAAAAAAAATGGGGTTTCGCCTTATCTTCAATAGTGATTAATTTTGGATGATTTTTTAGCACTTGCAAGAGGACAGTTTCCGGCTGTGGCAAGTGCAAGAGAATACGGTTCGTGATGAGCGCAGCAATGCGCCATCACTGAATCGTCTGCGACCATCCGCTTTGCTGAAGCGGGACAATGATCGGGCGAATGCTATGAACACAGTGGATGCAGTGCTGGAATCCGATCGCAATATCATATTCATGGAAGTGGCCACAGACAATGGCGGACCGACGGCTGTCTTGCCAACTTATAACGAAGCTCGTAAGTTTTGCTCCCCTTTTTTTATTTTATTATTCTCAGGCTGTATGATTTATTGGTTATAGTGGGGAAAGGGAAGAAAATCAGAAAGTTTTGTAGTTTTAATCCGTAGGCAATAATCGATGAGAAGTAGCATCTTCTTTTTTTTTTTTAAATTTAACTCGTATCAATATTTCCCATTGAGTAATTTCTGGATGTATCTTCGCAATTTGCCAGTGCTGTCGGTGTATCTCATCAGCATTTTTGCTTTATATAAGGCAGTATTTGCGCGATGTTCGGCGTTTATCCTATTTTTTGCATAATGTCATCATAATATTACCATTTGTTTATAGATGATATGATGTTTTTCCTAAAATATTACGATGCGGATCAGCGGCAGACGTTCTTCAGTGGACACATAATGATCAACTGTAAATCGACAATTCGTGCACATGTGCCACAAATTCTCGAGAAGGTCCATCTGCCGCTAGGAACTGAGCTCCATTTCTATGAGGTCTGTCAGTGATCTCGATTTCATTCACTAGAGTTGTGATCAGCGAAGTTATTGAGTAGGATTGAGATCAGCAGCTCTTCCTGCAGTCCGTCTTGTCGGTGCGCAGTGAAAATAATTCATCATCTCCACCCTTCGATGACAGTGTTATCATTTTGCCCAGCACTGTGCTTATGAAGGTTTTCGCTTAGAAATACCGTATGGTGATAGAAGTCTGTAACTTCTCAAGGTGCATTAGTTTAACCCCGAGCGTACAAAAAACACGAAAGCTTTTTTCAGGAGAAGTTTGTGTGTTTAAAACGGCCTCTAAACCATCAGCGTTTTCACAAAAAGAGTAAAGCCACGTCGGGAAGACGAAACCCATGACAGAAAAGGCGGTTAGTGTACTGCAGCAGTTCCACGTGTTTTACACGCAGACGCGCTGATTTGCGAATAGAGAATTGTACCACCGCATGTGCATCCCGAATTCTGCACATGCGGAGCACGTGGACAATGCTGCAGCATACACTTCTTCCATACCTTCCAAAATTTTTTATGTCTGAGCGCGTCTACGTGTGGTTGAAAGAAACTTTGGGCTTTGTTGAATCGATGCGCAGACAGTCGTTGCATGGTCTTTTATAGGAGATAGCGCCAGAAAGGATGCGCCCGCTTTGCATGGACGACGTCTTGTCTCAGGACCATGCGCTGGTGGAGGTGATCGACGGTGCAATTCTGGTGTTCGAAAGAGCCGATAAGTCAAGCCCTGAAAACAATGCTCATATGTACTACACGCACAAGTACAACACAATGTTGGTTGAGGCTGTGCAAAACCCGGACGGATTTGGTACTCCACTTACCGAGCGCTTCGCACCCGTACAAGGCGAAATCAGCCAGGTTGAATTTTGCGCCATGCATAAAATGCTTAACGAAGGAAATGAGTGCATTTGACGGGCATTCTAGTTTACTCTATAAGCTGTACAAGTTAGAGTTTGGGATGAAATGTCGGAATATATAGTTAACAAAATGAGATAATTTCTTTTATATGCAAGAAAGAATACCAGCAAACGCGCTTTCACAGTGCTTCACCGTCATACAGTATCATCAGACGACCATAATTGTGCTAAAAAGTGAGTGATAGGTGGAATGAACTTGAGATGGAAGATCAGCTGAGAGTAGTAGAGTAGAATGGAGAACCAAATGAATCAGCTAGTTCATTTATTCTTTTGCATCGCCCTTCACTATTTTACCAGCCTTCCCCCACTTTGCGCACCGTTTCCTTCCCCGTTGCATATTCACTCCACATGCCTTTTGCCCCTGAGCCCGCTTATCGTCATCTGATGATGCCATATGTTGAAAAAACGTGGGACTGCTTTTCCTTGTTGTTGTTTCTTGCACAAAAAAATTTTTGTGTCACTTTTGTTATTTGTATAATATAACAAACAAATATATGCACAGTGTGACCTATCTGTGAGCATAGTATCGACTAAGAAACGAGTCAGGTGGGTTTATGAATAGGAGAGGGGAGGGTGGTTGGGGCAATGGACGTAGGTACTGTTTTTCTGACAGCAATTGCTAGTTGAGTGAACGGTTTCCATGAAATTGCTAAATTTTATTTTTTGTTTAGAGAGCAAAATTGATTAGCATTATAGCTCTTTGTGGAGCGTATGCTTTCTAGTATTTCCCTGTAGCTGATGCAGTTTTATTTTTTTATGACACATTTAAGTGGATTTCTTTTCTCTTTGAAGATTTGCTTAGTGTTTTATGTGAAATCAGATAAATCCTATACATTCCAGAGAATATCGATATCATTTCAGACTTGGACTATGGGACAAGTGATGCAATGGATTGCAAACGGGATCGGATGTTCAGCAGATCGAATCCTACTTTGGAAAGTCGGTTTTTTGCTGTTTTATACTCCCACCTGATCTCATCGCTTTTTTCCGGGTGATTGAGCAACACGCATGCACCCTAATGATGTTTGCTATTGCATGGTATGGTGAACATTGCTTCGTTATTGCTTTCGTCAATTTTGGTTCCCATCGTTTGCTTCTGTTTCATCTTTTCACTCCTTCTAAACCGCTTATGATTCCTAAATCTCAATAATTTTTTTATCTTGTCAAATTCTCAACAGTTCAATTTAAAAGCAGCAAATTTTAAAACTAACATTTCCGAGATTTTCTTGCTGGTGTTTTGTTTTTCGTTGTTTAGTTGTTTTTGGTAGCATTTCAGGATGAAACCTTGCGGCTGCGGGGTGGGTATTTATAATTTACTCACTTTTCGGCCTATTATGATTCATCTTTTAATGCTTTTTTCAGATCCCTTCTTTATTTTCCTTTCACTTTTTTTTGCATATCTTCACTCTTGCTACTAATGTTTCCGTTTGCACTGTAACTTGCCACGTGCTTAGCCAACATTTCACAACGTGCTATTGTTTTGTGTTTTAGCACATACCTTGCTCTTTGCCTTTGACCTGCCTAAGTTCCTATGTCAGTGGATTTGTGTTGAGTACAACGATGTTTTTGCATGCATCATTATGCTGCCTTTGTTTACATAATGTTGGCACATGTGTATATTTGTTGTATATGGAAATATCTCAGTTATTCCATATATATGACATCAGAAGCATGCGGGATACGTTTAGTGGGACTTGTTTTCAAAATCGTTCTAATTGCTTGAAATGGCTTGTTTTTATAATCGTTTTATAAAACTTCCTCTATTTTGCGATTGTACTAATCATTTTTAGCAATTTTTCGTTGTTTTTTTTTTCCTGCCCACTATTGTTGGTGTATTTGGTCTTGGAGAACAAGGTTGATATCTTCTTTCCCTTACTGCATTTGGCGAGATAGAACGCGTCCCTCCACCAGATTGGCCTTTGTTTTGTAGTCAAGACGGCTTCCCCTCTGTACGCTGTTGCTTTCAAACGCTTTGAGCACACCACGTACAGTTTAATTCTTAGCATGGACAGAAAATATACAAGTAAAACTCTTTGAATTGCTGTTGCAAAACCAAACCCTATCGCTTTCCAGAAGAAAACTAAAAGAGATCTATTGATTTCGATAAAGAGAGGGTCAATTTCTTCTCCTAATGGGTCGTTCGCTTTCCTCTCGCAGTGTTACATTAAGTGATTCGCATTCAGATAAAAAACGCCATTCAGAACAAATAGGAGTTCATCTTTTTGTTACCTACAATGGCTGTTCTTTTTATAAGTTCTTGAGTGCTCGCATTTTCCGATAACGGTTTTTCAGGGAATTACAGGTGACAAATCTCAAGACTAGGACTTAAATGCTGACTTTGGTTCCAGAAAAGTAGAATCCAGTTGATGATCCCACAGGTGAACGTTTCCACTTGGACAGTTTCCTAGTTACACGGTGAGGGAAGCAATGACGGCGCGATGGGCGTGCGTCACTTTGTACGATTGCACTCTCTATTTTGTATTTTTGAATCTTTTTCTTACTCTCTTCGTATTATTATTTATGCATGTAACATGTCAACGGAATGGTCTAGAGGTGTCGTCATGGCTTCATTGAAATGCATCGTTTTTACGTTTAGTATTCTTCAAGACTCTGTTGAGATTTAAAGAAATTTGTTACACGTACTTAGGAAATGTGCTTGCCTATGTAACTGTGGAAGTGCGTGCAAATTACGATTAAGTAGTAATTCTAAAAGGTAGTAATGAATATTGATAATTCACCTGTACGTATGAAATTTCTATTCTCCTAAATTGTAGCTTTACTCATCTTTGCTGTCCATGCTTATGTACTTTTGTATATTTTCCCATTTCGGAACTTCAAAATAAATAAATAACTAATAGTTGTATAATAGTTGTGCGAGGTGAGTTCTGTTTTCTAATTAATCTTTCTTTGCTTAAATGGAATTAATGTGACTATCATAGTAAATGGTCAATATTTTCCGCTCCATTAGTTGGAAATGCGAATTACGATATATTGAAAAATGTTCGAATTATTTCCTCATCAACAAGATTTTGTTACCCGAAATGGTCCAATAAAATCGGATAACTAAAAAAAAAAAAAAAAAAAAAAAGATTTTTTTCGTGATAATTGCTGTTGTATATTATTCTATTTTTGCGATAATCGTATTAAGCTCAGCTCACAAGGCATTATATTTGGTTAATTTACTTTCGAATATTATCTATCATTCCAGCACGCAATTTCGTTATTGTTTTTTTTTTTTTTTCAAGTTATTATACTAATGTATGGTCTTCTTCTTAACACATTTATAAATTGGTTGTGTGGATTTTTATTAATGCTTGTGCACATTTGCAGCACCATTAATACCCAGTCGATGAAATGAAATTTTTTTTCAGGTAAGTCAATACAACGAAAAGCCAACTAATAATCACATCAGTGAGCATGAAATGCGTGTATGTTCGGTGAAAGATTTACTTGGTTTGACGGGCCCTCATCGTCACGATCCACGTCGACAGAAGAGATATCGAATTTATTATACAAAGATGCCAATCCCAGTATCGGATTTGGAACGCCGCTATAAAATGAGGCTTCAGTGTATGGACGAAAGGATGCAGATTTCGGTTCGTCTCTTATTTCTCGTTACTGATATGCTGCGATTTGTGTGGACTCTATCCAGGAATAAAATTTGCTGATATCAATAGGATTTAATGATGGTGACTCAAAAGACTGCGCAAATGAATGAGACCGAATTCGCTAAAACACTATTGAATGTTTTATGTTAATGCGGTTAGCATTTGGTGAAATGATAGACAGCAGAATGGCGAATGCTGGCGATATGTCACGCAGTAATTCACTGCTATCCTCAGATTAATCCACTTGGGTAAGATTATTGTTCTCAAGAATTTGAAGAATGAGGTTTCAGGTCGGTTGATTGAGTTTTTGGGGTCGTAGATCTATTCAAACGATTTTCAGCTCAAAGTTCACACTTCTTCATTACAAATAACCATACTTTGGTACATGTTTGCTCAACTTTGATTAGTACTGATCATTTTGGGGAATTTCGAACACCACCTCTCACTTATGATGCTGTCTATCATTAACGAACTGTAAACGAGTATTCTAAGTAATATCACCTATCTCACTGGCTTCTTTCAGAAGACTGCGTTCATTCATAGAGTGCCCATCTTTGTGCACCTTGAAAAGGGAGTTGGGCCGCATAGACATTTGACGGTTTTAGGTGATGTCCGATTAGAATCGTTCGCTTATAGGATAGTATAACTTCATTTGGATCAAATTTCAGTGTAATTCCTATTCCTACTGCAGATAAAATACACTTAGCAAAAGGCCAGCCGATTAACAAACTCGATGACAGAACATGTTTTACAGCCTTTAATGTTTTTATAATTTAATCTTTTCAGCTGTGCAATTTTTGCAGGAAATAACCGTATTTCCGCCAAGGAGTGGCAATGTACAGTCAATCTTAAGCGAGGCTCAGCGCGAATTTCGTTTTTCACAGAGTGGAACCAAAGTTTTGAGGTTTCGTTTCGTATTTTGGAGTTTTGCGTGATCATCAAACTCTTCACCTTAGTTGTAGCTTTTTTTCTAAGTCGTGTTATGTGGATACTCCAGCAAAACCCTCACCTTCCCACCCATTTGCATTGGGCGCCAAATGCTGGAAGTGAAGGGTGACGAACTCTTTACGGGTGCGGGATTATTTAAGCGTGTTTTTTTTTTTTTTTTGTAGAGCTGTTTTCCCTTTATAAGGTGGAAAGTCCACACTTTTGCTTTTGAGTTTGTCGACTTTTTGACGTTTGTACTCGTTCTTTTCAGCGTCCTGCACTTCTTAAATAGCTGGAAGCGTGTTTTATTGCTTGCCAAAATATGAATTCATCGCGAATGTTTCTGCATGTTGCTCGTTTTTTTTTTTTTTTCGTCGTAACAGCGCCCCATTTCTCTCTTGAAGTCGCCTATTTAATGCATATCTTTTCCAATTGGCAATTTGTTCTCATATATATATTTCGACCACCCGATGAAAATATCAAATACTAAGCCTCATTCTTTGCAATCAATGAACTGTTTAAAAAGATAGCTGCAAGCAATGTTCCATTTGATTTCACTAAAATCTTCGTGGTGCATATCGAATGTCGTTCATTTCCCCGTATGGTTGGTTTATAATGACATATGATATATAGTCGAAAGTTATTGAGAGGGAACAATATATTATTTATAAACTTGGAAATGCATTAGTGTCGCCTTTCGCCTTCTGAATTTGTATTTGGAAAAAGTTTATGAATGCTCTCCGTAATATTTTCTCACTCGGAAGTACTCTTTTGGTCGTCAACGTGTTTATCAAATTGGGTTTATTTAAATATCAAAAGTCCTTTCAGTTTTTCTTCAGAACTCGGCTCATATAGTTTATTGATCGTTGTTGTTTTCTTTGTTTTTGCTTGCAGATAATTTTTCTGCTTTTAATTAGAAGCTGATTCCTTATTGTCAGTCTATGAGGTTGCGATAAATGGGCATTTTTTGAAGGAATTCAACACTTCTCGTGGTTCCCCACAATTTTTTATCTGGTTTCACTTGACTTTTGATACATAGAGCATGTTTTACAATAGCTGCATTTGTTTTTTGAAGCATATTTCATTGAATTTTAATGAGAGAAGCCGATGTATTATTTTATTTTAGGCTAGTCTATACTGGTCAGGTTTCGCATGCGTTGCGTGTCTACCAGGTTTTCAATAATGAACTATCTGCAATGGAAGTTTATTCGAAGATCGGAAATTCGACTTACGCAGTTAGTTCCGTTCTATTACTCTTGATTGTTTCTTTTCTACGCTAATAACTTTCCAGGCGATAGTATTAGTTGCAAAAAGTTTTCAACTGAAAAGTATGTTTCGATAAAATGATCTGTTTTTGAAGCAGATTTGGTGATGACTGCAAGCACCCTTTGGTTGAACGATTCGTCCACCTTTTTTAGTCAAGGAAGTGGACGAAACATTCAACCAAAGCGGTCGTTTAGAAGGGAGATGGACCCATTCGACACTCTTGCTCCTGTAAGTACAAAAATGCAACCGCAATTATTTGAGCTTCCATTTTTCATGGTTTGTTTTGCGACTCTTATAGATTTATGTCCTAATAATCATTTTGCAGGCAAGAGTAGAGGAGGTTCCTGAAGATGAATTGACTGTGCGAACCGGGGAATATCTTCTTCCTGTCGCTCATTTTGATAAGGTTTTTTCTTCTGCTTTGCTTTGATGTCTTAGAAGACAAAGTCTTGTACGCTTTTACTACAACGTTTTCGGATGCTTTATGCTAGATTTCCTCAGCGTTAAAGTAACATCAGTTGCACTATCTTCGCTTGAAAACGCGTTAAGACGAGTTTCAGCTTATTTATTTGTTTACCTGTCAGCCTTTCCCTCATACTCTTTATCTACACCCAAGAAAGCTGCAGCTGCAGAATTTGGTAGGCGTAATCTACAAAGTAAGGCTCACGTTAGCAAACGGCTTCGATTCTTGACGAAATTTCGATAGCTAGATTTCTTTGCATAATTGAAGTCGTAATCGTTTTCCTTGTATTATTCTGAAGTTCTTTGTCTTCTGCCATCGATTAAGGATGTGATTGGCGGTGTTTTCAGAAACTTTTGCCAGTTCGCTTGGCGCATATCCCATTTTCGAATAAAGTGCGCAACTGTTATAGCCTTGGTGAACGGCCGTTTCTAAGATTCAGCTTCACAACAGAATGATCGATCGCAAAGACTCGGGATTTGTGCTTAGTAGATTCTTACGGGAGTGCATTTGGTGAAAGGTTAGCTGGAGCGATAGGGATGAAATAGCAGGTGGCACTACAGTCGTCTAGCGGCAATGAAAACCCCTTCCACTCCACGACACGCAAATGTCGGAAATAACTGTTACAATCGATTTTTTTCGTTGCAACACAGCGTCTTTTCTGAGTGCGTGCAGAGCTGCCCAATAATTGATGTATAGGAATGTCGTTTTTTTCACGGTGGCGTTCGCCGTGTCGTATGGACTCGAGCGCAGATACTTATCTGGGGCGCATCCACCTTGTTTGCGCCGTTGGTTCTCATGTGACGTATTCCTCTTATATGGTGTTGTATTAAAACAAGATCCGATAGCCTCAACGTCAATCGAAGCTGTCTGCTTGGCAAACGTTGTTTTGTAGTAGTTTTTGAAAGTGCATTCAAAGGTAATTTGTCTTCGATATTTCTGAAGCGCTTTCTGCCAGAAAGCACAGGAGTTTGGTCAGAAACGCAGTTTGTTACAGCAATTAGTTGGACGAGTTCATGCTGCTTGCTTAATTTTAGGCAAGTGAATAATGGCATAAGCTTATTAAATGGAAACTGGGGAAGTTGTTGCAGTGCTACGGACCTTTACTGCTGAATTAATATACGTAACGTCGTTCTTCAGGAGGACTTAAGTGGTCGTGTTCGTAAGCATTTTGAATTTCTGTTTGCTTTTTATAGGATCCATCACGTATGTTCGGTGTGCCCTTCTACATCAAAGTGATAAACGGCGAGACACTTCACAGTGTCAGCGAACGAATCAGGAAGAAGCTAGATATTAGCGAAAAGGAATTCGAAAAGGTGAGCACTCTGTTGTTGCAAGTTGAATTTGAGAGGAATCAATAGTGCAGGAGTGGAGTGAATAGGAATACTGTAGCGCGTGATGTTGTGGTTGGACCTCTTCACAACTCGCCATCTTTCCACTCAGCGAATGTCGACCACAACGCAGCGCAAGTTTTGTGAATTGTTACACACTCGTCAGTGGATAGTTCAATTTGCAAAGACTAGTATAAGCATGATCCAGTAAGGTGGCAAAAACCTTGTTAGGCAATATCCTTGGTCCTTGGGCAATATCTAAAATAGACGCGCTGTTCCTATTCAGTGAGTAGCGCGGATGGAGTATCGTTCAGACAGCTTCCTTGCACAAATTGTGGAAGGACTGCATAATTTATAAGTGCGTCAACATGACTGCCATCCTTTCATTGCCTGATTTCAAAAACCAAAAAAGCATTGAAGCTGCTTGCTTTGAATTCTCCGTGGATTCAGCTTCTTTGTGAAGCAATAGGAATGCAGTGTTAACAAATCCGGTCAAGTTTTTTAACATAGAGAATTTCAGTACAAGTTCGCCATCATCCTCAACAACCGCGTCAGCAAGTATCTTGACAAAGAGAACGTTGTGAACCTGAATGAACTTGCGCAAGCCCATTTTACTGGTAAGTTTGTTACGCTACTGATTCGAGTTTCTAAGAGTAGCGTTACTAAGCGGTGACCCTTATCATATTTGTTTGACGCCGGCTTTTTTGATAGAAGAAATGAATTGAAAGCGGTAAAATCGAGTTTAATCTAGATTCGTAATTCATTCGTTCCTTTTTCACACATTACACTGGTCGGTATTTATTGTGAGATGGAAGTTGACGTTAAATCTGACTCGGTTAGCAGTTTCGAGAAAAATGGACAGCAAACTTTATAGGAATGAACCGATGCGTTTTCGCTAATTGCTTGTAAAGATCACTGAATGAAACTACCGATCGAGCTTAGATAGTTATGATCAGTTTATCCACGTTTTTCTATTATTACGTTTCATTGATAGGTGTCGTTAGCCAATTGTAGGCTTCAGTGGTTCCGCAGAAGTAGACCTGTTATCAGTTTACGCTTTAAACGTTCAGAGGAGATGCATGTACAGACATTTTACGCGACTGTATTGCAGAGGGGAGGTGGTGGAAAGATGAATTTCAGTCGTGGGAATTTGCTTGGTGGAAACTTAGAGCGACCGTCAAAAACTTCAAAACGCCAAAAGTCTGTTGTCGTTGTCGCCCAAATAAAGTGTTATATGGCGTTTTTGCTGCGTCCAAGCGATGGCTAATATATCGAAATGTGGAAAATACCCTAGTACTCTATCAAAACTATAGGGTTTTTAAGTTTTAACAACTCCTTTGATGTGTAGCGATATTGTTCCTCTCTTCCCCACTATCTAGCTTCTCCTCATGTGCTAAGCGTTGCTACTCAGTTTATCATGGCAAACGTAGCACTCGGTGGTGAATCTTTTAAGTTACTGGGCTTATATCACTTGTTGGAGTCATTTCGATGAGGAGGAACGTTTGACTTGTTGAGGCTTCGCGGAAATTGTTTTCTTCCCTTAAAAAAGCATGGTCACTGTTAGGATAGATTTATCGGAGAGAGAGAGATGTCAATTATGTGTTTTGTAATCAAAACCGCGGAAAGATTGATGCTGGATTGCAGGATTGGTATCGGCGCCATGGCTTGGATTGGATCATATGAATAAGAGTCGTGGTACGCGGGGCTCGCATACGACCGAGAAGGCAATCGTCATTCACAATTGAGGAGGGGAGAGGTGTGCTTCGATGTGACCGGCTTCCCGAGTGAACATCTCTATTTTTTTCCACATAATTGTTCCATCTATTTCTCTGCTCTGCCTACTAATTTTGCGGACGGCTCTCTTTAAGTCATTTCTCTCCCACACCAGCTGATGTGTGGTCTTTCGTAACACTTGCAACGATCTGTGCCCTGCAGTGTGGAACTTCTGCTTTGTTGACACTTCTGGTAACATTGAAGTTTGTGTACGTATTTGTTTCTCTGGTTATGATTTTTTTTATCACTTCAGCTGGATGGGGAAGAGAGGAGGATTGCAGTGCAGTCGCAGGTGAATCGCTGATATGTCATTCTTCTCTGCCTCCCACTCAGCGGGAGTGTCGATTTTTTTTCTGCGGAATCTTGCTGCGGAAGTGCTTTTGAAAAGTCGTTTGGTTACCCTCTTGCGTGATTTAGGCTATGGAAGGTTGATAGTTTCGTGTCTGCTGTTCTGTTTTACCAGTTCTGGTTTTTTCTTGTAAATTGTTTCTATGAAATACATACGAGAAGTTATTTGGCCTCCTTATTATAGAGGAATGAGGGGTGTTGAATTCGGGGTTTAACGTTTTTCACGTAAGTTTCATCGGGGCACGGGTTTATGAGTATGCCACTCTATGATTTTTTACTTTGACAGCTATTTGGTTTGGGCGTGTGACTGTTCTGAAAGCTGTAAAGCATTGTTATGCGGTGCCATATTCGGTACTGTTCGAAGTAGAGTGCAGGCGTTGAGGCGGGCCACGGACGCGGGCAATATGCTGCCATTCTGGCAAGCTGTCAATTTCTCTGTTATAGGTGTTGTCGTCTAGTGTGTAAGCGGGCCCAGTCGCGGTGACTATGCATCGTGGCCGTCTGTCCACTCACGCATGGCCCGTGTCGCCTAAAGAAGCGGATCTGATTGTTTTTTTTTTTTTTTTTTGCTTATTCTGTTTATTGCATATTTATTGTGGTGAGTCTGTTGCGACGTATCTGCGCTGGTGGCACTTCGCTGTGTACCTGTGTGTGTCGCAGGAAGGAATAAATATTTCTAATGCGATTCTTTTCTGCTTTCCCCCAGTATGCTTGTAATCTCTATTTTAGAATCGTCTAGGGAAGACGAAGTGGATGATAGATTTAGAGAGACTTGTTTTGCTTTGGGGGTTGGGTTGTGGGCTGTAAACAGGTTGCGTGCGGTACGGATCTTGCATGGCACCATTGTGCAAATTAGAGGAAGGACTGGGATGCTGGATGTGGCTGTCGAGGAAACTGTGCTAGAAAGGTGGAGAAGTACCTTTTAGCATTATCATCGCGAACGCTAAGTGAGGAGCTGAGGATTGCATTGTTTAAGCGTGAATATTTTTAAGGGAAAGTCCGAGTAGGTGGATCAGATTTTCAAGAAAAAGAATTTTCGGATTTGGCGGTGATCTATCACTAAACAAAAGAAGGGGTAGTTGGGTTATTCGCATCCGCGATCGTTTTCAATACGGACACTGATGATTAGTGCAACATGCGTTGATGAAGAATATTGCAGCAATCGCAACTTTCAACATTTGGGGGTAGGTTTCCGTCTGCGATGGTGTGGCTGGTCGATAGTGAAGAAAAGTGCAACAAAATTAGTGAGACTGCAGCAACGGTATTCATAAAATTCATCAAGTCGTTCGGCAGACGAGTGGATACAGCCTTAAGTTCGTGCCCTGGAAATTTCACTCACTAGTTCAGATGACTTGTGAGAGTCACCAAGCGCGTTTAATGCTCCTCTTAAATGCTCCTTACGGCTATTCTACCCTCCGTTTTCATGCTGGTATTATGACTGGTGGCACGGCTCATACTAGTAGATACACCAGGCGGAAAGCTTCAATATTAAACGCTGATAGCAGGCATACTGAACATAGATTGGTATTACTGGGCCGCCCTGTTTGTTAACAAGCGCTTGAAGCGTCTTTCTATCAGATAATGGAGTAATTCATATATCGAACCTGCATTACCTGTGTCGGTGAATATAATATAAGTGTACTTCTGTGAGATGGTGATAAGTTGTAGAGTAAAAAGCTTGATAGGCTGTCATCGATTCTGTTTTTTTCGAAGACAATACTGTGTCACTAAGTGAGGCACCTGGTGTATAGAAATGCAACACTCGAGCGAATTATAAACAACTGGAAGACAACGATTCACATCGGATTGGCTATCGTCGCGACAGGGCATTAGCCAATTCGATGTGAAAGGCTGTCGCTGTTGTTTTCCTTTTGAATACAGATGTCCATTTCTGCAGATATGCCTTCCCTTTTGCTCAGTCCCTTTGTGCCAGCTCTCATTGCAGTTCAAACGCCTTTAAGCCCAGAGCCTGATTTAGCGCCACTGACAACGCTTAAACAACAGCGCAACCATCCGCGCCCCCCAAACCAAAGGATCACGCACAGCCCAACTCCTTCTCACGCGCACGCCTGGACTTCACGCGCAATTTTGCCTCCCAGCGCCCCTGGACTCCCATGAGGACGATGCGGCACACACAGCCCTGAAATATCCGACGGAAGCCCTGAAGCACTTGCTGCATTCTCTTGGCGCAAAGAATGTCGACTGGGTTGGAAGGAATCGCGCTAGAGAAGAAAAGAAAATGTCTAGCCAATAAACATGACAGTCACAAGTTGAGTACGCCTCAGTTTAATAGGAATTGTGAGTTTCATTGAGCGCAAAATAATATAAACGTCGCGTTTAAAGACCACGAAGACTTCCATAGACAAATGTGGTGAGGTATTTTTATTTATTTATTGATCAGTTTAAATAAATTATTCACAATAAACGTTCGAATCTTTTCTCATCTCAGCAACTACATAACAATTTATCTACGCTTGTCGGGCAATTTAACACAATCGGTTATACCATTCCACCCGTTGTTACCTTTAAGTGTCAATCCATGAATATTTACACTCAACGTTAACCGTTCTCTATATTCGCCTTCTTTGTGTAGCAGAAGTTTGCAAACTTCGGCTCGCTCTTTCTATTGCACATTTGAGATGATAGATCATCTCGAA
Organism: Baylisascaris procyonis; assembly: GCA_037389465.1. Taxonomy (NCBI): domain Eukaryota; kingdom Metazoa; phylum Nematoda; class Chromadorea; order Rhabditida; family Ascarididae; genus Baylisascaris; species Baylisascaris procyonis. Next base: position 5,056,820 of record JAZARR010000146.1, read on the forward strand.
ATGTAGGGTGGCCCAGAAGTAGTAATGCGTTGTTCCGCAATCGATATCTTCGTTACGCTTTCGCGTTCTATGCCAGTTTTTCTCCATTCTGGTAGTCCATTAAATTCTTACTTTTTAGGACGGAATGAGTTTTAGCAGGTGCTCGCTACAAGAGGGCATTTTGAAGGTAAAATGTTATTACAAATATGAGAACTTCGCCGAAGCTGTCAGACATCGGCCTGAGCACTTTTTTACACCATCGCCGGATTCCAGAGTGATCGAGGCCACTGTCACTAATTTTGAAAAAAAAGAAGGGTACTGTTGAGGATGCACTTCGCAATGGAGGGCAGCAGTCCACCGAATCAGAAGAAAGAAAATCCCATATTTTAGGCTGAGTGAGTGCACTGAGCTCCATGGCGCTCAGGCATTCATCAGTGTTTATTATAACGTTTAATCACTATGACTGTATTCAAAACGTCTCCATAAACAACACTCGGCTACTTCTTTTCCACCCTGCATTGCATACGAATGCGTAAGGCGTAATCATCAGTAAATACGTACAATCAGGTAGATGATTCGTTAGGTGAATGGCGCAAATGGCGTCAGGTAAATACTTCATCAAATCAACCAAAGTAATCATCTTGATATATTAAAGCTATAAAATAATGAGGCAATGTACTAGTTAGATACCATGTTTGCAGTATTAAAATTATCTTCGAGCAATAATGACAGACGTGGTCTTGCTTTGTGTAGTGCATACTGCTACGGTAGATGGCTCATTTGGGGAGGCTTATTTTCGAGAAAGGTATTAGTCTATTATTGTCTTGAGGTAGAAGATGATGATCGAGATGTGCAGCAGGTGCGATTAAGTGGACCCATTATTCGGTGGGTTGACAGGGTGCTTTTGCGAGGGCGGGGTGTGCCCGTAGCTGTCGTGTGCCTGAGGGCTATCGAATATGGGTCAGTATGCGCGAAATGGCCGGCTGGTTCAACGCACTCGGCCTTGACCCAACCCTTATATCGGCCAATCGAGAGAAATCCATTGAACAGTCACAGTTCATTATTGACAGTCGCTGTTGCGTGCGTTTCACGTTCCTCTTTATTGAAAGCTTGCCGCTTTAGCTAACTGAGCTGAACTCGATGATTTAAGTACAGAATCCTATGGTGAACGGTTGCTGGAAAGACAGCCACCTTCGATTATTAGGCTCTAACTCTGAAAAAAAAAGAAGAGATAAACGAATAATATGGAGCTAATAATACTTTTTCAAAATGAAATCTTTCGAGCACTGATTTCAGTCAATGTTTCTTAATTGCCTCAGTTTCTGCTACTAAAAAATATTTCTGCAAGTTTCTAAAGCAGTAGCCTCATAGAAGTAATCACGATCATCGGCTTCGTCTTCCGTACGCTGAATTAGTCTCTCCGTTATGAATCATACCCAACCTCTCGCTCGCTTTCCGACGACCCAATTCGTCGGTTCGTTTAGTGCGCAGAAATAGGCAACGTTTGTGCAGTCAATCCTCGTCCTCCATTCTTTAAAGAACAACTTTTTGTACTGTTCTTGTTATTATTGGACCTATGACGTCAAGCTGCATATGATTTCTTTCATTAGAAAAAAAGTTTGTGCTGTGATTTCAGTTAACTACCAGATCATACGTGATTTATACCTGTGATTATTGTACACGCATCGAAAGTGTCTTCAGATCGCAGTAAACTTTTCCACCTCTCAGCTGCGTTAGGATTAAACGTTTTATGGATGAGCCACTACTGGTCACAAAGTTAACTGTCTTCAGACCGGTTGCTTATCTAAACTCGCATCTATAAGAGATAATACTTTGCGTTTGTTGGAGCAATAAAACTTTGCGTTTTTTGGAGCATCTTATGATATCAACTGTTTCTTGGAACGTGCTAACACTAACACAACGGAGTTTTAGCAATGTTGCTGTTTATTGGTTTGTTACTTGTGGCATTCACATCTGCCGAATTGGATCCAAGCGACAGACCTGTTGTGATCCGGCTGCAACCTCAACCGCGTCGGCCGAACTTCATGAAAGAAGTTATTCCTCCAAAGTCGGTACAACTCGCCGCACAACCAGCCACTACTAAGTTAGCCACAACGATTCCAGCACTGTTGCTTTCCAGTCCCCCAACTATTGCACCTCCAGGAGCTCATCAGCCCGTCATTATGCAGGTTTCATTTTTTCCCACATACACAGCGAAGTTTTGAGATTTGCAAAAGCTTTCTGCTGAAAAAATTTCTTGGTGGTTTTAAAGTGGTCATCAAGCTTTTTTCTCAGAGTACTTTAGCAGAGAAAGTATAAATGAGCGATGCTACAGTTGGCTATTAACTCTCAATTAATGTGCCTATGAATTGCACATATCCGCCTGCAGCAGAACGCATTGCTGACAGATTCTTTATTGTTTGAAATATTGGGTCACTTACGCATTGAAAACTGCAAACATTCAATCTAAGAAAGTGTCTTAGGTGACAAAAGATTGAAAAAAGGAGAAGAAATACTGAATTAAAAGAGGACAAAATGACGGATCTCGGTGTGTTTGAAAAAGTATAATGATTTTAGAGCAGACGGGCAGCCTCAAAACTTCTCAATAAATTTAACGTTGATATGTCAAAAAAGGGATTCTCTTTGATTTGAAATATCCAACAATTCATTTATTTACTGTCGATTATATCTGCAGTTTTTATTGTGGACTAGGACATTTTTCACTAAAGTTGACATAGTTGGCCACTATGATCGCGTCCTTCACTTTTGGTTTTCCTAATGTGATTTTTAGATGTGGCTTACAGCAACATTGTTAGTGCTTCTAATTTTGATAATAAGATTTCTACACACTTAAATTCTTCGATAATTCACGTCTGAGTTATGCAAAGATTATCTTTTTAGTCCGCTGCACCAGGGCAACAGTTCGTACCTCGTGAGATCGTCACACCACCGCCCCCTCCACCAATCAATATCCCAACTGATGTTCAGAATCAGTTGATTAAATTCTTTGGCTTGGACAGTTTTGGTATTCCAGGACTCACCGGCAATCATCCAAATGGTTTTGCGGGAGCCATTCAGGTTCATTTGATGTTGTTTGCAATCTTGTTCTCAGTTTTCAGCAGAAAATTGTTACCGTTTTGTCGAAAATATTCCTTTGAAAAAAAGCAGAACTCTGAAAGTTCCTCGCTTAGGTACATTATTTCTTGAACGCTTTTTCAGGAATTGCGAGCAGCTGGCTTCCCAGTGCAAGGATTACCATTCGAACATGCAACCGGCGGTGCTGCGCCACAGGCGCCGCAATCTGGTCTCTTTTACGTCCTTCCATTTCTTTAATTTCTGAGGCAGATTTTGTTGTCACTTACGCCTTTGTAATAAGTGACCACTTTTTCGACTATACAGTATTGCCGAAATTGAAAACTCTGATAAGAAGCCTGAATGAGGAGTTAAAGTTCCCATTGTTTGGACGGATGGGCCTAAACCTTTGACTAATCGGCCGAATATTGACTGATCATCGACAATAATCACAAACAGTGGGGCATCGAAACTTTAATACTAGAATGAGGATCAGCAAAATGAGTCATTAAAATGTATTTGAAAAGGACTCACATTAACCTGCACTGGTTCTCAGTGAAGTAGATTACAACGATGCAACAACGTCATCGCGGAATAGAATTTTGACGTGATGTATGCATCAATTTCAGACGTTCTCACGCAAGCAAATCCAGCATTCGGTAACCAGCTTAACCAATTGTATAATGAGGCAAGCGGACCGACCAGTTATCATGGAGCAGGCAATGTACCCCTTCCAGAAGCAACTCCTGGCGAAAATGGACTAATTGGGCTGCTTTCCAGCTCTATTAAGAAGCTTGTACAAGATTGTTAGTTTTCTTCTTTACCGGATAGTGGTATTCTCTCACATTAGATTTCGGCGTAGAATTTCGAGAACTCCATTTATGCAAATTTCATTAGGATAATATTAGAAGTGAAGCGTAAGAATCCACTTCCAGACTATTGCGGGTTTTTTAAAATGTACATCCTCAGTGTCCCATTTGCGGATATTGCATTTTGAATATCCTGTTTGCAATAAATTCAAAAAAAAACCAATTCTTAGCTGGCGTCGCTGATGCGATCTCGTCGGGTATCCCGACTGTACTCGGAACTCGATCATCGGACGGCGTCGCATCGCACTCAACAGATGCTGAGTCACTCTCGGCGGACGCAGCAGCACAGTCACCATCAGGTAGTGGCATCCGTAGGCAGCCAAGTGCCACACAGAGGGCGCTATCAGGAATAGCGGCTGCACTTGGAGCTGGCGGCAATGGGCCAACTCATGCTGGCTTGCCGCGTATTCCGGGCATTCCTCTCCTCCCAGGCGGTATACCTAGAAACGCTCAAGGTCAGATCGATGTCGTCCAACTCATCGGTACGCTTTTTCAATTTTCCAAGATAAGATTCAAGCCCATAGGCGATAGCTTTTCAAGTATGCTGAAGCTGAATTGATAGTCCTTCGCTCGATGGTTCGTTGTTCACTAATGACCACATTTGCAATTTCTTGTGTCTCTCCTCCCCCCCTCTCCCCCGCTTCCTCAGGTGCATTCTCAACTGTGAAAGAGGATTCCTCGCAGGGTGTCTTTTTATACTGGAGCTAAGGATCCGAAATAACGGCCTAGATGGCCAGTGAGGTTTGCGTTTCGTCCAGAGCCGACCGTAATAGTTTTTTAAGGATGTTGAAACGGTTTATAGGATCGATAACACGACGTATCTCTAACGGAACGACGATTGCTGATGTATTGCCACCAGAACAGCTTCAGACACTTGCTGACAACGTAACTGATGCCTTGTTGCCGTCGACACCAGAGAACTTCGACTTGCACAAGTTCATGGGCCGATGGTTCGAAGGAATCAATAGTCCACGTGCTACCGAACAAAGATGCGTCGTTCATCACTGTGAGGCGTATTTTGTTACTTCTAGAATGTTTTCCAGCATCCCTTTTTATCTTTTATGTATACCATCGGCAAGTGCAGGGAACCCTGTATTTAACCTCGAATTTAAATTTTTAAATTGGTCTGTTGAAGGAATCTACCGCTTTGGAGTAGTAGTGATGAGGAGAGGTTTTTGGAGAACAAAAAGTTAGTAAAGATAGAACAGAAATGAATAATTGCATATAGCATTTGGAATCCTGATTCAAGCATTTGTAATGAGAAGAGCAAAAATTTGTGGAGATATTGTTGCAGATGGTGGCCTAACGAAGAACGATAAGACAGCCACATTTACGGCGTTAAAAATTTACCGCGAGGGCAGTGAATTTGGACCCGTACGCTATTCAATTGGTTATGCGTTCCGAGGTGGCAACAAAGATACGATGCTTCAGTTACACAGCTCGGAAACTTCTGACGCACAACCATGTTAGTACTTTTGTTTTATTCTCTTATATCTATCTTTCTTGTCATATTTTATATATTTTTACGGTTAGATCAAGTATTTTGTCATCGATGACCAGATATCGAGAAAAGCAAGAGCAATCTTTTTTTCAGCGAAATTCTGAATGTTAGCCTAGTTAAAATATTTCAAATTTTGAAGATCGAAATCATTCTCATATTTCAGTCTGGATTTACAAGCTTGGCCCAGAAGGAAAAGACCCGTTCGGCAATGCTCAGTACGAATGGGCAGTGGTGTCGAACTGGGTGAAGTATCCGGTGACAGTGCTCGTTCGTGATCCGGACACCTTCAAAGCAAAATACGAAGTTGAGGTATTACGATGGTTGGAAGATCAAGGTTTCATAAACGGCTTTATTCGTGCTTTCAATATGCTGCAGCCGGCCAGTTATAGCTCATGTCAATATGCCGACAGCACGTTCGAGGTATTCGGCCCAAGCAAACGTCTTACATAAGTGTTTCTGCTCATCTTGTTTTCAAATATTGCACATTCCAGTGTTTGTTTATAGAAAGACGAGTGAAATATTCCATTATTGTATGAATGTGATAAATATGCTCACCTATTGCATTTTCGTAACGCATTGAAGTAATAAATCTAATCACTGAGCATGCTGCCTCAAACGAAATATGGCAATGTGACGAATCTGCTTATTGGCAGCAAAATGAGTGTCATGAATATAATATTGACATCGCATCCAAAAACGATGATATATAGGCAGGAAATGGAAAAAAAGGAGTGCTGAAATGAAAGCCGTTCGTATCGGAAAATGGAGCATAAAAATGATAGACAACATAGATGGATTCATCAATAGGTGGGACGATTGGGAAAGTGGCGTAAGGTCAGTGTTTCAAGGTCTCATTTTGAGACCACAGAGAAAGGGCGTAGATGCAGGGGTCAATAACCGAGGGGTAGCGAACAATCGCCGTTTGCGCTTTCGAATCAGTGGTTCACAGCACACGATGCAAGCCGCTCTTCTCCTTCTAGCTCTTGCCAATGGCGTTGCTGCGATCGGTGAAAATCCGGTAAGCCCTCACATTTGCGTATTCTTAACTGGCTCTGCCTACTCATCAGCTTTCTCGATTAGTAAGAATGTTTTATAATTTTAAAACATATTTTGCATGCCTACTTCACTAGACACCTTATGTATTTACGATATTGCAGTGAGGGATTCAAACTAATCGCAAAAGTCCTTAAATAGCCATTGTATACAGACGTAATCTGCGATAGTAGTTGAAAGCCATCAGTTTACCGCATCTTAAGCTGTATTTACTTGAAGCGTAAAGTTGCGAATGAGTCACTTATTTTCTGCAGCTGGTACGTCAAAATATGCACTTTCAATGTTCATTATGTAGTAGCAGAGTTAAAACACAAATGTGCAATATACAATAGGATGTTAAGATTCTTTTGGCTTTCACTTTGAAGCAATAATAGTCTAGCCAAAACGATTTTTCGTAGCCAAATTGTTTTCTTTGGCCATTACTGCTTGAAATTCTAAGGTTTTCGCTCGTTCATAATAGATTTTCTAATATCTATTAAGCGGTAGCTACTCGCCTAAAAATTCGATGAGTTGTGCAGTTAATTCATGCAACAATATGCGTTAATCGGCCATATGCCTGTGTCGCACAAAGATAAGTGGTAGACTTCTGTGAATGAGGGCTGGAAAATTTAGAAAATATTTCAGAGCTCAAGTTTCTTAAGCACATATATATGTTTTATAATTTCGAGAAAGTTTCTTCGATAAACGAACATCGATAAACATCATGAATAAATTCAATGGAAAATAGATGCAAAGTTATTCAAAATTGGTGATTGTGAAAATGCGAAACAAACGTTAGAACAAATCTTTGTTCAAGCTGTGGCGATCACTAAGCATAAACAATTCTTGAAGATCCTGAAATTGCATTTCTCGCCTCGCAAATGACTTCTAAATTATGCTGCTTGGTACATGTATCCCAGTTACATGCTTGGTTATACCTCGTTTCTCAAGTTTTTTTGTCTAAAAAATGATGCAAGAGCATAAATTTGCATTTTTTTTTTAAACGATCGCTCTCTGTTCAGTTTATAGAAGCATTTGCACCACATCTGCGCAATTATGATGATGGTGCTTCTGTTGTATGATTTTGAAGTATGCTATAATGTCGTTGGTTGTAACGTTAGTCGAATTAGATCGCTATACCCTTTCCCTAACCAGCCATTCAGAAAATGCAATTAATATAATTTATTACAGTTTTAATTTCAGTTCTATCCCGTCGCACAGACGAGGTTTCACGAATATATGCATATGCTTCATAGAGAATCAATGCTAAAAATCGCTACAACGTTACTGGCACAATAACGTTGTAGTTTTGTGCTTTTGACAAATAATTTTTTGTCAGTGGTACCATCTTCTCATGGAGTTGAAAGTAGTGTGGAAGTGAGATCATTACTATAGGCAAAACGAAATCCAAGAAATTTATTCTGCTGGATGTGGCAGCAGTTTTTGTTTCATTGCAAACTGATGTCAAAGAAGATGGTTACAATAATTTTATTCTATCAAATGCGGCATTTTAACTACAAAGTGTGGAGAAGTTTCCTACATATGGGAAAAATTCGGGACGAAAGAATCGATTTAAAAGATATTAACTAAAATAATTCACATCAACACATAAGAAATGAACGGCCGCTAAAGACGAAAGCACATTTGCCGCATATTTCAATTTAAGTGAAACCTAGTAATTAAGGTGCAACCATTATCCACTAGCAAAATGAGTCCGTAATCCGCTGCACCGAATCAATTTCGTGATATGTTGGCTTACTAACGTTGGAAAACTCATGAAGATTCCTCAGTAAAAGTGATAGTTTGCTTAAATATCAACCTACTCCTTTTTGGCCGCCAGAATCTATTTGCATCGGAGAGTTTTGCCGCCTAAACGAACTAAAATAGCGCAACGCTTACGAAAAAACTCCAAATGAAGAGGTGTCAACGTGAGGTTACCTAAAATACAGGGCAAACGAAAGACATTTGATGAGACTCGTCGTTAAAGAACATATTTCTTTGATAGTTCCACCCTCTCTCTTAACCTTCTCACCTTTACGCAAATCCCCGACAGTCTACGTTCGTTTAGAGAGATGCAGACACCAGAAACTTCCTTTTATAAATGAATTGTCACCTCAAGCATAGTCCCGTCTCTGCTATAATCTAACTGACACACTGAATTCGGAAGACTGCCAGCAAGTTTGAGGTGCACGAAATATTTTAACAATCCATAAACGAGCATATGTCCAAAACGAACGCATTCACTGATATTCCATTCTACTTTTCTCTAGAATATACGTCCGCTTTCAAATGTGCAAGTGACATTCTTTTCTCTTCCCATATGCCTCTCAGATATACGCCTGTCTTGTAAACTTTACAGGCTATGCGCCTCACAGCTTAAAAAGTGGGCAGTGCGGTATGACGAACTAATGCAACTTCTAAGAAAACGCGCTCGTCAATGAGAAGTTCAAATAAATTAGTAAAAATTATTTCTGTCGCGACCACCCACGAAGACTGCCTGCATCTCTTGCCACTGCAACACCTCTCGCTAAATAGGAATTCGACGAGTGCATATCCGGCCGATAATGTCACGTACCCGCTGAGTTCAGATTTGTAAAGCAATTCATTTTGAATTACTCACCACATACTCTTAAAATGATGGCAGACAACAACCATACTAAAACAACTGCAGAATAAATTAGTTTCAATCTTCGATTGCCCAATGTAATATTTCTAAGATTATGATATATTCACTTCGTCATTTGACTGTTCGTTGCACGTGACCATAGTTATCATATTTCGTATAGAAAGTGCAACTCTTGGTCTACCTGCTGTAAGGGGGAATGGAACTAAGGTCCTCTTAACCTCTTTCGCACTGCTCAGCCGGGATAGCTGACTGCACAAACAATGTTGAAAAGATCATTTAGCGAAAAAGCTATGCTAAACGCACACAAACTTTTTTTTTATTTATAGAATTTTTTGTTGCATTTTCAAATTATTTAAGAGCTTTCTTCGTTTGAATAAATCACATGTCTTAGCGATCAATGATGTGTATCTGTGAATCATTCTTGCAAATCATAAAATCAATTTGCATATTGCTCCAGTAAATAAGATTAATTACGTGAGTTCAATGCGTTCTAGATGGATATCAATGCATTGGCTGGTATCATTGGTGGGATTGGGAATATGCTAAAGAACAATGTCGAAACGATCAATATCCCTTCGAAGCAAATCATGGGCCGCTGGTTTCAGGTAATTCACAAGCTACCTTCATCGTAGAAATCCCATATCAGCTCTATTTCACTCGTTCTCCTCTGACAAACAAATATGATTGCACGCTTTGTCTGCCAACTTTCTCCCAAAAAACTTTTGCTCATCTATTTCCTAAAAAGCGTTCGCAGAACTGAATTTGACTTAGTCTCAGCATTCAAGTTAATTTAATGCATTCAGTAGTGTTGAGTATTTTTTTGTTGAGTATTTTTATCTCTTCATTTTCCTTAAATACTTCTACAAATGAGGATAGCCAATTAGATGGAATGCAAATATCCTGTAGACAATGAAATTTCAGATGTACAAGGCTGCAATTAACTTCGACGTCTTCCGCACTGAAATGTTCTGTCATGTCGCCTATTGTAAGCTTGTTTTCATTACATATTCAGAAGTCGATTGCTGTCGAGTGCTGAATGTATTGTTGTATAGCTGTGATGTTTGAATCTATTCAGCAAATAAAACAATGGAATGGTTTTTAGTGTAATTGACTATTGTGAAAATTACATGCGCAGATGTTTGCGCTTTATTTATTCACCAGAGCACTCATATCTCTTTAAAAGATAACAAATAAGAAACTAGTTTCTTAGATATCACTGATGAGCTGAGCAGTATGTGACCTTATTCTCTTCTTGTACGGGTTAACTTCGCCATGAATTTTCACAGCGACCTGCACCATTTGTGCATGAAGGTAGACGATCATTATAATATGTTATGAACACTTTACAGCTCAACTTTTCAATAGTTGTTTCACTGCCAGGTTTCGTACTGAAAGGCGAAGAAAGAAACTGCTACAAAAATTGTGTTAGCAAAAAGATAAAAAAATTTATGACGGTGATTTTTTGAGACAAACCAGTAATTTCACAGGCTTAAAATCTGAATGCAATCTTTTCGTTTTTTTCCTTTAATGCATGTAACTGTTTGGTGTCCGTCAAATGTTTCAGTGAAACCAAATGCGGTGATGGGTGAAGATGGTTTTTCGATGGAAGAGGCCTATAGAGTGGTCTCGAAGAGTGGACCAATCGAAACATACAAAAGAGATTTAAATAAGGTCGGCCCTGGACAGTATTGGATGTACACCGAAGAGTATTTCTACCCGAGACAATGTTGGTTGATCTCATCCTATATCCGATATATCCATTCATTGTTTATCAGTTCCTGCATCGAGGATGCAATTCTATTCTGAATTTTTTTGTCTTTAATATAAACTTTTCCGAAGCCGTCAAAAAGCGCTTTCAATGAAGTTTGCTGACTAATCCATTTAAAGTGCTCATATTTGCAGTCTATATTGTAAAAGTTGGACCCAACTATAGAAACGACACCGATGAAGAACCGGAAAAACCTTATGAGTATATGATCGTCACGGATGCCAGCAGACTGGCGCTTATGGTATTTGCCAGGGACCCACTAACATTCTTCCAGGTAAAAAAACATGGTGACTGAAAGCAACATGATATTTGTTTCCATAATGACGAAAGTAACACCCGTCACCCTTTTGTGTGAGCATCCGACTAGAAATTCTCACATTTCTTTAAACTCGCGACAGTCGAAAGTATTAAATTGTGTAATAGTACAAGGTTCACATTTTATGCCTTCATTAAAGAATCCTCCTAAATATATCTTTTTTGAATACCGAGAACTGGTCGACACCCATATTGGAATTCATCGTTGTGGTCAAGGCCAACCGCTCAACTTTCGAAGTTTAGTTTGAGGCGAAGCGTTTTGAGAGAATTGCGGCGCACTCAACTGGAGCTGTTCAATGACATGAAGTGTACAACTCCATGGCGTGTGTTTCTCTTTGATGTAACTAGTATTTAGAAGTACAACAAGGAAGTTGTTGATTACCTGGAAAAGGCTGGATTTGGAGGTCGCGTTTTCTGGAATTCGCCACGACCGATCTATCAAGGACCGGACTGCGAATGGCCATCAGAGAAAGAAGTATTTGCACGCAGGTATGTCACTGCGCTGACCATTTTAGCGCTGATGGCTTTCAGTTTTCACTGCAAATCCCTGACTTTGGACACTTCATTGATCTGACATGTGCTTTTGGAAAGTTTTTAGCTGGTTAAGCGCATTTTTTATGAAGAAATTTTTGAACAATGCAAATTTTTAGAAACCAATTTTGGGAAAACTTATATTTGAAGCAATATGCTCTTCCTGATGAGTTCCTATGATCTTCTTCTCAAATGCTTGTTTCCGAAACCTTGTCCATCGACCAACCTTTCATCAACTGGCAAACCATCGACTAAATAGCCATCCACTTCTTCAACTGCCGTCCACCTCATTGACCACTGCCAAAAAGAAAATAGCTTTTGGTCACTTCCCACGTCACTGCATGAATGTAAGATTAAAAACGCTATAAAATACTGCTTGACTTCTGCGAGTGACCAACAGTTCCCTTTTATAGGCAAATTTTCTAAACATTGCAGGGTTCTGAGAAACCGGGAAGAAGCGCAGAGGACGAAAAACGAAACGTCGCCATCGAGGGCCGGTGGTGCAATCGTCGAAATGATTCAGAACCCGCAGCTGGCACTGCAGAAACTTGTCCAGGGGCACTGACCCCGTTTGCTCGCTCTGTCTCACCTATATATTGCGCACCGTGTGTTGATTGCGTATGTGCGTATGTGTGCGTGTGTATGTACGAAATAAACGTGGTGTCATAAAGGCCGTTGGCCCAGTGCGCCGATTTCGCCCTGAACCTTTCTTTGCGATCAACTCATCGTTGCGACAATCGGTTAGGGATCAGTGCTTGGGCATGGCCCATTCGATGCTGCTCTTGTTGTTCGCCGGCTGCTACGGCTCAAGTTGGCTTTCATTAGCGTTGGCACAGCTTGATGCGTTTGCGCTACCACAAGCGCCTCGTTACGCGCCCAAGCCCACTGTACCACCCGAATATAAGTCGTTCTTCGAGCTGGATGGACATGCCCGCGAGCTAGTCGACACACTAATAGGACCTCGTCCTGGTGGTTTCTTCCCTGAGAAAAGCTTCGAAATCGCTCGTCCTGTTGCGGCGCCATCACCTTCAAACGGTGGCGCCATCGGCGAAGTGGAACGTACTCTGGAACAATTTTTTTCTGCCCAGTCTAATCCCTCTGAGCAAAACTTCCAGTTACCTCCAGGTTTCAATCAGGGATTCTCGCTGGTTAATGGCAATAATGCTATTACCTCATTTTCTCATAGCAAAAAACCCGTGGTACGTGCTTAATCACTTTGTCATCACTCAATTATTCAGCTATAAAAACTACGGGCAAAAAAAGGAGAATCGACCCAGTCAGGGCTTTTTGCTGTTGTTAAATGATGGACGACACATTGATAACCTCCACTGATCCTTTCTCATATCGATAAGCTTTTACGTACAGCATAGAATTGATAGCTTGAAATTTGATCATCGTTTTAATATTGAACAATATCTTTCGTGTTAAGCTCAAGCGTTGGTTATAAATGAACGAATCTACGTGTTTTTGAATATGCTGCTTTCTGAAAATATCAATGCTACCTTCTGACTTCTGATTGCGGTCTCATTATGCAGTCGTGGTGATAGCGTCATTCATCCATTGAGTGGTTCCACAACTAAAATACGTTTGCATAATAAGCCATTCAAATCCCTATGCGATTGCCTTCTGATGCAACGTTTTTTTCATCTTACTCTGTGAATCAGGTTTTACCTGCACTATTCTAAGAAATAGTTGTTAAATATTATTAAAAGGAACGCATATTTAGTGATTTAGAAATGTGTTGATACTCTTCGTTGTGCATTTACGCTTCACTGACTGCTCGTAGTCACTCATGATGAGCTATGCGCCCTGTAACAGCACACTGATCGCCGTTCATCATTAAAACACAATTGTTTAATCTACTGCCGCATAAGAGTGGACATACTCATGGCTTTCCACTCTGTCAACAGACAGTTAACCAATAAGAAGAGCATTCTGGAACTGCACCTTCCTAATTTGTTGAAAGTACTTATGTAATCGATAATTCCAGTCGACTTCTGTAGACGAGGAGGTAGAAGGATCTGGTATGGATGTGCCTCAGTCTTCAATTCGCGGCATCCCTAATGTTTTTCCTGATCTTGCGAAGCCACCTATCGCGCTCCAACAGCCTCATCAACGACCCATTCTATCCAGCCAGGTAACCAATCGAATCATTTGAAGAGATTGCATCTTACTGAAAGCAAATATCTCATAATTATACCAGAATGTGGCAGCAGTTTAACTTTGAATAAACCACTTTGTATTAGTTCCAAACCTTGAGACTCGACCTCCACCTGAAGCAGTTCATGAAAAATAGTCGAGCATTTGCATTTAAAAGAACTAATGAAACTCCGATGGAACGGAGATAAGTAGAAAAAAATTCCAGTCCTGTAAAATTCATCCATTTCAAATCATATTTATGTCCAGGTGCCCGAAGTACCGAAGTTTCAACTTCGACCTGAGGTGCCGGAGGGGGGTTTTGCTCCACCAGACGTTCGACGAGCGCCCGCATCTGTTGGAGAAACCGAATCTGCGCCAGAAAGCGATGAGGTGTGAACAATAATTATTATTTACATCTAAGCAATGTGTTCTTTTTTGTGCTTTCCTGGATCTTGTTTATGTTAGTGTTATTGAACTAGTATATTAATGTGCTGACATTCCTTGAATCTCTTAAACGTATTTGACTTTCTGGATGATATCTAATATAAGCATTTTTAGTACGGAGCGCTGACGGACGAAAATTCATCCGGTGGAGGTCTTATTGGGACAATAATAAACCTAATTGGACTAAACGCAAAGAAGAAGCAGAACGCAGAGGCAGCATCACCTAGTAGTCTCGGAAAAGCGGTTGGCAATTTGATCGGTGGTGCAAACAGCCCTATACCAGGGAAAAGTATGATTTCGAATGTGCTGTACAAGGCGCTTACCAGCGGATCAATTCTGGTAGGCATATGGTCGAATTGTTTATTTATTTATTTATTTATTTTACACTGGCAAAGGCGACAGCGAATACACAGTGGGAACAAGAATGAGGAGAAACAAACAGAAATCTGTACAGCGAGACTTCTGATGAAATATAGGGTGCAGAATGGAGTTTTCACGGAGTAATTTAATGCCATTTTCACTCTCAAATAACCTTAGAACAACGACTGTTCAACCGTTGATTTTTTCGCGCGTATACTACTGACATACGAATGATATACGATTTCACGTATTGGCGAGCCAAATTTTGTGAAGTTCTCGCGCAGTGATAATTGAATGCTACTTTAGTCATCGTTGCTTGCCGATTACTTAACTCGGTTTGCCACTGTTACAATAAGTTTCCATGACGTCACTGACCGTAAGTTCAAAACAAGCGAGAAGGGCACCAGAGAAGCCATCACAGTATCTCTGCTCCATGCAGTTTATATCAGTAGACCAACCGGTTCCATGTAAATTTAAAAAGCATTGGTGCACTATTTAGTAATATTTCTTTCTGCATACCAATCACTAAAACAATACCAACATGGATGAGAAGCATTCGACTGCTTGGCACAAAATTATTTGACTCATTTGGGATATGAGCTTTAAAGGTGGTGATGGTCAAGGCTACTCTCTTGTTCACTTATTTCCTAACAAAGTGGTTGAGAAATTCGCTCGGGGAAGCACATGAACGCTTGCAATCGTTGAGTAGTCATTCTTATCCCACTTTCTAATGCTAGCATGTATCAGTCGAGACTTGCGCTGATGTGTATGCATTTTTTAGCGCAACTACTTATAACGTCTCATGCTTATGCTTTTGTTATTTAGGGTAATAGTACAGACGACCACAACGGTACGCTACCACTCGTATTGACGCCCGCACAGAAGTCCGCCATCGGAGAGAACCTCGAGATGATTCAGAATCTCATAACACAACCGTCATCTCCGCTTTGTAATCCGAAGCCAGTGCCTGTAGATGAGTTTGACGTTGACGCGTTTATGGGACAGTGGTATCAGGTAAATAGCTCGTTTCCATAATACAACTAAAAAAATGCTTTCTACGCTACGAGAGTTGCATTACTAAGATTTTTCTTCTAGAGAAAACAGTTTAACTTGTGTGATCCGCCTTCAGTTAGCAGTGGAATTTAATGAATATTTATTTGCTTAAGGAGCATGAATGTAGAGCTGTATTTCAAGTGCTGGTGACTACTGAATGAGAAATCATTGAAGGTGATGTACAGTCCACCACTGTCGTCGGGTCCATGCAGTATGGTGGCATACAAGAAACTCGCTGACGTCAATGACGGTGGAGTTGGAACAATATTCGAAATCTTTGAATACACTACCGATGGTACACCTTATACCAAGCCACGAATCAGCTCTGGATATGCAATTCTTAAGCAGGCTGGGGAACTCATCTATCGAACGACAAGTTATCAGGAAGACGTTAATGGTAACCAGTATTTTTCGTATTAGCAACTCATGCTAGAGGGTTGACCTTTTAAGAGTGTAACTTGAAAGTTTCGTCTTTTGATTCTGCCTTTAGATTATAACACCTGAGAGCTGTATTAAGTAATGTAACCTTTTAACAACAATTCCGCCAATCCTATTTGTTTTTGAAGGGAAACGTTTACTTTTGTGTCCCTAATTTCTCGGAAGTCGATATGAGTGAATCAATAAAGTGGCACAGACGTTTGTAACGCTCTGTTTGTTGAGCACTAGATAATACGTATCAGCCGGAATATTTCAGTGCATGTCATTCATGTTGGACCATTGGATGCGAATGGCGAGTACAGTTTTGCGATAATGTCCACCAACTGTAATTATCCTCTCTATGTGTTCGCTCGTGACCCCGTTATTTACAAACAGGTGAGCAATCATATACCCTGCTTGGCGCCCATTTCGCGATCATATGGCTGTTCCCCCACAACATCAAACCCACTACAGCAATATCTAATTATTAGGACACACACACACATAAATATATTATAAAAATTGTGAGAGAAACAATAAAAAAACTGCAAAGGAGCAGCATCTATATAAAATTTTTATTCGCAGTATTTAAGATCTTTTATTGGGATCCGTTCCATCTGTGTTGTTCTTAACGCTTTTCTTTCCATTCCTGAAGTTAGTACGCTCACTTTTCAACGATAAATATCGCTTTTCTACTTTTAATAAAGCGTAAATAACAAATAATGTAACCTCCAATCAACGTCGAACAATTTTGATTGTCCGCATGGAAGTCGTTCCTTTTCGACGCACCAATCCGATCCATTATACCACATTTTTAGTGTCGTCGTTTTTATAGTTTAAGAATTCAAAAAAGACCATTAGAGAAATTGATTAAATAGTGGCAAACAGAATAAAAAGAACAAATGGGAAATATAGCGTTGTTTTACATGAAGCAATCTTTATATGCGATTTATAAATAGTTTCATAATGATGATAGATTTTCAGCGTTACGAGGCGATGGTTAATCAGATTTTGGAGGAAAAGAGTCTTATTAATGGATTTTCTCGTTTGCTGAATATCATCTCATCAGTTGATAATACAATTTGCACGTTTCCTCCTTCATTGTTTAATATTCAGGGCTAATGTTAAGTGAAACTCACTAACCAGAGCGGGTGCGCCTCATTCACATATTCGATCATGCTAAAAGTAGTTAGTCGAACTCATTCTTGAAATTGAGCATTTTTGAAGTAATTTGATAATATCTATAAAACATTAATATATGATGAAAAATTAGCTGATGCAGTCGTTGTGGATCGATAGTAACATGTGATATAGCCCCCTCAGTTCCATTTATCTCTTCTTCACTTCATGCTTTCATAATTGTGAGATCAGGCCGAAAATAAGTGCATTAGTTTTGTATATAGCGTTGTTGAATGTTTTTGCTTGGAAAAGCAATCGCCTGTAATGAAATGAATATTACTTAACATTTTTGCCATTGTAGTTCTTCAACCTCTTCGTCGATGAAAATGAATCGAATTAAGTATAGTTTGCGAGAAAATAGACATATTTATTTGCTTATGCGCTACTACCTATATAGGTGCTATTAAATACACATTGCTTTTAAAAAGTTCGAGTCGATCGAGTTTCAGGTGTTATACCCGAAAAAGTATGACGTTCATAATTTATGATATACTTTATTATGAAAACCTATTAACAGGTAATGAAATATTCATGGAGAAGGAATGTGTGTGCAATGGTGAAGAGTTGGAAGACCAGTCATTAACCATATGCCACCGGTTATTTTCCTTTTTGTAGTGCATAATAAATGAAGCTCTCCTCGTTATTGATCCAAATGTATAAAATCTCTCGTAAATTATCACTCTTAAGACAATCCACATGTGTGCTCTATTGTTCATGTTTTATTTTATTTTTTCTGATGTTTTTCGAATGATAAATTATTTAATTCTGTTAATGATAGTATAACACAACAAGCTCAACATCTTGACCATTGAAATATTTCTGTGCAATATTTCGACTGATTAAGCCATCCAAAATTTAGCGGTCACAGAAAGTAAAGCTTACAAAGCGAAAGAAGTTCAAAGAAAGCATCTTTATGAGGCAATGAGTTATCGAAAAAGAGAAAGTATATTCATAGGCTATAGATAAGGGCTGAGTATATACGGAAAGATCTGCGACCATGAAAAATTGTCAGCTTTAAGGCTTCTATGACTATTCTCATCGAATATCAACTGTTATTGCAAAAGGGGAAAAACATTTGTTTTGCGATGCAGTATTAACGGATACTCATTGTGGGATATATTGCGACCGAAAAGGTTTATTTCTTCAATACTCTAGGCATATCATTTATTTAATCACCTTATAAAGGGGGAACACCTCTTGATTTTTGCCTATCACATTTGTATAGATATTTTTAGAAGGTAATTACAAAAGAAAATTTAGAAATGCAAATCTTCAGAAATAATTCGGCAATATTTCGAAAGGTTTAAGGCATTAATGTAATAACCCGCAAATTATGGAATTGAGAAGTCTGAGCCCTTATATCGATGTGTCCAATTAGGGCATCTAAATAGGTCGGTACATTCACTATCGTCAAATACAGATCGAATGATTGCGTTTTTCAAAAACTGTTTATGCACAAGTATGCATTGTACAAGTACTCTTTATGCAAAGAATCTTGGCACTATGAAGCTTTTGACACTAGAAAGCTGCTCGTCAGGCTCATTGAGGAAGGTCTAATTGAGGCATTTATACCTTATCTGTGAAAATCATTCGATGAAAAATTTCTGAACACTCGCAAAGAGTTAAAAATTTGTATCAGTGACCCTTGTTTTATAGCCAGAAGCAGGCTCTCGACTCGCTTTACTCTAGCCTTTCGCTTTTAATACAGGTGACTCTTCTCTATGGAAGCAGCTGAGGTGCATGAATTTTATGAACAAAGCTAAGTGTGGAAGCGCCAGTCATCCAGTCTTTGATTTATCTGAATGAAATTTCAGATATTCCAGTGAGAAATATCGAAATGTCTTATTTTCTCGCCCATCGCAAAAAAAAAGAATCAACAAAAGAAATCGATCAAACAAATAAAACACAAAATTATTCAAAACTACCTCGTTTAAAATTGATAATAAGTATGTGCGCTAAGGGGATTTGTTCCAATATTGGAAAATTTTCATGCAGAATTCGAAATTTGCATAAGAAATTTTACGAGTTGTTCGACAAAATGCGTCAATTCACGCTGACCTATTTAAAATTAGAACGCACAGCAATTCGACCTTGCACTGAGCAGAATATTCTAACGTTATAAATTCCTTAACAACGCATCACATTAGTCGAATTTTTCAACGCATATCAACTTGAAACGATATAATTTATTCATCATAGACGATTGCTCATATTCAAACGTCTTTAAGAGTGGTGATCGATTTTCCATATTATAGTTGCAATGTTCACTCAAACGTTCTTTGTTCCAACACCCATCAAAGCAATATTTTAGTTACAATATTACAATTTAGTTGCACTGCTGCAGTGTTCTATTAGTTGAGTGTAACTTGGCTGTGCAACTGTCAGCCTCAAATTTGCATAAAACATAATAAATTGTCAAAACAGTGAAAAACTGCAAAAAAAAAAAAACTAAATGGGATTGCGTTGTAATATGCGCTATTATACGTAAATTTTAAATGACATAGAATTTCTATTGCTAATTTATGTATATTTTTCATTTATCAACATTTCGACTGTTCGATCGTTTGATTCGTCGCACTGTTTACTGTTAATAAATAAGCGAGTAGCACAGTTGGATAAGGAGGAGCATAACTACTCTTGTAAGGAAGCGTGAAAGAATAATAATTCTAGGCGAATAACTAAATAGACTTTTCTTTTTGATAACATTTCATAGATTCCATTCTCTATGTGCTTTCCACTGTTAGTGCAATTATAGTTGCCACCATTTGTGGGAAGAGATCAGAAAAGAACGTTTCGACGGAAGGATAGCTAGCTGTTCGTTTTCCTCTTTAAAAAAACAATGATAATGCTTCAATAGGCTTCATTCGAAGATTGTCAGTGAATATAAACGTTAGCAAAGAGCAACAATTTCCCGAAATTCTCAAATTTCTTTCTTAATTTTTTGGCTGTGATCATCCATTCCAAGGTTATCCACTTCGATGAGCAATCTTGTTTTTCTGTGTTAGAAATAGAGCTAAAATATTGAGGATTGCTCCTCAAAAATCACTGAATAACTTGACTATTTTGACGTTCTATTCCAAATATCGATAAACTTTGGTGTTGATTTCGTTACAGGTGTTCATTTTGCATCCTTATGTCTTGTGTAATTTTCCGAGTTTTCGTTAAATCACTAAGATAAAACGAGCCGATGAGGAGTCGATTGATTTCGCAAATGTATTAAACGGTAGCAAAAAAATTTCTTTCAATGAAAAGGAATCGAAATTTCAGGTGTTCATAACCTATTGAGAGGTTTATAAATCAAGATGAAACTTAAGGCACACGCCGGTAAATATGCTGATAAGACGCTGCTAGCAAAAATGAGTTATTGTCGAAGATTTTTAGGCAAACCAGCACGATATACGTGCTAGTTTGCCTAAAAATTTCACTGACAACGCATTGGTCAACTCACCCGAAAATTCCGCTCAGGAATGAGATCGAAGCGAAAATTTCGATCAAACGTTTCATGAAAGAATGCTAAGTCTATGTGTGGTTCGTCTAAGAAATGCCGCATCGAAGCGAAATTTTGAATGCATATATATATATATATATATATATATATATATATATATATATATATATATATATATATATATATATATATATATATATATATATATATATATATATATATATATATATATAGATTTTATTACGTCGTTGCGCGTTCTCATGCACTTCCAACCCGCCTACACAATAACAAATCAAATGTAATTACTTATTCTTGCATGTTCCACGTCCAGTAGTTTGCAATGTAGCTTAATGACAAAAATTTATACAGCGGAAAGCAACGCAGTTTGTCAGAATTTCAGGTGGGTGTCATTTTCTTAAGGAGCAAAAGAAATAGGGATAATAACTCATAGCAGTTGTATCAATGAGACTGTACTTTTGCCGCTCACTAGTGAAAGGTGAACAATTAGCACTAAAAGATCCAATGACCTTAATGAGGAAAGTATCTAAACAAAGTACAACAATCATTCATTATTGGGGAAAGTCTCGTCGAAATGACCCAAAAAGTCGGCGATTACGATTTCGCCGTCAACCGAAAATAACAGCTACAATTATCGAAAGGGACAAAAAAAGCCACCAGGTTCGCTTTCGAACATTTGCACTTTATTCAGATTGAGAGGGATGGATTTTTTAGAAACTGATATCAAATGAAACCATTGCATAGCTCATTAGCTATATTTTGAATAAGTTTATCTCTAGATACTTTGAAATCAGCCTGATTGTCAAATCTTTCCAGGTTTTTCCAAATTTTCTTGAGCAGATTCTCAGCTATATAAATTCAGAGTTTTAAAAAACCCGTTTATCGAATTTTATATCTCGTTTAATTGAATGTATTTTTGTGCGTTTTTGATGCAGCAACTATGAAAACAGTGGAGGGGTTTCACAACTGATCGCATTGTTGCCAACATGCCTAATTTTCGATCGTCAAAAAAAGTAATTGCACTATCGATATCAACGATTTGATGTAAATGCAGACGAGTATACAATAATTTGTACGCTTCATCGCATAGCTATAAATAAAAGTTTTTTGGCGAAGAAGTATAGTTGATGCATTTCATTGCAGCAGTGATATTGTTTGCCTTTGTACAAGATGCTGATGAATTTCCGTCATGAATTAAACTTAACTGCAGATTACTCACAGAGTTTTATAGGTATTTTATTATGTAACATAATTTTATAGCTATCTCATTAGACAAGAACCATTCAATCGGTTGGCTAAACGCCCTACCGAGCCTCTTGCAGATCTAGTGCTCAATATCATACTGCTGAAGTGATTGTACTATCGGGTGGATAAAGGTAGAGGGGGGAGGAGGGTTGATAGCCAAAGGCTGTATGGACACCAGGTGGAATTGAAGTTTTTGCAGGTGTTAACACGACGCAGGGCAGGGACCCAAAATGACCTTTTAACGCGTACAGTGCGTGTCCGTGTCAGGAGTGTGCCTTGAAATGGGACGACGTTGACCCAGTTGGCTATTCAGTCGCTCGAAATGGCTTCGGCAACGATGACGTTGGTTGGAGTGCTCTTTTGCGTATATGTTGCACATGCTCAATTCAAATCGGATGCGCCAGTCTTCCAGTCGTTTTCCAACAAGGCGTCCCTCACTCCAGAGGTGAATCATCTCTCCATTTTTTAAGAGCATTAACATCATCGCCTTTCGCACACCTATTTTTCTTCATCATCAATTTCGTACCAGAATGCCTCATTCCATATAGAAAAGCAATTATACCCTACTTACTATCTTCACTGTAAACTTCAACAATCCATCTCTCATCATTAAGAAGCAGTAAAAGATTTACATCATAATATGAAAGTGAATTTTGTTGCACCTATTCAAGTTTTCCATTTTACATTTCGTGAAACTTTCGAACATAAAAATTCGATAATTTGTAGATTTTTCTGTTTGTACGGATTTTCAGAATTTTTCTTATATGAATGAAAAGAAAAATTTGCAATGGAGTTTGTTAAATATTTTGCAATCGTTCATAATTCTAACTTGTTTATAAGTTATTTTCATTACATCAAAAGTTGTCTTTCAGAAAAACGAATATAAATATCGAAAACAGATAAGAAAGAAATTTTAAAAAAAAAAGCAAGAACGAGAAATAACACACCAAAAAAGACGTGTTTAAATTAAAGAAATACAAGCAATACTAGATCGAGATTAAACGGTCTACATTTATTACCATTAATAATCACTAAAGTCTTCAGAAGTGATCATATGTCGGACTTTCCATATCTGTTGATATGAAAGCTTGAGCTATGCGCAGGCCATCGTCAGAGCGAAATTCATAACCCTATTAAACTGGAAGCAGAATTCGATGAATCATGACAAGGAATTCAGAATGTTACAATTATCAAGAGTTAAGATTTTAGATAGATGAAGGAGAAATAAGATATAGGAGAATAGCAAGAAGAGGAAAAGAGGAGAGAAATAGTGTTGTAGATGAAGTATGAGTAAATGTAAAATCGAATATAATATTAATCTATTTAATTGAATGTTTTGTATTGAAACAGTAAAAGCATAAGGCATTTAGTGGTAAATATAAATATAAATTATATATATATATATATATATATATATATATATATTTAAAATAAGAGTTCAGTTTTGATAATAGAAGCCAGTATATTAGGGGACGGTAAAAACGGAAGCAACATTTAAAAAATCATTGCACTGCAAATTATATTTTGTGCGTTGTGTTATTGCAGTATTTTATATAAATTTTAAATTGAAAATATTCATAAAGTAATAAAATGTTGCTTCGATGAAGCCTAATATTAATGTTCTATAACAGAATTGAGCAGCATAGTTTAAAAAAAGAACTACATAAGTGGAATAAGGTATGCGCTGGCTTCATCACTAGCCTATAACTGTGTAAAATGATCAGTAGCGATGAAAAGAATTACAACTAGAGGCGACAAGATGGGGATATAGTATAGACCAGTATAGCAGTCGCTGATGGGATATGCTTATGAAGTTCTGAAACTCGGTAAATAATTGAAAAGGAACTAGCCCTTATATATGTTGTTGACCTCAGTGGATGTAAAAATCTTTTTTTTTTTTTTTGCAATAGATATGACATTTTTACCAAATGTAGATTGATGATGGACCTAGTAGTTGTTAGATTTATCAATTTTTTCATTAAATTATTTCAAAAAAAAAAAAGGATAATTTAGTAGTTTTTTTTTTTTTCTGCGAAGTTGTGTTTTTCTATATGAAAGTGATGATATTATTTCTCAAATTTATGTATTTATTTATTTCGAAATTGAATTGCTGTATTTAATCATATTCGTTATTCCCTACGCACAAAAATTGGTATATAATATCAGTTTCAAACTTATCGCCATAGATTTTTTGCTGCAGTTTTATGAAATGAACCGCATTCAAATTATTAGTAGATTGTTTATGCAAATGAAAAAAAAAATAAAATTGCGACGAATTGGGTCACAGTCAAGCTAGAAATTTTGGAATATTTTATATTGATGGTAAGATGAGCTCTAGAAGTATTCCACTTTTCCCAACAAACTATATAATTTTATTTAACAGCAAAATTAGTTTCTTTATCAAAGCTAAACAAATATTGATGTTGAATTCCTAATCGTCCGCATAAAATATGTTCGAAATAATTGCAAACTTTTGAGTAATATTTTCTACAACTGCGAAAATAAATGTGAACCAATTATTCTATAACTTTAAACATTATTATAACTAGTATGAGCTGAATAGTTGAGAAAAATCAGCAGGTGCAGAAAATTCTACTTTTCTTAAATATTCACTAATATCGTTTAATAATTTGCATGAATTTGTGCGGAAAAATGATTACGATTTTCTCCAGATCTTTTCACAAACAATATTGTGACAGTTTCTGAGGTAATTTTTTTTCAAGAACTATAAAATTTCAGGCAGCATTCACGATAGTAATTTAAGCGAATTTCTTTTTCTAGCTTCTGCTATTCGTCTAAATTTTTGTGAATTGTTATGAAGTTCAGGAATATCGGATAGTTTTCTTAGCAATATATTCACCTTTTTTTTACCTTTTAAAAAAACTTTCTGAAAATTTACGCCTAGAATCAGTGATACTTTTTTCCCGAAATAATATTAATGTTTTACCTTATTTACCTGAATTATCGCTCATATAGGACTCGTTTCATATGCTAGCGACAGATAATCTTTTGCATGCAGTATTATAGTTATTAGCAGCATAACTAGCATTGTAGAGTTATTTTGACACTTTCACTCATCTCGATCGAGAAATTTTTCACCGATTACTTTTGAAAAAATTTGGAAAAACAAAACGATCAGTTTAAACTGTTTTTTTGAGTAGTGAGAGAGGGAGAGAAATACTTTCTCAATAAGTATTTTGATCGAAATCTTTGCAGAAAATAGCCAACAAACTTGGCGTGCAAAATTTGCTAAGATTCAAAATTTAATGCTGAAACAAGCAGATTCCATAAATCTCATTTACACTCAACGAGCAAGTGTCTTTTTGAAAGTCGTAGGTGAAGACAGACCGAAATTTTTTTTTGCGCTGCGACCTGAAACGCTTCTCTGCTGACTACCTTGCTTACAATAGAATTTGAAGTAAGAACCTCCATTTTTAGTGACATACCCTTATCAATATGCAGATTTCGCTTGTTTTATTTTCATGTTTCAGCCAACAAATTTTTTCTATTTGTCTTAAAACGTTTGTCGTAAAAAGTGAATTTCGAAAATGAACTTCAAAACTAAGGAGACCGAAAATCATAAATAAATTGCAAAATGTATTCCAACGAAAGTTCCCTCACAATAGCTGCATATTTCTGAGAAATAAAGAAAGCGTTTTCAAATTTAAGGAGAAATCAACATTGGAAAGCGTTGGTGATCTAGCGAATAACGTTTTGCACCGCCTCGGTTTATCAACAGATGGAACAAATCGCCGATACAAACCACTTCCATCGAGTGAATATCAAGCCGACGAGCTGAATTCGGTGATCAGCGAAGCCAGCCAAAATCGCATTGATCTCCAGGGTATAACAAGTGGTCAAATTCCCGGTCTTGCGCCTATTCCGGTGCCCGGATTTCCTGGTCCCCAGGATGTTCCAACAATTCCTGGAGTAAACACCATACCTGGTCTCAGCAATTTTAACTATTTGGTAAGATATAAAATATTCTCATTGTACTTATTCAAACGCTACATTGCAATTCATGATAAATTGCGCATCCTAACATGCAGGTTTGATGTCAGATGATCCACTCCATATGGAGACAATAATTGCAAATCCGAGTGCGCTCTGTAGTGAAGTGTGAAATTAGGCCACCCAATTTCACTTTAACACAAATATGCACATACAATAAGATTTATGAAGTGTTGTACGACAAATTCAGAAGCATTTTTATCAAACGTTTGGAGCAATCAGGTGGTTCGATTTAAAGATTTCGATTCTTATAAAAGTTACCCCTTCTAAATTGACAATATCCAGGAGAGAATATGACACAAATGCTGTGACTGCGACTGTCCCCCTCCCCCCCCCCCCATTTGTGAATCACATTCAAAATTTGTGTTTATATTACTTTTCTATTCCCCACTTATTCGAAGCTTCACTCACATAGTGCACGACGCTTCTTAGATGCCACCCGTGCGAGCGACAAATTTCCCTACATACCCGCACAGCTAAACAATATACACCCAACTTGTACCACGTAAGCAACAAACCCATCTATACACATGCAACGGGCCTATGTGCTTTTTAGATTGGACAACTCGTACCCCAAATGATTCCACCAGCAAATACGCTGCTTGGATCATCGATCAGTCGATTGTTGCCGAAAGACTCAGCAAAGAATCTAGCAAAGGATGTTTTCCGTGCAGTGCATCCAGCTGCAGAAAATGTCGATGTCGCGCGGATGATGGGTCGTTGGTTCCAGGTGGGATATCTTTTTGCAAAAATCTCTACAAATTAATGAAGCGTACCATTCGAACTGTCTAACACGCACAGTTGAATTTGGCGCGCCAAAAAAAAAGATAAGATAAACTTTCTAATCGTTATTTGGAAATTCAAAACCTGATGATATCGGCCTTTTCTTTTTTTTTTGTCTGACATTCCGGGAAAACAAAAAAAAACATTCTGTTTGACCCATCAATTCAATTTTCGCCGCTAAACAGGACGAAATGTATGAATTCTATTGAACGCTCTAGTTAGGATCTCAGATGCAAAATTTTAAAACATGATCGCTAGTAAGAAAAAAATGTCGATATTCTTATAGGTGATCAATAGCCCGCATGTGATTCGTGAAGCTTGCACAGTATCACATTGTAAGTTTATTTTCTTTCTTCACGTGTTTTCGAAGACAAAAACATTTACAGTAATCCCTCCCGTTTGCTCTCATTTGCAGGTGGCCGGCCTCGCTTCCCACGGTTTCAGCCATCCACGGGCAACCGTGACCCGGAAATATTAAATGCAAAGGTCCAGGAGCGAACATTTCAAAATTGCATGCCTTTCTAAGTAGCGTCATCAAATCTCTCGTCAGCCGGCTTTATCCCGTTTACGGCGTGAAGTATTCCTTCGTCTGCGGTAATGCATGCAATATAGCAGTTGATATCAAGTCTAGCCAGGAAATAGTGCAGTGCTACAAACCATTCACTACTGCAGACGCAGTAACATTCATAATCAAAGCTGCAATCGGTAAACCATACAGGAAGTGAAGAGCGAAGAAGAAGAAGCTGAAGTACAGCTAGCAATATGCTCATCATTGAAATTTCTCAACGTCTCGAAATCACAACGATGTTAAAGGTCAAAATCGAGGAATACGATCCTCGAAGCAAACGCACCATTCCAATCATCCATTCATATGATCATCGAAGGATTAAACATTCTGCAGTAACATTTTGACGAGTAAAAAGAAAGAAGCAACACCATGACGATTACATTGTTCTTCCAAAAGGTTCCGACAAGAAATCTTCAGCTATCGAGGATCGTCAACTATCCACACCGCTTTCTGCCGACATCTAGTCATCAACATCGACGTAGCTCGACGACCGTTTTCTGACGTATCGTCAGAAGGTCAACATTTGCTTAAGGTCACATCGCATAGTCTAGGTCATTCACGTTGTTTCATCCTCTCGCCTAGGCATTGGATCATCTCATATCTCTTAAGAAGAAAAAAATGAACACATTACTGCTGCAGTTTTGGGTGACTGATCACGTTTATACAACTTCTGTTACGGTATACTCTTACAATTGTTCTATTCCATCATCAGTTGCTGTTGTCAGCCTTGATGACTCCTAATTTATAAACTCAATTTTATTACAGGTATATACGCATAAGAATAAATATAGTATATGTAGATCGATACTATTCGCAACTTCATATATCCGCTGGAGGCAGGAGGGAGTGGCGGGTGGAGAGAGGAGGGGGAAAGATTGGAGGGGGTGGGAGGAACTTGAAGCGCACTGCCCGCAGAGAATGAGTAATGTTCTACATCCTTTTGTAAAGTGAACCTCTAAAGTGATCTCATCTTCCGATCCTCACACACAATTATAACAGTTTCTCATGCGTATTGGGTGCTCCCATTTCTATGAAGCATGTTCGATATCACTGGCTGTCAATATTTCCAGCTTGACATTCAATTAACACATCAAGTGCACTAAATAATAGAAATATATCGACCCGAATGAAGCTCAATAAAAACCTATTCGCTTGAAAAAATTTGAACGCGACGAATGGCGACCGACAATTATGCGAAATGCTGAGTAATCAGATTCTAAAGCATAACTGAAATATTTTAAAGCGTACCGTTTTGCCTGAAATTTTTTAGGACTGATTTAAGATGATACTTGAGTAATGTACCAATCAATTTCAATAAATTAATGCATATTGCAGTTGGAGCACTCACGAATCGCACATATAGCGCGACATTTACGATTTTGAAATTCTACAGAGAGGGTAATGCAAATGGACCACCTCGATTCTCGCTTGGCTATGGATTCAAGTCTGGCGATACTGGACAGTTCGTATTGCATAGCAGCAATTCCCCGGACTCGGAGCCATGTAAATTTGTTACTCATCTCTTTAAAATAGTAATCCTGTCGAGAAGAGCGGTGAAAGAAAGTAAATGAAACTAAGTGGCAAAAAATTTTTTTCAACCGTTTACTGAATGCTAACAGCAACTTTTCGATTAACTCCAAAATAGTCCTCATTAATCCTACAGTTGGTCTGAACGAGAAGTTTTATAAAGTTCATCTGAAGTCCTCGCATTTTCAGTTTGGGTTATCAAGAAAGGACCCCTTAACGAATACAACCAATACGATTACGCGATAGTGTCCAACTGGGTGCGTTTTCCGGTGTTCGTTATTGCAAGGGATCCGGAAAGGTTCCGGAAGGAGCACATGCGTGATGTTTTACAGTTCCTCGAAGATAATAGTAAGTTTAGTTTTAAATTGCCCTCGTATGTCAATCATCATAGAAGCGGTCATCGCTGAAATTTTCATCTTCTGCATCAAAAAGTGAAACCTACTTGCAAAGATTTCCTCGCCATGTGCCAGTCATTCGAGGATAGATGGTCAAGCAATCCACCAGTGGCACTTGTGACCAACAGTCATACGCCAACCACGCATTGATTCAAAAGGCTAACGGAAAAACGCAGTGACTAAAACGATTCGATTGATGAAATTTTACACAGCGCCACAGAATCAATATTTTTTCAAGTCGCTAAATGTGTAAATAAAGCGAACTGTTAAGGAGACTAATGTTATCCTAAAATTTTTGCAGCACAAAATCTCAGCAAATACATGTAGAAAAATCTTTTGAGGACCAAGTAGAAAATCTTTTGGAAATAGCATTAACTACTAAGGCGAACGCGTGGAAAAAGCCCAGTAAGGAAAAAAAACCTGTTTGCTCACATTTACTACCGCACCCTTATGCACATGTGCCCACAGTTTCTCCTGCCATTCCCCTGGTCAACGGGTAAATGAGTGCGAGGTGGACCGGTCCAGCTAGTCGCATAACGATCGGACACCTGCTAACATCGGTTGTTTTTAAGGCAATCAGACTTGACGAAAACAAAGTTTGATAATAACCTGATGATAGTAGCACTATATGCACATATTTCAGATTACATCAATGTTATGACAAAAGCTTTCAATATGATCTCGCCAGTCGACTATAGTCAGTGCCAATACACACCGACGTTTTCGGGTGCTGGTAAATAGTCGGGCATCGCTTATGCAAATTCCCATCACAATATCCAGCACGATGCGTATTATTGAGCTATATCTCTTGTCGCGAGATTTGTGTATATTTGTTTCTAATAAATCTCATAATAAATAGAAGACAAAAAATGCAGCTTGTGATTGGAACACACAAATTAGATGCCGCCCTCAACAGCATCGCATCACAACTGTGCACTTCGGTAGAATTTATAGCAACATTTCTACAGATTATAGCACCACCATTCGAGAACTGAATTCCGACCTCATCCACAGATGACTAAGTATGGTTGCCATTGAATGATCTAGCCACCAAGGTATAGGAAAGGAAGGTGGCTGCGACTTCAAAGCCCCACATCATATGCACCTGCAACTCTCCCCTCCAATAAAATGAAGCCATTACTCCACGAACAGTTAAAAACATTCTTGGTGAGGCACGAGGAAGGAAAGGAAAGGTTGGCTAGCCCTACTTGCCGAAACTTCATGATCCTCAACATTTCTGAGTATTCTTCATTAGTTCTTTACTTTCCGAAGGCTCCTAGAGAAGTGATACAAGGAACCCATGACTCGATCTTGCATCTATCTTCCAAATGCCTCCAACGTTATCTTTTATAAATCAAGTGGAGGATTAGTAAACGTTCCTTCAAAGATTATATTGCATATCGTCATAACGCTGCGGCCGACCTTCTATCCGTGAAGAAAACTACCGAACGAAGTGCCCAGATCTCACCTCCTCATGTCATAATCGAATGACACTTCCAACACCTTAGTTCATATCGTAAAGCATGCATTCCAAGGTGCCGGCTTCTTTAGCGCTGAACCACCTTATACTTTTTTAGCACTTACATGATTTATCAGATCATACCTAGATGGAAACAAGAAGACTCCACAAACACCTTCCCCACCTATATTTGTAAAGCTACTCAACTGGGACAGGTGAACATCGAAAATGCAGGCATGTTAGTTTCGATGAAACTTAATGCAAAAACCCACTGTTAACTAAGCCCATATGAAATAAGAAAACCCAAACGAATGCTCAATTAGAGCAAAGATAAAGATAAATACTACCTGGCAGCGCTAATTTACATCCATAAAAGAAACATTTACTCTAGAAAAATATTATGCTGCTTGCACAGTCAACACAATAATGTGCTCATAGAATAGTTTAGCCGCAATCAAGCAATCAGATATTTGCAACGTTCAAAGTACATGACGAAAATCTTATCGTATGATTCGGTGCTCGCTTGCATTCTGTTAGTCCCCACAAAACATCACTTCCCCATCACTCTAACATCGAACAATAGGCTTCTGGAAAGTGTAGGCAGCTGTATTTCGCATCCCAACTGCATTACGCATGAAGAGAGCACCGAATTCAACAGTTAAAACCACATAGAACATCACCTTTCTGAAATATTGTACAAAAGCAATTTCACTAACCACAATGCACAATGAGCGTTGTTACACATTCACACAGTGGATATGAACAATTCGAATAAAAATAATCAAAACAAGACCGGACTCCGGCACCATCCGCTATATGATATTAAAGAAAATCTGCAAAGATGACAAGAAATGATCTAAAAGAAAACAGGAGAATTTAAAATAGACGAGGAAAGAAAATTATAGATCCCCATCCTGAGTCTTTTTTCAGTGTACAGAAAAAAAAAAAAAGTAAAAGCAATTGCCAAGCCGTACAGCGATAATCAGCTCAGACAAAACAGAAAAATAAAATCCCTAAGCCCATATGCAAAAAAGACAATCGTAGATCTGAGGGAATTTGATCGCCAATTTTGGAAAAGAATTTCGCTAAATGGCTTCGGGCATTGACTACTGCAAATATCAGCGCTGACGTTTGGCATACAGCACCAATAACAATTTTCACGAAAAAAAAAGCGTCAAATTGACGCCGCAAGGAATGTGAACCAATAGAGAACAACGTAACTACACACAACTGACAATAAACCGGCATTTCCAAATCGAATATTATAAGCATTAATTAGCAGCTAAACAATATAGAACATATTCACATGAACACATAGAAAAGGAGCGGGCATAAACAAATGCGAATGCAACAAATAAAAGGCATTTGAATATGAAAAATTAGCGTTTTATGCGTATATAGGAAAAAAATATTCCTATTTCATACTTTCACATAATTTTTTCATCTTTATTTGGAGGAAATTTTCCATTTGGAATGCCTTCAAACTATCGCGATGAATGAAATCCTCATGCTAACTAACATAGCGACATGTTTAAAATATTTTAGCCGGTAGAGAAATTTCTGTTAAAAGTCTCGAATTAAAGCCTGTTTTTCTTTGTTGTACTTAATGTGCCTTAGTTTCAAATCCTAATTCTATCCTCAACAACGATATCGATGCACGCTACAATCCCCATATTTTCTGTGCAGATGTAATTCGCACGTAAAGTGCACCTTCTTCGGCATTCCTCGATCTGGAATCACGAATGTTTCCCAATTAGATCGGAAAGCCTAAGGAGACTTCAGATTCAGATGAATGTGCTCATGATGCTTAAAATGCTAACAACAACATTCCACCTATCAGAGTGAATAAGTGAATAAGTTTAGCCCTTGACGGCTGAGGATCCTATTACACAGCCGCTTTGTGATGACTAGATGATGGAAACGCACAACGCAGAGACAAACTGTTCAACCATCTTTGCACTCCTCCATATTTGCTGCCTGTGTCACCTTACAACACTATCATTATTACGATCCATTCAGACCGTGGCATAAACTGAGAGTGGCTTGATGATTTGATAGACAATGAAACGATGAACCACAATGAACAGCTACTACATATCCTTAGGATACAATGGCTACTAATCAGACTTATAGTACAGATATGATACATTATTAGAATGCATAATGACAGCGATACACACTCGTTGGCAAGAAGCGCCTCAGTGGAGAACACTTTCTTTTGAACTGTAGGATTCACAGACCACCCGCACCACATTCATCCGAATCAGTACATAAATTAGCACGACCAAAGCTTCTGCTAGGTTCACTACTGTATGCTAAAGAATTATATTCTACTGTTGTTTTGGAAAAGAAATCTTTGCTTAGATTTTCATAAACGGTAACCGTCTAGGACCGGTGACCTCAGTAAGATAGGCTGGTGATCTGATCACAGGACCTCTAAATGATGGAGCGGAAACCGCAAAAATTAGAATCCAGTAGTACAATCTGGGTCTCTGATCAGGAGTTAGGAGGTCTGACAAGTCACTTGAGTCCCAGATGTCATGCTTGGCGAGGCCTGAAACAAGCACATTTTTCCACCAAAAATGCTTCCCTCGCAAGCTTGCACAATGAACTCAATTATGATGAACATCCCCTTCCTATCGAAATTAAAACTGCGCTGATAAGAGCGCCAATGTCTCAAATATACGGTCGGTTTGCATAACGCTTTCTGTCCTTAATACCCTGCCCTTGGAGTCCGCACAGACAATGACCGGAAAAGGCAGCAATCGCAGAGGAATCGTATTCGAAACAACAATATGGCAAGATTTACAGCAATGATCGCAGAACAATAATTGCAATAACAGCAACAATAATATTGAAAATAATAATAGTAACAATAATAGTGATAATAATGGAGATAACAGGGAATAGAATGGAGAGGACTCGAAGAAAACAGATATAAACTAAAAAATAATTCATTCGTAGAGGCACTAAAACTTTAAACTTACTCGTCGTCGCAAACGATAATCAAACGCTCTTCGTCATCCGACAAACTGGGCTGTCCAACTGCTCCACAATGTGCAGCCGCGTCGTGTGATGGCTCAATTTTCACCTCTCGCATCTCAACCGCCATGTTAACGATCTCCTCACTTTTCTCCGCCGAGCTCAATCCCCTTTCTCCCTTCTTTGCCGAAATCTTTCTGTAAACGTACACTTTCCAAGATTACAGTGGTGTTTCACATAGGTGCAATGTCCACAGTAATAAAGATCTAGACAGCATTGCTCAGAAAGCCATTTTTTTAGTAACACAGATGACTGAGCCATTATTGGGGCCTAAAAGAATCGTCGATAACTTAGGTGCGAAAAATCGACGAAATAAACGGTATAATAGTCGGATAGAAGAGCTGCTCTCCTTGCCTCCCTCTTTTGTTACTTCGAATCGGCTGAAAATTGCGTTGGAGAATATATCAATTGCGCAGATTTGTCGTCCTGCAGCCATTGCTGCAAGCGCAGCAAGTGATGGATATTGGAACTATGAAAGCTGCTAGGAGACGAAGCGACTCACATTCACCTCGCTTCATATCTAATATGTGCAACGTTCCTCCCCCCCCTCTCCCCACTCTCCCTTCCCCCACCTTTTCCACAATTTTGGATCTTCAGGCATGAATGCTTGCACCTCGAGGCTTCAACTGCGACTTTCGATTGCAAGTGGCATCTCCCGCATCCTAAATCCGAGAGGCATGAGAAAGGGGTGAGCTGATCATGTTTATTGAAAGCCTGCAAACCGCTTTATTTATGCTCGAAAATCACGCTCAGACGTGTAGAAAAGAATTCAAACAATTCATTCAACACATTTGGATGCCATTATTAGAAGCACCACTCTAAACCTCCTTCGAGAACAACGTACTCCTCAGCGTATGATGGTATTTCAAATGCAGTGTATCCTCATAAGTTATACATAACAACGCTTCTAGCGTCCTAAAATAAGTAAACAGTCGAAACGACAAGCCCTTATAAAGAAGAAAGGCAAGGAACACAATACTTCCTTAAATGAACGGTACTCTGTTCCTGTAAGTTTGTAAACACAGACCTCTTCTTGTGTGAGGATGACATCCCCGTCGATTTTCTTTTCCGTTTCGTGATGATTTTGATCTCCTCGCCTGGATCGAATCCGTGAGTTGAAATCAATACCTTGTGCACCTGCAGAGAAAGTTTTTGCTCGAAGTAGCCTCTTCGCGGTAGACATGCCGCTATTCCACTTGCTACCGCCTTATGATAGTTCGATTCCGCACGTTTTGGGTTGAATCTATAATTTAAAAAGGTTACTTGTAATCCATCATCAAGAAAAGAGTTCCCATGATCCTCCCCCCTTCCCTTCCTCCACCGAAAAAGGTTAATGCATAAACGCACAGAAATTTCATCTGAATCGATTTATCAGTGAAACGACCTACTTTCACATAAAAGTGAATCGGTTCAAAATCTGACATGAAGTGAGAAAAATTTTGGAAGATTTCATAATTTTCGCCTTTTCGAAAAAGAGTAAAAAACACTGTAATGAGTAAAAGCATCCAACCAGTCCATAATAAATCACTTCAAAAATAGATCACAGTCACAAAAAAAGACATTTCAAAAGGGTTCATACAAATACACCAAAGTAACTTTTCGTAGATATTTCCCTCAAAAATTCTGTCAACTATGGCAATCGGACAATAATTGAATTCAACTAGGTTATATGCTCATTTTAGAAACTATTACGATGAAAAATAAAACGTCGATACGCAGCAATAGAATTGCTGATGAACGATGACATTTTAATGGAGGGGAATCTCTTTAACTCTCAGAGTTCCTAAATTTCCACAATCATAAACAGCTTAAAAGAGTAGATTAGCGCAATTAAAACAGCAAAAATGAAAAAAAAAAAACAACTGCAATCAACGAATCAGCGATAAGCTGTAATAGAATAAATAGTGCTGACAAAAGTATGCAGAAGGATGAAAGGCAACGAAACACGCTCAATCTCGAATCCTATAGATATGGTAGCTGGCTATAATAAAGTTTACGACAGAGTTGCGAAAATATTCATTCGGAACAGCAATCCTGACCTGTTCGCGTAGCAATCGATGAATGGTTCCAAACGTGAAAAGTCGATGAATGGCGAATAGGTGGCCGCACCAAACCAAAGAATCGCAGCTCCACCTTTGCCCTCCTTATAGCAGAACGAGTGGATACGACCGGGCCAAAACGCATCTGTGCCATTCTTGGCCCAAACCACATCCCCAGCCTTCAGCCCATAAATATTGTCCTTACTCGCCTCAACCTCCTCACTCTCTTCCAAAATTTCTTTCTTGATTTTGGACGTTTCCAGATGACCTCTCAGACCCTTTGTCATTTTAATTTGCTTTACCGGCTCCTGAAAAAAAAAAATTCCTTAAGAAATCATTAATTCAACGCTGCAGTTTAGAAGCGACAATAAAGAAGAATAGGCCCAAATTCTAAACACCTTTAGATTTTATTTCAGCATCTTATGACACAGACATACGCGTTTTTTCAACCCCACTGCAAAGAAGAAAGGATCCATTATGTGCTGCATGTTCTGTAGGTTTCTTGGGAGCAAAAGAAAGCTGCAATGGCCTACAACTCCTATATGAGGAAAAGAGTAATTTCAAGGGCATGGATGAAAGAAAGGTGAGTTCTTCTTTCGCTTGACAACTGAAGATTTAAAGCCTCCATTCTCAAAAATAATGTGTGGCCCTCAAATTACATCTGCGCAGCAATGAGTTATAAGAATTGACTGCCACTGAGCACGATTCGCTGGCAAAAATCATTTCTGAACGACAGCCAAATCTTGCTTCGCCCAATGTCCCTTTCACACAGGTGTATTTAACTAGGGCAAATATACCTTTTCCTTGATGTAAGTTAATTGATAAATGCGGAAAAACAAATCAACTTTTTCTGATATGCTGTTAGGACGAAATTCTGTTCAGCCACACCACAGATTTTTAAAACGCTGTGCGGACAAAGTGCGGGCGATGGGTTCGCGAGCTAAACGCTACGTATACATCGCCCGTCTTTTTCCCTTCAAACAGAGCTAAAACACTCTCCCTCCCCCTTGTCACGACAACGACTTCGCTTTCAACTTTCACCATGACATGCCGCACCATACGACAAAGATTGACCATTTACGTAATAAGTGATGAAGTGAATACACATTTCTGAAAAATTCTTTGGAACATATCATTAAATTATTATTTGAGGCGTCAAGTGAAGTAAAAAATTACATGCACTTACCTCGTTTTCAATTTTGACAGTAGCTTTGCCGTCTAGTGGTACGGGTTCAACCCCATTCGAAGTCGAGCTCGAGGCTGACACATGCAGCGATGCGAACGGCTTTACATCAGCTTCGGTGGGCAAACTGAGAATGGAAACGGTGTCGCATGGCAACGATTCAACAGAAGGTGGTGACTGCACGACGTTCTTCACTGGCTTAAGTATGATCCTTATGGGAGGACGCGCAGAGACTGACGAGTTACTAGTGTTGCTTGTGGCAGAAGCTGCTTCAGCTGACGACGGTGGTTCAGCGTTCTGCTCCGACGCCAAATACGGACGATGCGCCGATGCGTCAGCCGCCTTTATCGAATGCTTTTGCGCGATCACCGAACTGCTAGATGCAGGTAAGCAGGTACTCATAGGAACGGATTTCGCGTTCTTAGTAACTGCATCAACTCGACGCGCGGTTTGACTGCTGACAGCATAAGCCGGCGACGTGCTACCATCGAGTTCCTTCTGATTGTGCAGCTCGTACTTCAATTGTTGAGATGTCGCTGTCACACTCGCAAGGCCTTCAATCTTCAATACCTTCGAATGTTGCGGTAATGTTCCCTTTGCACTTCCCGATGTCACTAGATGAGAGCCCGCTGCACGCATCGCCTCCGTCGGACGAGAGAAACCACCCAAGCAGGCGCTCTCTTCAATGGGCTGTTTCTGTGGCATCGTCGTCAACGACTGCTCCTGTTCACAAATGTTCGCCGCGAGTGAAAATATGGGATGCGCATGTCGCACGTCAGTAACCGACGATGAGCTGCCTTCTAGATAAGCCACTGGATTCTCCTCATCCTGTACAAGCACTTCGCCAACCGGCTGGCTGGTTTTCTCCAACGAAGCCTTATTTGCCTTCTCAATTTCGCCACTAATATATTGGTGCAGCTCAAAGTCCCTGAAAAAAAAAAAACATCTATGTGTAAGAAAGACTGGCAACGAGGATTTAAGGAGTCGCAACCCATACGTTCTCGAACAGATCTCGTACTTGACAGAAGAAAACATCATGCAAACAAAATATTTTCAGTGATATGTTATTACTTTTTCGGGACTGAGCTGCTACTAAGATTCGATTCAATTCAAGAGTCACTTAAGCATATCCTGCAGAAAACAATTGGAAACCTCAACCGCCCGATAGCAGCAAAACCGGACGACTGATCGACCAACAGTTCAGTAATCTGTTAAATAAACTTACTGTGCTGGTGACACTGACGCCGAAGAGCGTCTGTTGCTCGAGGTGCCCCCGACACGTTTCTCAGGTGGTCCCCGATCGCCCTTCGAAGTAGACATGCGTTTTGCCGATGTTCCTGATGCTCCTTGTTCCTTGGGGAACTTTGGTGGCAATTTCCCCGTCTTTGACTGATTCTTCTTTGTGCTTCTGAAAATCAAGGGAACTACTGAAGTTGAATTTAAATCTCCATTTAAAGGTTTATGAGATCATAAGTCAAGGTTTTTTGTTGTTTTTCATTGTGAAGCGAAAACGCTGCAGTTCTTCTATTATTTTAAATTTATATTATTGAAAAGTTATATCGGGTAAAAGCGAATACGAAATTACGCTGATGAAATCACTACCTAACATATCCACTCACTACCTAATGCCTTATTTTCAAAATCATGATGAAAGATCATCGCCGACCCATCTATGCAATTGGTGATCTGATCAGAAAAAAACAGATCAGGTGAACTAATCAAGAGATAATCGAATTAAAGTTCACGCCCACATTATTGTTTCTTCTTTATATTGGATCTCAAGATCAATTTCTAGACCCGCTCTAATAAGCTGCACTTGTATCACATCTTTCTAACGTTACATCATCCCGTTGTCCTAAATTTGTTGTTAATATAACTTTCGATTTGACTAAAACGATTTTTGTTCGATTTCCCATCGATGTTAGCACTACTTCTGAATTAAAAAATTAGTGCTGCCATTTCCCTATCATTCGAACAATATAAAATATGATGGAGAAAAGTTGAAAGTTTGATACGTTTAGTCAAGTTCGTTAATCATTTCAACAAGAAAACTAATCCAACAACTAAAGAAATCAACGAGAAATGAATCGAGAAATTTAGTCAAGAAGCGACCAAACGAAAGCAACGAAACTGAGCAAATAAGTGGGACAACATCACGTCGGTTCACAATTCAGTAACAATAACTCGAAAGATTACTCAAAATATGCAAATTTTTCCTCATAATCGATCCGGTTAGAGCAGAGAGAATACGAAAATTGTACTTAGTTTCGCTGTTTCGGATCGACCAGAGCGAACAAAAAAATATGCAAGCAACCAAACTGTGCTACTAAAATACTTGGCTATAATGTAATCGACATGGCTTTAACCACCGCAATCTGCGTAGTCACGCTAAAAACTTCTCAGCAAAACTCTTACAAGTTGTGATTTTCGTGGGAATTTCAAAACGAAAGGAATAGTGCGAAAAGCTGTGGAAAGCTCGATATCACTGGAAATTTTGTGTGAGGGACGAGGTTCATAGCATTGAAATTTTAGATGGGACAGCTCTCATTTATCGCCACCTAGTCTTAATTATGTCAGTAATAATTTCCTCACGTGCTAGGTGAATACTCTTCTTCGCTTGGCTGCCGAATGAGCTTCATATGCAGGTCATCGGAGCCCGTTTTGAGGATACGATAGGACGGCATGAAAGCGTCACGGATCTTCTCGCTTTTAAAGCGAATCACTCCACATTGTGAACGACACCTATTCAACCCTGAAGTGTCAATGTGATGCCGCCGCAACTTATCCACAGAAACACGTCTCGATTTGTTAGTCGTGGTTGGAAAATCGTCTCCGCTTTCCTTCGATATACTCCTTTCTCCCCTTAAGATGACCGCGCCCTTTCTTGATATCCTCGCCTCCCCCTTCGACACCGTCGCCTCCTTCTT
The DNA here is from genome assembly GCA_037389465.1 of Baylisascaris procyonis. Lineage (NCBI taxonomy): Eukaryota > Metazoa > Nematoda > Chromadorea > Rhabditida > Ascarididae > Baylisascaris > Baylisascaris procyonis. Next base: position 5,096,750 of record JAZARR010000146.1, read on the forward strand.
CAGCACTTCCGACTCCTTCAACCCACCTGTCTTCTCCCTTAGCGTTGTCATTTCTGCCTTCGACAACTCCTTTTCATCCCTTAGCGTACTAGACGATCCTTTACTATTAACCGTACCAGGCTCCGACCCGTTACAGTTTAGTGGCTCCGAAGCAACGTTCGCTCGCTTGCTCGTTTTTTTCTGCAAAAAAACTACAGTGAAATAATAACTTTTGACAACATTCAAGGTAATCAAAAGTGAATTTCTCAATAAAACTGAAAATTCATTAGATGGAAGGCCATCAAGAAACTAGAACAAAGTAGTCTTTTTAAAGGTGTTAATATCCACGCAAGACTTAAAAGTGAAACGTGTGTGATCGATACACTTAGCTACACCCTGCTAGCGTATTACCGCTGAAACGAAATGACAAAGCATCAAAAGGGAGTTGGAGAGGTGTGGGGTGGTGGGGAGAGGCTGGAAACAAAAAAAAAAAAGGATAGGGAAGCGAAGCAAGGTTTCTGGACCCCTTTCCCTCCCAACGAAGCAAGAGAGGCATCTTTGGCACTTAATTAAATAGTCTTCCTTCATAGTTGTGATGCACTCCCCTAGGTCAACAAATTGCTAACCTCAAGAAGGACTCAAAATCGAAAAACTATGACATACCTCGCATTCGGTCGACTTGTGAAGTTGCCTACGCTCAGATTCGCGGCCAATGAAGGCTGAAAATTGACTCGATAGTTAAGAATATAATAATCTTCCAGCAAAAGTTAAAGTGATTCAGCAGGCTCATCCAACTTAAACGCTCTCTGTATAAGGAGATAAACAAACAAGAAACGAATATTCAGTGAGCCTATTCACTCCTTCACTAATGTTGCTTAACGGAAACCAAACATTAATGGCCAACCCTGAAGTGCCCAAGTGATGGACCTCAAACTCATAAAGCTCGAGTCAGACCCCTCAGCAGATCTCTCAGAACCCGAATGATGGAAGGGATGGAACAGAACCAGGAAGAACAGACAATGGACGATTTGGTAACCAAACTGACCGAACACCGAGGAAACTGGTCACACAGAGCAACAATCATAACCGAGAATCTAGACAGGATGTTTCAACAAATTCGAATTGATGTTCATTCTCTTTATGCATGTTGCAGCGAAATTCATCACCATCCATAATCTCATTGGTAAAATCCGTTAGCAAATGATGCATTATAAGCGCAAGAATCGTTATGCAAAATGATAACAATAACAAGAGGTCCAACGAACACAGTTCAACGCACTATTCACCATAATATTTTCGCAAACTGCACAAGCGCTATTAAGAAAAACCAAAAAGTTTCTAAATTAAAGTGTAATTCATCAGATAGTCGCAACGATGTGCCCTCCTAAGCGCTTCTCCAATAGATCCTTCATCGGTCTTTTCCAAAGCATTTCTACGCCCTCCTTAACGTAGCAAAGAAATGCGGTCATAGATTTCCATCAATTTAGTGGTCGGCAACTTCAGCAATGCTCTTTCAGCTTGCTAACAAACAAGAAGACGAAAAAAACTTGCTAATCGAGAATCGATCTAAAGGGACCGTGATTTTAAAAGTTCTTGCGCGAGGTATAAAGCCTGAAATATAGAACGCATAAACATAAACCTTTTAAACCGTAATAAACCTTTTAAGACTCCTCCTGTTGCGTAATTTCATACAATTTCTATGAAAGGCGATATACCTCTATCCTCCATCTTACTACAGATGAAGTGTACCTCATGTCTCTTGTGCATCGTCAATCGCCCCATATATCTTGCCAAAGGGTGCACCAACAGACTTAAGAGGTGAAACCATACCGGCACTGAAGTCGTATTCCGGCTCGAATGGATCAACGCCTGCCGGCATAACGATGTTGCAAGCCTCTCGCGGCTTATAAGCTTTACGCTTGTTCGTTCTGGTCGGTGCGACGATCGTCCCTCCAACATTCTGCTCCGTGCCTACTTCAAGCGACGTGGCTTCTGCGCCATCTAGATTGCTGGACGGCGACCCTCCGTTGCTCGCTTCTGCACCGGTATCGTTTCCCTCATTTGATCCGTTGTCTACCTCTGCGTCGTCAGTGGCACTCTTTTCCGTCTAAAAAAGGATCATTATCCATATATTTAAATCTTTGAGGCCAATCTTTGATGGTATTTATCAGTGCAACCAGTCCAGATAAACAGATATATTGCCAGCAACAGTGTGGCTATGAAATGCTTTACAAAGTTGGAAATAAATTACTCCACAAACAATAAACGCACCACAAATGCAGTGCGGTCATTTGCTGAAAAGTAGCCTTCCCCACCATTCGCCTGTGTTATCGCTTTCAGATTTCTCTGAAACATTTACGAAAGACGTAAAATCATACATGAACGATGATGGCCTCTACCAACCTTTTTGTTAGAACTCTTCCTCAGTCATACCGCCTTTCAATGAGATCGAAAATTACTTCCTATTCTCCTCTTGATCCCTTCGACTCCATTCCATGGAAGGTTTTTCCTTATAAAACTGCTCTCCCGACGGAGCTTTCATGCTTCACAAATCGCTCCTCGACTATTTCGTCGAGGCTCCCCGTTGGTAAAGCACTTTACAACCGATTCGCTTCCCTCCTCTCTTCACCAGAAATCAGCTGCCTGCGGGATACTAATTTGCTCTGCAGACGATTAAAACAAGCCAAAAAAACCTTCAAAATAGCACCCATACTTATGTTAATGAATAAAATAAAAAGCTCAACGCTAAGTGATAAAATGTCAGCTTAGCAGTTACTATGATAATGACTGATCCCCTAAAATCGACAACCACAACCGGTTTATCTTTTCAACTGCTGAAGCGGTGTTAATTCCCATTACTCTTCTCATTCTCATCGATGTGCTGTAATAAGAGATGCTTGTAACAGTCATGCATGGTGTTATATTGCGATGCCTTCATCCACTGACAGTTTCACACCTCAACAAACACTCCGGGATTGATGTCCATGCAGTGAGGCAACCATCAGCTTGAAACACCAATGTGATGTCACATTCATGCTCAATCAGTTTGCATTGCATAAAAGTGAACATCGCTTTCCCATCAACCATCACTAACCATTCAAGAGCTGATATAGGCTATTTGCAGAAAAGGGGTAAAACAAAAAGCAAGTACAGAAAGATGTTTCGATGCAATAGTCGAAATAGGCAAGAGAATTCAAGAGGATCTACCGACAACAAAAAACATTACTAGTAGCATTCAATCGCTAACAGCAATAGGGAATTAAAAAGTCTTCCAGCATCATTTATGCGATAGTGAAAAAAAGGATAGAAGGGATCGGATGCACATTTCTCCGTCCCCTTTCAGTTGCTCTCCTAACCGAAACAAAAGTGATTCGTCAGTGTTTGGGTTATTCGTAGCGTAGGTGGGCACAGCAACGTGCAAATTACACATTATCATCAGTCACCACGTCAAAATTTTTTTTTTTTTGCAATGAGTGGCCAACGGCGAACAGATGCCGGATGCACAATGCGTAACGAGAGTAGCAGAGTGGGACCTGTTTGCGCGACGCGTGAGCATGTGGTGAGTGACGTGAGGGGGCGTTATTCAACTGAGCAACGATGTGTTGCTTCGGTTGCTCTCGCGGCTTCTTCAACAGCTTACGCTTGTTCGCATCAACGAAATGACGGCGCGGAATCTGAAAGTACATTCATCCGCTCGTTTTATACACTCCAGAGCCTCCTTTATAACCATCCGAATATATGGTCGCCTTAAACGTTCGAAAACACCATTTACAAATAAAGCTCGGATTCAAAAAAGGTCATTATAATTGATCGCTTATTTTGACTGTTCACACACACTTGAAATCGAGAGCAGATTCCCATGTGGTAAATTTCTTTCATTTTAACGAATTCGATGAACGATGGGACAATGTGATGGATTCAGTTGATTGATATGGAATGTAGAACATCGAGCAATTGTTTTTCTTTCATAATACCGAATTTTTGCTTTCAACACTGCAAATCCTCTCTTAAATTACTACTTCAGTACTGAGCGCTTAAAACAAGCATTAAAAGTCATCGAAAATAAACTGACAAGGTAATATCTCAACCCATTACACAACCAATAGTTTTACCTCCTACTTTAGATAGATACTACAGTAATTGTTGAATATAATCAAATTGCTTAACACCATCATGACCAGCCCTGATCTACTCTGCGAGAAGTCACTTCTGCTGAGCTATTGCATGACCATTTTATATGCATAAAGTTATCCTCCAAAATGAACTAGTTCAACACCGTGCAGTCTGGGTTAAAGAAGAAATAGTGGATGGTAAATGAGCCTCATATTCACGTACGCGAACGCAAAGGTGATGATCCATACTTCACCGCCTCTTCTTTGCACACGATGGCGTTAGACATATTTCCCCACTTTCGTCAATACCCTTTGCACCATATCGCAGAGCGCAGATTTACTCATGTATGGCTATGTAATACCCCTATCCAGCACATTCGGATATGAAGAGCAAAGAACTGCAGTATTACCATCTCGTTTTCGGGGACTGGCATCATGCAGCTTGCACAAAGCATTCGTCCGTAAGTCTTCATGAAGTTGCGCTTTCTTAGCTGAATGCCGTTGGTACTGGCTCGATCTGCCAATGCTGATATCCACTGATCGGTTTTGGGAGAATTCTGATATAAAGAAACAGATAAGCGGAATCGATTCACTGCCTCCACCAACGGACCTGGCGTACCATCTGGGCTGAAATGCTTTAATTATAAGAATGGAACAAAAAAACAGACTACAATTTAACAGCTTATGAATAATAATCTATTATAAACAATATTCCTCATAAGCTCGGTCCCAACTTTGTTGACGCTGACGAAGAAAAACAAAGCAGTTTTGATGTACCTTCTGTGATCCTAAAGGACAGAAGAGAATGGCAGAGTCAGCACCTCACTTTAAACTCCGGAGAACAGTTAACCAACTTGCATCGGATCTGAGCTAAATGCGATTACAGTCACCTTCACCCCACTCACACTCAAAGAATGGATGCCCATTCAAATGTAGTATAAGTCGCGACTGCAATTGTAGTGGTACTACAGAAATTTGGACTCGCTAATCTTTGCTTAAAACTACCATCACAAAACTAGTCCTGGGAAGCGTAAAAACTGAAGAAGTACAAAAAAAAAAAAAATCTTGGCCACCTGCATTTACCCTTGCATTTTACACAAGCCTGATCGAATGAAAATACTGGTACATATTAGCTTTCTGAATTCTCTCTTTGCTTGTTCTCACGCCTTACCTACTACGAACTAAGTAAAGTTGCGCTCATTTCCGCTTGCTGATAGTAAACGAATATTTGCTTTCACCTAAATTAAAGCGCATCCTAAGTACGATAAAACGATGAGCACTCTGCAAAATTAAAACTGCCCATAGCAAATAAAACTATTAAGTAAATGTGCTGCAAAATTAACATGAAAAAGAGATCAATGAATCTACATTCTCGAATAAAAAACAAAGAATTCATAAAAATGGAAGGATGGAAGAAGAAGAAAGCAAATGTGTGCAAAGAACAGATCACTGGAATGCAACAAATAATCGGCTTCAAATGAATCTTTCTTAGAAAGCAAACGGAGAACGATGGATGAGTGGTGTTTCCTTGACCAACGAGGAATGGCACATTGTTTTAGTGGCTTGCCCACTAAGACAATCGCATTAGTGGGGACAAACCCATTCAGCATGTACCCGAAATAATAACTTAACATTGAACTTACCCATCTCCAGTGAGCATCACTCCAATATAGCTCTGTTCTTTGTAAAAACCATCGCACACAAGAACACCTTCACATTCTCGTATCACTTCCACTTCAAATCTCGCTGAAAGATAACCCCTCAACGAGGAAATAAATCAACGCAAACGACAGGTTATCTAATAACATGCTATGCTTACTGCCAGGAATAAGAAAAACGAAGTTCACAGGGTGAGGGATATGGATGGGGACGTTGATAGCCTTCCTCCTAAGTGTTCTGATAGAAAATGCTCACTTGCAATTCTTGTAATATTATGCAACATGAAAAGTAGAGAGGCTGTTCGGAAAAACTCTAAGTTCATTCCCGTGTTTCTAGCAACTCCAAAGTGGGAAATTTACGGCTAAACGCTTCTGTCAACGGTAACGTCGCGTAATGAACCCAGATTCTTTACTCTAAAAGCAACACCAGCTAACTCAAGAAAATTCAGTGATCTTAAAAATGAGAGACACATAAAATCAACGGAGTCACCGAATTTGGAGCGCATATCAACTTCGATTGGAACTGATTCTTTTACAGAATGTCCAGATACATCGTACTCTTTCTTCCATCTTCTCCTTTCTTATCCTTTCTTGACATTGAAAACATGTCTAAAGACAAATTTTATGTGGACAGCTCGTCGTGAACGGGCTCTGAAGATTTCACCCTCGGTTCCGACGCTCTTACGAACTCGCCTCCCCTTCGTGAGAAATCCTTTTCCGGTACTATACTGATCTCTGTTAGCAAACCTCAATAATGCTGCCCTCTCAGAATCACCTATTATTTTCAGTTGTGCGTCTTAGCAAAAGCGTTCTAGGTTCTGATTATCAAAATAAGCAAAGCTGCAGTGTTAAATAAATGTGTAAATTCTAGCGATACAAGTACTCTTGGAACTAAATGAGAATAACGCAACTTACGACTTCCATCTGGTTGGGTGGACGTAGAAGGTTGCGGGGAGGAACCCCGTTCCTGTTGGCTACGTTTCATCTCATCACGCTCACTTCGCAAACGATAATTTTGTACTTTTTGACGATTTTTTGCATTCAATATTGGTAATCCACCCATCTAGAACGAACAAAATAATAATAAAACATTAAGTTTTAAAGAAATAAAATAAATGGACGCGATTATATCGAGCGAAATAACTCCTTTCGTTCACTTCTCAAATGTACGTCGTCATTACCATGCACTTATAAGCGAAAATTTAAATGCAACCTAGATAACCACTTCTAAATAAAAGCACCATATATAGGACACTTAAAATATGAACTTTGGATATTTGTTGGGGAATAAAATCATTTCTTCCTAGTGCATTCTAAAATACGAGAAAAAATTACACCAGTCGAAGATTTTGTTGTAATGTGGTGAAATTCAAACTACGGACAACAATTAGATTACAATTCCATATATAAGCAATAGTAGACGCTGTAATATTCTGAACATTTCAATGAGAAACAATATTTTTTGTTCAAAAAAAAAATGTTGATGCCGCTGACGAAGAATAGAAAAATAAAATAATTCGAAAATTATGCAAATAAAAGTCAGAAGAAAAAATCTGCTAAGGATATTAAAATAACAAATAAATAACTGAAGAAAAAAATCAAAGAAGGAAACACATTATAAACACTAAGATGCGATAAGCGGAAAACAACACCCTAGTGTTGCGCATATTTGCTGCTGTGCTTCGATATGCTGATACGTTGCATTTTAATAACTCCCGTCATCAGTGCACCTAATTACGGAAACTACTGCCCAGCACTTATTTTTTTGCCCATCTGGTGAGGGAAAGAACTCTATCATTCGCATCATCCTGCTTTGAATGCTCAGCATTTACTTACCTATGCTTAAGATGAATACATCCTTTGAATACGGTTATTTCTGTTCAGTGATGCGAGACGCGATCATCGACCCTTTATTCCTCTGCCACCTCTCTTTATCCTCTCGTTTCCTCCTCTTTATTACGTCGCTCATCTCCCCATCACTTTGTTTCCTTGCAATGTAATAAACCCCACACGATGGTGAAAATGTTTCCCTCACAATGCTAGCAATGATGCGTAAATTTTCACCCAAGAAAACCAAGAAATACATGCTTTTTAATATTTTCACATCCATAGGTAAGCAAACAACCACAACACAAAATCAACGAGTTATTACTAAACAGCACATCTCAACTGCATTATCAACCTCGCCAATTCTGCCCATCAAAGGTTTCGATGAATAAATTATAAGGTGTTGCCGCAGCTTCTTGAAGAATCCATCTTAAGAAGACGATGGAAATTTGCAGATGAACGCAAGAAAGAAAAGAAAACGGCGATCGGAAGCTCAATGAGTGTAGCTACAGGTTGCAAAAAAACCTGTATATTGATTACGTTTGTATAAGAGGACGTAATAACATCTGAAAACAACAAAGGAAAACAGCATTAAAAATGAAAATGAAACCCCAATCGACAAAAGATCAAAGTTTGGCGACTGAAGCATGCGTACTTAAAGAAAAAAAGAGAACATTAAGGACAACATTCATGAGCGGATATAAGCAAAGACGAAAGGATGAAAAGGCTCATTCTCCGGCAGTATGATTTGTGATATGCGACACCATTTTGCCCATCTATCCAGGCACCATCCTACCTTGAACCAATCTTCTAATAACGACCAGCCATCCACCCCTGTCCTTCCGCTATTCTTCTTCGAATACCACGGGTGCGTGGGAAGATAAAATAGGCAAAAAAGCCGTTCAAGCAAGTTCTACGAACAAACGTGATGTGATTGACCGCGCTCATCGATGACGATGTAGCATAAGGTCAGAAAAAATGTTTCTTATGCTTCGCATCAATATATATATATTGCTATGACGTTCTGCAGTCACGCTGCAGTGGAAATGCCTTCTTATGTGGATGTAATATTAAAGTAACTCTGTTGTATACTTCCATGCTATTCAGAAATAAGATTTGCAACTACTACAAAAACCCGTACCCTGCAGCCGAAGTATTTAGAAATAATATTCCTAAAGCTTTGAATACCTATAAGGGAAGAAGGCAACCTCACCCGAGTATTATTAGTGCTTGCTCGCCACTTCCTGCCCTTCTCCCTTTGCCCCTCTCTGAAGTCTTTAATGTAAAAGCAACCTCATGATTTGTTTCGATCGCGAACAGCCGATAGAAGACACCAGCATCCGGCGTACTATCATCCCATCCGAGGCATCAACACTAGAAGAGGGTGTGCAGAGAAGCGAGATCAACACGAGAGAGAGTCCCACGCATACGGCAGGCACACCGGCGAGCGTCCCACTTCACTTTGCCTCTCTGTCAGCGACGCATCATCCTACTTATCTCTCTCGGTATTTCTTTCTCTCCCCCACCACACTCTTCAATTGCATTGTATTTCTTTATCATTTCATGGCCGAAGCTCTATTCCGTCGTTCATCTACCACATGCTTCAAAAGGTAACCCCCCTCCTAACACAGGGCTCTTGCATCATTCCTCACATCTGCATCGTTTGTTTTTTCTACTTCTAAATGGTGACACAGCTGCAAAAACAAAGCCATTGCACCTTGATTAACACATTTAAAAAACCCTGTTAGTCCAGCCGCTACTTGTCCAGACTCTATGGCCAAGCATTTAAGGGGGATGGTTGGATTTTCCCTACCAAATTCAGCCAAGGTGGCAATAAATAATTCAACTAAAGTTTACAACCAATAAACATCAGAGAGATTACTTCCGTTACCCCATACTCTGTTATCAGCTTATCGAAGAACAGTTTGGTAGGCGGATATCCACAGAATTATAACGAAAGATTCGTCAGTTCAATAAAATACTTGCAAGTGATATAAGCATATTGCGCCAGGCCGGTATAAACTCATTCTACCGTTATTTGTACGTAGGCAGGTAAGAAATGAGTTAAACACTAGCCCATACTACCGCCTTGTGGAGTCATCAAATGATCGTTACCTGCATTCCATAACTCCTTCCACACGGCTAGTCACTGCAACTCAACGTCGAGTGTATCGTTGTCAATGACGAGATGACTTCCACAAATACTCCTCAATGCAAACGATGAATATGGATCACTTCCAACGGTAACAACGATCGAATTCTTGAATAAGCTGCAATTAAAAAGTTTTTAATCTTTTAGTGCTTTCAACGAGATGGTTTTTCACGTACCGTCACATAGAGTAAATACATTTCAAAAGGATGACGCAAGTTATGAGTGTGGCTTTGGTCAGACGAGGACTGTTGAGTGTCGAAGAGGAAGGAATATCGAAGAAAATATCGAAAATATGAATAAATTGTATTTGAAATTCGACTATGAAGGATTTATTAGCGGTGCTGTTATGTAGAGATGTTACTGAATACGATATGTGAATAGTCATTATTGATTGAGAAAGCAGAATGACCTCCACTATTTCTAACAAAACGGAACGAAGCAGCATGCCTCGATACCACAGATTGAAAAGTAGTGATGGCTAAAATAAAACTAGATAATAGCACGACGCACCGAACGCTGCTACATCGATTCTTCGAAATATCCTTACTGACAGTGTTATGCTAGACTTTGGTAATTTCTATTGTCCGACTTCAACATCTGAATCTGAAGCCATGAACCGAATAGCTTATGATTTTTTAATTCCTCGAACCCGTCGATAAGAAGCGATAGTTCGGGATGGAAAAAAAAGCGAAGCATTTTGATCAATTTGATCGATGCACCTACTTCGGATTTAGGCACATGCGTGCGGTGGCCTAGACAGCACAGCAAATATTCAGTATTGATGAAGGGAGAGTATAATGGCTTTTTATATTAAAAGCATCTTGTTACGTTTATATCAATCTTATTTAAAAGGTTTGCATCAGACTGTAATCTGTAACCTGACTTAAATTCGGAATGCAATTACTATTTTATGACAAGTTATGATAGACTTTGGTAATTTCTATTGTCCGACTTCAATATCTGAATCTGAAGCCATGAACCGAATAGCCCCCGAACCCGCAATCTTCTGCTTTCTGAGGACTTATTCTAATATCGCAACCAATTCAACCACCGCAGGTACTTTCTTTGGGTTCTATTTGTTGCTTACGTTCTATCAATTTCATGTTGCATTGAGCGGACTTGAGCAATAGTAATGGTGAGTGGAGATATCCGCCGTAAACAAGTCGGGGTAGCGCTTCTGCCTGAAAAAAATGAATATTGTGAGCCGGACCCCCTTCCAGACGACGTTTTCACTTGTCGTCAAGCTAGAACGAAATTGTTGCGGACGATCCGTTGCTGAATAAGTGCTGCTAAGCTATTTAATCTTCTTTTGTGACCTTATGTAAGAACGGGATATACAAGTATGATATTCAATTAGTACTGCAAAGCTGTAGCTGCGAGCACAAATATATTTTTCTGGAAGCGTTAGGAGGGGAGGGAGGATAGAAGGAGTGAAAGGGGAAAGAAGAAGAAATGAGGGTAGGAAAGCGACTTCAATTCTTCGATCTAACTAAAGCAGAAAGAACCCTGAGCGGCACTTATATATTTGAGATCTACATGCTTTATAAACTCATCCAAAAATTAATAAGAAAGGAATTTCCACATTCAATAGTTCATGAGGATCATTTACGAACAAATTTACGCACTCTCTCGTCTTCCTTTATCCTTAAATTCAGGCGTTCAATTACAGGATGTTGGGAAACATTAAATACCCGTGTAACCTTCATCGCTCTTATTCATCCGATCATACGTCGCTATACTCTATTTAAAGTGTTACTATACGAATAAAAAAGTGAATAGCGAAGAGTAAAAATTCACTCACTGTTAAAAGCGAACACAATAACCTCATCAGTAGACATATAAAAATCATTTTCGCATGCAAATATGCAAATTTATAACACATTCTATAGTCAACAAATCTCATTTATTCATATGAAAGAGCCACTTTTCCCTTCTATTCCTTCCCAACGTTTCTGGCAGGTCACAATGAAAACTTCATCAAGCTGTCGGAAAGATACCTCTTGTCTCCTCCACCTCCCCTCCCCCCCCCCCCAACATAATCATAAATCTAGGATTTGTTTGTAAAGTTAGATGAACTCTGCAGCATCTCCGGTGTAATCACGTGTGCATACACAAAGCACCAAACGTGAAAAGATGAACTGTAAGTAATAGGGGTTCTATTCAAGATTATACGATACATTCACATCCTTTGTTTTTGTATTTGCTTTGCTTCATTGTCTTGTAAAGTTTTCACTTTCACTGTGAATATGCAAAAGTACTAATGAGGCACTTCTAAAATCAAAATCTAGTGAGAAATAAAATACACAAAAAAGGGATAGTGAGTGCACCGAATTTCTAACGATAAAAGCGGAGGAATATAAAACGATCGCATATCGATCGACTCTGTTTATGTGATCGAAAAGATGTGCCGATCGACTCTTTATGTGCATCATGATGTGCCCTGTGGTATTTGTGTGGAATTCGTTATTGCAATGTGAGAAAGGGGAATTTTTTTTCGTCAAATGCGAATACACAACAAGAGGATTGTGCTGAATAAGCAATATCAAGAATGCTTCAGCAATTTAAATAAAATATAATAAATTTAAATTTTTTCAAATATTATTATGCATTTGTAATTAATCAACAGGTTGTTTAACAACTATAAGTGCTTATCTATATTAACAAACAGACTTCAATATCGAAGCTTTCTTCCTCAAGTTGTTATAATAATACCACATGCAACATCCATCAACCCCATTGCAGACTGGATCATAGTGCAGTTTAAAATTGAACTGATACTAGCTAGTGAATGACGCAAATAGTAGCCAAGAACCATACATCGATTGAAGAAAACCTTCCATTCCCACTACAAAAATCTGCGATGCAATTCGAATGAATTTTGAAATGTTCACAAAAGCGCAAGAGGAAGGAGGTAAGGGTTAAGGATGGAAAGAAACGTGTTATTTGAAGCCTGGACAGGTTAAAAGACAAATAAAAAAATTCCAGCAACAAATGAAACACTCGTAAAGCTATGCCATATACCTAAGCCCTATGACTCGAATCTCATCTCTAATTTAGACTCTTAATTAAAACAAAATATAAGAAAGCTTCAACGATGTAAGACGGATGTGAAAACAGTAGCCGAACTTGAAGTTTGAACAATAAAAACGACAAAGAGCATTATGCTATGCTCTCGTTGTTGTCATTGATAAGTAAATAAAACAATGAACGTTCATTTATCATTTGCAAATCAACAACAATAAACCTACTGTGCCAATGAATGAATCCCTCTGTTTGGTCATTTTCGACGTCATTCAGCGATTCCGATCAGCAGTTCGTCGATTGTCGACCATTAGGCTTAAGAATATAATAATTAATAGTGCTGCCATAAACCGCTAGCAAACAGATACGTTGATAAATAGGCACATCAACTAGCAAACGCAAAAAAAGCCTGAATTATTTAACAATTCAAAAGTTCAATCCCCCTTCCTCTCCTTAAAAAACGCCGTAGGATTATTTCTACTGTACTTTATTAAGCGCAAATAGAAGTATTTAGTCAAATTACATCGTACAGCACAAAAAATAACTGCTGTGAGCGAAAACAAATCGGTGAACTCGAATTTCTTTGTAGAGAAGATCTCTTTCCTTCAAGAATTGCGAAAACTAGAAAACTTCCTCAAATCCTTCACCCCTCCCCACTCTCTTATTAAGAGACCTTTTTTCCTCCTCGTCTCAACTGAAATCAACACTGAAATATGCAAAAATTTTAAGAATTGCGTATGGGATCCATATGGAATCAACAAAAAACAACGGCACACTAAGGAAGTGTCAACTGTACCTATTCTTATCCTACTAGATTGAGATCAAATTGTAATGCGATCATTTAGCCAAGTTGAAATTACACAGAAACCGTAAATATTATAATAACTCTCCTCATTACAAATCACCCTCACAATAAAAAAAAAGAACTCATTCATCCAAAACGGAAAAACTAGAAGTCATTCTCTGATTAAACGTCTAACAAAATCGGTAGAAGCGCAAATTCCATTTTGGCAAACGTGTACATAGAAATGGCTATTTCCAGCCGATTTTGGATGATCAAAAGCGAGGTGTTAGGAGTCTACAGGAAATCTAGACATGCGGCAATAATCATTAATAAAAATAGCCGTTTGACTATCCTCTAAAAAGTTGACAAAAAATTACGTACGCTAAACTTGAAGAAAAAAAAAAATGTGGGAAATTTTTTATAAGTTACAAGTTTCAAGTGAAAAAAATATTACTGAAAGTTGCAAACGTAATCGATTGTGTTATATGTTATAACATACATTATTAATTGTTTTATAATAGTTGATAAATTAAAATGCTCGAAGAATTTTCACTATAATTCAACGGATGTAGAGAAATTCATCTTATATAGATGCAGCGAAATAACATCAACGTTGTCTGTGCTCAATCAGATGCATCTATCAGAGATGCGGCCGCGTTATCTGCGATAAAAAAAAAAAAAATGCGAATCTGCTATGGGCGATTCGGCAAAATCAAAACTGCTGCTCGATGAAATCGTTTGCTTGAAAGTGTCGGTTGCTTCATCAACGAATAAACGATGTTTCCCTCACATATTTTCATGAAGCATAACATTGCAATTCCTCTGTTTTAGATGCAATCTTTGCAAACAATAACACTTCTAACTGTGAAATTTTCTTTCATGATCTGGATTTAATTAGAAAACAATGTTTTTGATTTATGACAGATCCCTTAAATACTACTTACTCAATCCCACAATATTTTTTTTCAAGCGCGGCTAAACAGTATTTCTAATCGTTGATATCCACTATAACTGGACAACATTCTCGTCCCATGGGGTACAGCTTTCTTTTCCCACGTATCGACCAATGTGGCTAGCCAAGACGAAGCAAATAAAACAGCTTTGTTTTTTTTTTTTTTTTTTTATTATTGCAGGCTTTGGTGCGAATTATGCAGTGGTCTACCAACAGTGATTTTAGGAAGATCAATAACTTTGAGTAAAAACAAAGATAATCAAAGAAAAAAAGAAAATTGCTGGACAACTAATAGAGAGTGAGTGCACTTAAGAGGGGGAGGCAGTGGTGAGGGGTGGATCGCTGCAATCTTTTAAGGACTATTAAATTTATCAAAAGTCTTTAACGTCTAGTATTATGCGGCAAACTAGCAACCATTTAGTAATTCTGTGAACGCAAATATAACAATAAAAAATAAAAATAAAAATATTGGGCGTGAGGAAATTCAACGCTCGAAATCCCTTTATTCGACATCTAAAGATCACCATCAACACAATAGTCAGCACCAACTTTAATGAGGTAGAAAAACAGGTATTTTAGAATTCCTCAGCGAAACACCTGGTAAATTCGCATGCGAATTCCCATCTTAAAAAAAAAAAAACGCTGCATCTATCAGTCGGTTGAAAATTGCTATGGTGTGAATCCCTCATAAAATAAAAGAACGTGCTTTCTACTCCTATTTATGGCGATGTTAAACGAAAAAGTTGATAGCAGCTGATAACGTCGCTATGATGCATTTTTATTCTCCCTAAAAGAGGGGAAAATCCTAATCCGAGATGAACTTAAGCTCAGCAGCCATCGGATTGAGTTGAAACTTAAAAGTGCACACCGCTGAACGATGTGGCAAATCCTTCCATAGCCACTGCCTCATCATGCTTTTCTCTTTAAAAAAAAAAAATACAATAAACTCACTCAGATTCCCTATGTGATATTATGCGAGCCAAGACCAAGAACGAATACAATTTTTAGAAAACCCTCTGCTACCCCAACCCAAGTTTCAAAGATCCAGGGAGGTCCAGGTTAAACGGGTTTTGATAGAGGCATTTAAGCTATGGTCATATAGGGATGTGTAAAGCCTAGTCTCTGTCTAAAGTCAGCAAAAGGCGTTCGCTTACTCGGCGACGAGTTTAACCCATTTCCATATACTCCCGGGCTAAACCTGATCTCGATACCACTCCGGGATAACTGAAATGTCAACCAACATCGGGGTCAGCCCATTTCCGCGTCGTCAAGAGCTAAATACGGTCCTCATTCAGGTCGCAATAGGCGATGAACTCAGCCTAGGCTTGATTTCTGTCGGGTACTTCAATAAGTGCTTCTTTTACTTTACTGCACAGATTCCGTGAATCGCTCAACGCGCCAATTTTGTAGCTAGCAACTTTGCCTTTATCCACTGGACTTATAAAAGGCTTGATTGCAATCAGACCATTCTAGCGTCTCTTATGTATTTTATCGCATCACAATCCCCAACACACCGTTCACGCATCAATCCGAGTAGATAAACTGCACCCAAGAACTGAAGCACAACAGTTTCAACAGCCACAAGTGATAACATACTTATTGAATCTGAAGCATGCCCCAACTTCCAAACGGTTAGCAAATGTCAGCGAAAGGACATAAAATGAACTCAAACGACAAAGGTGTGATTTAGAATGAGCTTAAAAGATACCGTGACTACGGAGAGCGGGTATAGGGGCGGGGATTGGATCTTGTATTTCGCACCCCAAACGAAGCGAATTAGACTCTCTTCTCGTCGATCTTTCATTCCATACCGAATAAACATCTCTCTAACCACACTGCCTAATGTATGCTTTCCCACCATATCCTCTATCTATAAACGACGCTATCTAACCTGGCCATCCATCTCTAACTACTCTCGGCATATAGCGTCACCGTTGTGTCGCTGTGACAAAATTTTTTAAATCACGTTCAGCGTTAGTATTCACTGTGAGTAGCATAAAAAGTGTTAAATCTATTTTCCTCCACCATAATTTAGGCTTGTTCGAACCCCTCCCCCGCAATATCAGCCCCAGTTGTCTTTGACATGATGAATTAAAAGTCTGTCATAACTACCGCGTTGGGGCGGCATCAAGAGACCAAGAAGAGGATGAAGTCGCTACATACAAATACATTAAGAAATTTGAAGTGGTGATGTTGTATTTGTTTGCATCGGTGTGCATTGACGAAGGTCATGCTTTCACGCCAAAATATATTGGGTATTCCCTAGAACGCTGTCAGCACTATCGTTCAGGTTGGCAATCAACGCAGACTGAAGACGCGGAATCAAAAAAAAATTGCCGATTCTAGCAAAGCAAACTTTCGTTAAACCAACCTCTTTTTGTGCTTCACATTCAGAGATATCTGAAGCGTAGAAAACGGCATTCAAGCAGATAAGATTTGACGAGAAGATGATAAAACCATCGATTGAATTGCAAATACGAGGAATGAACGGAAGTAGAAGCTCTCATTCCTGAAAATCAAATGAGTTTAGCACAATTAAGATGGCGCAACAACACCAAACAATCAATACGAACAATAAAACATAACTTTTCATTTAGACGGTCGGAGACTGTAGTCAAATATTTTTCAGAAAAAAAAAGCACAGAACTCGTTCGGATCATAGCCTCCGAGTTTGTAAACCAGATCTGAGATGGCTCTACACAGAAACAATCAACCGTGAAAACAGGTGTCACGACAAAACCCTCGATGGACATATTACCACCCGTCTGTCAAGCACGTCAATCGCCCGAATTTGCTAAAAACCAGCCTTCCCCTGCTTCATACTAAGTAATTCAAGTGCCACCCTTACGAGTGCAACTCAATGGCTACTTACTGTTACTTAATAAAAGCCAATAACCCAACTGCTACTTACTGTTCGTACGATTAGTCGTCCACCAAAAGATATTCGCTTCATCTGATGTCCGTCACATCCATGCGCAAGCATCTATCCGTATACCTAAAACGACTGATAAATCAAACATGATAAGTGGGAAGCAACTCACTTCCTATATTCTGTAGAATCCCCACTCGATGAGCAGTAAGGATGAACGGATTCAACATAAATCTTCGATTGCCGTGTATCCACCGTCTAGTTTCCTTGCGGATAAAGATCGCAACTAATAAATTTCATCCACTAGCAGTAAATCACCGAAATGGAAAATTGATTTTTAAAGATTTTAATGCTAAAATATCTTGTTTTAGAGTTCTTTTCTATGCAAAATGTAATATTTCTAATCCGACCTTCGAATCAAATAACCTTTTGCAGTTTGAAATAAATAAAATAACCAAGTAATAATATTCTATCCGTTTTCTTTGTTTATCGAAAAGAACATTCTACGAACCACGTACTGCAAAAAAGTCTTATTTTATTGATGGGCATGCACATAACCAATCATAGGTAAATGAAGTGTAAGCAAACTACACTATAAGATTAGTGATGACTTATGAAATATAGCACCTTTTTAAATAGAGACGATAAAGCAAACTTGCACGATGTAGCTTAGCGTCTCTTTTCAATGGAATGCAAGATACGAATAGAATGGACGAACACTGAAATTCGGCTGCTGGGATCTGTTTGCTCACTCCATCTTTGTAATAAACTATGATCTAGACCTGTATTTAAGCTTAACGCAAGTCCACAGTTTTGATATGTGCGCAGTCTTCTGCGTAAATCAACCTTGGACATCTTTAGCCATCGCGGATTTTATAAAATGCCTAGAACTTGGCCACAGACTTCCCTTTATCTTAATTTATAACTTTCTCTTTCTCACATGAAACATGCCTTAGGTATATTTCATGAATAGCTTGATTTGAGATTGATTCTTTTAAATCTACATCACTTTTTTGATATACGAAGCCTTTGGGGTCGTCGTTATTGCCTCCGTTAGCCATTTCAAGTTGGGCAGTTTTTGCCCGAGCTTTACCTGTTTCATACAGAAAGCAAAACATAGCAGGTGCTTCTATGCTTTTATTGTCTGACAATTTCATCGGCCGTTCGTCGTTGAATTGATGCGCGATGGAGTTGTTGCCCTAGGCATCATTTAATTCATGACCCTGCGTTTATAGCAGTGTAAGTGCAGGTAAATTTTGAAAATACTTGCAAATTCTAGTTCCACCTTAGCAATAACCCCATACTTTAGAGTGCTGATGGAGCGCCTAGGGTGTCTTAGTGTAAACTTGAGACTGCGTCTTGCGGAAAGAGGACCTGTACGAACGGAGTCATGGTTTCCTGAATTCCTTTTTTGTTTCGCAAAGCCATGGATTTCCGGGCTGAGTCCACGGATTCACATTTTTCATGAGTTGGTCACACCATAACCGGAGCACATTTCCATTTGCTCGTTATATAATCTAATGAAAATATCAGTTCTAGTCATTTAGCAGTCTGATTAGTCAGCTTAACTTGAGCGTTGCAAGCAACGATTTGTGATTGGTTATATCGCAGTAAGGCTTATGAAGTTTTGGATTGACTATTTTAATGTGGTGCAACGATGCTTATGCAAATTTTTTGCGACATCTACTAATGTAACTTATGTGAGATGAATTTGTGCCTAAACTCTTCGAAATATTCTTTGTCATAAGGCTCACTTTTATTTGCATAATTTCTGTTGTAAATTTGCATATTGTTCATAAACGATATATAGTATATGTGACAATGATTGTATGAAGCATAAATTGTATCTCTTATATTTTGTTCTATTCTGTTATGAATATTGCTCGCGAATGAATTGTGAACATTATTAGCGAAATGGATTATGTTTTTAAGTGATATTCCAACGAACAATGGATGGAATTACTGAACGCAAACCTTTGGAATATTGGATAAGTATGTAAAGAAAGGTTTTTTTCATTGCTCGATGGCATGCATCGTCGTCGCTAATTGTGGTCGTGAATTTTATTCGTGTTGTTATTGTTGTGCTATATTGTTGGACGTGTTGTTTAGTGTCTCTAGATAAGAGTCGATGGCCACAAAATGAACAACGATTGGGATTTCTTTTAAGCACTTGCAGATTTTGAACGCGATTCTGAAGCCATCGCTACGAAACAAATTATATTGTCCATCTCGTTCAGAGGAAATTGCTACCCTTCACTTCTAGTATGACCTATAATCTTGAGGCATTATCGTTCTGACTTCATTGTTTCGGATATCAAGAAGGGGCGAACGTTTTGGTGTGTCTAGAAACGTTTTTATACGACCTTCGAATGTGGAGTGCACCATTGAATAGTGCTTGTTTTTCTGAGGCCGTGCAAATGGGATTATATTCATATTGATTCAGGAGCTATTATTTGGTTGTTTCAGCTCGAGCCACTGATCCATTTGTTGCTGAGGAAGATCGTATTAAATATGTGGATGCACTCTGTGAACAAATTATGGAGGAAGCCGAAAGTCCACAAATTGCGATGCGTATATTGGCGCATAAATTACTTAGTCCTGAACAAGCCGAAGCGATGAATACTCTCAAGGTAACTTTCTTTTCTCTGATAATATAAAAAACTTTAGAAAAAGTTTCAAATTAAAATTTTTTTTTTGTGAACAAAATTATTTCTACATTCGATCAGATCTCAAAATGAAAAATTTTTTTCTTCATTGTTTCACAAAAGCTATTTCAGTATTGAGGTGATGATGATATTCCAAAATTTACAAGGTGGAAAAACTAAATAAAAACTTTATCAAACATTTTATCACTTTATCTTACATCTTACATTTGATAAGCTGCTCTCATTTGCATATTTGTATTTGAGAGTGTTAATTTTTAGGCGATAGATATGTGTGTACGACGATGTGGGGCACGTGTTCATAATGAAATCGCTAAATTTCGTTTTCTTAATCAAATTGTTCGACTTCTTTCACCAAAAGTAAGTTGATTTTATACTCTTTAGATCATTAATTCTTTTGATTGAAAAGAAATGAAATATTTAAAGTTATGATTTATCAAGATTTTTTTCTTGTGTTCATAAAAATCTCTTAAGTTTTATTCAGTTGAGCGAATTAAATATTATAATTTCAATGATCATCTGCCGTTTATATTTCTCAAGTTTGTTTTACTCTTGCTGTTAACTGCAAACAAAATTTAGATATTGTTTACTTTCTCCATTTAATGTAAGTAAATAAGTAGGTTTCTAATGAAAGAGTATTATTTTTCAATAGATCTTTATTTTATTTATATTTTGTTTTGGATCATTGGTGCAGAAATATTTCATTATTAAGAATTTTATAGTGACTGAGATCAGCTATATATTTATAGCGCATCCATAGAAAGGTGGAACAGGAAAAAAAATTTAAGTTTTGAAGGAATGGGGACACTTCCCAAGTATTAGTTTCTATTTGTGTTCGCAAGTTTATACACTCCATGCAGTTCGATTCTCCATATGTGATTCCAGTTTGTGATCCTCTTCATCTCCTAAAATTCACCATTTTATTGCTCTATTTTAGTATTCCTACCCACCGCTCCCCCCCCCCCCCCCTCCCTCCCTCTCCTGCATTCTCTAAACTCTTGCTCTCATATGTTTCCGCCATGCATAATTAGCCATTTATATGTCTGTATATCTAAGCGGCATCATAATAAATCAATTATAATCACTAAGGAAGATTATTTCAATGATTTTCTATAGGTTTATAAATTTCATCAATATTATAGTACAATGGTGAGGTGACAAGCGCAGAAGTGAAAGCACAAGCGATCGAAATGCTTTATGTGTGGCACAAATCAATGAGGCATTTAACGAAATTCAAACAGGTTTATGCTCTTGAGATTTTTGTTGTTTATTTATTTCATCGGGTCTACTTAATGTTGTTCCGCAATTTCATCATCGATCCACTCATTTCATTGATCGAAAATATATGCTTGAATTTTTGTTTTATTTCAAAAAATTTTCACAAACGATATGGAGCTCTAAAAAGTTTTTTTTTTTTTTTTTTTTTTTGTTTCAATACGACTTAAATGCATATATAATTGGCACATTGTTCTCATATTTTGCTTAGACGTAATTTTTTTTTTTTTTCACATCTCTTTTCCTATTAGATTCGGCTGCATTCGTATTGTGCAGTGGAGACGAATGAAGCTCTCTACTCTGTCTCGTTTAGCGATCACGCTGATTTGATTCCGATGATAGAATTATTAGATGATGGACATTCGTTGCAAATTTTTCATGAAGGAGGGAGACATCTCGAAAAGAAAGCGAATCCCGTTTGCTTGAATAATCTAGAGACATGCGAACTTCATGGGATTCAGTAAGAAAATGAGCGATACTCAAGCACAAAAGAAAATGCATCATAAAACTTTCACCTTTTAGTCTTCTCGTCGTTCCCTCCCTTTGAATGGGAGATCGATGGTGATGATTTATCTTGTAATCGCAACTTAGTTTATAAATACATGTAGCAGATTCAGTTTTTTTTTTCGGGAAACATTTTGCACCTTACCTTCACTATCACTTTTCATCACATTGTTTGCCCTTTGAGCATAACGTTTCATCTCTCTGAGCTTAGTTTTTTTTTTTTATTTATTGCACATTCGTTTATGATGAATTGAATTGAATGTTTTGTGTATTTTTTACAACTATGTCTTCTCCATTGTTTTATTTAGGTATACGACATGCTAAAGGAGCAGAAAGTAATTCTCGAGGATCCAGAGGTATCGGATCTTATACGCATTACACCTCCATGCCGCCTGGCCACATTCGAAGATGAGGAAAAGGCCAATCTTCTTTCTCAACTATTGAAGAGTAATAATCCAGAAGATCTACAAGCCGCTAATCGCCTTATTAAAAGTATGGTTCGCTCGGTAAGTCCTTCGCTGTTTATTTCCGATCTGTATTTCAAAATTTATCTATGAAACGTGCGATGGGAAAAAGAGTTGACAACATTGAGTAAAGATATGGATCATAGGAAACAAAGTATTCAAATTAATGTGATACTTAAAACACCATTGAAAAATGTTAAGTAAAACAGTGAAAAAGAGATATCTGTAGGAAATATGCAAACATCCAATTCACTCTGCTATAAATGATATATGCAATGGATAAAGAATATAGGCTCATTAAGATGGAGTTTTATGCTGAAGGCGAAAAAATGCGATAAGAAGTGACACTAAAGGCAAGTGCAAACGGTTTTCTGAAACAAAGAATCTGAACCTACTACATTTATAGACAAAGTTGCGACTACAGGATAAGCCATTACTCTTCCCTCCCCCCCCCCCCTCCCCACCTTCGCAATCCCTTCTCCTTTCACCGTCTCGTACAAGCACTAACTATTTAAATTATTTTTATTTCAATCACTTTCTATTCTGAAGTTTTTAGCAGCATTAAGCTACAATAAAAGACCGGAAAAGAAAAAGATGTTTACAGATTATAGCGTGAAGGCAAGAAGTGCTCAGAAATATACAATTCAAACTGTTTAAGTTTAAAGCAGAAAATCTAATAGCAGTAGTTAAAATCAAATGATTTAAACCATATGTGCTTATACGGGACGGAGAAAAGAAAAAAAGATTGAGGGGAAAGGATTGAAGAGACGATATGTTATGGTCACAACTTCGTTAATTTAGCGTGTTTAGGTTTTTTTTTATTGGGTAAAATAGCTCACGTGCTTCCATTTTGCGTCATAGGCAGAGTCAGCGACCGTATAAGATGGCTTACCTCCAAATCTCGTTCGATCATGGCTCATCTCTTATAATAATTTACACAGTAAAGCTTCATTGCTGAACAGTTCAATTTCACTAATTATTCCAGGAATATTCAGTGATTTAAATGCCTTAATGTATTATCCACCAGTTTAAAAGAGATATTAAAGGAAGAGCAAAAAATGGAACGCTTACATAAGAGAATCGACGATGTGGAGAAAGCGAAAAACAACTGTCGAGTGCTAAATGAAATATTAGCATATTGCAATACGGAACCGATGAGTGAGAGAGAAAGTGAACTGGCTGCGGTATGTAAATATTTTCGTATCTTTACTTACTTCAAAACTTCACCCTTTTCCTTAACAATCACAGAATCCAGAATTGTAATATGCGTTATCGGAAGTAGCAAAAGCGTTAAGTTATCCTTTGAAGTACTCGACATCTACTCCGGAGTAGTTCACTAAATTAACGTATGTCGAAACGTCACCTTTATTCACAGTATTATCTGATAAGTGCTTCATGTGCGCATATGCGGTGCAATACTATAGTGCTATGCAGTGAATCTCAGGTATGGATTCTATCCTGAGGATTGTGTAAGGTGGACATTTTTGTATTTCAAGAATTGAGAGTCCTCATAGCGGCGATGTAGGGGGAAAGTTATATTTTTTGAAGAATGAGTAAACTTTGTTATAAATGAAGGCAAAGTTAGTCATTTTATTCATATTTTGTTATGAAAATTCAGGATCAAAATAAATCAGTAATTTATCAAAGGTGTGAAGTTTTCCACTAAAGTCTGATCGAAGGAAGAAGAGAGTTCTGATCTTCTATCTAGCCGCTTCCACTATCTCACCATTTTGCCCATAATTTATTTTAGGAACTCTATACTGTTCTTGTTGAAATGCGTCCATCATTGTTTCGCTATGCAGGCGAGGCAGCCGAATATGACGATGCAGCGTTGGCTGATATTCTGGCGGTGAACGATGCCGTCAATAAAGCCGTCCAACAATATAAGAATCTTTTCCCGGATCATAAGGTTGCATCAGTTGTGCTGCTTACTTCATGAGAGCTTATAATCATGAAAACTAGTGCATAATTTTTTTAAACAATTAAATTAGTATTGGAAAAGAATATTTTCAGTTATAAAATTATTCACCTGTAGCATTTTCATAAAAATTAGTAGAGGTTTTTCTCTACTATTACATCCTTATAGATAGAGACAACGGATAAAAGCGTCAGAAAAATCGTTTCGTTAAATATTTTCATCGCAGCAACATACTAAAAGAACATCTGATTTCCGTATAAGATGATGGGTATGTCGTTAGTCGATCGATTGTAGGATTTAGTGGATAATGCAAAGTGGAATATCACATTTTCCTGTTTTTTTTCATAAATCTTTTTCTATTTCGAAGATGCATCACTGCAGCCGGTCACGGGTTCCCTTATCTATAAGAACAATATTGGCATTGAGTGCTCTAGTGGGTAGAACTCGAAATATTATAAGAACTCGATAAAGGCATATAGATCATATAGATCAATTCTATCTATAGATCAATTCTATAGATCAAAATGTTATCAGAAAACTGCGATGAACAAATTTTATGCCTTTTTTTTGCGTGCAATTATAAATCCATTAAGGATCGAGTTTTTGTGTACTCATTATTAAATTTCAGCTAGCAGCGAAAACTTCACCAGCAAAAGAGTTGATAAATGTGGATTATAGTAGAAAACGAAATGGTTCAAGTTTGAGCACTTCAAAGGCAGCAAGTTCTCGTGGAAGTCACGTCTCGATAGTGGATCTCCTTTGCAATGATCCCGAAACAAACGCTCTTGATACGACGGGCGTAACCGATCGAGATGCGTTGCGGTATTTAATTGAATGCTCTTTTTTCTTTAGAGAGAGTTTCCTTGGGGAAATTTAGTTTGAGATATTCATATGAAGCTATGCGTTTTTCATTCATCGTTTCTTCATTTCTCAAAATCACATAATATAGAGCGATACTATGAAAAGAGGCCTCAATATCTTTTGATCTATAGAATTGCACTACAACGACTTGCTTTGCCTTTTTGCGGGGAAATAGTTTATCTCTATCATTGCGTTCGATATCGGTTACATGACCTATTTTCGCCTTTTTTGATTACCAGTTTGACAATATGTCCCACCTCTCCTTTGTGAGAATGTAGACTCGATGTTTCTACTTTAGGCATTTTCATTATTACTTTTAAGGTGGTTCATTTTCTTTGTAGAGTAGCAGATAATGCAAATCGTGATTCGTCACCGAGTGATGATGTGGCGTTGATTTGCATATCGTCGGTCAACGAACAAGATGATCGCGAACAACATCACACCGAGAACGATTCGAGTTCATCGGCACTCGATGATTTATCACTGCTTCTCGATCAAAGCGTTTTCACCTCGGACACCGCTAAACAGTTAAATGTTTTAGCTATATGTCTCGTTCATATTCACCATTTGTCGTGTTGAAAGGTTATGAACAAAAATTTGTGTGTGTGTGTGTGGTCGGTATTAAATTACTGAGCCTCGCCCTCCAACCTAAACCCTTCTTCTTCTCTTTTCAAACTTTTGACACATTTTATTTGAACCACGTGCCGAAGATTTACTATCGTCGTGAGGATGAAACTCGAGAACGTAGTATGACTACGAGTAATGAGATGACAAATGCGTCTCAGTGCAACAGTTAATGTGTTGATATGCCACTTGTGAAGTGGATTCGTGCATTGGTATAGGGAAGTTGAGGAGCTAAGCTTTGGTTGGTTTGCTTGTTGCTGTAAACTTGACATATTGCTCAGAAATGTAGTATTATTATCGTATCTTATTGAGTAGCCTGAACTGACCCTTTATTTCACAGTTGGAGAGAATGGAGCGTAAGGAGGTTTATCACTACAAACTTCTATCTATCCCCTCGCCCTGCTCCCTTCTCATCCTCCCCCCCCCCTGCTGCAAAGGGGTTCTTTCGACATCCGAAGTTGTTTCACCTCGTTGCATTGAGATCACAAAATATCACAGTCATGTCCAGAAATGTCAGTGGCTAGCCAAGCATCTTCACTAACAGTGATAGGCAGCATCAAAATTTGAACAGTGATTGTTCCACATGGCGTCATCATTCAGCGCTATATTACTAATCCGTGCATAGTTTATCATCTACTGAATGTCTCCGCATCTAAGGACTAACGAAATAACTTTACTGATATTACCCATCCAGCCATGAGATGGTAACGCTGGAGTAGTGTTGTTCGATTTCAGAGAGAGCACAGCGAAAGATGACAGTTCCAATTCAAAAAATGATATTCACTCGTCGATGCATCCGCTAGATCACAACTCGTCGAAAATGACGGTAAGGATATGTTGTGCTTACAGTGGGTATGAGATGTTGTCTTCCTCAAAGGACGGCAACATCTTAATATAGAATTTTGGAGTTTCCCTCCTATATTCATCTGTTTTTAAATTTTCATTTCCATTTTTTTTTTCAATTTGGAGCCCATGGCGAAATTTTTTCTTTTGGATTTTTTTTTCAATAGATTAAGGCCCATCATTCATGCAAGTTTCAACCAAACAGGTAGTACTGGATGAAAAAATGCTACAATTTGGCATGGAATGATCCGGGTGAGATTCTTAGCAGTTGCGATGTGATGCAAACTTCAAAAAAGCGGCTGGCAACGTCATCGATATCGGCCTGAGACAATAACTTTGGCCAATTATCACAATGAGACGAACGTTCCATAATAATATTGAAAATGAAGCTAAAGAGAGCGTCGGAATCTACTATTTAAGAAGGGAATTAAAGGACTTCCACGTAAACATGCTTACACTCGTATGTTTATGGAATAAAGAGACAGTTTATAATGCATTCGACTTTTCCAGAGGAGTAATGCACTTCCAGAGAGTTTTCTTTATAAAAGGTTATCAAGAATAGGCAAAAGCTTTCTTGTTTCTTATTACGTAGAATCCATTTTTCACACATCGGATTCGAATAGTGTATACTTTATGGTGACTGAAATAGTGAAATGTAGTGGTACTGCTTAGATATTTTACTATGTTTGCATACATAATGCGTTCAGGGGCCAAGTCGTGGAGTAAGGCTTTCACTCAGTTCGATTTCGTTCTCTCTCGAGCAAGTCCAAATAGGTTAGTCAGTGCTGGTAATTACTTAACCTGTTTTCTCACTTCTCTCTCACAATGTTTTCCATTGACGCAAGTGCAATGTTTTTGAATTTTTAGTATATTTCCTCGCTGAGATGGGTGTTTTTTCATTTTGAAAATTGACTACGATCATCTACAAATGTTTTCTTTGCTTATACTTAAACAACCAGTCTGTATTAATTCAGGTAATAGTGAATTATGCCATCGATCTAATAGTCTCGGTTCGTATCTTACCTTTTTATGAGTCATTTTGCAACGAATTGTTCCCATATCTGAAGTGGAATATTTACAGCAGCAAGGCCACCTCTACTAATATTCGACGAGAATTTCATTCGAGGAATGTTGTATTTCTCTCAAAATTCTCCTCCTGGGACACGTTTCATAACGACTACCGTAATAACAATGTCAAGTACGAATACAGTACCCCTAACAAATATCAAACTTTCCGTCTGTGCGAAAACACCGGTTGGTTTCGTCATCGATTTTCATTACTGTAATAATTATAAAGATCTGTAATCGTACGGTTAAGGTAATTACGCTTTTTTTTTAAGACGAACTTCTACCGAAAGTTTTTTTTTCTTTTGAAAAACTTTCAAAATTTTTTCCTACGGACACATCATCGCACTTTTATTGTGATGACGGCAATACTGCGTAGTTATCAGTGTGTTGTATTTCATAGCAGTATTGTTGGTAATCGTTTGTTTGCGGCATATTAACTAAATTGTTAGCAGATGTCATTTGCAGTCGCAACTGTTCAGAAATCTTCAGCGGCTATTTTTCGTTATCCATGCGCTCAGGATTTCTCAGTGAGAGAGATTTTTTTGTGGATCTTGTTCGATAACTCGCATTTGAGTTTTTTTTTTTTTTTGATTTTTCTTAATATCAGTTTACCTTTCACATTTGCATCATTTCTGATGAGGATTTTGGATCCAAAAAAATTCGATGTTAACGAGATACATATATTTCATATGGAATTGCGGCATCTTTTCCTCCACATTGATCGTAAAAATGTTGGATTTCGGCTGCCGACAGGTGTCCAGGGAATATTGAAGTGAAAAATTGCGATGTGATGAACCGAACCACAAATCTCTTTTAAACACTTGTTATTTACTGTTTGCATAAGCCCCCCCCCTTTTGTGGATTCCTTTTCCTTCCTTGTTGAATCCTTTTTCCATCGCTTGCGAAGTGGAATGCCTCTATCGCAAAAGATCGCTGCATATATTTCACTCATTTATAATATTCGAATGGAATGAAATATTTAGAACGTTCAAAGTCGGCTTTTTGATGCGGAGAGCGATGTGTTGCCGGCGTTCTCTCCTATGAGTGCACAATCGACGATCAGCCAAATCCTGCTCATCTTGCCATTCTCTGATTCCATTGAAACGGTTAGTTGTTCGTTTCTTCAATGTGCTTCCGCTTTAGTTGTCATTGACGCATGGAAATTATATCTTGTTAATGCTGAACATCAAAAGCTTAATACCCATTGCAAATGGTCCCGTTGGGCACTAAAACTTCGCAGAGAGAAATTTTGTTGCATTTTATTCTATTCGAAAACGATCCTTAAAAAAGTCATAACTTGTAAAATTTGGCTGCTTGGAATGTTCGAACGATTTCGGGCGTGTCTATTAGGGCAGCTGTGACTGGCTTGGTCGAAGTAAAAGTGTTAAAGGGGGATGCCGATATTACTTCGTTATGTTGCTCGATATATACAGTTTGCACGAGTTTGACATTCCCCAGTGGCAGTAGCCGTCGCCTATAACTGTTCGTCTGGAGAAGGAAACTTTCCTTCAGAGAAGGACGGGTTGATGCTGCGAACCCACTCAACTCATTCTCCATCCCCCCCCCCCCACCAACTTCCCTAGCATTCCTTTTTTGTATACGATGCGTTATGCTGACATCAAGAGCCTCGCCCATCTAAAAAATACATATGAAGTCAGTGTTGTTTGCAGGTGGAATTCGACTTTGTGCTGCTTTTCTCCGCTTCATCCCCGAAAATGATTTCGGGTTCTTTTTCATTTCATATGTGATCTTTTAATAAATATTTTTGTTCTTTCGGACTTGCTCTTATGGAACATACATTCGATATCCAACAGAATTGACGTTCACTATTCTATTTTTTATTTTTTTATTTTTTTTTATTTTTTTGTTATTTTTGATTTCCGTTGGTTAATAGTTTTCACTTCGGCTAATGTCTAACTGTAATAGACACTTCAAGAAGATATAGAGCACTTCCGAATGCTACCAGATGGCAACTCCACCGGGAAAGATTCGCTTGCTTCATCCTCCTTATAGTTAGATCAGACAATGGCATCCTGCGTCTTAGAACGCCTTCGTTTGTAGTGCTTTTACGTCCCAGCATATAGCATTTATATATTGACATGTAGGACGCGGAGTCCCCACTTGGTCACCATGTCTTGCCGCGATACCCAAACCCACGTTTATGTGTCATGGAGAGCCTGCTGCTACCGGATTGCTAGCCACAAATGACATGAGAGCTAGAGACAACAAAATAGAACTAGCGGTACCAAGGGGGTATAGGGGAATGTGTGGGTTCCTATCGAAACCTCACGTCATAGAATACCACCCAACCGTCCGCATCTCCATTCTTATAGAGCGCAAAACGTCGTCACTTGTTGCCTCCTACGATGCTCGATAAGCCTGACGTTGCGCGATAGGCTCAGAATCGCCCCTATAAATCCAAGTAATACTCGAGAAATCCAATACCGCTCTAAACTGCGAACAGCGCCGCACTTCCCTCTACCTCCTGCTGTATCAAAACGTTTCTCCGTTTCCCGCATCGCCAAAACAGCGCCCATTATGTCATATTGTGGCAGCTGCCGTTTTCCGATCTCAATGCGAGATCAAAAATATGAGCAAACGACGAGGGTTTATTGGTGCTTCACCGGCTCAAGTCGTATTTCGTGCGATGCAGTTCTCGTTACACGTGAACGAACGTGACTGCTTGATTTCGATGGGAAATTTCGAGGATTCTTGTATGAACAGTAGATGAAGCACAGCATTGATGGCGATGCGACGCAGTTTTGGGATGGTTGCGTTTGTTGATCGTTAAGAGATGTTCTGCTGAAAATCCTTCCTATTGTTTAGCAGGCTTGCAGCGTATCAGACGCATTTCGGTCGCTGCCACAAGAAATAGGATAGATATCAGCATTCCCGAATGAGGGAAGAAAGGGCTGTCGCCGTCGTTTTACTTGTCAGTACAGACGTCCATCTCCACAGACTTTCCACTTCTCAATTGTTCTGCCCCTTTATGCCACCCCCAGTTGCAATTCAAATATCGTTCCGTTTGCGGGTTGCTTTAGCGACACTAACAACGCTTACACGGTAGCACGAAGGCCCGTGGCCTCCTAAACCCTTCCTGTTGCACATTTGAGATGCTGGTTCATTTCAAAGTATTAAACGACCGCTCGAAGCGTCTTTCTATCATGTAATGAGGTACTTGGTTATTCGTCAGGTAGATCTGGATTACTTAGAACGGTATAACTGTACTTCTATAAGGTGCTAGTAAGTTGTAGAGTAAAAAGCTTAATAGGCTGTTATCGATTCTGTTTTTTCGAAGACAACACTGTGTCACTAAGTGTAACACCTGACGTTTAGAAGTGCAACGCTTGCGTGAATTACAAACAACTGAAAGACAACGATTCACATCGAATCGACTAGTGCAATCTTCTTTGGTAGACATAAGGCGTTTAGGGTTTCTAAAGAGGTCATCCAAAGAAAGTAGAAGAAATTCATCTAAAAGTATGAAATAAGCTTGCCAGGTATTTGCTATATCTGCCGTACGATTTCCGGTGATAGTCGCGTTATAAGTTTTTCAAAATTCTGAAGGTTTCTTTTGTTAGAGTGAAGGAGCTACTAAGATGAAAATGATATTTTTGGCCAACCTGGCAAGTATGTATCGTCCAAAGTCTATACAGACAAGCGAACTTTTATTGTCGAACCAGCAGTAGAAGCGTGCTTTATCGGCTAAACGTTTAAAAGAGATCGCTGAAAAAAAGCTTACTGAAGAGGGGAGAAGGGGGTGTGGAGGAGCGTGAGGATGGAGCTCATTCCAGGTCGTATGATATGTTTACTCAAATTCATCACTCGCCTGTTGGCTATTCAAATCAACTAAAAATAGAAACAGCGCCTAAATGGTGAAGTAGACTTTAGTTTCATAACGACGATGTGTGAAGCTGAAGTTGTTATTTGCAGAGGTTGCTTGATAAAGAAATTAAACGTTGCGATAATGATCCTCAAACTTTTTTGTGTTCACTTGATTTTCTCATTGAAGATTCCATCTGCTTCATCGTTACAACGGTTTTTAACAGCAAAGTACACTTGCTTCATCGTTCTCGATATTTAATCAACGCAAATATTCAATCGCAAATGAAGAAAATTTATTTTGAAATAAATACCCAACGTATCTGTTTTTGATAGTCGTTTGAATTATATGAATGCCCACATCTCTTGCATTCACTTTTGAAAGAGAGAAGTAAACAACTTAATCGACGTTCGATTGATTCGTTTATTTACTTAACCATCCGTCAATAAACTCATTACAACTACCTCGATACTACAGAAGCGATGTTTACTACTAATCACATCACTCAACGATGCTATATAACGTTTCTAGAGATTTACCTTTAAAACAACGTTCATTAAGCAGAACGCCTGCAAGCATGAACTTTGCGGGAAATTTGAAAATTACATGTACGAATAGCAGGTAAAGCACAGCGTGGATGGTGGTGAAGCACAGTCTGTGGTTGTCGTTTGCAGCATGAGGTCGACTATTTTTGCTTTCTGGGGTGGTGTTCAAGTTCAGAGTAGAAGCTCATCATGTTGCATGGATTGCGTAAAAGTAACGTATGTTGCATATGGGAGCGATGATGGTGTGCATCACCCGGCTGGCCGTACTTTTAGCGTGTACTTCGAAAGCCAAGGGAATGTGCACATATCCCTATCGCTTACGTGCGCTTTTTAACGTAGCTTTCAGGTGATAAGTTTGCGTTGACTATTTCCTGCTGCTTCCCACTTCCTTTCCCATCCCTCACTTCGCACTCTCCCTATCGTCTCTCATGTTCGATACACCTTGGTTGCAATATTTGCTGTCGATTACCGCTTTTCATCGCTGCAGCAGCTGTGCGTTTCCGAGAGTGTTTTTGTTATGAAGGGCGGTTAGATGCAAAGCTTTTGCCCATTTTAGTGTTTGTGTTGCTTCTTTCAAAAATAATATAGATTTCAAACTGTTTCTATGTGAATTTCTTTCACTCTATAGCCAAAAGCTTCGGTAACTATGACAACGTATTTATAGATAAAAGTTTTTGAGGTGCTGTTTAAGTTTCTCTGTAGCCAATTTTGTTGTGTCAACGGTTTTATGGAATAACTAAAGGTGAACATAAAATTAGAGTGGAAATAAGTGGTTTACCGATGAGTGAGAAGTACTTTTAAAAGTGAATATGAGGTAGTGTAGCAGTTTAACACCTTATACAAGCAGAAGAAAATCGACGTTTTTTGATGGATTGAGTGATGCATTTAAGACACATTCAAAAGAATCGGCTCAATTGGGTATTGCTTAATTTCTTGTCCATCATTGAGAGAATCGCACTGAGCGTTTATAGCTCAAATTTGGTGTGTAAGAATCGAAGAAACGTTCCACTCACTCTTTTAGAATGGATGGGAAAATCCTAGTCGCACCATTATTACGTTATTTTTTGTGCTTTCAAAGATATGCATTTGCAAAGTATATTATGACTATACAATGTCCGTGCGCTTATGCACGCATTAATGTTAATTATCTTTATATACGTATATGCGTTTATTTGTATGTATGCTCGTCTGTCTATCAGTTTACTATCTGATGGCTGGAATTTGGGAATCATTGAAGCCAGAATTATGAAATTTTGTACGCGCAATCTGGGCCGCAAAGCGACATCTTTCATCACTTTTCATTTTGTTTCGTTATCTTGAAAGGGAGTTGTGAGCGTTTTGCTCCAAAATTTGCATATGCATGAACATCTCAAGTGTCTATAACTCGTTTTGAAGCTGATTGATCATTTCGAAGGCGTTGAGGTTCACGTTATAAGCGTTAAATTTCAAGGCTCTAGCTTACCGTTTTCTGAGCTGTGTCTCAGGCAAATCGATGTACATGCTTATGGACATATATGTGTATGCTAAGCTGCACGAATAAGCGGCTTGGCCAATAGCATAATTGTGAATTCTTTGTTATGTATCGGTAGTTTATAGAATGATGCGATGAATAGGGATGGAAAAGCGTATATTGTGCATGTTGATATTGGCACGTTTTCCACTTATTTGCTGCAGAGATGACTGCTGAATTCCGCTTATATTTTGATCGTTCAAAATGATGTTATTTTATTGAAATTCTTATAAGTGATTAAACGAAATTAGGCACATCTTTCATATTCGAATGGCGACAGAATTGGTTAACGAAAGAGTTGCAACAATCGTGCACATGTAGTTGCATCTTTATAGATTGAAATCGTGACTTTTGTGCCTCTTATTCGGAAACATTGTTTTCTTTCATGCTTCGAATAGCGTGTTGACTACCTGATATGAAAACGTTTGCATATCACTGCGGGTGGTCGATAAACGTTGCATATTTGTAGCGAGTGCAAAAGATGTCGGCTGTGCGGCTGCGACCTCTTTTGATGCCAACGTTGAGAGCATCGGCACTTTCGGTCGCCTCTCAGAGCAAACGTGACTCTCATACGATCTGGTATCCGGATGCTAAATTTGAGCGTGAATTCAAAGTGGGTGATTACATATTTATTTGCGTAAATGTATATTTCTTCCTTTTGTTACGCGATGAGAAAAAAAAAAACAACTATAAATGTACCTCTAAAGAGAGTCTGATTTTATAGAAATTGATTCATCTTTTTTTTGAAAATTGGTATCATTTCTCCGAAACGGTTATGCCTTAATTAAAATCGGAGTTTTTGGAATTTAGCCATGGCACCTCTTTGACCAAATTTCTCAGCTCTTCTGCATGAATGTTTTGACACCATAATGGCACCAATATCACGGGCGAAGCGTTTTTATGATTTTGGTATTAGAGCGATAGCAAAAAGGATATACATCAGTTGGAAGCCATTGCGGTTTTCTTGTTCGACAAATTTTCTTCAAGTATGCTATTCACTGATAATTTTATTTTTTGTTCTCCATGCTTCTTCTGCTTCGTCTTTTGCTGTTTTCTTCTTTCTTTTATCGATTTTTTTTTCCTTTTAGAAGTTAATCGTCAAGGATATCATAATTGGGAGTATAGAGATCTAGAAATCTCGTTTTCATTTAGAATATAATTTGAAAATAATTGTTATTAATAGATCAATAAATGAACAAGTTAAGGTATATAATATATATGGTATCGTCTTTCGCTGGTGGCTGGTGAATAAAATTTAATTTGTATGGAATATCGCTTGAAATTTGTTGGTTGACAACTGAATCAGTTCTGTGATAGCACATACGAGAATGGTTTCTTAAAAATTCAGACTGCTGGAATGTTGGGTAAGTTGTGGTTCACGAGGAGAACCGAGTTCGACGAGCAATTAGGGCTGGACAAGTTCGAAAAGCTTATGGTGAGCTCACCGGTTCAATCAGACGATTACAAAGGGAAACTTCGCGAGAAGGCGCTAGAGAATATGATTCTGAATTTTGGGCCACAACATCCGGCGGCACACGGTGTCCTGCGATTGGTGCTCAAACTTGAAGGAGAGGTAGTCATTAGTGATTTGTTTTCATATTTGCTATGCTCGGCGAAGTTTTTTTTTTTTGAGCACTCACATTGGATGTGTACTTTAATTTGGGGGGAGGGGGATGAGAACTTTTATCCCCGACAAATCGTTTCATTGGGGTCTGATGGCGACTGATTATGATGGCGTATATGCAAACGGTAGTGATTACAAATAGGAGCCTGAAAGGGCAAGACAATGACCAAATGCTGACGGAATATTTAGCTCATTGACCGGTTCCTGCAATTATTTACTCTTTCCTATGGTTATTACCCTTTGAAAACGATACAAAAAATCGTTCCTAAAGCTTGCTTGAAATTTTGATTGTCCGTTTCCTAGAGTACAACAATTAGTGATATGTGTCGTTAGGTGATTATCAAAGCGATGCCCCACATTGGGCTTCTTCATCGTGGCACAGAGAAGTTAATGGAGCATAAGACATACACGCAGTGTATGCCTTTCATGGATCGTCTTGATTACGTGACCATGCTGTGCAGTGAGCAGGCGTTTGCACTTGCCATCGAGAAATTGCTCGGCATTGATGTGCCGCCACGAGCCAAATGGATTCGAAGTTGGTTTTCCTCTTTTCTTCGCTTTTCTAAGAGCGCAGAGGAGAATTTGAACAATGCGGCACCCTAAAAAATCTTCCGTTACCTCAGCAAAAGTGTTCGTTCATTACACTTCCGTTTGTGGAAAGGAATCATTCTAAAGAGCCGTTCTATCAATTTATCTTTTGCAAAGTTCAGGGGGATATCTTTCTAGAGGCCTCAAAAACCTCATACCTATCCCAACAACCAGGGAGCTCGCCTAAAGTTTGGAACGTTGAGGTGAGATAAGTGTTTGTTTTTAGGCATCTCGTGCTTGTTACAATTTTATTTTTAGCAATTGAAATTTCCGCCTTATTGACTAACTGCTGTGTGTAGACATACGTATGGTGTATATACGTACATGCACATATATGTAAATGTGTACATTTATATATGAACAAACAAATAAACATGAATATACATATGTATTGCACCTATTTCTGTGTACGTATATACTCCTTCGCGGGGAAGTATTTTTTCTGTGCAGATAAGAGTAGGAAAATTAATCTCATCTTGGTTAATGGGTTTTCCTTTCTTTCTTTTTGAAGCGGGGGCCTTTTCTGAGCTGGGGATGGGACGTCGATGGAGTGAATAGAAGGTCATTTTCTTCTTTTTGAGTGAAATATCCAGATTGATGGGATATAGATGAACAAAATGAGTAAGTCAACAATTTGTTTGTAGCGTTGTTCGCTGAGCTGAATCGTATTGCGAATCACGCGTTCGGAGTGACAACGCATGCACTCGATATTGGTGCGATGACACCTCTTTTCTGGCTATTCGAGGAGCGTGAAAAGCTTTTCGAATTCAAGTTAGTATAAATTAGCGCATTATTTACTCTTCTATTGTGTAGTACTACTTCAGAGCATAAGGGATGTTCATAATATTCAGGTCGATTTTTATTTTTCTTAAAGGGAATATTTATAGTTGGTTTATAGTTCGATGCAACGATATTCTCGATCGTTTCTCACTTAAAACTGTGATTGGCTGTGGATAGTATGATAATAACGGTGCAGAAATAGGTGAATATGAGAAGTGTAAGTTCCATTTCTGTTTTTTCGAGGAAGTTAAATATTTGTTTGCGATGAAGTATCATGTTGGCATAAGTGAATATTTCTATGTAACAAGTAAAATCATGTGTCATTTTAAATTTTACTGAAAAGTTTTAACCATATTGTTTTGGCTTATTTAATATCCTGGCTTATAATCGTTTGTAGAGAGTTACTCAATCTAGCCTATATTTCCGACTTTTTTCGAGCGAGATGGTGACTTAACCAGCGAATAGAGGAACATCCTCCTTTCACAGGTCCCTACAGAAAGGGGCGCCTATAGGTAGTTTATTATGTCTGCGTTCGCTTCCTTCTTGTGGGGATAAAATTTCCCTCCCCGAAATGGTAACTCATGCAGCGGACCAAGGGAGGATGACGGGCAAAATTGCAACGGGAAAAATAGCCGACCCCATGCACACACTGCTTCACTTCTATATTAAATCTCGAACGTATCGCTTATGAACTGTATGAAGGCAGTTGGCGTTAATATTTGTTTCCGTTTTCGTACAAAACTTTCGTGTCTTTTGCATGTGTTGAAAGAAATTTGCAGTTATTAAGCTTAGAAGCGTACAAGCAGTAATTGCTAACATTTTTTGATGCTCGTTTATATGTCTTGAGATGATGGAATATGAAGTCAACGAGGCGATACGGCATGCGATTCTAGAAGTAGCGATGCTTATTTTATTTTATATGAGAAAGCGAAAGAACGTCTCTAATCTTTTGTAGCGCACTTCCGGTACTCACTAATTCCCATTGAATCTTTTTGTATATATTTGATGAAATAGTTGATTCATTATGTGAATATTATGTACTTCCATTCAGTGAGCGTGTATCGGGTGCGCGAATGCACATTAATTATTTCCGTCCGGGTGGTGTTTCATACGATTTGCCTCTCGGATTGCTGGACGACATCTACGATTGGGCGGAGAAATTCCCCGAGCGTATCGATGAACTCGAGGATATGCTTACTGATAACAGAATTTGGAAGGTTGATTTCACTTGTCTACTAGCTGGTGGTATTTATTTTCAAAAGAGCCGGTTTGCCTGCTGCATAATCCGATTAGATTCAGAAAGTATTCTTTGAGTTCTTTGAGCGGTAGAGAATGATGTGGAAATTGCAAAAGAGTGCATAGTGTTTCAGTGATGTACCTATTTGAGGTATAAGTATTATGAAAATGAGCATTTTCGAGCGAGAGAAAAAGTTGCGAACTTATTCACGCATTGACGCATTCAAATTGTTCATAAATTTTTTCTAAGCTTTGTGATAATGAATATAAACGTTAGACGGTTTTTGATCGAACTAATTATAGACTTTATAAAGTGGATATTCTGGAGTAGAAACAAAGATTTACCGTATTCTTTTTCTTCTGATTTCCAATATTGATTTATTATAGGATTGGCTACCCATGTTTTCGAGCACTTCTTCATGCCGTTAAATTAAACATATCGCCTATTTAAACTCTCATGCTTTGCCTTTCGCACGAATTTTATGCTGCAGCGAACGCCGCTTAGCAAGCAGATATTTCTCAACGAAAGCGTCTTTCTAACTTCAATAATATCCCACAGCTTCTTTCTCATGCTTTCTCTCCCTCGATCCCCTCGGTCGATCAAGTACTGCAGCATCGCGATTTTTTTGCATGAGGAGTATGAATGAGATATGATGTAAGATAGTTCTTTATTATTGCCCTGGTTTCAAGTAAAATAGGCGTTAAGGCGCGAACAATCGACATTGGCCTCGTGTCGGCTGCTGACGCTCTCAATTTCGGTTATTCGGGAGTGATGCTGCGTTCATCGGGCGTCAAATGGGATGTGCGTAAGGCAACTCCATACGACGCATACGACCAGGTTGAGTTCGACGTCCCTGTTGGAACGAAGGGCGACTGTTATGACCGGTGCGTACTCTCTTATCATTTCATACGTTACTGACAGCCAGCTGATTTGCCGTTCCGACAAGTGGGACGAAAAAATACAATTGGCCATTTGTCACAGTTTGGGGTTTGTGCTGTGAAAAGCATTCATTTGCTGCAATAGGCTTGTATAATGCGGTCACGCCATAGAGCCTATATTCTATGGCATTTTTTAATCTATGGTTTATTATAAAACGAGGATTTTAAAAAATGAGCAGACCTCCATGTCAGAATATGTTCGAGGAAGGATGAAGGAGTGCAGACGTTAGCGATAGATTTCTTTCTAGCACAAACTGTTTCAGTTCGAAAAAGAAGGAACATTATAGCCAATGAAAATGTACTTGTACATCCTTTATTATGTTGAAGGAGGGACGGCTAACTGTGGCGCTCTTTGTTTGCTCTCTAACTTCTCTCGTTATGAACTGTGTTCATAGCTGGAATATGTCTTTTATTTTTGCTTCCATTTGTTTTATTCTCTTTTTTTCGCAGTTAATACGCCTTCTGAAAAATATTTGCATAGAAAAATAGCTAAAAGTGAGGCTTTTTTAGTCAATTAAAAACCGTCATGTGATTATTGTATGGTAATGTTTCGAATTGATTTTGAAACACAGTTGACAGGCGTTTTCAGTGTGACATTCAGCTCTGTAAGGCACAAAAGAACAAATGCACTATCGTAAAAGGTCGTGTAATGTAGTATTCATCCAGTTCTTTATTGTTAAATGTCACTCTCGCTTTGTCTATGCTTCCTTGTTTCTCCGTTGCATTCGACGAGCAGAGCACAAGAGTGCGAAATACACACGTACT
This sequence comes from Baylisascaris procyonis, assembly GCA_037389465.1. Classification (NCBI taxonomy): domain Eukaryota; kingdom Metazoa; phylum Nematoda; class Chromadorea; order Rhabditida; family Ascarididae; genus Baylisascaris; species Baylisascaris procyonis. Next base: position 5,136,134 of record JAZARR010000146.1, read on the forward strand.
TAGCATGGAAGTCGGTTATCGGCTTATTGCTGCTAAACATAATTGATGTGATTGGCTTCTAGATATTTGTGCCGTGTCGAGGAGATGCGACAGAGTTTGCGCATCGTTCATCAATGCCTCAACAAGATGCCTGCTGGAGAGGTCAAAGTTGAAGACCATAAAATCACTCCACCAAAACGTGGCGAAATGAAGGTAATTTGATGGTTATCCTATTGCTTTTGTGAGATTCGCCAGTGAATGAATAGCTGCAAAATTTTTTTGAAGTACGTTCTTGCTCGTAGCTATTCACCAGTGGCTGTGCCGACACTACAGTCCCGTTTTCCGATTCCTTTTTGCGTTTGTAAAAGTCATGAGCATGGACAGTGATTCCTTTTACGTTTTTACTCTTTGAATGTTTTTGAAGAAATACCAGGTCTCTTGTTCATGCTTAGAGAGTTCTATCCCCTCCCTTTGCCTTATGATTAGGCTTGATTTTACGCCACATCTGATATCAGATCTACCACCTTTGTCCTTTCCCATCCATGCGTTCGCTTTATGTCAATTGCAGCCGACACATTTGTTTGTGGAGAATGCCTCTGGCTTTTTCATTTTCATTCGATGAGCTCCTCTGGAAGACGTCCATGGTGTTCTATTCCCACTGAGCACTCTAAATAGAGATCGTTGGGGTCTTAAATGGGGTTCAGGTCATGTTGTTTTGTGCTATTATGCCGCGTCGTCGTTTTTTTTTTTCACATTCCTTTAGGCAAGTGACGCGAGAATGGGATTGAATAAAAAAAAAAAATTTGCATGGTTAACAATAGATCAACTTATCAAATTTTGGCTCTTTGGATAAGTAAAACGGATATTTTATATGAGTTCATACATTTCAGTGAGAGTTTTTTTTTTGGAGTTGTGTGATCATATTTGAAGTATTTCTTTTCTATTGCTTGTGATGTGGGAGAGCAGTATTTTTCCTTTGTTTTTTAGATTTGATCTAAAACTTTTTCGCCAAAAATGTGAGCGGTTTTTTTTTTTTTCTGTTCAAAAATCTTCCCTTATAAAATCGATCTTTTATTAGTTGTTTTTCGCCGAACGAGCAGTATCGAAATAAGCATTTTCGATTGCGATTGCTAATTTTTTTTTTAAGACGATTCTTTAATCATTTATTATAACTACAATCAATTTTCAATAATAAAGAGAAATATTAATGTGATGAATGATTTTATACCATTCGTGAATATGGGAAATTTTTGCTATCGTTTAAATTTTTCAGAAAACCTATTGGCGAGAAGCTATAGACAACATTCGATGCGCTAGAAGTTATTTGCATCTATTTCCTCACAACTATGAATGCTTCGATTTTTATAGGTTATATTAGATTTATATCGCTGTAGAGGGTTTTTTTTTTTTTTTTTTTTTTTTTTTTTTTTTTTTGTAAATATTTTATGATTGGATTTTGCAGACAAGCATGGAGTCATTGATTCATCATTTCAAATTTTTCACCGAAGGTTTCCAAGTTCCACCTGGCTCATGTTATGTACCAATTGAGGCACCGAATGGTGAATTCGGAACCTATATTGTGGCAGATGGAACATCTAAACCGTATCGTGTCTTCATTCGTGGCCCCAGGTATACAATTAGCGTTGTTTCATTAGTTTTCATAATCGTCAGCAGTTGCGTTATCTATTTTTGTGTTAGTAATTTTCAGTGCGGAACCATAAAGCAGCAATTGATCAAAACCAAACTGCTTTTTACCACATAGTTAAGAGGGATTTTATGGGGTTTCATTTCGCGCAATATGTATGAAGGATTGCAGAGCCTTTCGATCTTCATTAAGGATTTATTTTCGGCACATATTGAATATTAATGCGTTGTTGGAATTGCTTTTTGCGGTGATAATTTAAATCGTATGTGATCGCCATTTTGTTTTTTTTTTTCTATTAAGTGCAGTGAGCACTAAAAAATAGTTTGATTGCGAACGCTTTCAGGCGATTTATGTTGCTTAAATAATGTACGCTGAATTTTTCACTGAGATTATTTTAATTGATTGGGTGATGTTTATGAATCGATATTTTAAATTTCTCATGGAACGTATGACGTCTTATCACTAAAAAAAATTGCGAAAAAATTGGAATTCAATGATTTGATACTTGAAAATAGAATTTTCATGATATATTTGTTAAGATCGTATTAAGTGTAATTGTGGTAATATTAAATGCGTTCTTTTCACCTGTATTTTCTTTACCCTTACGTCAATGTTCTTCTGTAACTGAGTGTCTTAGTTTATTTGAATGTAATCTTTTAGACTGGGGAAGAGGTTTTCACTGGAACGACATTTGAGATTTACTTGCAGTGAGGTGCTGGAGGAGAGATTTGTTCGAAAAAGGAGTCATGGGGATATATTATCACTGACTCTTCCATCTTTCGAGTTGTTTTAATGCAATCAGTTAAAAATGTAGCTTATTAGTTATAGTTGCCACAGCTTTTTTAGCGGCAAATTTTTCACGGAGAATCGTGCACATGCCAGTCTATTTTCCATATAAAAGTAGGGATACAATGCACAGAAATCCTCGAAAGAGTTGTATTATTATAGTATTATTATAGTGCTGTCTAATGAGCAATGTAGTTTAATGTTAAATTGCAAAGTATAAATTTATACACGTAGAAAAGAGAAATGTGGCCATTTTTTTGGCTGTTTATCTATTTTGTTCAATTTTGAATGAGGTTAAGGAAGGAATTGATCGGTCTTTCAAGTGTCTTTAAAGAAACTGACCGCTCTCGATGAGGGACTAACTTTACCAAATGAATTTGCTCGAAAGAGATATCGGAAAAAATTTGAATCAATGAACGAATCACTATAGTTATAAAAATACTTAGATTTAACGCATAAAACTGTGTTTGTACCATACGGTTATTATATTATATATAAAATGACAACGTATATTCATTTTGTAATGAGGGAACGAGGGATTTAATAAAGAAGAGATATAATTGATGGAGTGTAATTTGATAGATGATATATATATATATATATATATATATATATATATATATATATATATATATATATATATATATATATATATATATATATATATATATATATATACAATATTGGGAAACTATCGAAAGCGATTGGAATGGATCTTTCATTTGATGGGATTGAATGATTGTCATTTGCAGCTTTCCGCATTTGGCATCGTTGCCCGATGTGGCTTACATGTCTTTGATCGCCGACGTAGTTGCCATCATCGGAACGCTCGATATCGTCTTTGGAGAGGTGGATCGTTAAAGAAATTTAGCGTTACATGTTCATTAGATATGCAAAAGTAATAAATGTTTGTTCCATTTGTGCCAATTATTTATCTTTGTTTAATATGAGTGCGTTGTTGGCTAGTTGAGTAGTGTTCTTCACGAACATTAGCAGCATTCGTTATTCCTTGAACGAAAGCAATCACAATGAAGTTGTCGTTGTTCGAAGCTTTCTTTTTTTTGACAGTCGTTCAGCAACACTTTAAGGCGCATCAGTACTCGAGGATCTAGTAAAAAAGCATTGATTTTGATCGTTTCCTAAGTACGGTCTTGCTGTTTTTGTGATCTTCATCTTTACGTCGTTTTCTCTGCACAGCATATCGCAGTTGACGTAATACGATGTATAATAACATATGCTTTCGCTGAATCACTGCAATAGATATCAAGTGGAATGAAGGTTTTAAATGTGCGATTTTTATACCTGCACTAAGCGATGTAGACATGCGTGGGAGGAGGAAGGTGGGAGGGTGGGGGTGAGGGATCTGGTTTCAGCTCATTCGAGTGTTTGGTACAACGACAATGGCGTATTCAATCGCTCTTCCTCGCTAAATTTGCACCGATTTCATTTTTTCAACGCAGTGGCATTCAGCAAAAGACTGAAGAATACCCACCGCCAAGCTGAAGATGACATGCTGTGGCGACCCATTAATTACTTTCTTTTCTATTCGACTGGGCCGCTTAAGAAACACTCCAACACTGACCTGGTTATGAAAGGACGTATAAATGTCGGGATATTGTAACGTTCGTACAGTGAGATGCTGGAATCTCTGATGTTGAGCAAGCGGACTTCCATGTCAAGGATGAAGTGGGTTCTCTTCTGTCGGCTAGGTTGTATATCGGCCTGGTCTTCCATGGCGGAAATGTGCGGGCGCGAAATTTAATGCATTCAGTCATACGGTGGTACAATGCCTTCAGCCATTTCAAACGACAACTTGCGAGTGGTGGGATTTAAAAAAAAACATCATCGAATATTGTTACCGAATACGATGAGTCACCGAATACATTAGAAGTGATGCGGAATGCTTAGCACAACGAGAATTAAAAAAGTGTACCATCAGAAATGTCGAAAATGCCTAGGAACAGCGATCCAAAAAAAAAATTAGTGAGCTCAATTTCTTGTTTTTTTTTTCCCTCGGTCGATTAAACATTATTGCACTTAGTCTCACCTGAGAGTAAACAATCATTAAAAAGTACTTTTTGATGTGTTGGCATTGTTTGAAGAGTTAGAGAAGTTGAGGTTGATTAATTTTACTTATGATACTTAAAAAACAGTAAAAAAACTGGTCGAGTACCCCCACACTCTCTTGATGTGATCGTCGGGCGCAAAAGACTGCAAAATTCTTTCGCTATTCAGCTGTTCGAATTTCTCGAACATTTATGTCGCTGAGTTAAACACAAGTCTCGTATGTGTATCTGTGTGCGCATGTGTGTGTGTGTGTGTGTGTGTGTGTGTGTGTGTGTGTGTGTAGTAGCAAAATATTATTGGGGAAAAGAATATTTTGGAGAGTTAATTCTATCATGAGAATACCTCTTTTCGAGTTGTTTATTTGTCTGGAAGTGCAACCCGCTTTCTCCTTGTTCAGTATTCGCAAAGCTATTTCATTAAATGAATTCACCACTCGTCCTCCATCTCCCCCTCCCCCTGACGCCGAGGAAAACACAATTTTCTACTCCGTGATTTTTGCCTGCGAACCGTTTTCCTGTCCAATATGAACATGGCGTATTGACCATTCTAGGCAAGCTGTTGGACACATGGGCCGTCTCATCGATAGAACCGAAAATGCCGTTGTCTAGAAACATGCTTCCACCTTCAAACCTTTTCTTTGGAAGGTCGTACAATGTATCTCCTAATTGCCTTGTTTAATCTGCATAATATCACTGCCTCAGGCGGTTTTATACCAATTATCCTCCTCCCCCTCTCCTCTAGAAATTCATGCCCGATCTCGATGCCTTTCAAATCAGCTAGAACCGTGCACAGTCTCATTCACACAAGCTTTCCAACATAAAATGTATGTGCAGTGTGCTTTCATGATTGCCAAATGGTGACAGTTTATTGTTTCGAGTACAGAAGATTTTGAGCTGAATACTAGTTGGGATGCCTAAACAGTGGGATGATTTTTTATGACCGCTACTGTGTTGGAATGCAAAAACACCTTCATTAAGCACTTACGAAAACGTCAGTCACAACTCATATATATATGGAAATAAACGACAAAATTTTGGTGCATCCACTCTTGCAAAACAACTTCAAGCGGAAACAACAATTTTTAGTCGGCAACGAGTGCAGAATTAAAAACGATTGTCGATAATTTGCGCATTTATTATGCGACTTGGCCTGCAGTGAAAACTTTTTATTTGCATGTCGAAGTTGCCCCATTTCTATGTATATTACTGATCCTTAAGACGCACTCAACTCATTGTTTTGCAAAAAAAAAAAGGAGTAGAGATTACTGCTGTCAATATTCGCATGTGATATTTATTGCTGAAATTAAATCCGAAAAAAAATCGATTTTTTAATGCTAATCTGGAATTTCCGGGTAATTTCCGGGATTTTGAAGAGTAACGATTTTAAACGGATGGAAAAAAATAGCCACTATTTTTTTCCATCCGTTTAAAAATTCACGCTCGTATGAGGCGCATAGTGGGAAGATGAAAACATATATTAATGGACGATGCAAACTTCCGTACAGAATAGAACACACGTTTAATAGCTTATAGTCATAATGCTGAATAAATTATGCTCTTTTTGGTTGTTCGTCAATACGAAATATCGCCTATCAGTAACTGTGAATTTTTTTAATTAGAGATGTTGGAAGTTTATTTTAAAAAAAAACAACTTTGAATCGCATCTGTTATTTATAAGCTTAAAATTGCGTAGAGGCGAAATTGTCGACCTGTGATTGAAGAACAATTTTTAGCGATATTTTCACTCTTCTACTTTTTAGTTTTTTCATATCTCATTGTAATGCTGTTTAATAATATTTATCTGCTGCAAACGATCATTTGCAACGAACCATTTTGCAATTTTATAACTGTGCAGAATTCTCGATTTTTTATGCATCTCACTTCTGTAGGTTATTTTATTTAATTTCGCTGAAATTCAAAACGAAAAAAATCGTTGCTTTGAATCTCCTCCTTTTCGAATATTTCAAAAATGAGAATAAACCATCTGAAAGAAGATTTAGCCACAGAAAATCCACTGGATTTCATCTCAACATTTGCAGAAATTTGGCTGGACTCATTGACGAAAAGGTCGTTTAGTCGCTTTCTTTTAAACAATTGCACGCCAAAGGTAAGGAAGGTATTTTCGATCCTTCGATACGCTAAAGATAGAATCACTGATCCGTAGAGCGCACATTTTGTAGGAAAAATTCCCCTTTTGAAAGGGTAATTATAGCTGATAGCGTTTGGTCGTATCTACGCATTTTGTTGGCCACTTTTTTGGGCATTGTTGCCTAATGTGGAATGAAAGAATTGGACACATGTCGTGCTATTTTCTTACCTCACCCATCACTCATATTCGTAATAACGGAAATGTTGCTTTCTTAAGGGTTGATATTTTCGATATAACGCACTCAATGACTGTGTTCTTTCTATTTGATTTCATGTTTTTGATCGATATGAATAAGTATGCAAATTTAGAGAAGGTAGTTGATGACATAGAACGATCATTTATTGCAAATGACGATGCATCGTTGCATAATGTGCTGCACTATGAATTGGGCCGTTGTCTGCATTGAAGTCCATAAAAACGAGCGATAACAAGTAATTCCAGGCATATCTAGTGAGAAGCACTAACTTTTGACTCAAATCTATGGCCACCTTATAATAAGATCAACAGCAAAAGGTTATCGGTCCATGAGTTTACATCAAACGCTGTTGACTCATCACATATCGTGCAGTGTGCTAACAATGGATGAAGCGCTCCGATTGCAAAATGGCAGTGATCGGTGCTAGGTTGTTCTATGACATGGCACCTGAATTAGTATCTTTTCCAGAAGCTCCTGGTCGTCCTTAAAGCATCCGATGTTGGATGTCCTAAAAATTTCATAAATACAAACTGTTTAGTGTCTAACGCTGTAGTAAGAGAAGAGATAATTTGTTAGCGGAAAAAAGTTCGAAAAAGTTCAAGTTGCAGCGAGTTGGCTGTTGTTCGCATTCGATGAAGAAACAAACAAAATTCAACTAGCTATTCAATTATACAGATAGAAATTCAGTGCGAATGCATCATGCTATCCAATGCAGTAATTCCAAATGTAAAACAAGTTGTTGATATGTGGCTGACGGTTACTGGGCAAAATTTGCAAAAGCAAATCATGTTGCACCTCTAAATATCCAAAATTCATAAAATACACGACTAGTGGGGAAAAAATTTCACTTTTAGATGTTTAGGGGTTGTGTATACTCAATTTGGTCAACCATATCTTTTGATGTGATGAAGTGAGGCTGCCGGCCGGAGAGGCATATGGCAGACATACGCAGACAGGCAATGCACACCAACGTTAAGCTTTTAGCAGGAATTTGCGAAGAAGTCACATAAAAAGAGGTATTATATCAACGTATTGCAAAAGTGAATGTGGAATAAAGAGCATGTGAAAAGAATCCGGTTTAAGATTGTGCGATAGAGGTGAGTTTAATCAATTGTTCGAAAAGTAAACGGTCGCTTGTTGGGGATACAGCGAATCTTATATTTTCGATCGAAATGCACGACCGCCTTTAGGGCTTCTTTATAGGATTCGTTATGCTTGGGAGCGTTGTGATTATGTGCGATGCAACCTCTCAAGTGAAAGTATGTTTATAGCGAATTGTGCTTCCGTAGAATGATGCAGGTGGCACTGCGCGTCTGCCTCAGAGGCAGCTGGCTGCCCCTCAACTCTTGACAGGATTCGCGGCCACGTCCCCGCCCCTCGGTACGTCGGTCAGCTTCTCAGTGATCACGATCGTCGTCGGAGGCAGGCAGGCGATGCGTTGTGTAAATTGTCACGACGAGAAGACTTCACGTTAACTGTTCGACATCGGCTATTAGCATTTATTTCCCGAGAATATTTAGTGGTGAAATTTGCAGCCATGAGTTTGCTATCACGACGCTCACCACAAGCACATTCACGCCTTGTACGATTGCCCTCAAAGATGGGCGAAAGTACGCAACGAGATAGTGGAAGCTGCCCAAATTCACCTGCTATAAAGAAAGTGTTCCGTTTGGTGGTCGTTGGTTCGGCTCGAACTGGTAAAAGTGCAATTGTGAATCGATTCTTGAACAATGAATTCGAAGAGCGCTATATTCCAACAATTGAGAATTTCCATCGAAAACTCTACAAAATTCGTGGAGAATTATTCCAACTGGATATTGTCGATTGTTCGGGTAATGATCCATTTCCTGCCACCAGAAAGCTCTCCTATACTTCAGGTTGGTGAGCGTATCTCATCTACGGTCTATAATAGTCTAGAAATCAGGTAAGCGTTTCGTTCGGGGAAATCAATTCAGATGCTGTAGCTCAACAATGAAGCTTCCTATAGAATGGGCAAAAAAGGTATTTGTTGTCGATGCATTCCAACTTAATTGTCCGATTAACTTATATAACTATCCTAGATGCATAAAAACATAGAAACAATAACTGTAATTGTGGTTCAATTATGCCTAGTGATTTGCTGTTGTGCTTCGCATGAAATGTTTTCATTAGGTTCAATGAACCGTGCAATTCCGTTCCTAAAGAATATCGACCACATTGCTCATTATGGAAGAAATCAGTTGATTAGGTGCATGCATTTCAAAAAAAGAGCGATAGACTCCTCCATGAGTGTACTTTTCACTGTTAGCACAAATCCACCTGCTTCTTTCAAGACGGGCATTAATTGCTGGCATCAACATAGCCAATGAGAGAGTCTTTAGTGAGGCAGCCTCAAGGTAGGGCCAAAAAAAGTTGAGGATTTTCAAGCTAAACCTCCACAACATGGGTCTAAATGTTGATGGGGAAGTCTTTTTGGAAAAGCTCCTTTTTGAGATTCTCCAAAGAAACATTTCTTTCATTTTTTGAACTTGAAATTCAAAACGCGTCTTATACTTAATCCTTTCAATTTTTGTTTTGAATTTATTGAATCGCTAACAAGAAAACCTCAACGAGTCACTTTCAGAGATAAACGTCCAAAGCAATTTTCATTTCTGGTAATAAAACTTCTTTCGCTCGAAACTTCTTTCATTGGGGATTTTCTTCAATTGGAATTTCTTTTCGAATTTCAACATTTTTAGGCTAATCGATTTTGCTTTGCGCTGAATTAGTTTATTCTATACGATGTCCTGCTTTCACATTATATTGAATTGATATATACATATTTTTTTTGACTCATTTATGTCCCCTCTTCCATTCTTTCTCGCACTCTTACTCTCAAATTCTTCACCTCTCCCTCCTCTCCTCATCTTTTTGCTTAGTCCCCTCCCTTCCTTACCTTCCACTTCCTCTTCTCCCCACTTATTTCACCTCTTCCTCCCTTATCGAATGGATAATCTATTGGTGGTAATGCGTATTTGTATATGAGAAGAGACAGTGCTGTGCATCTTTTTAAGCAATGTATTTCATTAACTAAATGCTCTTTATTTCTTTTACAAACAGAGCATCGCGTCGGATACTTTGGGATGAATTAATTGAATCAAGTAATTAGCGCAGTATTTTCACTGTTAGTTGTCCTCTGAAAATGGGTTGTTTCTTTCTATGGGCTAACAAAAAAAAAACACTTCCTGAAATTTAATCAACTTTTGAAAAGCCGAAAAATTTTATTTCGACTACTGACACTGAAATATTCATTTAACTGTGGCCGCGTTGACGAACCGAAATAATCACTCATATCTTCACTGACGTACGAATGGAAGGAGAATATGTGAAGGAGGGGACTTAAATGAATTTGCTAATCTGAACATAGTTTTCACTGCTTTTTTGCCGTGCCTGCAAAGAGAAGTTGTCAACTTTTGGCCAATTGTTTGCGATTCTTTTAGTATAGAGAAATGCGTTGCTTTTTTTTAATTTTCATGGATGCAACTTTCTTCTATTTCCTCTAAAAATTTCAAATTTTTTTTCCCATCTGCAATTCAAACTACGCAATCGCCGAATTGGCTAACCAATTCTTTCGATCCATTTAGATATCTCCCATTCATATAGATGATAACTACACTAATGATAATGGTCATAATAAATAATTTATCCATTTGTTAGTGTTGAAGATACGATACCTTTCGTATAAAATTAAATTGGCATTGAGTTGATTTTTTGTTCATTGATGCTTAAACGTTGAAAATTGAGCGCATCTAAGTGATTCAATATGAAATTACATACAAATAGGATTCAAAATTTGCAACTCGAAACTGCTAATTTACAACTCAATTTAAATGAATCCCAGTTTATTGTTTAAACAACATTGTTTTAAATATTTATGTGGAAATCGTCGCCAACAAATTCGATCCTTGATACAATTAATAAAATTCTCATCGCTTTTCATTAAATAACGCTAGATTTTTTATTGAGAAAAAGCAGAAATTTTTTTTTTCAAACGAGAAATTAATGAAACTGAAAAAAATTTAAAAAAATTTTCACTTGGTATCACTGGAAATGAAAAGAGATGCACATTTGCTGAAATAGCGAAAATTTATCGAATTCATTAGTAAAAAATTTATTTTCTATTTTGTTGAATAGATACATATAGTTTTGATTATTTGAAATCTATAAATTTTAAGATAAAATATGCACAAAACTTCATTGCACTCAATGAGTTCCTAATGAATGAAATGAAAACAATTAACCTAATAAAAAACGTTTAAACAAAATTGCTGGAGAAATTGGCACCAGCAGCCAGCGCTTTTGCATATCGCTCGCATAAAACAACTTAGTTGCATAACTTACTAGCAAATAAAATCCCCATAATTATTATTTTCATATTTTGATTGATCCAACCTCTCTTAAGAATCTTCTATAGAAATTGAGCTATAAAACATTTGCTTTGCAATGAAAATATCAACCTGATGTGAAATTTTTTGGTGACTTTAAATGTTTATAACTCTTTTTTAGGTTCATAAGACAATGTGAAATTTGCTACAATTTTTGACGGATTTATCTGTGATATATATATATATATATATATATATATATATATATATATATATATATATATATATATATATATATATATATATATATATATATATATATACACGTGAGTGGTTGTTGCGCTGAAAATATCGGAGAGACGCACCAACACAAAACACGTTTACTCACTCACATGATATTGCCATTAGCATGCTTTACGCGTATGAATTAGTAAAAGCGCTTAAAAAAGATTGCAACCCCGTCGATTTTCATAGCTTTTATGTCAGTAGCCATCGTCCATAACAGAATAATAACAAATGAAGCGTAAAGCCTCGACGATAGCATTAATAAGCACTCATCCCCTAATACATTCAACTTGCTTTAAATACTCCATAATGAAATCGTTTCTTATTTATATGTTAGTTTTCTTCAAACAATACTTGCACAATTGTGTTATCAATATTACAAATCTATAAATATTAGATCAAACTTTTATTGCAGTAATAATAATTAAGATAATGCTAATAATTATTCAAACGCCATTGATAGTCTCTTACTCAATCAGTGTTGACTTTAGTGTATTATTTATAAATCTCTCATAAAAAGATATTCCCTTTGCTATCTCTTTCAATAAAGCTTAAATAACTTCAACAAAGATTTTATTTTATCAGTGATCACAATATATGATTTATTTGTTATAAAATTAAACTTATCAGTGAGTATTCATGTATGACAGGTGAAATCATAAGTATTATGAACAATATTTTCATCTATGAACAACACCTATGAATTATGCGTTAATTATTAAAGAAATTAGAGGGATCCACATGGAAGGGAATGCCTCCTCTGCTATAACGGATCTGAGTGCAGGCGCGTTGATTTCAATCACTCTGATTCTATGAAGATCCCGAATCGATATTGGTGGCGAGGATCTGAACCCTTAAAAATAGCCTTGACCTTTATATCTCATTGCATCCGATGTTCAATATAAGCATATAGCAAGCAGTTTGAACTACAAGCTATATCATATTATTATGAACAGTCAAATTAAACGTTATGGGATGCTAATTTCATCTGTTGATGTTAATATTCATCGTGTGATATTATACACAAAGAGGCCTCTTATCTATGTCTTGTTTCAAAATATGCAAAATGGTTTTATCAAGAAATATCGTTTCAGGTGGCAAGAACATTTAACCCACAACAAATTTCATCGGATGGTTAACACATAAATAATTAGTTAATCCATTATCCTGTTTTAAAAGCTTCCTTCCTCATTTTTAATATAATGCTGTAATGATCCTCCATTGAGCTTGCTTATACTATAGTGATACTTCTTACTCATATTCAATAGTTTCATAAGTCTCACAAATAAAGTTGTGTTTCCTAACATGATAAGCATATAGTTCTGTGAATTTGCACAGTCGAGGTTAAGGAAACATTAACAAAGAAAAGTGTATTTGCGCGGAATAACTGGCAGATAGGTGGTTGCACACTGTGAGCAGGATATGGTGATCGATAATTCACTCGGTTTGATTTTAGGTTTTGTATTAATCGCATAACGTTTATTTATTCGCATTTTATTAAGGGTAGAGCATCACAGTGTCAATTTCATGGGGTTAGATTGAAGCGAATGAAATCTAAATAGAATTATGCACTCTGTTATTTGTATACGAAGGCGATCGCCGAGACGGCATCCATGCAAACGATGTATATAGAAAAAGCAGAGAATTGTAAGATAAAGAATTAAGGAAATAATGAAATATTTGGGGAATTATAATGTTGTTCGTCCAGATTTTAGATCTGACATTTCGTAACAATAAAATTCTCCTTTTTATCAATTCTATTCATCTAAAAAATTTCAAGCCATAAATACGGGTCATAGATTGATAATTAATTAAAAGATATTAGGTAAATGCTTATCTTTCTCGTATTTTATAAACTTCCAACCCAATCATTCTTCCTTTTCCATTTTTGTTTAAATTTTATTCATAATGTTACTTTCGTTATTCCTATTGACTATGCGAATCGAACTTCATTGGTTCGCTTGCATACTTTCATTACTGCATATTGCATCTGAGAATTAATTAAAAAAGGGACTATGAGATCCGCTAACGAATCCCACCCAATGTGTGCGCAGAGAGCGTCAACATTCATGGCCGAAATGTTTTTATACATTCTTTGCTAATGCTTCGTTATGATGCACTATCTGTCTTCAACATTTTGCTTTTGCTTGTAGGTAATTGATTTCCTTGATTTGTTACCGTGTTTGTCAACGATCGATATTTTCTTTAAAAATTATCGTTTTGGCTGAAGATTTGCTTCTGATATAGAAATTCGCACATGCTTTATCTCTTTTTTGGCTATAAGTTACTATTTTCTATGATATCTTAACCATTTTGAAATCATGTATCGCATTAGCCTAACTTGCTGCTCATCCATTGATCACGTTATTCGATTATTATTGTCGTTGTAAAATTTATTCGATCAATAATTTAGCAGTAATGTCCAACAAATTTGCGAAGTTCACGTATAGTGACTTAATTCAGACGACAGCTAACCAGACCGATCATTTGGTTAAAATGAAATACCTATAAAGTGTTCCCTTAACCATTGACTGGAAGCGAAAATTCTCAATTAATATTTCATTTTATTGGCAGCCTTCGATCCGCTTGTATATATTATGCTCAAGAATCACAACAATATTATTTCTATTTCAAAACTTAAACGCCTTAGAATTTGAAATCTCGACACAGGTACTATATATATATATATATATATATATATATATATATATATATATATATATATATATATATGTATATATATATATAGACAGATAGATAAGGCTTTTATGAATGAACGTGACAAATTTGCATAGAAATAAATTTGCTCGAATGGCAAAGCTGTGAAAAGTGACTGTGGGGCGCCCGCGATCGATTTGTGGCGACACAATAAAACATTGAAATGTATGCATTGATTCGGTTAACCAGCTAGCATTTTCATTAAAAGGTGGTGGCCTTCTGGAATTGGTCATCGGTGTCGATCGCAGATGACTGCTACTATATTAACAGCACCTCATCGTCAGATACACGCCGCATTCATCCAACAGCTAACCAACCATTTAGACACACACACTCGATGCTAGCACTCAGCTATTAAACATCCGCATAGCCCTCACTGTGTTGCAATGCAACTCATATGCGCAATGCAAATCAATAAAGCTCATATAATAAATGCAACCAATTAAGCAAAAATTCGACCAGCTTTCTGCAACGAGTATTCACACTGCAATTTTGCAATGCCCTAGTAATAGGCAGACGCTCAATAGGAATCGGTTTCTCAAGCACTATAATACGTATAGTATGCGTTTTTTAGATTCACATAATCCGCCGTTTCCAAATTGTTTGTATATAATGTGTGTTCGATTGGATGCAATGCCGAATATGTGATGTGAATGAGTGAGGTGGGACAATGTGAGTGTTGCTTTCTGCAGTGAGTGCGTGAGGAAGCATCGCCTCATGTTGTTTAATATGTTTGAGTAATTAAAGCTGAAGTCAAAGCAGCTGCCAATAGGAAGTTGATCAACTTTGCAATCGAGCAGCTGCAAACTTCGCGCAATTTGCAATTCTGATAGCACTCTCGAGTTAGCATAATTGATTGTGGCGTGATATCAAGCTTAATGATCATTCTACATTTCGTTGCAAATCAATTCAATGTGTGATTATATCGGTTTGTTTTTGCTTTTCGCTTACACGTCTTTCAAAATTATTGAAACATTTTAAGGATATCTTTAACAGGTTTTAGAATTTTACAACGTTTTCCCAGTCCTACCCATCAAATATGCTCTTGTTTTCACTCTTTTCGCTGTGTAATGAAAAGGGCGCAAATATCCCTCACCGGTCAATTATTCAAAGTTTGAGGAACATTCCAACTTTTGAGCGAATAAGATGATTACCGCAATGTGAAGCACTAAAACTGTTTTAGCATTTCTTCGAAGCTTCATTATTCCACCAATAAACGTTACACAGAAAATTGCACTTTAAGCAGTGAGAACGTCACACCTAACTTCGAATTTATCTTTAACCACATAAGGGCACTAAATGTTGCGATATGAGTCATTTCCCGTTGCGTTGTTCACTCAATAAAAACACGACAAGCGAAAAGTGAAAAACGCCCATCTGAGATTGACTCTGAAAGATATTTGTCCTCGCAGAAGTAATTCTTCCATTTCTAAATAAAGACATGAGAACGTTTCCGAGCCGAACAAAAGCAGTAACTATTAAATAACTAAGAGAGTAAATATCAAATAGCGCATAATGGCCACACATGGAATATTGAAATGATCCGCACTTAGAAGAGCGCTAAGGAAATCAGCTGTATGAAAATAGTCGTAATAAAAAACTGATAAGAGGCATTCGGGAAGTGAAGCATATAGTGAAAGCTTACCAATGCGTTAAAGAGTCATTCAGTGAAATTAGGCAGAGGTATGCATAATGATTTAATAGTTATCAATTGTCGTACCTATCATCTTCTCCGTGTTGTATTTTTTATTAACTACAAACGAATCTAAGAACTGTCAACGTTAATGATAGAATCAAAAACGATACAATTTCTATAGGGCGCTTCCATCATCATTGCAAGTTACTTTTACATTTAAGCACTCTCAACTACAATTATTTGTGTATGAAAAGCAGTGTACTACAATAGAATGTCGATTCGTGTGAAGTCGCCAAAGATAATGAGCATCTTGGGAGTGGATTGATCGCGATCTTATTTAATTCTCAATTAGTAAACATTTTCGAGGAATTATATTTTTATCGATTATAGGAATTTATGATGCAAATAGACATAGAAGCTTATTTCATGCAATGCACACTAGCAACGAAACGAAGATTCGAAGGGAATTATGCGGTAAATTTATATAACGAGACAAAAAGAGGAAAGAAAAAGATGATATGTGATAAAATATCAACAGTGTTGTCATTTTTAAATTTAATTTCTTATGAGTGGTTCATTATGTTTCATTTGTTGACTCAAATAGATACAATAGCTGATTTGATACGTATTTGCATTTGTTGTAATCGCATTCAGAAATCGAAAAACTTCGCTGCAATTTGCAGTGATAATAGATGATGTTTTTGCACATTGTAATATTTGCACTTTGCAATGATGATAGACGTTATTTTACACGTTGGAATATTTGCATTTTGCAAAAGTTTGCACGATTTTTTTTAGAGGGTTGCAATGCTACAAGCAATAGTCTTCAAATGATGTTTTATTTCAGCCATATAGTTGGCATATGGTGATGCTCGATTTGTAAATGTCATCAACATTATCGACACATGAGCAATACGTCTCGTCAGAATGTTATTGAAGCATCAAAGCTACTGCAGTACAGTGATTATTCACCTGACATGACGTGTGCAAATAGCACACGGATAAATGATTTATGCAACCACTCGTGTGCAACTTCAGTTTGAGACGAGAAGCAAACTCTATCCATATCCGTTCCAACGAACAGATCCACTTCAGAGGCTCACATATTTGCTTAAATGCATAATAATGCACGATGCTTATAGATAATGCAACTAATTGGAACTAGCAGACAAATCATGCCGAGCTATTCACCAAAAAAGATGGAATAGCTGACTGCAGTCTTATAATCCCAATGAAGTGATTCCTAAGAGCAATTCTTCCACTACAAAAGCCTCCACAAAGTCACAAAAGCCAAAAAAAGCGACAATTGGGATTTCTGATGAAATGTGATCTTATTTTAGGTGATATGTTCCTCATTGTAAGTGCAGTTGATCAAGAGGAAAGCGTCTCGCATATGATCGACATTAGCAACCAAATCATCGAGTGCAAAATGATGCGAAAAGGTGTCGCAAGCCGTTCTATACCGATGCTTTTCGTTGTCAATAAAATCGACCTTCCGCGTACCAAATGGCAAGTTGACTATGATGAGGTAAATGTTGTTTAAAATTTGAACTCTTTTTTATTGCTTACAAGAGTGGAAATATGTATATATACGTTTAGCATAAGAAACGACAAAAGTTTATTGCAATATTGCAATAAACAATTGTTGCGCAGTTCATATATTCACGCATATATATATATATATATTCTCTCACTAAGTTCCCATGTATGAACGTTTTTTTAAATTTTCCAAATGAAGAAAAACTATTTTGCAAAGCATTGATAACTTCAGAATTTAGCAGATAATAGTCATATTCCTATTCGAAGCTTATATGATTATCTATGAGTTGATCGATAATGAGTGCAAGAAATTCTTCTTTTTCAACGTTACCATAAAGAAATTAATAATAGAAGAATGTTGGGCACAAACTTAGCAAAGACTACTTTAGCAATCGCAATTATCAAAGTTTACAAACAACCGCATTATGAAGCTAGTCATTGTATAGAATTCGAAATGTTTTCAACATATATTAATTACATCTAGATGGCTCTATAGACTCTATAAAAGTTTTTTGTTGCAATGAAGAATGAGATATTATTTACTGCTTTCGATTTTCTTCCACAATTTTATTTGTGAAATTATTGTCTGCATTTGATATCTTTCTTCGATATTTATATACGCATTGTGATGTTTATGAATTAGGTATTGACTTCAATATAATTTTTTTTTTTCAAATAGAAAATTGCATTTGTAATTATGAATAGAAAACGTATGCTGTCAGTGAAACGCAAAAAGCTATTCGGGCTTTAATGCTTGAACGAGAGGGAAAGACGGATATGAAACGTGCAACAAGGGAAATGGGCTTCGTCGATTCGTGATCTCTCGTTTTCCGGATGAAGGCTTTTCCGTTGATTAAGATCCTTCCATTGCGTTTCCCTCCTTTATCCTTACATCTATTATATGATTATATCATTGTATTCGCGCTATTCTCATATTCCTTGAAATATACGCTTCAGCAAAAAAAAAAAAAAAAGTATGTTCTCCGGTCCTTTCTCCATTAATTCTACAAATGAAACGTTTAAGGAATTTCTTTTTCATTCTGAATCACATTTTGTCGGTGAAATACTTTTTTTGAAGCGCAGTGAATAATATACTTCAACAAAGCGCACTCAAAAACCATTTATTCCACTTAAAATTCGAATTTATCACTAGAATTATGACGTGAAATACCATTTGAACATCTCAAAAAAAGGACTCAATTCTTTAGCAATCTCTCGATGAATCTTCAACGATGAGAAAAGCAAAATTTGCACTCGCTTGAAAGGATACCCAACAAGTATATTGGAAAGTTCTGTAAGTAGTAGAATTTGAGCAACTGTTTCAAAGGGGTATATCAGAAGATGCCTTAAATGTTAAGAGAGCTTCTTACATGGAGAGATCAAAAAGCTGAAATAACTGAAGCGGAAGAACTTATTTCTTTCGCATCTTTATTACCAATGATAAGTTGAAGGAGTTCTATAAAACTCGATCCACTGAATTGGTTTCGCGATACATTTTCCCTCTCCTTGAATCGATAGATGGTGGATAATCAATAGCCAAAAAATCCGCTGATCGGTTCAAAAGTAAAGAGTGATTATTCAAAAATGTTCCACTCGAAATTTACGTATTCTCGAAACGTGAATGCTTGCTTTAGTTAAACGTTTCACCGCTCTACAAATTCTATTATTCTGTGATCGAATCTCTATCTCATAGTGTAATCGTAGAGTTTTCGATTAACAACTCGTTGTCCACTCATGGCTTTTTTTTGCAAAAATTTTTCTGCTTATTAGCAATCCAACAATTTGAAAGTGGTTATGTGGTACTAATTGGGAATATGACAATATGCACTTAGAATTTATGAAAAATTATTAAAAATTGAGTTGAAAATGCAAATGACCAAACAAAAGCGAATGACTATTAACTAGTGAATGATCGATGAAATTCATTCTCAATTTATGTGAAAGCGTAAAAGTCGAATAGACGTAAAAATGGTGTTTTTATGAATATTGTTTCATTTTTTTAAAAGAAGAGTTGTGCAAGTTTCTGAGGCTTACGCGAAATATCAAGCTGGAATTAACTATACGTCCAAGATAGATCACTATCTCGATTTCATAAAATTATGAACTTTTTTTGTTTTAGAAATATTTCTCCAGAAATTCACTCGAAAAAAGTTAAAAATGAAATAAGGCCCATCAGAATCGAGGCAATTCCATGTAACATTTGGAGGTTAGACTCTTTTTTCTTCCTATTAGCAGTTTTATTCATTTCGTTTGTTCACAATTCCACTTTATTATCTCATAAGTGAAACAAACTCATAAAAGTTTTTCTGATTACTTAGTGCAAATATAGTTATTTTCCTGTGAATGAATAATCTCATATGTCTGCAGGTATGCAATCTTGTGGCTGCTGTAACGAACTCTTCGAATAACATTTGTCAATGCTCTGCATCAACGCCAACTAATATCGAAAACGTGAGCTTTATTGCGCAGTACATTTTTTTGGCATACGCTCCCATGCGAAAGTATCTTAAGAGGGGATTTTAACGCGAAACTTTGATCTTGTAAATATGCGATTTTGGATTCACATCTTGCACAAGTGTGTCCTCTACTCCACCCCCCAACCCCTATCCCTGACTCTTATTGAGCCAAATTTTCGAATTTGTTAATTCTTATTGTATCTTGAAGACACTTTCTTTTTCGATGCGAGAAACTCTTATTTTCAGCAAGCCAATTTTGAAGTGTGAAAATCTACATTTTTTGATCCACTCTGTCTATGTGAAGTTGCAGTAGTTCGTGTGCTGCATTTGGCAGATACTGTCACCATAAGTTGGTTTTGATGAAGATATAAGAAGAAAAGCGTGAAACACGAAGCAAAGAAGCGAAAAAAAGTTTGTACCCTTAGAATGGATTTTTCGGAACTCTGCTCAAAATTTCTGACTGACATTTTTGCTAATATGAATTCGACTTCTTGTGGTCGCTTGGGACATTCGAATCGCAGATAGTTTTTGAAAAATCCTGTGAAGTTTGCTGGCGTCGATATTTAATCTGCACTAGTAAAGCGTGAGGGAGGGAGGGGGGTTTGAGGTGGGAGAGGAAGTGAGAAAGCCAACTTGCAGGCATCTTTTTGAAGTGATTCTTTTCTAATAGCCGCTAAAAAATAAGAACGAAATTTTCATTGTAGCAGTATGTGATGTCATTGCACTTTTTGTTTTTTAAGAACTTCACATTGAAGTTATAAAAACAAATCATTTCTAAACTTTTTTACATAGACGAGATTGCATCCGTAGGTGCGCCTCGCGGTGTGTTTGTTGTGTTACGTGTATGTCTGTCTATATATGTCGGTCTTATTGTATCTATCGGTCTGTGATGTATCTTAGCGATGAAAAGACGCATCAATGAAATTTGATACACGTAATCCTTGGGTTAAAGTACACGCCAGTATGCAAAACCGATTCACTTGATCACCTCTCAAGTCGTGCACAATTAATAACCCAATGCGCAGCAAAATTTGGATATGCACATTATGTAGCTTCATAATTGTTAATTCCCGATTGTGTCTAGGAGCATTCCCAATCGATGGACATTGGTTTAAACTTGTTGCGAAGCATTGTCTTCGCATATGGTTGAAAACATGAAAGCTAGTCAAGTTTGAAACTCCAGTGGGCACTTCGGGAAGAATGTTCAAGTCGATCCACTGTCATTCCGATAGACTAAAGAAACGACCGCATGCGAGCAATATCGTGCAGTAGAGTGAGCCTTTAAGAGGGAGGGATTTGTTTATACGCCGTATGCAGCATGATCATTTTCAACGTATTGAGCTGCTCTACAATACACAAATATATCATATTCCGTTTTTTGAGTATCACTCCGTCTGTTTAGCAGTCTTTCTATTTGCTCAATTGTTTGACTGTGGCGAATCCATTTGAGGTGTTTGGACGAATCTTCACAATGGCGAAATTACCAAAATTTATGAATCCCGAATTACACAAGGCACTACGAAATGAGCTTTCCGCAGATGGGATTATTGAGGAGAACAAAAAGAAGAAAATACTTCAACGAATGACGAGCCATTTTTCGAAGGAAGATGACGGGATGTAAGTATTTTTATGCAATGATTTTTTTTAATTCAAAATTTTTCGAAAATTTGCTTGTTCTTGAATAGAACAGTATGATGTTTTGATGAAGTATGTGTTTTGATGAGCAATATGATGAACAATACGAAAATAGAACAATATGATGAAGTATGTGTTTTATATGATAGTTTCTTAAAATCTTTTTAATCTTCACAAGACATCTAAAAAAGTTTCGTCTGATAGAGAGAAAGCCACTTCGAGACGTTATATAAAACAATTACAGGTGCTAATTTGATGCAATTTGATGTTTGATAGAGGAAGTAGGTCTTTCTTCTCCATATCAGTCTTTGCTCTGTTTATATCGATCTCTTCCGTTGCCATCTCATTCTCACACGCACCAGACTCGAAATATAAACTCTAAGATATCACTAGAGGCCATCTATCCCACCGTCCACAACTTTTATGTCATCTTATTAAGGCTCATTTTATGCATACATATTCGTGACTACTTCAATGAAATTGTGGTTACGAATGCACTATGCACCAAAATTAACCAATTTCTGTTGTCGATTACTCCGATCGTAAAGTGCGATACTCAAGAAGCAGTAAAAGAATTGTATCGTAGTCAGAATTCAGAATTACTTCCATGTGATTCTATGTCACAAAAATGCCTTCCTTCTAAAAAAGGTTTTTATTCAGGTAAACGTCAAAAATTGTGCTGCAGTGATTTGATGAGAGAATAAAACACATTTGTCGCTTCTCAGTGCGGTTGATGATCACCGTTGCATATCAAAGAGTGCATGCTCCTTTACTTCCGCTTTATGGCTTAGCTAGACGGAGATTTTTTGAAAAACAAATTTGCTTCTTTTGCTCTAAGAATGAAGTGATGTTACCTTTAGTAAGGAAGCTCCATCTTTTCTAATGAGGTGTTTTTTCTCTTTAAAACTTCTTCCTCTCCCATCACCCTTCCCTTCCTTTTCCTATGAACCGTCAGAAATAAACTGCCTATTTCACACCTAGAATCTGAGGATATCTCATATGCGAAATACTGCTTTTTCTAATGGTGCCAAAAGTTCTACTAGAAATGAATTAAGTGAAGTGAAAAATTTTCAAAAAGAAATCCCCTATGCCCATGAAAAATTTGCAGATACACGGACGTCAACGCACGTCGGCCTAGTCTACGCACCGATCTTCTCATGAATCGCGCTAAAACAGGTGGATTTCAATCACGACGTGTCTCATCACTAGACGATAAGAAATGTACGATTTCTTGACGCAACAAAGAAAACGACCACTCTCTCTATACTTAAGTGGTGATACTCGGATTTCGGAGATGCGATGCTGTGATATACAACTTATGGACTGATGGAATATAACACATAATTTTGTTATACCTCCGAGAAAATGTTTCGGAGAATTATTGTAACATTACTATTTGGACTTATCAAAAATCGCAAACGATAACACACAATCTTTTATAATGTAACACAACGAGCATGAAATACACAAGGAAATTTGCATAGTCGTTGTTTTCTCAGTCATTCATTATGCTATAATGCGAAGGGTATTAGTTTTGTCCTTTCTTTTGGTATTTGTCTTGGCCGTATTGCCTAGCGAAGCAACATTATGAAAGCTTCACTCAGCCGAAATCGAGTTTTGCATTACTCTTCTCGACGCAATCCATATGCATATGGAAAATTCAATCAAGCGACTATTGTTTGTTGTCCAATAGCATTTCCTAACGGCGATACGAAAATATTCTCTTTTATTTTTTATTTCGAATGAATGAGAAATTTAAAACAACAAAAATAGTTGGTAATTAAACCATTAAGCGTAACGTACAATTTCTTTCATGCCGATTATCTTAGAGGATCCCAATTCACTTTTTAAAACGTAAAAAAAAATTCTCCCAAAATAAACAAATTGTTGAATTGTGAGATATTTTATGAGAAATTTTTTTTTTTTTTCATATTGACGTTTAATTGAACGCTTCAATCGTAAATAGCCTCATTCATAGTAAAATTATTTTGATACAACTTTATCGGACCAAAAAAAAAAAAGAACATTCATCTCTTTTCGTCAATTTAGTAAAGAGTTGAACTTCACTTTGATGGGAATTTAAGAAAAAAAAACACTCGTATAGCATTTCTTAGCGGAATTTCCTCGTCATTTTCAATCGCTCTTTGTATTTGTTAGCTGCTTTTTTTAATGTATTTTTTCCGACATGAGGCTTTTCGCTAACGAATCATTTAAAACGCTTCATTTAGACAATAACTTATTTGTAAATACTGAAAATGAGTCGTGAAACATATTTGTATGGTGACTGCTGAGTGGAGCAAAAAATTAAATCTCAAAAAATTACGGAGTAGTGATAAATTTAAATGTTATTCTTTTAATTTAATAGTTATTCCATAGTTATTTGATGTTTACATAAATGTGAATGTAAATAGGAGTGAAGTTCAAGAAAGCTGTTAAATTGAGACGATTTCAAAACGAATCTTTTATAAAATCATATGAGAATCTCTTCTTATGTATAAACTAAACGCTAATAATATGTAAACTTGTGCATCAAATGTTCGATTGATGTATAAACATTATGCATAGTGTTGCTCATAGCACATCAAGAAATGCATCATTGATTTTTTCAACTAAAGGGCCGATTAGATTTGCTCACCTTAGATGGGGTATAATGTTTTCTAAGAGAAGAGGCAGCAATTGCTTTGGAGGTGTGGAAAGTAGAAAGAATTATACCCTGCTGAGCGAACAGAACCTATTTAAGGAAGAAAGTTGGCTTAGGTAACACAGATAATCAAACACTGACATTTGCGCTCATAGCAACAAAAGCTCAAAAACATCAGCATAAGTATTGTATGACTTCACATAACTACAGAGTTATGCAGCAGGTGATATTCGTATATGAATATTTATATCACACATTTCAAATAATATAAATAACGCTACTTTTGAGTTCGTGTAAATACTTAGAACGAGGAACTACTTTGTTTATTCTCATTATAAGAGCACAAGAGGAAGGAAATAGGATAGATACAGCTTCCCCAATAATTTAATCAATGACAATCTACTAACTCTGATGAAAGAAGTGCTCTAATCGCTTTCTAAAAGTAGTCAATAACTGAGTATCGATAATTCATTCAAATAATGGATTCTATGGTTTTATGAATCTGTTTGAGAAAAGGAATTTGAACTTGTTCAGTCAGTAGGTTTATAGTCATGGCCATTAAGGGGAGGTTTTTGGTCATGAGCAAAATTGATGCTACCGATAACGCTAGCGTATCGAACGAATTCTTTTACGGGAAGTCAACTTCCCGTAAAAGAATTCGTTCGATACGCTAGCGGGGCCAGAATTCGATATGCTATAGGCTACAATATATCTAGGGGCCAGAATTCAGGCTTAGGTAGCGATAGCATGCGGATCCTATTTGTTTATCTGTCTCTGGGAATTGTGATATGTTTTTTCTTAACATCCGAAAAAGCACCTTTCAATACTCTTGGTTAGATTCACAAAATGAGAGCCATACCTGGGAGCTGTGCTTGATAACTGAGCGGACATCAAACGTATGCAGTCTAGCAAGCAAAGTGAGGTTTATGGAACTGGAAACCTCTGAGATCGTAGATTCTTTTCCATTGGCCTTTTTTACGATATTAGAGGTACAATGTTGGAAGATAAGAGTGTTGCCAACTGTAATACCTAAGTCCGTGACTGACGAAGATGAAGCAGAAAGATTGCATTTGATAGGCAGGGATTGTTCGGCTTGTTACGACCGAACCGAACTGTTTGTAGGCAGCCAAAGGTAAGAGACATGAAAAAAAAGTGATTACAGGGGTTGAAGATCTTTTCCAATTTATTAATGAAGGTGAACAGCTTTACACCGTCCTAGATATGGTCGCCACTCCTTTCTACATTTTTTTCTTCGCTTTCATCGTCATTAGATTCTAATTCAATCCATTCTCAAAATGCCTCAAAACTGCAATCTCCTGTTAAACGTTGAGTGTTAAACATTTGTCACGACCTTCTATCTTCCAAAAAAACTTATGCTTGATTTCTACTGCAAATCTTGATTAGTGTTATAATCTTATCCTGTCGATTATCACAAGAATGCGGTCGTAGTTAAACTATTCGTTAAAGTGAAGCAACACAAACGCTTGTCAAAACCTTTCAAATCAGTATTGATGATGGAAATGGTGCAGTGTCGATCGCTATTTACCGACGCTAAAGTTCGCAATGATACTGATAGCGTCTCATGATGATCTTAGTGCAATTGTTGATGCACATTATTGAAGCGACTACTTCATCGTATAACTTCGAATAGAAGCCCAGGGGTTCATAATGTTTTCATCCACAAATGAGAGGCTACATTGAACTGAAATGAAGAGATAGTTTATTATAGCTGCCAATATCAGTTATATAGGATGAATTCTCACTTCGTGTTCATTCTTGGAGGCAACAGATGTTGAATATCTATTTGAGTGATATTTGGTTGCAATACAATTTGAAAGTCTTGAAACGAGGATACATTTTGAGTGTTTTCAATAGAGTTTTTCCATTTGCTGGAAACTATGCATCATGTGGTAAGAAATGAGTGCTGAAATCCCTCTCCGATTGATAAAGAAAGGGTAGAGCACTCGCAGAGTGAATAGTGGTGACAAACCTTTTTTATTTCGATGTGATGTGTCACAGCAAAAAAATATTTCATGGGACATTAAGGCGGGATGTGAACAGCCTCATTTAACACATTATTTCATACTTTCGTTTTTGAATAGTTTATATGCAGACGCCAAGCAAGGCGCTGCAATAGCAGTTACCATGATTTTTCAAGGAGTGTTGTATTGTTTCCCTTTGTTGCGTAGATCGTGGGAAGGGGATCGGGGTAGGGGAAATTAGTTTTAGATCAAGCAAGGGTAGGGCCTCGGGGATAATCTTGTAGTCATATAAAGGGTCAATAATGAGACTTTTACTTCCACAAAGTAAGCAAGATTCGCACTAAGTTAGCACGTGACGTCAGGACAAAAAAAAGAGTGTTGAATAACATAACGGCAAAGTAAGGGAGATTATGAAACGTAAACAGTATATAAAATTTAGAAGGGAAAAATATTCATTCAGCGGAGTAGGTGCATCTGGTTGTCAGGCACGGCACCGATCTCTCAGAGTCAGGAAGTTAGGACTCAGTTTATACCAGTCACTTGCAGTAGGCGATTTCTTCTTCGAGTTTTGAGATCATCTGGAAAAGCCTGCACCATCTCTGTAAAGTGAGAGGAATTTCACTTCTAGGTTTCTTGTGATGGGCCATTTATGGATCCTCCTTACAGAAAACGATGAATAGTTCAAGTTTTTTAGCTTCCAGGCATTCCGCAATACCTATCACTCGTCGTTCACGTTTCTAGACACCACATTTTGACCCTCTTCCATAAGTTTTCCGTGTCCAAGGATTCCATTCTGTACGGCTAATAAGGGACAGGGATAATGTTAAAAATCTCATCTTCCCTTACTACGTCTGAAGCAGATGAGACCGTGAATCTCCTGTCCTCAACGAAAACGACTAGGGGTCCATGTAATTTGCGCCTCTTGATAAGCCTGTTTATGTACAGCTGACACTAATTGTTTATCTATTGCATCATCTTGTTCACTTCCGTTGTGACCTGAAGCGCTTATTTGATAGTGGCACTGGACAGGGATACCATGACCGCCATCGTAGGATCTTTTGTCACCTCGGCCCGAATGTTGGCTAGCACCTCAACCAGTATCACAGCCCGAGTAAATTACTTCAACTGCTTAGGCTTGGTTTCATCCAGAACTTGATCATGTTCAAACTTGGATAATAAAAAAGGGCATATGTTGGCTCGGATTTAAGTTTACGCTGGGTAATTCCAAGTTTAATGCGTAGTCACGGAGCTTGGAAATTCTCGCTTTCGAACTGCGATGCCCTGTAGATCTCAGGTTTGTAAGCACAAAGACACCCCCAAGTTCATGGTTTGAGTTCGTGCATCTTCAAGATTTGATTCGGGCAGGGGAGCCTTTGAGGTCGAACGCTCCCGAACAACATTACAGCATATTAGTGGCGCGTCAGTGGCAGTTTTACATCTTCTAATCCTATATTCCGAGTTCTGGAGGTTCTGTGCAAGGTGCCTAACTCTTCTAACTTTGGGGAGTGTCGAGCCTCGGAAGTCGTTGAAAGATGGTGCAGGTCGAGCTGGTAGATCTGGGCCTTCTTTGGAATCGGCAACTACTAACGCTAAAGTTTTTGCCTTTTGACTTCGGTGATCTTTAATGAGATACTTCTGTTCAAGTTCATACCCCATTGCGTCCTGGAACCTGCAATTTCAAGTGCCTTCCTATCAAATAACCGTATTCCGAAGGGATCATTAAAGTGATGAGGTTGTTGAAAGAATTCCTTGCGATCAGTTGATAATGGGCAATATATGACGTAGACTTCACTTGATTTCTGAACGCTCCACGTTATTTCCGGTCATGTGATTTGCTGCAATAGCGGATGCGTTTATTTGTTTTCGTTTTTTTTTTTTTTTTTTTTTTGCAGGTGCTCTCAAAGATGGGCAATTCGGGTAGCAAGGTTAACTTCAGAAAAGCGGTCATTGAACTCACTACGAAGCGCTCAAAAGGTGAGGAAGATGCATTCTGGGAAGAGCTGTGGGCTTCGAACGTCAACAGCGCAGCTGATATATTTGCACTTGTTCCAGCTGAAGATGTAAGTGTTTTCATATAAAATTCCGACTGAACTTAATAATAGGAGCATGCCCCACATTCTCATCTTTAATGCGATGCTGACTGGGTGTGGGAGATGTAAATAGGGAAAAAATGAGGGAGATCTCTTGTTTGTATAAGGTATGTAGAAGAACACTGTTGGCCATATATTTGAGGCATGTAAATGAGATATATTTTGCCTGTTGCACTGTATTATGGACTTTTATCAAGATTTCTTGGGTGAGCTAGCTATCTGGCTTTCTAACTGAGTTTTAAATGCCCCCATAAGTTCTTTTTGTTGATCAACACATATTTTTTTGCTTCATTTATCAAAGATTGAAATTTTTTGCAGCATGAGTGACAGATAAATTATAATGCCACAATCTTGTTGTTGTATGGTATCCAGCTTATATTCGCCTTTACTAGTCCATCCTTAACGCATCGCTGGTGTCGGAAAAATATCCTCTCCTTTATTTTTGATGTCCTGAATTTATTCATAGTTTTTCTCAACATCAAAAAATGTATTTGAATGGAGTAATTTCCGAGAAGTCAATTTTTCTTTTTTTTTTTCGATGACATAACAAATTTTTCTCCTAGTTGTGGGGAACGTTTGTTCAGTAGTTAACTTTGCTTGTTGCAACAGCCATTACTTTTCAACTTCACAATAGGTGAACGCTTATAAGATTGCGAAATGAATGTTTGATTGTTGCAGGTTCGATCGTTGAGAGATAATACACCGAACAATCTTGCCTCTCTCTGCTACAAAACCGTTGATCGTCTTACCGCAGCTCGTGATTCGCCTTCGTCTCTTAACACTGTTAAAGTAAGCTCTGCTTCCTGAACGGTTTTTTAGTGATCGATTTTGTTCTTATGACTATACCACAAGGGCGAATAATGGCTACGTTCAAGAGGCGGAAAGTACTTGTTGACACTTTCCAGTCGTATATCGTTGCTGATATCAAATAGAAAGGAGGGGGATGCATTCTTCAAGCATGAATAGCCTGAATGGGTGTATTTTAAGGGACAATGAGATTTTGAAGCGTTTTTCATGTTGACAATGTTTTTCTACTTTGCCAGTCGCTGGAACCAATTACGCATTTGGGAAGCGTCAATTTTGTGATATTCGAATGTTTTTTAGATGTAACAATTATATAATTTTATCGGTTAGCAAAAATCTTTCACTACTATTTTGTCCGGCTGCCTAGCAGAGCCGCCTTTGAAGTGGGCAACCTTCCGTCTGAATCACCTGTATTTTTATTATTCGGCCTTCTATTTGTATCGTTGCCAATTTTCTCTCCTGACTTTTTGTTATATCTGTATTTCTTGGCGATATGTCATGCACGAATTAGTTGGCTGAAGAATTTGCTACGGTTGATTCTACTTCACTTTCGGTAGGAAATATCTGCATACATCTATAATTTAAACAGTAAATGGCATAGGTTTGATCATTTTTTGCTTACATCTAGTCGGCTGCAGACCATAACTATGACTTTTTGGCAGTGGATTTGTACAACCGGCTGGTCCTATGCGAGGGCGCATGTGAAGCATTGTTACATTGTTTTTAAACATTCATGTCTCGCACATATTCAGAAGGCCTTTGTCGTGATAGTCTTTGAGTGCCTCAAATAAGTAGACGTTGTTAGCAATTAAAATTTAATTTAAAAAAAGCCGAGCTCATTATTCCGTAGAGCAGTTTTTGGTAAATAGTGACAGTGTAAATGAAAAATTTTATGACTTCTATGACAGTTTTTAGGTCTTGAATTGCGTGCGTTTGTTGACGCGTGTGATGCCATATCTATTCGAAGATTCCGACTGGCGAGGTTTCTTTTGGTCGGAACCTCCATCCGAGGAAGGCGGTCAGCATGCCGGCCAGCCACTTGCTCATACGCTTATGTCGACGTTAACTGACCTCCTGTTTTGTCCGGACTTCACAGTCGCCTCGATAAGTAGCCGACCAGTAAGTTTTCTTTTTATCGTTCCGGTTAATCTGATAGGAAAGCATCTGAACAGATTTTGAGGTAATTGTTGCACAATATGAAGTCTTCAGATTGCGCTGTATCGGCTTTTTCTTCAGATGTGACTTCGGAAAAAGTTGAGGGGAGGGGAGGGAGATAGATTCCGCTTAATGTTTGTTATTCGTAGCACTTGCTTTATTAAAAGGGATCAGTGTACAACCTGCGTGATCGTGGTTTACAGTAAGTGAAAGGCTCTGTTTCACCAATCGGTTTTCTGTGCCGAAACGAAGCCACGAAAATAGTATCAATGGGCACGTTTTTATGTGCAGTTGCTGGAATATAATTGTTTGATGTCTTCGAGAGTTTTGATATAACAATTTTGTCCTTCGCACGTTTCATCGAAAATATTTTCAAGGAGAGTTCTGAGGATCTTGCGTCTTTGGATAGTTGCGAATATATTTGGGAAGCGGGTGTTGGATTCGCTACCAAGCCACCCCAAAATGCCGATCATGATAGTCGTCGAACGGAAATTCTGAAACTGTTGCTGACGTGCTTCTCTGAAGTGATGTATGCGCCCATTACAGGTGTGCAACATTTCCTTAATGTTTGAGGAATAAATGTGATGAACAGTTGGCTTGCAGCAAGTTTGTTTATTTGTGACTGTGAAGCTGATAGCTGAAAGAGTTAGCGTTGACATTTAGTGGACGTCACAGTTAGCGTTGACATCCTATGCACCGCACCCTTTTTTGGGAATCCTCGAACGAATTTTTTTCCTACGATCAACACAAATGTTGGTACTCGCGCCGAAATTTTGGAGACCCGAGAATGATTTTTATCTATCTCCAAACAAAATTTTTTTGTGGTTACGATTAAGGTACGAGGGGAATGAGAGTCTAAAACAGAGGTTTACAAGCTCTAAATACGCATTTTTCTTTTAATTCGACAAAAAATATAGCGGTGTTATCGCTGTTGTTTTTCTTGCAGATGAGAATCGAATGCGGTGGATAGCGCGATTCACTTCTGCAGAGAATCGTCATGTGTTGCCGCTGTTTACATCGTTGCTAAACGTGGTATGCGCATACGATCCGGTTGGCTATGGATTGCCGTACAACTATCTGCTTTTTTCTGATTCAAGGGAGCCACTCGTGCAAACCGCTTTGCAAGTACTTATTGTATGCCTGGATAGCGATAGTTTGCGCGCTGATTCTGAGGTTAGCTTTTAATCGTGCTCGTGTTTTTCTTTATAGTGATGAAAAATTATTGTTTTCTAGACTTTAATCAAAACTTTCATTTTTGTGCTCCGATGAAATATCGCAGCGTTGGTGAATCTGTGTTAATTTAAAGTAATTAGCTCTTGCAGAAAATTTTCCCACTAAAATTCTATAATTGATACATTAAATTGCTATTGAACAGTTATTTTGTATCTGGCATGATTGCATGAGTTACCCCATTTACTTTGGTCTTTTGTTGTGCGGCGGTTATTGATGATAGCAGTTGATGGTGCAAAACATTGGCGAACGAGAATTATGCGTACGATATTATTAGCAATCACAAGTGTTGGTGTTTTTGTTCACGAGCTCGGCGGCAGGTGCTGTGGGATCGGTCGAAGTGAAGCTCAAGTTGGGTGACTTGAAAATAACCGTAGTTCGGTGCTAGTTGTATTTCTTCAATGAATCATTAGAAAATAAGCGGGTGCAGTATAGGCCAGTGTGAATTATTTTCACGTGAACAGCTCGGTTCATCGTCATCCTCATTCCTAGGTATCTAGTTTTGGCGTTCACTTTGCTGATGACTGGTTCTTGTAAGAAATTGAAGTAGGTTGTGGTGGAAGATTGAAATAGTGATAGGCTATTAACGCACGGGGTCTCAGCCCACGACCTTTGAGTTGCTGGGCTGACATTCTCCGAAGTGACCTAACGTGATCATCAACACCTCATTTTTGCCGATTGTTGTTTATGCATCTCGAAATGACATTTTCAGAAGAATGAATATGCTGATAATTTCTTCATAAATTATTTGTCGCGAATACATCGTGAGGAGGATTTCGATTTTATGCTGAAGGGGATGACACGATTGCTGGCCAATCCGCTGCAATCGACCTACCTGCCAAATTCAACCAAAAAAGTCACATTCCATCAAGAGCTGCTTGTTCTGTTATGGAAATGTTGTGAGTATAATCAGGTGTGTTATGTGGTTTTCTCATAGAGGTGACAGGTTGAATTGTTATAGGGATGTTAGACTATGAAGATATGTGTATGTGGTGTAGTGTATGCCAACGGAAGTTTGTTGTAGTATTCTTTATGACATTTCTGCTATCAGGTTATTAGGTATTGAATGCTTCAACTTTTGAACGTTTGCTTGTCTAGAATGTCGTGTTTTGATGCAGATGTGACACTAAGTAGACTGAAGTTCTTTTCATTTTTGTCTGCTTTGAAGCGCATGTTTTGCGATCTGAGTTAAACTCGGATCGATCGCCATCCGGATCGGGTTTGTTTCGTCATGTGAGGGAAGGTTAATAGTGTTCCTGCCTAAAGCGGACGACCCTCTTTGACCGAGCAGAGGTCGGATCCAACGTACCTCCAAATGTGCGTTAAGCCCCCTAGCTTTGTTTAAGGATTAAGCTCGAGTTTTTGTGACGGGGAGCAGATTTAATTCACACCTCATATGTTGCTATGAAAAGTTTTTTTTTTCAGAAGTTTATGTTTTACGTATTAAAAACGAGCGATGTGCTTGAAATATTGGTACCAATATTATATCATATCAACGACTCTCGAAATGATCCAGGTAAGTAGTATTGTTTAGCTCTTTTTGTAATTGTTTCTTGTTATCACTCTCTGCTTATTCAGTTTTTTTTTTTTGCTTTCCACAAAAATTTTGCTGATTTTTGCGAGGAAATTTCAAACCGAATCGCGGTAATCTTGTAAAATTTACTTCCTCATAAATGTAAATACATCAAAGGAGTCGTTCGATTTGAGGATTGCTTAGAAACGAATTGGTATTTGATATGTAGTATATGCTGTCGAATGTCGAACATACTTTGCTTTAGAGATTTTCTAGCATAAAATTGGCTAACACCGTTCTTAGCAACTTATTATAACTCACATAAGGCGAGTATTATCTGTATTTTCAGTGGCGGGCATTCTATATTCATCGAAATCCTCTCTTTTTTGCACCACTTTTAACATCGCTTTGCTTATTCGAAAGTATAGTTGTTTAATATTCTATTTTCATTTTCTGTAGATTTCGAATAAACTATATTCTAATGGATGTAAAAAAAAAAAGACGATTATGTGTATTGCAGCACGAGTGGGTCTCATTCATATGGGTGTTTTCATTGTTCTTTTACTAAGTGGAGAGCGCAATTTTGGTGTGCGTCTAAATAAGCCATATACGCCACGGGCAGCTATTGATGTGCAGCCATTCACTGGCACTCACGCTGATCTCCTCATTATTGTATGTCTCGTTTATAATGACTTCCATAATATTCGTATTTAGTTGTCTGAAACGAGTTTAGTATCGTTGAGTTTTGATTTATCAGTCATACATTTTATCGAATTTATATGGTAGTGTAGAGTCATTAGCTGAAAACATTGACATAGAAAGACTTGATGCCGGAATTTATGCGCAGAATTGTTCGTCCCTTTTTAAGGAGAAGGGAACAGTGGGCAGAAAGTGAGGTTAATACCCATGTGTTCTTAATGAATTGGTTACGTATTGTTGTATGAGCTTTTAATTATGAGTAACGATGCTTACTTTGGTGTTTTCAGGTTTTTCACAAGCTTATTACCACAGGCAATCATCGTTTGCAGTCGCTATTTGATTGTCTGCTTACAATTGTTGTGAACGGTCGGTTGATATTGTTGTTGTACAATTATTGTTTTTTCATTCCTCTAAGGCCATAATAATTTTTGTTCGTTAATGATGCTGAGGAATGTTTTTCAATGCCGCATTTTATTTGTACTTTAACAGTGAGTCCTTTTTCATGCGTTGAAGAATTAATTACTCTAAAATCTGTCATATTTGCGCAGATTAACGTCACTGAAATTCAGATTTCTCCGAATAGTAACTTTTGCAAAAATGTTTCCATTTTTTGAGCTGCATTAATAAAAACTATTAATGCTTTATGCCTCTTCTGTTTTTCAGTGTCTTATCGAGCGCTTTTACCATTTCAAACTACCATTAGCTTAATCTCCTGGCCATTGCTGTTCGAAGGGGATGAATAACGCCCCCCCCCCCCCTCTAGGCCGAAGTAAGTTGAATTTAGTAAGTCGATGCTAAGGGGAAGCAAGCGGCCGCCACGTTGGTGGTTTTTCGCCAAGCAGTGCGTTGTTAACTGTTTCAGTTACGCTGGGTTTTACTGCGATATGTCAGTGTTTTAACTGTTTGTTTTCACTTTTCTGGGTACCGCGTCATTAAGTGGTCTTTCCTGATTTGCCGTTTCAGCAGTTGGCAAAGGGGTATGTTATCATATCGCTTTGCGTGCTAGTGTTTGTCGGTGCTACCAATTTTTTTTTTAGTATTTTCTAGAGTAAATCTAACTGGATTCAGTTGCACTGTTTTAAGCAGAGAGGCAAAGGCTTGAAGGAGAGTGCGAATGAGAGAGGGAGCTAACACTTGAAAGATCCATAATGGAAGTTTGTAACCGGAAGGTTCTGCTACGATTCTCAAAATGTTGTAGAGCGGGATGATTTTGGAGTGATTTGCAGTATCACCATATCTGAAGTCAATCTCAATGGTAGCAGCGAATAAGCTGATCCATCTGGTTGAAGCATTTTCAACGCCATGGTTTCTCTTCTCTTCGCCAGTCAATCACCACCTTGTTTTCTTCCTTCTTGAAGTCTTCAACAACATCATTCAGTATCAGTTCGATGGTTAGCTTTTCGCTTTTTTCTCATGGTTGAATTGAGTTGTTTGTTCATTCGTTTACCGTTGTTCTATCCATATAAGGCACTTTTATATTTTCCTACTTATTTAAAGCATTCTGATAGCTGATGCATCCTGCGACGAATGTAGCACTCGCATTTTTGATGCGTTCACTTATTTCTTTCACTGTTTCGAAGAGTTCTCTTAAACCTTATCTTTGTTGCTCCTTTTAAATAACGCTTCCAAGTCCCTAGGTAATAGAGGTTTTCACAACTTGAGTGAATTCTGCATTATTATTGAACTTTTTCGGAATGTAACTAGAACTAGATTATACGGCACATGGCGTAATTTATCATACTAAATCGAGAATAACGGAATATTGCTTCAATTCTTTTAAAACTACTTGCATAGGTTTTAGATTGTTATCTTCTTTTTACGCAAGTTCCGTTATAGGGAATTCGAATCTAATCTATACGATAATCCGCAAACGACAAGTATTCTATCAGTTGGCAAATCTTGCCTCAGACGCAGCATCTATCTCAAAAAGTTTGCAAAGCCGTCGGGGAAAAGCCAAAGGAGAGGAAGGCGGTGAGGCGAAATCACCCATCGTTGCGTCAAAATCGTCTATTGCAGGTACTGGTTAAGACATTCAGTCAACAACCTTCAGACCGAAAAAGCAACATGGCGAATGTATTATTTTTTAAGAGTAATTCTGAATAGGATTCATTTCTGGCTCTGTAAGGAGTCGAATGAGGTGAAAGCGCCTAGATAACGTTGTTTCGAAGTACATGACCGAGTAACATTAAAAAAGTTATGTTGAGAAAGCTGATGCGGACTTTACTTTTGTAGGGAATTCGACATTGTATGTTAACAGTTGTGATAAGATATTTGCAGATTCGAGCACGATGATCAGTGCAAAGCCGAGTTTGGCGGCAACTCCACACGTGTCGTCGATGACGGAGAAAGGTGCGGGTGATTGGACGAGAGAATGCGCGGAAACGAATGAAGAAAGTTGGGTGGCCACTCCGGAATGGGTTGAATCCTGGAAGAGCAAGCTTCCCCTCCAGACGATTATGAGACTGTTGCAGGTACTTGTCCCGCAGGTGGAGAAGATCTGCATTGACAAGTGAGCCATTTTTCACTTTTCTATTTGCCGAAGTTCTTTTTCGTCGAGTTTCTTGTGTAGTCTTATCGCAAGTTGCTATGGGTTTCCGATGGTCATAACGAATTTCACCTTAGATTTGTTGCGGCGCTCGGAGTTTTTTTTTGCTCATCATATAACGGAGCAATGCATCGAGTGGTATTGTAGATCTCACTGACTATTCTAAACTTCGTGAAACTTATCCATGTGAAGGGGAGGGGGGGGGGGGGGTGATTCGAATGGAGTCCAGTATGACGAGCATATTCATATCACAAAATTGGCGGAATTTTTTTCTTCTCGTCAATTGAAGAAAGGAAGCAGTTTCTGCTGTGCTGCCAAGACAAGCGCTCATCCTGTACAAATCCGAAAAGCAACGTGCAGAAACTTTTGCTTATCTGTTTTCGAAGCGCAGTTGTATGACAAAAATGATAATTTCAGCTTGTTCAAATTCTGTTTCCTTTTTTTTTTCTACATCATTTCATCTTGGCCGGCGTATTGCCCCTGAAATTCAGCCGCGTATGCCGTTTGCCTCCATTATGTGACGAAGAGTCGAGGTATCAATAACCTTTTGTCGTAATTCCAATATCGATATAGGACAGTGATCAGTGATGGAGTTAAACGGCTTAGGGTGCCACAGTTTGCATTTGTGGGTCTTTAGCGTTTCGAACGACTTCACTGTCTATCGGTGCCACGATTTGCATTTCATTATAGTTGCATATTTCAGAGGATTAACTGATGAAAGCGAGATTCTGAAATTTTTGCAACACGGTACTCTCGTCGGGCTTCTGCCAGTCCCGCATCCGATTCTCATTCGAAAGTATCAGGCTAACGCTGGGACGAATCATTGGTTCCGTACCTACTTATGGGGCATCATTTATTTGAGGTTCTTTTCTATGTGTATTTATAGAGATTCATATTCACTCACTTCGCCTAATTATTCGTTCATATTTATCGTCCCTTTACTCTTCGCTCATGGTAATTATCTGAAAGCAAGTGTTTTTTGCTGAGATAAGCGGAAGCAACATCACCTAAGAGTATTTACTACGAAATTTCGACCACACACGTGGAGATGGCACCGATTATCGAATAGAATGTCAAGACTTTCATTGGTGGGAACTTTAACGCGGTCGTGGTTTCACCGCTCGTTTGCTTACTTTTTTAATGAGCCTATTGGTCGTTAACAATCGTTTTCACTCTTTGTGCAATGAGTATGTGTACAACAGAGTGATCGATCTGCTGAGGTATCGTATAGCATGGTTGCTTCGAGGTCAGCTCATTTTCTGAGCGTGGTAAGTCCAGCTTAACCTATTCTCCATGATGACGGATCCAAGCTTAGTCGAGTCCGGCTTGTTCGGCTTGACCTATTTTCTCAAGTCTAACGAGTGTTAACCCGTTCTCAAAGCGCAGCAGATCTGGGCCTCGTCTCTTCTCTGAGTCTGGCGAATATGAACTTGATTTATCCTGTAAATACGGTTGGGGACTTGACCGTGGCTTGTCCGAGCTAAGCTCATTCGTTGAGCATAACCGATCTAAGCCCACAATATTCTCTCATTTTGGCGAACTCGATTTTGGCCCGTTCTGAGGTTGGTGGGTCTGAGGTTTACTTGTAAGCATAATGAGCCTTTAGCCGATTCTGTGACCTTGACTTTTCCGAGATGGGCCCGTTCTGTGAATGTGATTGGTCCGAGCGTCACGCAGCGCACAAGGCTACACAAAGATTGCATACGTAAATCTATTCTCATTGTGTCATAGCTGCTAATATAGTGTTGACGAAATCGAGGTTCAAAGCGACGAGCATTTAGCTAGTCATCGGGAGGGAGGAAGGAGGGAGGCTACATCAAAGCATTGTGGATTCGTACTATAGGTCTAGGGTGATTTTCCTGTAAAGTTGGAACAGAATTTTTCTTTGCAGAATGAAGTTCTCTTCTTTTTCGAAGAAACTTGTGAAAATTCTTTCAAAATTAGTGTCTTTTAGTGCAGTTGGAACGGAACGGAAATCTTCTACAGTTTGCACATGTTTTTTTTTTTTTTTGTTTTTGCTTTGAAAAATTGTCGTCACAGTTGTGCTAGTTAATGGAGCAACCACCACACAATATTTGCGGGTGTTTTTTTTAAATCATTCCTGCACATGTTGTTTGAAACTGTAAGTTAGATCGATTTATTAGGCGATAGGCCCTTATTTCTTATAAGTGCTTTCAGAAATGTGGATCCGCCCATATGGTACGATACCGACGTGAAACTATTCGAAATTCAGAAGAATTAAGGGTGAAGAAAAGCGGTAATTTTGCGCTGTAATACGAAACAATGTTCATTTCATCAGTGATAATCGTGTTCACCGTTGTGATAAACGAATCGCCATCGTATTTCCTTCCCACATTTTGCTTTGTTTTCTGTTTTCGCTTTTACCTCCTCTTTATCAGACTTTACTTGAAATTCGGCAACTGTTAAACTTAATGCTACTCCATTTTTTTCTTGTTTTTTTTTATCGTACAGGCATATAACAGGTGTAAGAGTAACTGAATGAGGTTGTAAAAATGTTTGATATTCCAATGGGGATTTCCATTGAATGGAAGCTTCTTATTGGTGATACTATTGTCCTCAGCGTAGATTGTATCAATCGGTGGTAATAGCGTGGGCGTAATTTCTTTTTTTTTGCGGCGAATACTGGCTGGTAAAACGTCATTTTAACTAGCTGCGAATGCTGAAATTGTTTTTTTTTTTTGCGGAAGTTTTATCAAAGATAAAGTCGCTTCTTTTTTCTTGAACTTTTTTTTCTCAAATTTCAATATTTACTACCATAAACAAAGTGAATGAGATGCAAACAGGAGTCCCGCAATCGCCATATATCTGATCCCTTTTTTCATGGTAGTTTTATATTTTCTAATTTCTCATGCTATCTGGCGCAGCCAGTGTGACGAGGAAAGTGAAAAAATTTTTTCGGTTTCTAAAAAGGGAGTCTTGCGCTCATTAAGTGAATAATTAGCTTATTGAATGATGAAAGATAATATTCTTGAGAAGGTAATGCTTATAATGGTTGCCTATTGGAGTTTCCGTTTCAAGTGGCGATTTGGGTTATCTAGCGATACCGTTCTATCTGAATGTGACGCTATCTTGCGTTCGCACTGTGAAGCATGAACATAGATTTATTATTAATGGTGTGCATGCTGTGAAACGATGTGTTCATCCATTTAGGTAAGCGAAAATGGGCTAAGCAGTCATTGCTTAAATGGAAGCGCCAGCACTATCGAAGAACCCGAACTTTCCGTTTAATTCCTAACGCTGATCGTTGATCGCCTCTTCTGTAATTTTCATGACGCATATTTGTAACCATAGGCCATTTGTTGTGTAATCTTTTTCTTTCGATCTTATACATATATAAATGCTTTCTATCCAAAAAGGGTTATGTATCCTAAATGTATGTGCGTGTGTTAAAATGTGATATACATCCCATTTGATTTGTG
The DNA here is from genome assembly GCA_037389465.1 of Baylisascaris procyonis. Classification (NCBI taxonomy): domain Eukaryota; kingdom Metazoa; phylum Nematoda; class Chromadorea; order Rhabditida; family Ascarididae; genus Baylisascaris; species Baylisascaris procyonis. The sequence continues at coordinate 5,175,666 of JAZARR010000146.1, forward strand.
AAGACGTTCTCTGTTCGTATTTCTCTGCTCTAATTAATTTGAGCTGTAATTGATGTTGGCAGCTTTTTGAAAATGACAAGGAAGAACGCAACGCAACAAGAGTATTGTTGTCTGTCGATGCTAGGCCAAAGGTACTTTTTTCTACTGGAGAATTTACTTGTTGATTTTATACAAAATAAATATATTCTTATAGAGGGGAATTTTATTTGCAGTGTTGTCATTATGTATTTACCTGGAGAAAAAATTATGAGTGAAATAGATATGTTCATAGGGTGGCACATAGTTTACATCAAATTAGGTGAAGCGTTGCCTAACCCGTTCTGTCTCTACCCCAGAAAGGTGGTCTATTCGTTTTGGAGGAGGTTCTTGAATGGTCACGTCCTCACTTTTTGAGAAATGGTATAGAAATGGTTGTAAAGAGTTGCATGTTTTTTGTTGATTGCCAGTGTGATGTTTTCTATCTGTGCTGTTTTTTTTTTCACGCGTTGCCGGCAGATCTTAAATGAAGTCCATTTCGAAATGTTGGTGTCATTTATGTGTGCAGCTATCAATTTCTAAAGTCCTTCGAACATATCTTGTTTGTCGTTTGTCTGTGTGTGTGTCGGCCGATTGTCTTTGTTGTGTTTGTATGGGTGTGCGTGCGTGGAGTGTAAGTTTATGTGGCTATCTATCGGTTTATGTATCTCTTATGTGCATTTCTTTTCTTTGCTTTCCAACTGCTCCCAATAGTAAAACGAAAGAGGCATTAAAACCGTATTTTTCAAATTGTTTCCATTGTGTAATTAAGGTGGCACTATTCTCAAATGGGAGTGATGGTTACGAGGCACAATGTTTTATTGCCTTTATACAATTGATCTTTTACGGACGTTAAATAAAAGCGAATTCATGAAACGTTGATTGGAATGAAAAGGTCGTTTTTTTTTCTTTTAGTCAATGAAAGAGTTGCCTCTGTCATTCGGGACGTCCTAGATGAATAGTCGTAAATGTGCTTCGAAATTTTTTTTTTCGTTTCTGCGTTATTTATCGTTGTGGTTCAGTGTTTCTTTGGTTGGGATAAAGATGACGCATCACTCTTGTTTTTCGTCCTTTTTTTACTTTTATTTATGAAGAAATGATTCAAAATTTTAATAACTAACTGCTGACTAGTTGTTATGTATGTGAATAATCTTGAAGATTATTTCTAATCCTTTATCATTATCAACAGTTTGTTTGCTCACTTTAGATAGATCCTGAATTCCACTAAACTTTTCCGATCATTCGGCAGATACTTGAATAAAAAGTACTTATTCGGGGAGTATTGTCATCGAAGACAGTGAGTGGTTGCGAAATTATCGCTGAGGGTATACGTAATGCGTCTGTTGTTCATTCACTGCCCAGGTGTGCGAAAATTACTGCCGTAGCATACACCAATAGAGCTTACATAATTTACACTTGGCTAGACTCTTATTGCGATCCTCTTTGTCTGTCCCCAGTTAATGGTTTGGCGCAAATGGCGAGAGTTGTCGAGGACAAAAAGTGCGTGAGTGCCATATGTTGCACTAAAGTGTTAAGAATATTTCATTATTCGATGGACACTGTTTTGTTGTACTGCCTTCTGGCAAATTCCTATTTTACCGGTACTGGTCGTACGGATCGGTTGAGGTCATGTAACAAGAATCGCTACATTCAGAAGATGCTTTCACCTGAAATTGAAATTAAATAGAATGGTGTCTGCAGAGGATGGTTATTACGTCTTTTCGATGTTGTCAGAATGTGAGAATCTAATCTCATTTGCGAAAAGTTGAACAATGAATTATAAAATTATGCATATTGCAGTCATGTCGGAATGCAGGAAAATAATCTTGCGAGAAAAAAAAACGTCATTAAACACTTTTGTCAAAGAACGCTTCTTAACGATATCGTAACGATGTGTGAGAATTCATCGACCATTTTTTCCAAAATACACACGAGTAGTTTTTTATGCATCTCTATTTAATTAGTCTTCATTCATTCCGATGTTATACCTCACAGCGGACCATTCATTTTATTTCCTTGTTTGGTTTTCACGTTACCCTCATTTTGAATTCTTCTTTTTTTCATTCTATGTTACCAGTTTTTGCTATTCTCTTAAACGGTGTTTTGATAGAAAAAGCAAGTGAAAAGGATTGAAAAAGTGCGAGCAAAATATTGCCGACTTAAGGAAGTACAGGATGTGAATATTTAAGGTGAGACAGTCGGTGCTTCTCACAGCAGGGAGGAGATAGTTGGTGTATCGTAATGATGGGTCATGAAATTCGTTTAGTGGGAATTAAATGGTTATTGTAGCACTATTCAAAAAGTGCACCTCATTGCATGCGCTAATATTTTTTACATATGTTTCTGTAAACTTCCAATGGTGAAGTGGAGAAAGGGAGAGGGCGTAAGATAGAAATATATTGGTATTGCACGTTGCTTTATTATCTAGAATAACTAGCATTGTACGCGTCACACCTGTGTTGTAATCCCTCCCTTATTTCCCCACTACACACGCATACAAGCAATCGAACTTCATGGAAAGAGCTGCATGAGTGAACGGCTTTAATTCCAAGTGCAGATCGCTCATTTCTAACAATCTGCAGTAACACTATAAGTTTCAAAGTACAGTATGGTCCTAATCGATATCATAGTAAGATAGTAGTCTGAATGCGAGGGAAGTCAATCTTAAAAATTTCCTAGGAGATGACGTCATCTACCGGAAGCATTATGACCGACGAACTGTGAAGATTTAGCAAGGAAATAGTGATGATTGTCAAGAAGTCAGCCGCAACCTTTTATGCCTATATTTTGCTGCTCATGAAGTTCACTTCGCCTATATATAATGTAAAGCACATCGAATATTGTTGAGCCATTGGAACCGATTAAGGCAACCTTTCTGTATGCAGCAACTATAACTAGAGAAAGGAAAATCATGAAAGGAAACCAAGTATCCTTGTTTTTTAAATTTAATAGAAAGAAAACCACCCGCAAATTATGAAGTCAATTGTGTTTCAACGTTTTTATATAGAACTGAAACCTTTGATGGGAATTATTTTTCCTTTATAAGGCGACTGATATTTCTGAGGAGATTTATGGAGCGTTGGAAAGAGGTGGTGAGGGGGGGGGTGGTGGAATTGATGGTTTTTTTATAGTACTATGTTGTCCATGTATTTGCGTATAGCTTCGTGCATGTGTGTTTGCGTGTGTGTGCGTGTATGTGTGTGTGTATGTGTGTGTGTGTGTGTATGTGTGCGTATGTATGTGCGTAAGGGACGCACCTGGGTTGGTGCGCGTGTACGGAGGGGACGGGCCCATTACACATTGCAGAAGAGTGGGTGCAGCGGGCACTGGGCGGCGCTTCTCGAAGAATTGCTTGCTGCTGGCTGCTGTTGTGGTGCCTCACAAATTGCGGTCGTCGTTTAGTTGTTGCCCGGGTTGGATTCCTCACAATGAGTTATAACTATCTATTTAAAATTGTAGTCGTCGGCGATCACAATTGTGGCAAGTCATGTATTTTGCTTCGATTCGCTGAGAACTCATTTCGTCATGATCATATCAGTACGTTGGGAGTCGATTTTAAGCTGAAAACGATCAAACTGGGACGTGATAAGATTCGTCTCGAGTTATGGGATACCGCAGGCGAGTACCATTATTCCACTCTTAATTCAATTTACTCTAGAAATTTACTCTTTTATCGAATTGTGTTTCCTATTTCAGTTGTGTTTTCGCTTGTAGTTTAGTACCTGATTCAGGTGAACAAAGCCTATAACAGTTTTGTAGTGTGAAGTCTGCTTGATCAGATCGATATGCCGTTTGCAGTTTTGATAAAAAAATTTGTGATAATATTGCACTATAGTTGGTAACTATTAAAAACGTTACTTTAATGCTCTTTCAACGATGAAATAAATATTATGCTTATTGCTTCATAACTATCAGAATTTCAATTGTCTGCACTAACTAAACAGCCGCACGAATTCTCACCAACTGGTTTTATTTGATGAAAAAAGCATGATATGAGCGAATTAATAAAAAAAAAAAAAAAATTTCTGTGCACCATAATTTCTTCACCATCCTTTCGAGATATTTTTTTTTTTTTTTTCAGAATAAACGTATGGTTAGAATGGGAGGATTCTGATGCTAAATACTTTCTATATCATATGTTTATTAGAAATTGAGATTAATTCCATTCTCTTCTTTGCTCTCTTTTATTAGATGATATATTTATTCCGAAATGTCGCTATTAGTAGTTCATGTAAAAGTGAAATCAATTTAGTTTTTATTTTTGTTATTGCGTTTAAGAAGTCAATTCGAAAGTTGTAAAGCAGGGGGGGGGGGGGGGGGAGGGTGGTTGGAAGAAAGTAGAGCTGGATGGGGAAGGGTGATCGAAGCATCAAACCATTTCTGGAAGCCGATCGTTCTCTTCACGGTCACAAATCAAGCCGAACAACGGGCCCTCTTCTATGCAATATAGCAGTAGTTAGTCAAAGTTTAGCATTTCTCCCACATGACGTATACGACTGTCGAAGGAATAGTCTCAATGATGTTATAACTTCTATATAGTCACTTTCACTTGCCTATATACCAGTCTATTCCTCTATCTGACGTATGCTCTGAATTTAAATGTATCTCTCAGTTACGTAATACGAATGAATCAGCGTCCAGTTGAAAGAAAAATTGAAGCGACAAAATATTGAGAAATTTGTATTAACCCAAATTTCAATCACCAAAAGAATGGGATTCACAATTTAATTTTTTACGCATTGTTTAATAGTCGAAAGATTTATAAGAAACATTTTTAAAGTTTAAATGTCATACATCTTCACACTGATGTTGATGTTGTTTAATCTCCAATAGAGTTGAACATTTTCGACGTCCACATAAAAAATTGCACATGTACTCAACACTATGGCTTAAACCTCTCATTTTTTCATTACATTCTCGACGGTTTGAGATACTATTGCGTAGTTTTATTGGCTGCAATCGACAAATTCAAAATTTTTTATTTATTTTATTGAAGGTGCTAAATTGAAATTTGCCAAGAAAGATGTTCGAATGGTCGAAAATAAAAGCTGTGGTAATTTGTTCGATAAGTACGATTTTACACTCCAATGCGTTGTTGATGAGTAGCGGGCACGCAGAGTTGTGAATTTGCTCAATGATTCGTACGATTGTGAATGTGTTTTTGAATAAGAGCATTCAACAGGTGTTCATTTGAACGCATTACACTTTTATAAGAAACAACACTGCAATATGGGAACGTTTATTCATCGCTGAGTGATCGCAAGACAAATATAGGTTATGACATCAGCTCTAGTTTTAGTACCCGGATCAACATTTTCGACTCTTGTTAAGTGATTGTAGTATAAAGTATGAAAATTGCTGATATATGTTCACTCTTTTGCGCTACGAGACATTTGCGCCACAAAGGTGTACGTATCTCTTTCAACAAAAGTTTAGCAAAAACGAACGTTTAATGACTTATCGCATCATTTGTGGCGAATCTACGATGGACATATACATAAGCATGTAGCTGATTAAACTGTTGGATTACTTGAGTGAGACGTTTTCCAGTGATAAGAGAAAATTGTCTGTTGTTGAATCAATATACCGATATACACTTTTATTTAACCTGTTGAAAATATGATATATTAGTATTTGCCTCAAAGTATGTCTACTACTTTGAAATTGCCCAACAATCGATCATCACATATCTTCGTCACTCAATCAACAAAATATAGCTTGACAATGTATTCTCTTATCATTTGCAAATATATCATTATTTGACAATCAAAAATACGTTAAATATTTTCTAAATCTTCGATGAAACTCCATATACGCTGAATTGTTTAGTCATTTATTGTGAATATCTTATAGGGGCACAAATTTTTCATTCTATTTCATATAAAACACATCACAAATTTTTTTCGTCAATTAGCGATTCAGTACTGTTTACTATACTGTTATGAAACAAAAAATAATATTTGCAAAAAAATGCCCTCTTCAAATATAATATTGATATGAAGATTTCATTTACAGCTCGCATATAAACACTTGAGGTGATACTTAATAAATAATGATGCAATTTTTTGATATGTAAATGACTAATTTAGAATTGTTGTTAGCCGAATATCATTACGCTGTTTTAGGTATGGAACGATATCGTACAATTTACAACTCGTATTATCATTCAGCACATGGCGTTATGTGCGTATACGATTTAACAGATGAACGATCATTCGAAAACCTAAAAAATTATTGGCTTAAAGTAAATTTTCTATGATTTCTTAACGCTTTCTAATTTATAATATGATTTTATTGTGTTAATTTTTGGCTGGAATATGCTGTTTGAGTTAAAATATCTTTTAGGTAATGATAGCAAATAAAAATTTGAATTTTAACTCGTTGTTTTGTCAGCCGACTTCCATATGAACGATATATTTCGATAGTCATTTTTGTCAGTGTGCGCAAAGAGTAGGAATTCTATAGACTGAAGTAGTAACATTTATCGTTCGGTTACTTACGCATGAATCTGCAACAAATCTAGCCGACATAATATTTTAAGGGTGCTACTGTCAGTGATTGCTCAATTCGCACTTCTTCTGATTAGCAACGATAAAGTGCTGTTATCACTAGTAATCATTACAAATATCTGTGATGTTCATAAGCTTATTTCAGTGATCGATATAGATAACAATTCATGTGCCGATTATTTCACTTGACTAATCAAACAGATTTCCTCTTATTATGGTGCATTATCCACCGCAAAACTTGTTGACTGAATAAGATGGATTTATCTAATGTTTCAATTTTTAAGGAAATTCGGAACCATGCCCCTTCGAACGCGGTCTTGATGCTGGTTGGCAACAAAGCGGATTTAGAGGATCAACGCAAAGTTGATTTCGATCGTGCAGAGCAATTGGCCAGCCGTCTTGGTGTTTCTCTATACGAAGTGAGCTATGTATTTTTTGAGGCGGCAGATAAGTGATTTATAAGAGTAGATGCTTAGCCTCAATACTCAGATGTACTTGAAGCATCATACAAATTTCTGCTGTTTCTTTTGTTGCAAAACTTTATGAGCATGGGCAATCACTGAATTCAGCGTTACTCATCCACTTGAACTTTTGTAGACATATAAGATAGAATTCGTTAAGAAGTGTTTAGTTTGGCGCTTTAAGCACGAAAAGAATTCATGGTGTATGCACAGTCAGCATACATTCGTTTGCGTTCTAATTCTCCGCAAATGGAGAGTGGTGTGCAAACGTGATGGATTTAAAGTGCTTGGTGGGAATGAATCTGTTTTCATTCTAGTTAGGCTCATTTTTCTTCGTTTTGTTTGCTTTGCACATTCATTGCGCATTGTTTGATGATTGTCATCGAAGAGGACAGTCAACAGGTGTTACTTTTTATTTGTTAACATCCCTCTTGACTCTCTGTGTACTTCCTAGTTTATTCTCATTAAATGACGGGGTGAAGGAAAAATGTGACGCTAGTACTACATAGAAAGTGCTATGCTTGTTCGCGTGCAAAGTTCTTCTGAAACGCTTACTGCACAGTCATGGATGACATCCTCGATAGAAGGTATTTTAAACGAAGAGGCACTTACCTACTGTACTTCTTATTGCTCATTGAGTAAAATATGCCGATATTACATCAGTGCCAACTCTTTTGCTAGTTGCCACCTAGTTCATGCTCGTCGATTACTTTTTATCAGTTAAAAGGGCGCTCCAAATGTGTTTAAGAACGAACAACTCTGGTTCACTTCTTCTTTCGGTGACAGGAAACCTTTTCAAAGTTAAATAGTTTATGGTAAAGAAACGCGGTTTGTAATGCCGAAACGCTTCATATATATTTTTGAACTTGCATTGAACTTAGTTCCTGTCACAGCCGAGACCGAGCTTAGATCGGCATCACATGGATATGGGTTAAATCGGATTCTAATTTTGCGACCGGCTGTAACCCAGTCGGCATCGATCATCCGACCGGAAGTGAGTGTAATCAGGCTGAACATGGGGATGAGTTAAAAGAAGCCGATTCAAGCAAAAAAAAATCTCAAGGAATGGCAAGAGATTTCTAAAAAAGTGAAAAAAATAGTGCACTTTTTCATAATGACTGAACTGATGGAACTGGTTCCCCCACTTTACTATCGAAAACTCAGTTCAAGTGAAGAGAGGTGAATAATGCTGTATGTACCTTGTGGATAAAAGTATTTTTTGCTGTTAATTCTTGCGTAAAGTTGGCAAGTTGCTAATTTGACAAAGTAACAACATCAATAACAATAAGTTATAGGTGAGCGCCAAGACCGGAATAAACTGCGAGGAGGCGTTCCAAAATTTAGCTGCCGCTATGCGAGATCGCCTTTTGGTTTCGAATATGCATTCCGATTCGGAGGATAGTGACCATCTGAGTTCAGCGTTTCATGTTGACGGTGTCTCATTGCCCGACAAAAGGAAGTCGATTATTTCATCTTGTTGCTCGTCTGCTCCTTCTCCAGCGTTTGTTTAATATTTGATACGATGTATATTTTCTTTTCTTTTATCGTTTACTTATAATTCCGTTGAATCCTCCATCGATTGAAACAACTGAAAAATGCACTCAATTTTCATGAAATTGTTAGATTGAAATGAAATAAAAATTATGTTTGATTAATTTAGGCGGATTTCTTAAATTGGTTTTTATGGAATGCAGTAAAAATTCTTTCAAATATGAGCATTTATTTTTGTGATTAATAAGTATATTATACTATGGTGCATTCTTTGCTTTTTTCTTTGGAGGACTCTATTTGTTATTATGTCATCGTACTCACGCATAATTTAGCTTATTGTTATGCGGGTCTCTTTTCTCTTCATTCTTTCTGCGAAGGAAATCACTAAGCATTTTCATATAATATGGCTTGAATTCATATATGAATTTCGCATACTCCACTCTGAGCTGAAGAGGTACACTGTGTTACCAGCAGTTGTCATTATCTTTTCCGCTTCCAGCCTACCTCCCTTCCTCAACAAATATTACCACAATAGTGGCGTGAATCACCTGCATCGTTGTAGATACTTTTGAACGAGATGCGTTCAACTTCGAAAACAAGCACTTCATGCGCGGTAATTAGCGTTATACAAGCGACTGATTAACTGCCTTCCAAGACTAAGCTCTTTAATTCATTTGCATAGTGTCGCCTATTGAAAACATTGCATTCGCTTACTGCTTAGTGATTGATATCAATGAGCTTTTTTCGCATTTTTCTATAATAAAATGCAGATTTTGCACTTTATGTAAATTATATTTGATGATGATCTTTGATTCGATGTTATTATTCGTATTGTTGTTGGTGTTTTTGTTTTCGGTTGCCGTCTACGACAGACACAGACAATCTTTCTTTCACTTAAGAAAAACTCATTTATGATGCAAAATAATATCGATAAAATGGCGTTGTGGTTAATAATTTCCTCAGTGCATTCTTTTGTTTTTATTGTATCTATTTGTAAATGTCTATAATTATGACTTGATGAGAAAAATTACTCACATATTCTATTTTAACGAAAAATTTCAATTAATGTAACCGGATGATACGAAACTTAATTAATCCCATAAGAATAGCTATAATTTTCACATAAGAGTTACGCTTATTTCATTTGGTAAAATAGTGGGGATGGATGAATCCATCTAACGAAATGGGTCTCAATTTAGTTTCATCTAGCTGAGGATTTTTTTTCGGTTCATAGAATAGTAAATAAAAATACTTGACCTATTTGGGTTTCACTGTTGACCTTCAATAAAACCATATTTCCGTTTTTTCTTTTTCAATTTCCACATTCCTCATTAACAATTGACTTTCGCTATTTTGCATTTTTTTTATTCTCGTTTTTGAACTAACAGTTTTCCGTATATGGTTTTGTCAGTAGCCACTTCCGAATCAATACTTCACACTAGAAGCCGTATTAAATAATAAGCCAATCTTTGAAAACAAAGCTCATTTAGAACAGTGTTCTTTATTGCGTCGATATTTTTTGCCTAAATTCTTTAAATTCCCTCATGATGTTAGGTGAGATGAGAAATTAGAGTTTTCAAAAGATTTTACAAGACATTTGTGGTTAATAAAACGCACTAGCTTTCATAAGTAAAATTTAAAGCTGGTTTTTTAAATGTGGGTGGTCTCACCGTCTTTTTTACAATCTAGAATTAACTTGTATTTCGAAAAAACGGGATTTCTTCATTTTCGCAGGTTATTTGAGTGGAAATTTCTCCCATTTTCCTTCAAAAAAAAAAGAAACAAAATCTTAAGCATAAAACGATTTGGGTATACACACACCTTGTAGAAGTAGAGTGGAGTAGAGGGCTTGAAAAGTTATCTGTTCACTTATAGTAATCGTCGTTTTGAATTTTTTTTACTTGATTCATGCCAAAATTCATTAATAGCTTACTTATCAGCAAGGGGGAGGGGAGAGGGGGGGGGTTGGGGTTGGCACATGATGAACTGGCAGCTTTTACGATGAATGCCGTAATTATTGGCCTGATAGCGAAGTTTTTGTTTAGAAACTTTTGCATGAATCTAATACTAAGGAAGAATTTCTATCTAACGAATATTTTTTTTTAGCTAATTGCCTGAATATATGAATGCTCACTTTTTATGTATGCAAATGTTGCCGCATATCATCGCCTTACTTATTGCTGTTTCTTTTTTTTTTTGTAGGCATTTATTTTGCATCGACACATTGTTTATGTGTGGTTCGTTGAGAAATATTTGTTAGATAAACACCTATCATTGATCTCTTTTAGAAAAATTTACTGACAAAAAAAAAAGAATAAAATACGATAACGAAATATTTGACTTATTTAATAAAAATAGATGAAAAGGAGTGAAATTTTCATTGCATAGTTTAAAAGGTTCTTTATAAAACGTTTGAATAGTGGGAAATTCTGAGTTTACGTTGTCGTCATATTACTATGACATTATTGTGAGACAACGACTATCGTTGAATAAATTTATCGATGTGCAAGTATGACAAACTACTGACAGGAAGAGGTGCTGTTTTATTTGTAAAATTTGGCTTGTGGAATTATCATCAAAGTAACCTGCAAAGATAATAAGCTATGAAGCAAAAGACAGGTAGAAGGGATTGAATAAAGGTGGGGGGGGGGAATGCAATAATCGTACAAGTGAAATGGAGAAAAAGATGGAAATATGGGCATGTCACAAAAATTGGAGATGCCGTTAAAATAAAACAATTGTTTTGAAACAAACAACATCTCGTGAAATTTATTTATTTAAGGATCGAATAACGGCAGTAATTTACCCGTCACGGATTCTCATTGCATTTGCGTAATAAAAGGTTGGCGATTGTATAACCGGAGCAAATCGTTAGTCATGGGATGTCGGTTGCCAGGTGAAATTGAAAAGTTGAATCTCCTAGTCTCAAACAAGAGATGATGACGAGTGAGCAACTGAAAGCGTCCGCATTGGTTGGGTGAACTATAACATCTACCCGTTCGGTTGTCGGTTCGAATCCCAACTGTGAACACTACTTTCAGCCGTATTCAAACAATGATTGCCATTTAGGTCTGAACCGCACCAAAATTGGCTTCGTTATGAAAATTTTGGCGAGATTTCAATCGTATTTCCTATTAAAACAGAAAATCTTCCTGGGATTTGGCTATTGAAGAATAAGCGCCATATGGGATTAACGATTCCTTTCCCCTCTCCATTTCACTCTTTCGATTTATTTCTGGTATTTTTTTATTTTCTCATTAAATATTTTCATTTGACCACATTTTAGGGTTTCTCATTTCTGAAGTACCGATTCTGCCTTAATGCAAAAACGTCGCATAAATGCACTCAATATTCCAGTGTTAAGGACTTTTATAGTGATTAATATTATGCTGGGATAGTTTGACCAATTCACTACTGAAATATAAAATGCAGTGAAAAAAAGTACAAAATTAGAACGCATAACGCGTTAAAGTGCTGCAAAACGACATTATAGTCAATACATCTAGTTTTATTTTGCGCTGCAATGATCTTCTTTCGAGTCTTGCCACGAATGTAATTCGTTTACGTGGCGATTCGTTGCAAAATGAGATTCGGCGAGAGTCGCTTTCATAACTGAATACTTTGGATTTGTTTTCCGTTGGTGGATGGTTTCGTTTTTGAGATTTGAGGTGAAGCGGGTGATTGGGAACAAAGTTGCGGAATGCTCAAGTTCTAGAAAATATCAACTTAATTACGGAGGAGAATCGATGCAATTTTGCCTTTCTTGGTGAAGGGGTCGAACTTTTTTAAAAAGTGCTTTTGCGAATTCGCTCGTATCCTTCGTAATCAAAATACGGTCAGCACGATATGTACAAGTTTGTCAAAACTTAGAACCAACGATGCAGCATCACTTTTGTTATGAATCATGGCGTAAATTTCTTCCTTGAATTTATTTGCACGTTTAGTTAACGAGTAATTTCGAAAAGACGAGTGATGCTTTGTTTGCAGCAGGTTTAATTACTGATTATGTAGCCAAACTTTAACGGAGGTCCGTATGTATGGTTTTTTGATTTCTGCCAACTGTTACATACATGAATGCAAAACACGAATCGGTACACTTTTATCCATCTGCAAGGTCTTTTATATTAGAGTTTTACTGTTAGGCTCGTTTACTGCAGTCTCAAGAGGCTGACTCATTGCGCCTAGACTTGACTCTAAAAAAAAAAATAAATTGGCTCTTTTGTCGGCGTTGCACATTTCACATGCAGAGAGGCTATTGCTTCGCATTATATCCACTACTCCACGCCATTTGGAATGTCGTCGTTATGCTTGTACTATTTGGCGTTGTGCCATCAGTGATACCATTTGGTCGATTTCCTTCAATTTTTGAGCCTATTGAAATTTTTAATCGTAATTATTTCTATGATAGACTTATTTTATGTTTCCTTGTTTCATTTCGGACCATGTATTCCCTGTTTACTTTTTTTTTATTGTGTTCCCTTACCTCTGATATCTTTGATTAAGTTTTCTCTTGTTTTATGCAAATCCCTTTATTTATTTTCATGTGATCGATTGTTTATTCAGTGACGGAGTGTCTTTCATGTATCTATTGTGTATCTTTTACTTAATGTTTTTGTTTTCTAGACCTTTTATGTTTTCTTGTTTTATATGATCTGTTAACCTATTTTTTGAAATAACGATGATATTCATCGGTGAGAAGATAGCTGAACAAAAAGGTTTTAGTAGTTGGTGCTCGTCTAGGTTAGATCCGGTTCAAATCCCAATTGCGACGAAGAACGTCATCGAAACCGAGTTCAACCCTGACAATTTCGTCGCTAAAAGCATTTTATCATTGAAGTTGCTCGTATATGATTGATTTTTCAGGCTTCCCATCGGTTGGCTTCCTACTTATCTCATTATGGGTACGTTGTGAATTTTCCATTTTGCTGTTCAGACCTTTTTGAGGTTATCTTACGCATTTACATGTAATCATTTAGGAAGATACGAAGTGCATCCATATTGTATGGAGCAGTAATTTAATTTAAGTACAAGTGACTTAGTTCGTATATCGAAAGATGGGATTCGAGTCACCGCTGTATTCTGCACTTTTCCTTTATATCTTTCTGCTCTTATTATTGGTTATTTATTCATCACATCCATACAGGACAATATTAGCAGCATGCTTTTATGTCACACTCGCACAAGTTAAGCAGCTATCTCGCTGGATACCTTATCGACCTTTGTCCCGTTCTAGTTTTATAGATTTTGCATATATGGTTGTTCATCTAGTAGCGCCATGGATAGCTACAGTAATTATTACTGTCAACGAATGAGCTTGATTCGCATTTATTTCAACGATTTTTGAAACTCTGCAGAATTATTGATTTCATTGCAGTAGTATTTTGCCTTGAGGTCTTCTACCTTCCCATATTTTTTCTCTCGTTTACTACTCGAATGCCATGGTTTATTACTCGTTGAGGGATTAGTAGTCTAATTTTTGATAGCCCCAAGCTGTCGAATATCAACATGGCTTATGCTTCAGAAGGAACAGGGTCGAGTAGCGCGCATATTATGGAGGGTTGTGGAATACTCTATAGTGTATAGCTTCCTGTTCTTGCTAAAATTGCATTAATGTAGACATAGAGGAATGGCTGAGATTGCCTTTCCATATCACTCAATGAAGGTTACTTTTTCAGCGTGGAAACAACTAAACGTTAAAATCTATAGAATGCATTTGAAAATGTGAATTTTTCGACACAATTTTTTTGGTGCAAAATCACTATGCGAAATGGGAATCGAAATATCGAAATAACTAAAAAATTTGAACGTTCGATAACCGAAAGTTTTTAAAATTTCACTTGATTATTTTCTAGAAGACGATAAATAAGTAAAGTATCATTTTCACTGAGGTAAATGCAAACTTTATTTTGCTGAAGGCTGTACGAAAGTTTGATTAGGGTGTTACATTAGTGAGCACATATAAATTATAGAGAAACGTATGGTGCAGAAATATTTCATTTTCGAGAAAGTATTTGAGGATTTCACTCATTGAAACGTGGGGCATCAATTCGGAATTGCAATAAACCTCTTACAGGTGAATAATTACAACCTTAATCGCTAAGTTTTCTTGTCAAATCTATGATGTTTTGTCAGTTAAAGGGACATTACCGTTGTAAGACACAGTCGCTATTTCTCGCAACTTTATGTGATACATTACATTTGTTGTTCGAATCTTTTTGGAAAATATAATTTTTTTGCTCTTTGAACAACGAAATCCGTGAAGAAATCATAGAAAGTAACGAGGGTCGATTATGCTTCTTATTATGCTGGAAGTTTTTTTCAAATGCATTTTTTCACTAATCAGAATAATACCAAATTTCGTATTGTGCATATTTTATAGCGCTGTTTTGCAAGTTTCTTCATTTCAACAGTAGAATAATCAGCTTTTGTGAAGTTTTATGATGTTCGATTACATATTTTTTCCGTAAGTGATATCGCTTTTCAGGTGGTGTTTTAAGTTATTTTCGCGGCCTGTTTGGACAGAAGGAGCTTCGTATTTTAATTCTTGGATTAGACGGTGCCGGCAAGACGACCATTTTATACAGACTGCAGGTACATCTGTTTCTGTAAGAATCTCTTACAGATAGCATGTTCGGACATACATGTCTTACAGATCATATATGTGTCACAAACAGATTTGTGCATCTGTTTGTCTGTCCGTGTCTGACATACGTATGTGTGTCCGTCTGCTCGGTAATTTCAATTTGTATCTAAAGAAAGCTGCAGTGATGGAAAGTCATCGGATTTCATGTAGCATGGGATGGGCTTTCAAGCTGAATGTTGCCCCAGACTAAGCACCTCCTTTGTGATTCAAGTACTCCATAGTATTGTGGGATTTGCATGTGCAGATTTTTGCGCTATCATTCAGGCGCAGGCTGGATCTGGATTTATACAAGCTTCCATTTTACGTGATATGTTGCTAGGCGTTGTTGTTGCTTTTTTTTTTTTCAGTTTGTATAGCTGGTCGGTCCATTTGGCGAATTTGGCAAATAAGTGTAGCATAGCAACCTCTTTAGCACATCTCCCACTTGCATAATTGAAATCGATTGGAAAAATATGTACATGTCTAACCTTGGGATCATTTCGAACTAAGAGGATTGTGAATGTGACTAACCTCTGCTTCAAACTGACCGTGCGCTACAGGTTTTGGGATTTGTTTTTGCTTTAAGGCTAAATTGTCTTCCTCTCTTTTTATTTTTATTCATATCACACTGAGGAATTCACGAATTTTTTTTTTTGAAAAATTCGCAGGCACTCTTTTAGTGGAAATCTTTTTTTTTTTTTTTTAATGCTGCTAATGCAAGCAGTAAATCGTTTTTCTTAAAAATGAAGTGACCCCAAAAAATTTTCTCTTCATTTAAACAACATTGGCCACCCTATTATCAGCGCAAGTAGTTGGATTCGTTCTTGAGTATGGCAGCAAAATTTATTAGCCATAGTCCTCACTGTTCATTACTCTTTCCTTTCCATATTTTGTATGAAGGGCAACTGATATCGAACCACCGTCGTTAACTAGGTATTGTTATAGCGTCTTCTTGTGAATATTAATTTAATCAATTATCTTTTCCTTAGGCTTTTTGTATTCGACATGAATTGATTTGGAATTGTTGAGTGCAAAAGTTGGATGAACATGCTCAGTGTAAGCTTACTTGCGTTTGATAACGTTCTTTCATTCATTTATTCTAAGTAGTGATGTGTTACAGGTGGGCGAAGTTGTGACCACGATTCCAACGATCGGTTTCAACGTTGAGCAAGTCGTTTATAAGAATCTCAAATTCCAGGTGATCTTCTAAAATAGTTATAGTTGCTTTTACGAAGACATCTAAGATCCATGTTTACAAAAGGCGAGTGATGAATGATTTTGAGACACAATTCGCGAAGGCAACTTATGAAAAAGTATAAACTTGGATGCTTTGGAGCAAGCTAAAACAAAAGAACAAAAGTTTTGCAAGAAGTGATTAACTTCTGGAATCCTTTTCCGAAGGAGAGGAGTACTTTGCGGGTCATGGACCAAGGCCGCAAAACCATCTAAATATTTTTGATCTTGTTTGGAATGAACAAAAAAAGAAAATGCTTCTCTCAGTGGGGATTCATTTTGTGAATTTCTTTGAGCGGTTCCCATCCTGTGCTTAAGTTCAGGGTCATTTATTGGAAGGCGTAAATATCTAAAAGTATGTTGATAATGAATGGTGACATTTAGGTGTGGGATCTCGGTGGGCAAACGTCAATCCGTCCGTACTGGAGGTGCTACTACTCGAATACAGATGCCGTCATTTATGTGGTCGATTCGGCAGACAAAGATAGGATAGGAATTTCGAAGCAGGAGCTCATTTCTATGCTTGAGGTCGGCTTCTTTCCATTCTTAAGCTGAGTGGAAATGCAGCACTTACGCATACAAAAAAGAAACCTGGCGTTATTAGGAGTGAGCAAGCGAGCGGTAAGCTAAGCTAATTTATCAACCTTTTTGCTTATTACAGGAGGAGGAGCTCAAGAACGCTGTTTTAATGGTGCTGGCTAATAAGCAGGACATAGCCGGATGTCTCTCTGTGACGGAAGTGCATCGCGCTCTGGGCCTTGATGCACTGAGGACAAGGACTTTCCAGATCTTTAAGACGTCTGCGGCCAAAGGAGAGGGTTTAGACGAAGCTATGGAGTGGTGGGCTCTTTTAGTTGTCTTCTGTCCCTTTTAAAAATACAAAAGTAGATTTTGGATCAGCAGTAGGGCAGATCTGAATGAACGCTAAATCTCGTGGACATTCAGTTTTGTTGTGACCGCCTACGGTAAAAAGGAAGAGGGTGAGCGTGCAGCATTCGTGCCAGGCACAGCCACATGTACATCCCTTGTCAGTGTTTTATTGCAGTCCTTGACAAAGGTGTCAGCGTTGTGATACGCCCTTCTACTATTTATCGCTCCGTGTTCGATCTTACATACGGGATGTAAAATTACATAAGTTATAGTTCGATCTTACATGCTACGTAATGGTGACTGTCGAGGATGAAAACCAGTAAAGGGCGGCCGGTGCGGCCGTTAACTTCGCCACTGAAGTAATTATAAATTCCTCTTTCATGGAGATTCCAGCTATTTTTGAGCTGAAAACTCTGTTCTTCGTAAACTCTCACGTGCACCAAGGCACTTACTTCTTCCTCCCAATATCCGCCACCACTGTATGTAACAGTTAGATAAGACGGAAGAGATACACAGTCAATTTCTGCTTTATTCAGTCTGCTAATTTGACCACCCACGTTGCAAGAACCTCTTTGTTGAAGCAGATAATGGAACAACGCGGTCGTTCTTATTTTCAGTGGTTGATTGGTTTTGTTAACGAATTGATGTAGGAATTCTTAACGGCCGCCTGTAAGATGTCAGCTGATGGATGAAACAGTGAAGCAGACCGAGAATGACAGCGTAACGTACACTTGTTTGCAGGTTGTCGAACACGTTGCAACAGAGAAAGTGACGTGAAGTACCTTTTTTGTTATGATTGTTGTTCTTATTGAAATAATTTATTCCCAAAATGCGGTCGGTGGTTGCTGTGATGAACCGTGTACATTAATACGTTTATTTCTAATGGAGACCCATATCACTAAAATTAAACGCAATCACTGCAGCAGTCTTTCTTCAGCAGAAGTGTCCACAGCCCCGCAACAAAAGTGGTAGACATTTCGCAGCTTTCCCTTTCTGAAAACGTATCTCATTACACCGTCGCTTTTTAGGCCAGAATTGAAATTAAACCCGGCTTGCACAGTAATCATTACTCTATCGAAACTTTCGATCCACTGAACCGTCAAATGCGGATTCAAACCACCATGTAAAAAAGTCTTCGCCACAAAAAAAACTGAGCTGCAAGAAACTGGACCAGGGTGTTGAGAGCTTTGGGCCGCTTATTTTAGCTAATTTTGGATCTCATAGGTGCTGATGGTGTTTCAACACTCCCAGCATCCATCGAAACCAGGTGAATGGATGGTGCACTTCACATCGGTCGTAGCGTGAAATCCTCTCTCCTGAAGTGTCAATTGTATAAATGCTTGTGATGCGTACTTTCCGCTTTCCTCCAGGCGTTGCGACTGTGATAAAAGCTTTTGATTCAGACTATGGTTTTGTGACCACACATATACAGTAAAGGTGCGGTCAGATTCTTCAGCTGCAGCTGAATTTGTGCATTCATCCAACAGCGTAGCACCTTTCAGCCGCGCACCAAAACGTACAAAAAATCCGCATATTCGGCGCAAGTTCAAAAAACCTCACCGCAATTCTCTGAACTTCACATATGTACGATAAGGATATACTTACGAGAATGGGCTCCTGATGGACGAATGATTACCAGCTTCATGGAAATGAGCGTATCTATGCGCGTTCAAGCGTTCATTTGTTGTCATTGCGAACAGAACCTGAAAACCCTCAGTGAGCTCTCTATTTTATGTTTGCAGCAGTGCGTTATTTCCGATTTCATTGCACACCTGGCCGCACAGTGATTTGCAAACGGTAAATAACGCTCGCTCGCTTAAATAAACCCCCTGTTTTTAGCCCATAGTGCGTTGGCACTTGCATCCCAAGTTCTAATCGCTTTCATAGGAAAAAACGACAAAATCACGTGGATTGCTGACCGATTGTCTCCCTATTTACGTTTAAATGGAGGCGCCCGTTATGCAGAAGTGGAAGAAGAAATGACCATTAAGAATACCACTATTGCCAACATCCTCAGAACGAGTTTTGTATAGCCATGATAAAACAGATCAAACGCCTAGCTAGCATCGTCGAATAAGGATTTTGCAAAACAATCCAATATGTGACAAAGGTAAAGGCTATTTTCTTCACCAGAATTTCGCAATGGGAACACACGCAGAAATCTAAAGTAAGAACGCGCGGCTTTCCACATTTTCACTAGTAAAAGAATGCAGCGTTTGAAAAATCATCACAAAAGCAGTGGGAGGGGGATTGATTGACAAAACAAGCTCTGCGAATCTCATAGATGAAACGAAGCGAAACTTCAGCCACAAACAGTAAAAGGGAGTGAGCTGCTAGATACTTCACCTTCCAAAAAACTTGTCCGAATCTTTGCTCATATTTTGTCATCAAGACATCATAAAAACATTTGCACATCTTCAGCCGGAGCAAAGCTCTTACTTTGCATCAGCCCGTTTCCATAAAACCACGCCCATGAAACTATCCCACAAACGAGCTTTGGGATGCCTCGTTTTGATGTCTAACCTCAAGTAATTATGCGCACGAATCCACACTTGAAGGAAACCCTTGTGATAGAAGTCCCAGCGTTCGTCACTAGTATCATATATATACTGTACGCGTAAAAAAAAAAAAAAAAAAAAAAAACTAGCGAACCCAATCGAGCACCTCATCAACATGAGAGCAAACTGTGATGAAAATGAATGATTGCATCTTTCTGAGAGCTCAACCTTTCCATTTTCCTCAAAAAAATTGAATTGCAACTTTCATCATTCGACAAGGTATGATAATTAACAACACAATTACCACAACCTGTTTTCCGTTTTACTTGAAAGGATGTAATACCTTCGATCAATGGACATAAAGATGGACCTCAACGGAAACAAAAAAAAAAATTATAAACCTGATAGCATTGGAAAATGAGCATAGCGCCTGTCCATAAAAAGTGACATAACGCAAGAAAAGCAATATAAGTGACCCAAGGATTGCAAAAGATTATATTCACTTGTGAGATCTCTCCACATGAATCATTCCAATCTGCAATATATAGATTATACTTTCTTCTAAAGGTATAATAATATTTGCGATTCTAAAACGTTTGCGATCCGTTCATTAAAAAAAAAAAAAAAATTCTCATATTTACTGGCCGCTCGTTTTCAGAGATCACAAACCTCACTGGATTGATTTTGCTCAAAATTCAATGCAGCTTCTTTTATCTCTTTGCCCAATAGTTACCTTTCAAAATACAGCCGCCTTTCACCCTCACCACCTATGTAACTTGGTCATATATACTCTACACATGTGCAACAAGGAAAATGGCCGCCAATTTGATTTAATTCTAAACTTGAAATAGTTTGCTACTGTCGTTAATCTAGTAATTTAGCTTAGGAATACGCACAATAAAGGGTTCCGATGAGGACGAGCAAACACGAAAATACAAGGACACCGAGATAAATGACGAACGCGAGATGATTCTTCTCGCCGACACAATTTGCGATCCACGGACAGTGGTGATCAAATCTGCAAACCGTGTATTTCAATACCCAAACATGACACTCTAAGGGATGCACCTAAAAGGCCTATGTCAATGGGTTGTTTATTCGACTGCCTTACTCGATCGCTTTAAAATACTTATAGCTAGCTACAAGCGTAACGAGGTCGTCTTAGAAAAAACGCTATTTTCTCAGGTCTTCGCACATGTTGCGCAGTATTTCGGTGTCGAGTTCAACTCAGTGCTTACTTTTGCACCCTCTTGCAAGCAGCCTGTCTAAAGGTGTCACTAGTACCTTTCTCTAGTCCGATAAGAATCCTTCTAAACGCTCAAATAATGCAGGGCCAAAATTCAAAACATGAAGCGCCCTGACATCATTTCAGATCTCAAGCATTTTGTTTTCATGATGCCACCATAATCCCCACATCCCGCCTCACTAACTCCTTGCATCACTTTTTTGCTTACTTTCCCAAATCCTGTTGTCGTATTGAATCATCTCCTTTCGGCTCAGTTAAATAAGGCTAGCCGATTGTAGCAAAAACATTCGATCTTCTTGAAAATTTGGGGCATCATCAAGGAAATTTTAAGAAAAATGAGAAGGACTAAAATATACCTTTTAATGCAACGATCGCAAACAGAGCAGTGTTTCGATCGGGGAGGCTTCTTTATGAGGCAAGTTGCACAAAACGGTATAGCCGACTGCTCCTTCTCCCACATGTCCCGAATCATCTCGCAGCGTTCCTCAAATAACACTACATTGCATCTCTCTTAAATACACACAAAAACTGTGTGATAATAAAGGTCGAAAGCGTGATTTCTGCATAGCACATAACTTCATTAACGGTAGGGCGCTATCACTGCTATCAGTTGCAATCCTGCTGTTTCAGAGATTCTTTCAACGCTATTATGAAAGGGAATAAAGAACAAATTTATCAAAATTCCATTTTTTTTTTTATTTGAGCATTGCATTCACTTCAGATTCATGCATTCAAAAAATTACATAAAATCAACGCTTGATAGAAAGCTAAAAGCTTGAGCTTTAATGATTTGTATCGATAGTATCCGCTTTTTCTTCACATTACAAAACTTCAAGATTGAATCATCCATTAAATCAACAATGAAAAAAAATTACTTTGTGAGAAACGGAAACAACGCCAGGATCCGAAAAAGCGACCTTGAAAAAAATAGTCGGCACAAAAATCGACAATGTGAAAAACAGCATCTGAAGATGCCACGGTACAAACGCGTGTAAATAATACAACCATGTGAATATAAGCAGACCCTTTGAGGCAATCGCCGCTCCAAGCGGTAGCACCAATAACCTCTCTTCGTTTACGAAAACGCTGAAAGCATTTGATGAAATGCGACAACTCATAATACTTATGATTCAATCAGGAATAATGAAACGAAAAAAGAATAGTAATTGGGAGCAGTTTTCAAAATGACTGGAATTTAAGAATCAAATCAATGAATCAACGGCCTCATCAGTGCCTATATTCGACCCAATTCCAATCCTTCGCATCGCTGAAGCCAACTAACAATGCAATGATATGAATTTCACCTAACATAATCCCCACTGCATTCAACACGATTGTCACTGCTTAGCCAAGTATGATTGAAACCGCGTAGGATAGTCGGAAATGCTGCGCTCGATTTGCACTCTTAAACTCGATTCTCGCTTAAATCCTCCCATATTTCGCGTTACAAAAGACAACATGACTGGAGGAAAAAACATCACAAAGTTTACTTCTTAGGAAAAAATACTTTACCATTGAATAACTTTTTAATATGGGACATTTAGATGCTGTAATGGCTGGCCAATACTAGCGATCAACTGACTTAATCCCCGACTTAGAATTAAAAGTGCGCAGGGTATCGTGAGATGTGGTGAAGGTGCAAGAAAAGGATGAAACCGTCGTAGGTGTGACCACTACTGGTTAAAGCCGACGCATAAAAATACGTAATAGATACCGCGTAAACCCTCCTACTTTCCACCTCTGCGCTTTCCCTATAAGCTCAGGCCGTACCGTTTAGTGAAAATTTATCGAAAGCAAGATTGAAAAGAAAGCAGCTGCTTCATCTTGAAAAACTAATAAAAAAAAATTTTTTTTGACCGAAGAACGCGACGCATGTCCCTCAATAAATGAGCGAAACAAGCTCCTTCTGTGCAAATAATACACTTAGAGAACGTGTTATCATCCATCTTGATGTTTCCTTCCTCTTGTCTTTGCAGAATATCAACAAAAAAGTGCGTATCTACAAATGTTCCTTTCGCGATAAGGACGTTCACCTATGGAAAGCAACAACATCACGACGTTCAAATTATATGACGATATCCGTGAAGAAAATCCACGGAAGGCGAAGTGAGGGAGGGGAAGGAAGGAATGGCCAAAATGTCCAGCTATCCCTTCTCTCCCTCCCCATAATCTGAACAGCCAGGAAATAGTTTTTTCGTTCAAAGTTCCTTCTAAAAACAATTTTATGTTCGATCTCTCTCCCTTTTTCCTATTCGCTGTTAGCTCATAATGAAATCCTGAAACATATTAGATAGGTAGTGAATGATTACGGCTGATATTAGAAACTAATAAAAGAAACTCTGTTCACTAATATGTCATTGAGCTTTCTGATCAGGTAATGCAGTAACCCATAGCCTGCTACTGTTTCAATTAAAAACTGCAGTTGCCAATCACGATATCGATCAATTTTGCAAAGAAAACAAAAAAAAAAAAACTTTTAAGTCAATTGAAGATTTTATCGATCAGTCGTATCTGATTATTTTTTGCTCGACCAAACAATGCAATTTAATCAATCGCAAACAATTTTACCTGTATGTAACTATATATCTAATAGCACTATACGATCACATATTATTGATGGACTGGCTTACCTGTGCACACAACGGCCAATAATTGCCAATATCAATAAAGCGAGAATTTTGTGAAGATATGAAAGTTGTGAGTGCACAATGAGACCAATAGTAATCAAAATAAGAAGAGGCAATGCGAACATTACCCGAGATGCGACCTTCTGCAAACAAACGAATTTAAAACTTAGGCTGCTAAGGACAGAAGAAGTAAACGATCCGCCTCATTCACTCAAAAGTGCTTAAGATAAGCAAATACAATTTCTGAGCAAAAGCTTTAAATAGGAAAAAAAAGAATACTACGCAGCTATAAAATGACCACTTAAAAAATCACAAATACCTAACAAGATGCGAGTTCTCTACCGAACAGACCAAAAGAATACTTTCATCATACCACAGAATGCGCTACCTCTTCTGCTAAAAACAAGCAAACAGATTTATTAACACAGCAGCATAAACTTTCAAAAATTGGCATGGGCCAGACATATTTGACTATTAAAGCGAATATTACTACAACCACCCTTAATATCTCGCTTTCCTTAGCCGACAGCTAATGGCTATAAGAAACTTGCGAAATATGAGTGGCAGTTTCAAGTCTACTGGGAAAAAATATAGCTGCTATCAAGATAATAGTAATAAATCGCCTCAACTTTTAAAACGGTCCAATTGATCGAAATACTTTTAGTAACAAACCAAAACCATTACCTGATTTGTACGCATTGCAGCAATGATTCAAATCAACAAACATCGATATAAAAAGTCATAATCTAACGACGAGTTTATTACCTCCAATTGGTAAATTTGAATACTAAACCGATTTGCAATTCAAAAACGCTAGACCCCATACCCTACTTACCGACCAATTAAAGAAGCCAGAACCCAGTCTACTTACTCGCAAAAGACAAAGAAAGCGAAATCTTTAAGCACCTTCGGCATTAAAATACTGGAAATGAAGTCGGCTCACCTCATTTTCAGTAACTGATTGATAGAGTGTAGAAGGAGCAATACCCTTAGCACGTTCGGCTTTTTCAAGCCTTCGCATGCTCACCGAATCTCCACGCCTTGTGGCAATATCGCGAGGTGTTTCTTTCTCACGATTACGAGGTGCTACTTCACTGGAAAATCTTAATAATATGTTCAGCGCTGAATGGTTACCCTGCACGGCCGCCCAATGCAGAGCGGTATTTGCATAAGTCGCATCGATACATGACAGATCAGCACCCATTGTGATCAGCATACGTAACGGCTCTCGGCTGAATACCTAAAACAATTAAACAACAATAAAAAATGCCCTTAAAATTATATTCATCCAAAAATATTCAAAAATTATTTTCAGTATTATTTAAAAAACAATTTGAAATCGCGAGTGAATACAATCTGTTAATTTAAATGAACATTCGACTTTCCGAGGAATCAGCAATAACAGTATATGTGACAATCGGTCAATCGGTTAACTTAATGTTATTGCAATCAAAAATCATAACATTAAATGTGACTCTTGAAAATATCACAACGATAGCTGTCACATCAAAATGAAGCAGCCGTAGCTTTCAGTGCATTTTCAGCTCACATCCACTGCATCTTTCTATTTCGAATTGACGAGTATGAGAAGCAAAACTACAAAAAAAAACGTCGAAACTCCTCGACTCCTGAATTCAAATTTCGGCGTTTACTCTAGAAAGCGGCATATTCATTGAGCGTATGCTATCGAGTGTAGAGGAAAGACAAAAATAAGCAGGAAAAAGATCAGCGTTATCAGTATAAGCAAGCGCTTTCATGGCTTTCATTGACCCTACCAATCAATAGAAAGCCAGCTCTGTTCAATCACCTTGCTGTTTCATTCATCAATTCACATTTCAGTTATCTTATTGTTCTGTTTCTTTGAACGCCCTAAATTGATGAATGCCACAGCTGTTTCTTAATCAACATACCTCATATTTAAATCCTTTTTCAATACCTATCCTTGATTTACCTCAGCGAAGTAAAACTGCGCACTCTCGGAGGGTGTACAGCTGCTGAATTTAACAAGAATTGCACTCCCTTCAAAAGAAGCGGAAATGAAGCTGGTAATACATGTATGAAACATGAGACAACAGCTTCCAGAAGGCACTCCTTCCTACCTTGTAGGCAGCCCACATAGCTGGGGTCATCATAGATTCATCTCGCTCGTCAACAGATTGCCCGGCGGCGATCAAATATGCTGCTGTCGGCGTTCTACCAAACTGTACAGCAACATGCAGCGCAGTAAAACCTGAACGATGAGATTATCTAACCATATAGCACGCCCTCAGAATGAATGAGATAAGAAAGAGTGGTTGGACGGGGACGGAGACGACGGAGATATATGTATATTCCCATTGCATCTATCGAATATGCAACAATACGAACGCGTTCAGTTTCAAACATCATTTTACTTACTATTACATTCCACAGATTCACTTTCAAATGCATCCCTCAAATATTTGCAAAAAGAGAAGGCAATTACGGTTTCAATACGTCTAATCTCGTTTTTCACTCTCTTTTTAACTACAGAATGAGGAAGAGGCTTTGAGACGAAGAAATTTATTTCGATTTTAATTAGCACCTTCACCTAGAAAACAAACAATAAGTTCAGTTGTGAGGTTTGTAACCCTACAACCTTAGCTTTCCCACCACTAATCGATCCTATCCATAACACTAAAAACAAAAAAGAAAACGAAAAAGTATTTTGAATAAACAAAAAGAAAAAACGCCAACCCTCCACATCTCGAATATTCACCGCTGCACCACTATTCACAAGAACAGCCACCATGCGTGTATGCCCATGACGAGCAGCCCAATGAAGTGGCGTTGAGGCCAATACACCACCTATCGCATTCACATTGCACCCGCGTCCGATCAGTAATTTTGCCACTTCTAGCCTCAAATATGCTCACTCTTCATTCAGAGACAACCAATCAAATCTAACTGAATAGACTTCAAATTTGAAATTCCCATATTCCTTCCATGAAACTTTCATCGACTGCTTTAGACGACTGGTTGGTTAACAAAATATCTCAAAAAAAGAACGATATCAAATTTTTTTAATTAAATGGAAGACAGAAAAAAAGCGCATCACTCATAGTTAAGCAAATCTCTATAAACGAAGTTGAAATTTTCAAGTCTGCAAACAAAGCAATAAATATGGTGTGCATAGTTATTGTAATTTGAATTTTGCACTTCCTATTTGCTGTAAAATTTTTACTGCAATCAACAATGGATGTTCTAAGCAGCACGATTAGTGGAAAGTGCTTGTTGCATCCGTTTCAGTCACTAAACAAAGCAATCTTCTATGGCTTCATCGTCTAGGTTGCCGCTTGACAAAATGCTTGTTTTGAGCACAAAAAAATACTTTGAACCTTTCTTTCAAGCATTCCAGGAAATATCGTAATGGCGAAGGCAAATCTATCTTTTATTCATTCCATGCCATATTTCTTTATTTTTCACTTTGCATAGAACAATTACATAGATAAAATACCGTCAAGGATATTGGCAACAGTGTAACGAATTACAACGCCATAGATGCACAGATGATGCGTAAGCAATTTGCCTTATCAATCATGAGACTGCCTTTAGACAAATGTTCTACAAACAGCAATGATTTTAAAATAAAATAAGCCTCCATAAAACCTCCAAACGAATTCAAACAAAGAGACACTCGATAAAAAAAACGACCACGGCGTGCCACATGAAATAAAAGATTTACATTACGTAACTACCATCGGACAGCCGAGACTGCCATCAAGATCTATTCGTAAATGCCATCGCCATTAATTGAAAAAGTGCAACTGCAATCAATTTATCATGTCGCCCAATTTTGATGACTACTTCGGCTCGCCTATTCCTTAACGTTCCCTCTTTGATGCGACATGGAATTTGTGTATTGCTGAGTGAACTTACGAACGCGACGGTAAATAAAATTGTAAATTCTTAGAATCGTTTGTTCTGTGAAAACCCACGTGTTGATAAAGGTGGTAAAAGACTCTACATACCGATTGTTGATAGCAGCCCAGTGCAGTAGGGAGCAATCATCGGCATCGAGGGTATCCGGCGTGCATTCGCCGCTATCAAGTAACTGTCTCAATCGCGTTTCGTTGCCAAACTGTGCCGCCTGTCGTGCATCCATCCTCTCATCTTCGGGCCCACTCGCCATTTGTGTGCCAATCCGTGGTTGACCGTGAACTGCCTTACAGGCACACAGTTTCAAAGTTGTTCCAGCTCACGTATCTTCATTTGCCTCCCGCACCTGTGCGTCATTCCTCTTCACTTAACTACAAGCATCTCCAGTTGTACAACTAACGAAGCAAACCGAAGCAGCTAGTTCGTGGCTGACCAACCGCTTCGATAAACGCTCTAAAAAAAAACGGGGCGAAAAACATGAATTACGCGAAAATACTATTAAGCAAACATAAATGAAATACAACAATGCTTTGACTCATTACCGTTTAGTGAATATGACACCGACATTTATCTTTTAGAGAAAAAATCCAAAATCAGTTGTGAGAATGCGACGCAAATTAACCTATTACGCATATAATGAGAAAATGACGTACTGTTCAAAAATATGTGAGGAATAAACGACCCTAAATATGAAACAACTACAAACTAAATCAACGAGTAGCTTCTATTTTCATTGCCCATTTTCTATCAAGAAAAACTCCCACAAATGCCAAACAATTTTTGAGGAATCCCACACTTATCCACACATATATCGTACACATTTACCACTTCCGGCTAGATCAATGAAAAAAACCATAACTTCAAAAATATGCACAGAGATTGAATGTTGCTTTATGGCGTAAAACTACAAACTATCGTTTAAAAAAGTTGGCATCCGTTCAAATGTGGACTTTCGTTTTGAGTTTCCTTCAGTTATATAGAATTTAAACAAATTGAATTTAACTCATCATTTGAGTCTTCGATGACTCGATCAGTTAAGGAAACGATCGTCCTCGAACTAAAAGGCATGAAATATGTTGCCAGCGGATAAAAGAAATGCAGGGTAGACGTGCTACAGGTACGATGCACGCATTCATGAAATTCGTTGATGGAGGAAGCAATAGTCTGGCATGCGTGCGTGCGGATGTGTGTGTGCGCGAGTGTGGGTGTGCGTGCGTGGTGGTCTGTGCGTGAGGGGATGTATGCGTGGGGGGAGGGGTGTGCGTGGAGAGGGACGTGCGTGGTGGCGTGTGTGCGTGGAGGGGAGGGGGTGCGTAGGAATGTGTGTGCGTTTGGTGTGTTTTTCATTTTCAGGATTTTTCTTACAAATGCACACATACATCTAATGCAAAAAGGAAGCAGAAAACGCGACAAACACACAAAAAGATATCGCCAAAAATGCTTAAGTATGAAAAAACATACGATCTGTGTAGAAGTAATAAACACGGGTAAGTTATAAAAAAAAGGTTTAATTGCTCAAGTTAGAGCTTGGTGTGTCATGATTACGGCTCAAAGAGCCGAAACGTCAGCATAAATTATTATTCCATCTCTACTCGACGCATTAGATGGTCATAATCAAAAAACTGTTATACTATTTACATCATCTCAGTGAAAAAATGACACTTTTATATCCAGTCGTTGGTTAGATAACGTTGACGAAAGTTTAAAACAGCTTGTAATCACCTGTGTTACACACCCGCACACCTCCCACGCATACACCCCACCCCCCCCCCCCACGCACACACACCATCACACACACACGCCCACACTCGCACACACACACCCGCATCACACACCCTTACGCACCCCCAAGCGCACACCCCCTTCCACGCACACACACCACCACACATACACCCCCTACGCACCGACATCCCCATGCACGCACACCACCACGCATACACCCCCGACGCAAGCACCCCACTACGCATACGCCCCCCCCCACGCATACACATCACCACGCACACACACCCATACGCATCCCTCCCAAGCATACACCCCCCTCCACGCATATACCCCCTCCGCACACACATCATGCACACACACCCGCACACACCCACACCACTGCGCATCCACCAACGCACTCAACCCACTCCATGCATACACCCCCACGCACACGCACCATCACGCACATACACTCACACTCGCACACACACCCACACGCACATACGCCCGCACTCGCACATACACACTCGCGCGCACACACACCTCTACGCACCCCCCCGCACACACACCACGCACGCACAACCACATTCACACACCCCCCTACACACCCACCCACCCCCCTCACGCATACACCGCCACGCATATACGTCAGCACACACATCCACACTCACACACACACGCCCGCACGCACGCGTACCCCAACGCACCCTCCCACGCACCCCCAACGCATATACCCCCACGCACACATACACCACGCACACACACCCATAATCGCACACACACACCTCACTCCACGCATACACCCCCACCCCCACGCGCACACACCACCACGCACACACACCCACACTCGCACACACACACACACCCACACGCATACAGACCCCTGCGCAGCCCCCGCACGCACACCACACATACACACCCACACTCGCACACACGCCCACACACACACACATTCGCACGCACACACACCCCTACGCATCCACCCCCAAGCTCTGATTCAATACGATTCCCGGCCTATCTACTGAACTATTCCGAACAGTATTGTACCGAAAAAAAGAACTGAAGATCAAGAAGAATCTAAATATGTACAATCTTCATTTAAAAGTGCAGAGAATATTCTTTTCGGCAACAAAAATTTGCACATAGTTACAAACAATAAACACACCTGTGTAAAAATACAAAAATCGCAATTTTTCCCATAAGACAATGTTTAGATATCGTTCAATTGGTTGTCTCCTCGGTGAAAAAATCTTTGCTGTACTGGCGTAGCTGAATTCTAACAAAATTTTCTTATCAATAATTTCATTTTTCAGTTGTCGAAAAGTTTCTTTAAAAGAAAAATCGGCGATGTTTTTTTTTTAATAGTTTTTATATGTGAGGCGGAAAAAATATCGTATTCCCTCGAACAGAGAACCGTAATCTTCTTTTTTTTCGTAAATTTTGAGGAGGGAGGTTTTCTCATCAGGAAGTACATTGTTTTCAATATGCATTGTTTCTGTTAACAATGAGATTCTCTATTTTTTTTTTCGATTTTCATGTACTTCTCGCTTTTAGCATAGTGATCTATTTTAAGAAACGCTCGATTTGTATCTAAATTGTTTATTGGATCTCCAATATTCAAAAGAAGGTTTCTAATCAAGAAAATACGATGATTACAATATAGCGTATGATAGCATGAGGTGCAAGATTTTCGTGTAAGAAATTTTCTTTTAGTTTTTCTGAGGATTAATTATATATGAGATTACCATTATATCGGCGAGAGATGTTTGGTATGAAGGGGATTTTCGGTCAACAAAAACGAGTTGTGCTGATTGCATAGAAAAGAGCTTGCGCCAAGCACCTATGAGCACTCACCGCACTGTCCCAGTCACACTCCCATCCACAACACCATTGTAGCAAACAAATGGCGCAGGCGCCGGCTGCACCGTGGTCTCGATGGGATGCTCCTGGTATTTGCTTTACCTCTTTTACCAAATAAGTATGCTTGAGCATAAGTATACATAGGCGGTTTGCAAGTGTGAGCACTTTTTCATATTTTACATATAAGACCTTTAATTTAAGCTTCTTTTGTTATAAGAATATCTAAAAGATTAAGCAGATTTACATATATTGCAAAAGCTTGGGAATATATTTACCTTCTCATATTGAATGGTAACATTTTTTGGAAGCCAGTGGTGTGCAGTAGTTAAGTTACATATTGTTTGGCCTTTTCTAAGTGGAAGGCACAGACATGCACTCATGATCCTTTCCCGTATCCTTCATGGAGACACTCTTCGCACACTTCACTATTTATCATTCATATCGTAGCAATTGCATTTACACTAAGTGTTAGGCGTAACAAGGATATGTGCTATTCTAACATGTTTTTTGTTATCTTTAAGCACATCGTAGCAAATAGCAAATATTTACTACAGGCATTGCTAGGCCTTCTTAGGCTTAGCACATATGACAAAGTTTAGCACACTTCATCAGTGCAACGGTTCACTAGTAAAAATGGTATCAATTTTTACGTAGCTTGGTAATATATTCACATTTTACTTTACAACTGGTCATGAGTCTATTATCAATGATATTTACTGTCGTCGCCACTCAACTCAGATTTATCCCCAAAAATATTATACGTTATCGTTAACATTGATGGATGGCTTTTTGTTCACAAACTCTCCTCACAGAACAGAACACTACTGAACGATTCGACTCTGGGTTGTCGTTGGGGGGGGGGGGTGCAAACAATGACTCATAGTTGAAATGTTGAGTAAAATGTTCTATTATGCACTGAAGTTTGTCCACACATAACTTCGTCCATCAATATTAACATCTTTTTCCACCCTACTATATGCTTTATATATGAGCGATCCTTCTAACAGCTTAATATTAATCAAACAGAATGAATATCGCCATAAGTAGATGCGAAACTTTTTAGTAGAGAGTCTCTTATTCTGTTTATGAGCTATGGATTGTTTGCTCATTCTTTTTCATCCACTAAATGTGAGTATTTATGATTCACAATTAGAACAAAAAAAGAAGTTCAGTTACACTTTTATACGCTTCGTTGGGAAAAATGTCTACTCACTTCGTTGAAGCCTTGATGTTGCTGTCCTTGTTGTGCTAATATTAGCTAATGGATTCGATCATCCTTCGAAGCAGTAACGATCATTCTGTCCCTCAGGCTCCTTCCTCGTTTCGAAATCCTGAAAACTTTGTTGATGCTACCTAACAATCCCGACGCACCTATTGATGCTTATGCTATGCAGTGATTTATAATTGCAATAATCATCTACGAGTGTTGATGATCTCAGCAATCGTTAACACTAGTCTAGCTACTCTTTAAAATAGTTCATAGGCGTTTTCCGCACATTACTTTGGCGCAGTGCTAAATTTTGGGATGTAGATGAGGGATGTATACCTAACTTTTTTCGAGCAAAGAAAAAGGCGTTATCATTCTTCGCTACGCCACACTATTTATACCATTTGCATATTATTGCAGTAAAACATCTGCGTGCTTTATTTGAATATTAAAATATATGCAATAAATTCCGTTATAAAAATAAATATGTGCATAATGCACTGAAAATAAACCATCTCTATTAAATACAATCAGACAATGGGAAAATCATTTTAGGATTTCAGTTCATATCCAGTAATACTGCACCACCGGCGATTCAATACGATACCGGAGTTGGCATTCCGCAATCAGATTCATTCGTCGGTGAAGGAGGAACCGTAGTTGGAGGCAATCAGTTGGCACTTGTTGGACAGAGAATCAATGGTTCATATTTTTGCATTGATCACGTATGGACAGTGCTCCACTGATAAATGCAGCCTATCAATGATAGATTATATGCAAATCAAATCACGATGCTGAATTGTTGTGCAATTTTGAAAACATTTCTGTTGTGCAATATATACTTCCAGTTACTGTGTGCCGTTTTCGTTTTTCTTTACGCAGAGTTGAGTGAGTTAGGGTGAAGAGAAGAAAAGGGGAGACGATTGAATATGAGGAGTGGGTTCCACTAATTTAGTGTTCAAAGTTGGCAGTCAACATTTTCATGCTTCTGAGGCACACTTCTGAAAACCACATCATTTTATTTGATTTCAACTCTTCTTCTCAAAGCTCAGTAAGAACACATTCACAGTCTGTTAGGGCACTTTAGTGGCAAGTGTTAAGTGATAAGTGTTAGAGTGCTTCAGTTATACGCATAATACAAGCGTGATTGTGTTTCCTTTTATTGCAGCGTGTAATATGCGTTGCCCATCAGCCATTATAACGTTATTCGAATGAATGCATCATGTTGCAGCGGATAATCCGGAATTCCTTGATTGTATCTATGGTGCTCCAAACACAGCCGCGCGTTATGTGGAACTGTGCCTCAGGAATAACGGCTGCTGCAGTATGGGATGCTGCGAGAATATTTCTTGGTAAGGTGATGCTTTTCTAGAGATCGCCCTCACTGGTCGTACCGATTTGTGTTAGCTATTAGCCGATCGTTCGTTGGTTGATTATTGCACATAAATTAAATACGAACCCTTATCGAACACCCAAATTTAATTTTAGAGCTTTTTTAATCGAAATGGACTCATTGAACTGAGATGAGTTTTGTAAGTTTTGTGATCAGGTTTTGTGATCATATAAAATCATATAGGATTAGAGATGAATGCGCATAAAGTTTGTAAGTTTTGTGACGAAAATTTTAGCACTCTAATCATCCTTCAATTGTATTGCGTAGAATTCCCAACATCCATCTTACGTCGATAATTCACCCTATTTCCATGGAGCAATTACTCTTGAATAATTGTGTAACTGTTTGCACTTTACTAATTTAGAGACGAACTAATGATGAATGAATTTAAATTCACAAATCACAAGAAGTAATAATGAGCTCAGTTGAAGTAAACAATTTGTTAAATATTTATAATAAAAGAATTGACTGTAATTCTAGCAAAAATTTTCTTTCGTAATTTTCTTAAAATTTTTAAAATTTTTTCGTAAAAACTTAAAATTTTCTTTTCTCAGCTCAGGTTTTATTTCATCAACATAAGCGTAAAAATATCGATGAGTTGTGATTCTTGCATAAGTGTAAATTATGGATGCGAACCTCAAATTTTAGTTATTTTATTTGCGCAGCGGTCGTTGAAATACGATTCTAATTGCTCCAAAGAGCATCATGAATGATGTAAATGATGGATAGTAAGTGAAGATATAGTAAGTGAAGATATTTGTAAGGGAGCGCTTTATCGTTCCCTTCCTTCGCATAGTTTTTCTTCTTACCCCTTCCTCTTCTCTTCCTTCACTATCCCTCTCATCATGTCTTCCATTGATTCTGTGCATTTATACTTTTCTAAATATCCTCAATACCTTGAATCCCATATAGTATATAAGTGAAAACACCGCCGTTTGCAAGCATCTCATCGTAGTTTCCTATTATCCTATTTACTACTAAATGCTGCAATAAATAAGAAGTACAAATATTAATTTCTATCGACTTTGAAATTGATAAAAATTGTCATCAATATCTTTTAATATCATTAACAACGCCAAAGGTATCAAAGAAATTTGTATTATTAATTTCATTCATTCATTATATAATATCAATAATACTATATTTGTCCATTGATATCGTTTATTAGGGTAATTTCATCTCTAAATAGTCTAAATTAAATTAACGTAACGAAAAAAGTGACAGCTGAGATCATTTAAATATCATCGTGTTCTATAATGAAAGCGTAACGAAAAAAATTCTTT
The DNA here is from genome assembly GCA_037389465.1 of Baylisascaris procyonis. Classification (NCBI taxonomy): domain Eukaryota; kingdom Metazoa; phylum Nematoda; class Chromadorea; order Rhabditida; family Ascarididae; genus Baylisascaris; species Baylisascaris procyonis. The sequence goes on from JAZARR010000146.1 coordinate 5,210,579, forward strand.
TTCTTCTTTTTTATGCAACGGATAAAATAAACATAAAACCTGTTTACGCTTTCACGTAGCGCCAAAGGAATTTGCACGTGAAAGCGCTGTAAGTCACCTCACCGAATTTACTCACTTTAATTTTTTATCCCCTTCAATCTTTCTTTCTCTTTCCCTCCATTTCTCCCTTTCTCTTTCTCTCTCTCTTTCTGCTTCTTTTCCCCTCTCTATCATATTCTGAAAGCAGCAATGAACGTCACAGCGCAACTCATCTAGCCGGAGTTGTGGGATGCTTGTGTAAATAAACGACTAACCGCTGCATTCATCGAACGAACTGGACACTAGACTTCATCGATCACATTGCAAATGTAGACAGTGAAAAAACAATTACGATATTCCCTCCCTTATAGGCTTTCGTTGTTCCAGGCAAAAGTGTTGAGGGACGCGGTATGCATAGAGAGGCTTCTTTTTTTCGCAATTTCTTTCCAGTTTGTTAGCCTTCTGCAGCCCAAATTGACAGCAGTCCTCATTAAAAGAGAGCCTACTGAATATAGAACTTTCCAAAACGAAGATATCTATATATTAAGGGGGGAAGACTTATGGGAGAGGTGGAAATACCAATATCCGTTTTCTTTCATTTTATCGTCGAAAGTTTATTGTGTAATTTCTTCGTGTGATTCTCCCAACAAGTAATTAGTGACCAAAAATTCGAGTTTATCATGCTTTTAAAGAAGGCATTTGTATCCCTTATTTTCCTGATATTTCTTCATTTCTCATAGCGATATCACGAGTAGCCCCATTCCTGGGGCTTATTGTAACGGTAATAATAGGTAATATTATCGCAGTGGTGGTATGAACATTACTACTGCGTGACAGTAGCGCAGTAACAACGTTGTGATCATACAACGGTGATAGTATTACGACGAGGCAGGACACCTTGTATTCTTTGAAGACCACAGCTAGGCACAACACTTTCTGAATCAGTACCCGTTGAGAAAGAGGCATCCGTTGAGTCAAGTCACCGAGAAATGGAGCAGTTGTTTGCCGAAGTCGATAGAGCGACACGCAACGGGACCTGCAAGGTGATGTCAGTTGCGGACGACTAAGTTTAGATGAGTTAATGAGAAAACAACGACGAAGTGAAAAAGCCACATAATGGCAGTAATGCAGTCGTAGTAGGAGTTGAAATAGTAAGGCAGCTTTAGTATAGTATGCAGCAGTAGAAGTATAGCGATAGCATTATAGTACACAAGGATAGCATTGTTCTGGTATACAATAGAAGTGTGCGGTACAACGAAAGTATTTTAGGATGCCCTTTAACTTTACAGATAGAAACTTTTCTCGTTTTATGGCCACGTTGAATCCTCGTTACGAAACTAGTTAGAAATTAGAACCTCGAGGGTTTTGTTCGAGTAAACACGATATTTTAAACGTCACTTATAAATTCTGCAATCACTTTCAGGGAAGAAAAATACAGATGGGCATTGTCGTTGATAATCATTTTTTGCATTCTCGTTTTAATCGTGGTTGCGGTCGCAGTTTTCTGTTGGCTTTTCAATCGTGCCAAAGACAAACGTCAAAAAAAGCTGCTACTTGGCTCATCACAGGGCCTTAGTCCTGCTGCTTCTCAGGTATTATTTATTATCGTTTATTTCTTATTGTCTCTCTTTCCTGCAATAATATTATTGAAGTTATTATTCATATTGAATGCTATATTACTTTTTTTTTTCTTATTTTTCTGTCATAATATTGCATTTAAATTCCGTAAGAAATTATAAAACTCTTTTTAAATGCATTAATATGAATAATTTTAAAATGATATTGAAGTAATTTTGTAAGGAATATTCGAAGTTATTCACATAGAGATCCACTTATATGAACCGTATTGATTCATTAGTGCGATTAGTTCAATTGTCTTTTTTGTATGTGATACATCCGTCTGTTTTTTTTTTTTTTTTAAATCTAGTAAGATGCAGCGTGAAAGGCGTACCTTGCTTCAGTCTACAATTTTAATGCTTCATTAAATTCACAATTCAATTATTTTTAGGACATATTTGTACAAATTTTTTTAAACCAAATTCATTCTCAAATAGTCCTCACATACAACCTGCCAACCCAGTTGGCCAGGAATTTTTGCGAATAACAAATGCTTATATCTAGTTCACCCATATGTGCCAAAGTATTTGGCCAAAATGCGACATTGGAGGCGTGTCTTCGCACATTTTAAACGATTGATTTTCAGGCGAGCATAGCTGCATTGCCAACTGGACAAAATGCTGCCGGTTACTATCCATATGTTGGTGGTCCAAAACAGCCCTACTAATATGGTGATGAGAGGAAACTGCACCATTATATGTGAACTGCATCTGCTGGTAACCGTTGTACACCTATCTACAGTTCATTTACGTGAAAGGAAACCCAAGAAAATCAGTTTTTCATATTGCCGTATGCAACGATGAAACAAACTTTTTTATATAATACGATTGTGAATTTACTTCCGAATAAACCAACGAGCTTGCCTCATTACATTTCAACAAAGCAGCAAACAACTCAACTGCAAGAAATAGTACAACGTATGCGGAATTTTCACAGAATATTGCTACTAAAGAAATTCACCCTCAAAATTCGTATAACATTTCATTTTCAAAAAATAGTAACGAATAGGAAAATTTATAGTAAGATAATGCGGTTTGTGCTACTCTAGAATTTCCACCAACACAAAGATGCATTATTGGGTACTTTTTTTGTCAATTTCCTTTCAAATTTTGTTGTATTAGTTCAGTGATATTTAATCACTTTAATGTCTGAAAACAGTTAGGTGTTCAATTTCAATCATGCACTGCAATACGAATACGTGTTTGTTTGAGTATATGCCTGCCTCTTGAATAAAGGACCTGCTCGCATCTTGTTAAACAAAAGCAGCTCGGTTCCGAAAGTGAACCTCATTTTGGAGATAAGCCAACTTTTAACATGAGGCATCAACATCCTTTATTCTAATATATATCTATGAAAGTAACTGCTGAACGATAAAGTATATACATCGAGGCGCACTAAAAATAATAACTCAACTATTGCAGAATGCTAGGTATTGAATAAAATTTGAGGGAAAGATCGAATTACCAAGACTTATTCCTGTTTATTGGAACATTACCTATTGAAGTTCGGTGTTTATCCACCGCAGTGCTAAAACGCTTAATTGCGTACTGTACACTAAAACTGTAGCCATTTCCATTGTTTATTTAGAGTGAGCAGTTCACAGTTCCCCAGTGACATTGATCTATCTTTAATAAAGGAAACCCCAAAGCCTGGTGAGGTGCATCCAGAGTAAGACGGTATTCCCATCTTCATGTAGTACTGCTGAGGTTTTCATTGTGAAATGTTCTATGGGTTGAAAAGGAAACGTTGAAAGTTGCTGGAACAAAGAAATCTGTGGAAATAGAAACCTCACTGTTATCTTCAATTAAGACCCACTCAACTGATTCACTAACTTCAATAGAAAAAAAAAACTCATATTATGGGAAATCGAATAGTTTTTCTGCTCTTTCCTCTCTTTTTTTTTTGTTGTTTATTTGTTCCAATCGTCCTTCTCCTTTCCACTTTTCATATGAAAGAAGTGATAATCTCGCAAAACGAGGAAGACATTAATAAACGAGATCTAATAGAGAATTTGCTTTACATAGAATAAAGGTAACTGAACTGGACAACGGAAATCGTATTTATGTAGCGGAATTTGTTGAACATTCAGAAACAATTCGAGCATTCGAAAGGAAGATCACTAAGATATGATACGAGCCAATACCTCGACTTTGGCCAACGCAGATCTCACACAAGTGGGTCTTAATCACTGATTTCAAATCAACGTCATCTTACGAATTCGATGAAAGTTATGAAGTGAACGAACGATAAAACGAAAAAAAAAGAAGAGCATAACAAGCAATCTGAAGCAAAGAAGACAATATTTATAATCAGTGGAGGAGGGGTGAGAGAGGAAGCGATTACGCCCTCTATAATTCAATACATTAGACCTACCGCTTGTATAAATGTTCAAAAAGTACGAAAAATGCTCAGCAAGTTTATTTTCTTGTCTAGCTAATTATGACGACTACCTAATTGTTGTTTACATATTTAAATAATGTGATTTTGCAAAGAAAAAAAAAAATTCATCGCTTTTCAGTTTTTCCATAAGGGCGATTATTATTTCCGAAGATTTGCATCAAAATGCAACTGTCTCATGCAAATATCAATAAAAATGCTTCCTTTCCAAGTGATTAAATTTTTTAAACAGCTTCAATGTGTTTATTCCACAAACACTCCGTCTTTGGTTAAAAAAGAAATTTCGATACGTTAAATCGATCGATTGCTTATGAATCGCATAGATAGGGAATAATAATAAATTGTTTTTGGCGTCGATGTGACCGGTTGGTCGAGTTGGCGTCAAGCTTGAATATACAATTTCCTGTTATTTCCAAGCGTTAGTATGACAACTGACAAATCAGCATGCAACAAGATATAGCAGCTAATCTGTGGTCAAGTTTAGAGCAATCGGACGTCATCATCTTTATTCACCAATTTTTTTTGATTATGAAGTCCTTATTTGAATAACGAATGCGAAACAGGTGTATAATAATGGCATACGGTAGTATAAAGAAAAGGTGGTACAATAATATGAGCTACAGAAATACTTAATAGATGTAGTACGATAGGATTCATATTTACAGAAAAGAGAATCGAGTGATATTAAGCGACATTTCCTTGAGTAGCAATAAATATATAAGATTAATGAGATTTAATTTGCGAATGATTATAGGTAAACTTTCTATGTAAGCTATTTTTTTAGGCACGACATTCCGCATATCTACAAACGATATGCTAAAGAGTTGAAAACATCATTTTTCACATCCGCTTACCTTTCCGCCTGTTGGGTACATTCGAGACTGAGATGTATATAAAAGTGGTTTGAAGTAAACCCCCCCCCCCCAAAAAAAAATGAACTTTTAAAATGTAATCTCTTGACAAAAGTATTGGTGAAATTTTTAATGATTGTTTCGAAGCGATAAAAAAACAAATATCTCAGACTTTTGCTTATAAGACGGTTGAATATGACCCGAAGATCTCACACTGAACGCCGGGGGTTTTTTTTTCGGATTTTTTCACGTTTCATTGAAATATGATTGTTCATTGAGGTGTGGGTAGGGGGGAGAGGGAGTGGGGAGGGATGTCGACTCTCTCACAAAACTTGGCACAGTTCATTTGGCGTTGGAAGTGTTGCCGAAATGTTTCAACAATGTAGCACAATATTACTACCCAAAACATGCCGGACATGCTGCCTTAATTCCACAGTTCATGCCAACTTCCCGTATATAATACATAAGATTACCTGAACATTACTTTGAACTAATCATTGAGAATTAAGTTGCAATTCATTTGCATATTAATGCTTGGTCCTGGAGTAGATTTATGGATTCTCATAGTTCCTCAAGCGCGCCACCGATATTTCTTTATAAAAATTTCATAGTTTAGTGTCTCGGCCGATTAGCGTAGCTGCTATGTGCCACATTATCGATTGCGAGCTGCGCTGTATTAGCCTACGTATTTATACTAATTTCATGTTCGCATAGATTTTGGTGGCGCTTAGATGGTCGATTGTTTACATCGATTCTAGGTGGTACAGGTTTGTTTCTTATACTTTTTTATTGAGGTTAGCAATAGATAATCAAGGTGGGGCACGTGAGGTAGCATGAACGAATGCTAGTACTTGTCAGGGGTTATCTTGCCAAACTATTTTGTTGAATTCATCTGACCACTTCTCTCATCTCAATGCTTTGGCGTTTCATATCACCATTGTGAATATCTCAGCGTTATTTGTGATATACTAATGAGGGGTAATGAGAATAGCTTCATAATGTTGCTATCATAAGCTGTAATTGATAACGGCTTAGAGAATTGCCGGAATTTGGTTCACCGCTTCCTTATTACTGTAAGGGGCGCATAGCTGATTGGCAAAGCAATTGTGCGATGTGCATAGGATGTCTGGTATGATACCGCCTAAAGGTTTCTTTTTTTTTTTTTTCAATGACTGCATTTAGCAATCCGATTATCAAATAGACAATCATTATTGAAGCGAATCGTTGAAATATTGTTAATATTTGAGCGATTTGTGATAGCCATTTAATGTTGTTGAATTAAGAGGAATGATCGATGTGAAGATCTCTTACGAAAATTATTGTTGAAACTCTCAGACATTGAACTATATAGGAGATTATTTGAGTAATTTATATGGATTAGCAAAGGTAAGGCTCGCAATCAATATGCACACAAAAGCGATCAGCTATGAAAACTTGAAAAATTTTATTGTTTTTTGCGATTATCAATTCGACGAATTGATGCAATTGAGCACAATTTATTAATGCTTTATGAATGAATATTGATTTTACATATGGCTGAATATAATGCTACTCCCTCAAATATTGCACCGTTTTATACGACGAATTCAGTGGTGTAACGAATTTTAAAATGAAATAACGAAAATCGATTGATAGATTCAATGACGGAAAGCTTCGTAGTAGTCGAGGGTGAAGAGCGGCCATGTTCGAGTGGGATTTCGACGCCAGCAGACGACGATACTCTCAAAGAAGATCGAACTGATGAGTGCAGCGATGAACAATATGAGCCTGAAGGTTTGATCTTTGTGTCGCCTATCTGCTAATGTTTAATCACTTCTAGACTAATATTTCAAGTGAACTGATTTTCATATGTTTAAAAATGTCTAGTACTTGATTGCAACAAAAATCCAAAGAGGTTTCCCTGTCTTGGATCATCGAAATTGCCTTGTTCTCGGATCTCTGATGTTCCTATATCCCTTCTTTCTTCTCATCAGTCATGCCTTCCACCCGAAAATCACTACTCAAATTCCACCCATTGCTAAAAATGTCATTGCTGTATTGATATAAAACAAAGCTTTGCGCCAACAAAATGATTTCGCTCACATTTAAATAGAATATAGCGATTTTTTATATAGTGATTTCAACGATCACTTTCATGGTTCTATTGCATTCTAGTCGGTAGCATTTTTTAAATGCACTTTTGATAAGCGTTTATTTCTTTTCAAAGCTCTTGAAGCGGGAATGTAAATTCCTAAATTTTGGATCAGAGCTATTCCACATTCCTTAAAACTTGGCGTTGAGGCCCATATGTCGTCTTCTATTTTAGCACACGGAACATAATACCAATCTTTATTACTGCAACCAGCCATTGTGATTATTTTAAACGAGAGAAGAACATTTAGAGATATAAAACCAAACGGTACATAATTAATTCCGATTATCAGGTTTCAAATCTTTATAGGCAAAAATTGTTTCCCGCTTGTTGAATAAAGCGTAAATAGAATTTAGGTGACATCTTGGATGGTCCCATATATATTCCGTCGATTTGCACTTCTCATTCGACACAGCGGCTGCCAAATGTTGTCGAAACTTCAGAGAGTTGTAATCATATTGATAGAGAGCACAATACAACAAGCGATAGAAGCAAAACTATGCGAAGGCTTCATCGTCGTGAAGCAGCCAATCTTGGAGGTGTCGGTCTTCTACTGGAAAGTTTACGTAATCCACAACCCAAAAAGCGCATTATACTCGGTGGTAAGCTGGGCACTACGAGCACAGCACCTCCGGTAATTGCAGCCCATATTCTTGCCAGCGGTTAGTGATTTAGAAAATTTGAAAATTTTCACTGCACACAAGTAGTAAACGAAAAATCGCGAATGCTGTCATTTGATAGTATATTTTGCCCTCAACACTTCTGGGCTTATGTTTTATAAGATCTCGGAAAGGTCATATGTGATCGGCTAGTGCCATGTACATAACAGTTTTTCATCTGGAAAAGGGGGAGAGGGGGGGGGGAGTGGAGATCTCAGCAGTTTCATCGAGGAGTCAACTCCAGAAATATTTGTCGTTATCGTTGATTACATTTCACATAGTACTTAATTTTACTATCGTGCGCACACTCTATGACTTGATTATCGCTCATATTAAACGAATAGTATAATTTCTGTTGCATATGTGAATTTACTCATAAATTGTCGAATGTAAGTCCGAACCTATAGGATTGTAATATACGTCTTTGGAATTCGATAATTTTCTAGCAATAGAAATCGATTCATTCATGCTAATCGATATAATTTCATTCTATTATGATTCAGAATTTTTGTTTTCAGCAATGGACGAGTTAATGACAATGAATCCAATTCAACAGCAGCAAACACTTCGTGAGGTACGACGCCTGATACGCTCGAAAATGTATCGCTGTAAACGATGTAAAAATCGTTTCATCGAGAAGAATCTCTATGAGAGGCATCTACGTGATCGTCATTTAAGAGACTATGAGGTAATCTTCTATTCTTACTTTACTTATAATCGCTTTATCTGTTTTATAGTAGGCGTTGAATTAACTATTGAAGGAGATGGGTATAGCGAGAACAACAGCAAACATCAACGAATGAGGCATCTGCATTTTATTTCTTCAATTTACATCATCCCAAATGAGTCAACAATAAATTTTATGCTAACGTATGTGAATTTTAATCAAAAATATTATCATTTATAGAATTGCATCCATCATATCGAACATTTGAGTGGGATGAAATTTTCAAGAAATTCTTTTCGTTTTTCAGAAACCTTTTAATTCTTTCAGTTATCAATGACTTTATTCATCAGCCAAAAAGGTTGTGAAGCATGGAATGCTATTGAAGTTACCATATGTTTTAAGACAACAAATTTTTTTTTTTTGTTCGATAGAAATATAAATCGTTCGCATCTGTGCAATCAACTCTTCAATCCCTGTCATGGAAATAAAAGTAAATCGTCGGAAATCCTCCTAGTATACTAATTTTTTTTTGATAGATGGGGACTTTATTAACACTCTCAAGTAGCTTCTCCCATTTTTTATTACCTTTGTGAGATATTGTTTGCATTATTTCTTTCAATTATCGAAGTAAAAAACACTCATTAGCATAACATTTCTAGATACTCAATACGTTTAACATTCCCTCAGTTGTAGTGCGAAGTTTATTATTGTTACTATTTTGCACCGTAATATATTCTGAGTTATTAAAGATCAATAATAGGTATTAGTGTCTATGAAGGACCCCTCATTTAATTGTTAAATAATCACTTAGTTACTATCAAATAGTGAAAGCAATTCTGTGTTTGTGCTCCAAGTTGATATTTAATTTATTATGGCTTTGATGAATAATTTAGGATTACTTACACGAGCAAGAAGCCGAGATGGAACAACAAAGACAAGAGGAATTAGAGGCGAATCGAATTGAAGAGCTACAGACTGGTGGCTTCATTCCACCTGCTGACGATATTAGCGCTGACAAATTTGCCGTTGAAGTTGATGCGTGAGTCGTTTTGTGAAAATTATTTTTAATATTCATTCATTTTGAATCTTATGCGTATATCTGTGTGATATTTGTGTTACATAGGCATGTGAGGACATCGGTAATGCATCAAGTGTTTCCACTTTATTTATTTTCAGACTTCCCTTAGGTGCTAATATGTTAGTTTTGAGGTCTTTTCAGATTTTTCCGATTATATCTAACTCTAAGTAACATTTTTTCTGTTAACCGTTTGAGAGAAAGCCCAATGAAAATGTTCGTTATGTGAGTGGAATCGTGCATCATGTGAACACAACCACCCACATCATTTTTGTTGGCTTCTCAGAAGTGATTTTGTTTGTGCTCTATGCACAATTCGACAAACGAATCCCATTTCAAAATATTGCGTTAGTTGGCTGTTTTAATTTCACTTTTGATGTTTATTGGTTACGATGGTTTGTTGAAAGGTGTGTCGTAGATCTGAAAATTCTTACAGCGGTATTAATATCGCCATTATGAGAACAGCGTAGCTAGGCCAACTTTATCTGTAAAATATGGTTCGGTTGTGTGTGACGTGAGGGTGGTACTGAAATGTGTTGTGATATATGCGATGTGTATGCGACACGTGGCTTATCGTATTTATCGTACCTTGGCTTATCGTACCCTACCGTGGCTTATCGTACCTTAGCTTATCGTATTTATTTGACTCTAGGTGCACATCGCCTACCCTTGTCAGAAATGTTGCGCACTTATGTGCCGCTTGCTTTCTTAATGCCAGCGTGACATATTCTACAGATTATTAAAACATCAGAGTTCTTGGACAAATATCAAATACTATTATAGGATACCTTTGCCGGGGGAATTGAACGGTGGTGTAGCGCCTCGTTTCGATACATTTGGTGGATTGAAATCCCTACGACGACCGTATCGGAAGAAGATCTCACCGCAGTGTCCATTCTGCGATAAGCGATTCCGCAACGAGTTTTCATTAAAGAAGCATTTTGTGAAGAAGCATCCCGACTATGTGGAATTTGTACAATGTGTAAAGTGCTTTAAATGCCTCAAGAATAACGTCGAACTCAACACACATATTTGTGAGCTGGTTAGTGTTTCGTTTTGCATTTTCTTCTTTTTTATATATTTCAAATATCTACCTGCTATTAGTAACAATGAAAGTTTCAAGGGAATGCGCTTTCAAACAGCTTTCCACCGCTTCGTTTAATATAGAAAGCAATTTCACAACGGAAGTTATAGAAATCACCGATTTTGTTAATTCTTGAACGCACAAAGGAGATAAATGTAGATGATTGATGATAATTATGAAAAAGAAAATGTTATACTTGATGGCAGATATACTTCACCGTAATTTTTTAATTGAGGTGACAAGAATCTTTTTTGTTGCGAATGATGGGCAAATTTGTACTCGTTGAATATGATGGCTAAAATTCACGCTAAAGGTTGCATCTGAACTCAACGAGTAAAAAATTCAATTTGTATATAATTTGATGAAATGAGCGTCGTTATGAGATTTGTCGGATATTAAGAGCTTAACGTATTGTAGTGTGTGTGTGTGTGTGTGTTTTTTTTTAATGAAGTCATCTTTGATTCGCAACTATTTCGCTGTGATTGTGTTATACGCTTCGTTTTAGCTGATATTGTTGAGCATGTGCTTCTGTAGTCCTATGGAAGAAACGTAAAAATATTGGCCTAGATGTGGTCTAGATCGATTCTGCGTAGGCAGATGCAGAATGTGAAGTTGGTCGACACAAATAGGATAGCATATGCGAATAAACGTCTGTGGCCGGATTCGAATCAACAACTGTTGTGCTCCTATTGTTTTAATTAGCGGAACAGCGGTAGAACGTTGTAGGAGTTTGACATTTACTAAACGATCATGTAAGGTTTTAAGGATCATTTATTATATTTCAGACTTACATTTGCTTTCAATGCTCTCCGATTCGCAATCTATGCACGGAGATTCGATTGAGCAACCATCGAAAGAAGTTCCATCGTGGAGTCAATTCGGGATTCAAATGCAACTTATGCACTCTGAAGTTTCTCACACCAAGAAAATTGCGCAAGCATAAGAAGATGTCACATGTTTTTACGAAAACGTTTCAGTGCCATTTCTGCGATGAGATTTTTATTAGCGAAGTGGCGGTAAGTGCCTTTTGAAATAGGTAGTTGAAGTTGCTGAGCCGTTTCCCAGGCTGCATTTTAAATCGTCATGCCGAATGACTGAAAGATGATGAGAAGAATAATGTTCGTGTTCAGTCAACTCACTCCCGACTACGCCATATATTTGAAAAGTAAAGTTAGAGTGAGCGGTTTAAATGATGATAACAAAGGCAGAGATTCTTTTCTGCATTATCTTTCTTCAAAGAGAGAGTGTAGTCGACGTTGAAACTTGTTTGATCGAATAAGGAGTCATCGCTGCCCAACTCGAATTATTGAAAAACAAAAAAGTCTGCCAATTCTGTGACTGAATACATATTCGTTTTCGAAACAATCGATTATTCGAAGCTCCTTGTGAATGATCAAAGTAGAGTGGCTATTATTCGGGAAGGGAGGGAGAAGGACGAGTAGTAAAAGGTGTGCTCATTGATGAACGACTTTTTATGTCGATAAAGTAGTGTTGCAGGTAATGACTCATGAAAGGATACATACGGGGATAATAAAATTCGAGTGCAAGGTGTGCGACTTCAAATGCAATCGGTTCGTACAGATGGAGTGTCACAATAAAGAGGAGCACGGCTATATATGTGCCATCTGCCAGGATCGACTCTCCGAGTGGTCCGAAATGAAGAATCATACACTGAGTGAGCATGGCGGATATCTCACTTCTGAATCAAATTCTGGTTGGCATTTATTCAACGCATCCATCTTACCTTTGTGCATTATTTTCACTCTACAAGCGTAAGATCCAAAGCAATTGTGATTTGAAAAGCAGTTGCTTTTCACAAAGTTAGCAGTTTTTAAAAAGTGATGTCCTTGTTGGGGGGAGGAGGGAGGACTCATGTTGTGGGCGAAGGAATGGATGAGGTCAGAGATTTATAGGTTAGCCTCATGGGAAGGTTCCTCTTTCGAATACTTTTGGAAAACTTAAGTAGGCTGAGGTATGATCATTCACCCGTTTATTGGTAACACTGATCGCAGATGCTGCTTGATTTTTTTCTTTCCATTTATGTTTACTGCCTTTTCCTCTGCTGCTTTTCTTATTTTCCGGACTTTTCAGTTTATAGCAATCGCTTTCTTCCGGATTCTTTTTTTTTTTCACTATCGTTCTCTTCCTTTCTCCCCCTCCCCCGTTGTATTTGTGGCATTTATTGTCTCCTCGTTATTTCTAATGAATTAAAAACTTATTTCATAACCGCTTAGTTGCTCGAATTGTTCGTTTATAAGTAGTGCGTCATAGAACGAAAAAATGAAATTTAGAGGGATTCACTGCAGAGTGTTTAACATCACCAAAAGAATTTACATTTTGAATAGCATAGTTCAATTTTTGATCACATTTTATTGAATTGCTTCATATAGTATTTATTCTACGATGCGATGATTACTTACTTCATCCTATACGATATTCCCACCTAATAAAGACTCGTCCACAAAAAATCGGCTAGCGGTGAATTTGCTTAATTCTGAATTGGCGTTTGATGAGGCGCGTGAATTCGAGCATAGACAAACTCTACAGGAGAAATAATTGCCCTTTGAATGAATTGATTCAATTCTGAAGTGTATAGGCATGTGTTTTGAGAAACTTTTTGGAAAAGTTTCAAAGCTGATGTTTATTTATTTATTTTTTGTTATAGATCTTCATTGAAAAACGGCTTTTTCCGTCGTTATGTTGTAGCGTCTTCATCACTTCAGGATACTGGTTTATGCTTTATTTTCATCCTTCAGGTTATATCGAGAGCCCGCGGGTCTGGGTGATGTTCAAAGGCGAGTGAAACCAGCGAGTCAAATATGTCAGTAAAACATCAGGAAGAATCATTGTGAAGCTGTTTCGTTGTGGTGTGATTTCTCGTTCTCATCGATGTGCACTTTGTTCATTTTGTAAATCTGTGCAATATTATTATTAACTTCTCATTGGAACTGTGCATAAATGTGTGTTTGGTGGTGCGATGTTTGACCAACCGAGACATTCCAAACTGCGCTCGACAGTTCTATCTCTTCGCTGAATTGGATCGGACTCGGATTGCCTTTTTCGTTGCTAAACTGCGTCCTTCTCTCTTAACATCACTATACACTATACTTGCATTCAGCATGTTTTCAGGTGCTCTGCTGTCGACGGGATATCAGCTTGGCGACGAGTCTTCTCTTGCGGGTCGACGTATGTTGATCCACGATCTTCGTTATGCCCGATTGTAATGTGAATAAACTTGAAGTATGTAATGCCGTATGGATTCGTTTTTTTTGCATATTCAAAAGTTTCACTGGAGGAAAACAAATGTTCCGGCATAGCGAGAGGCAAAGGAACAGCTAGCAGCACACTAATGCTAGCCTTGACGGAAGAGCATGTTCCACCTGAAAATTCTGGTAAAGGAGTGTTCGAAATAACAGTCGCTACCCTCCCTCCCCCTTCCCCTCCTTTCCTTCCTCCCTGGGATGTTCCACGCGCATCAGTTTGCAAGTCATGGCCAGTACAAAGATAGCGCACCAGGACCCGATTGAGTGAGGGGCTTTCATCCGTCGACATCGAGCGTGGACTAATAATCGGCCCATTTCGAACGGCACCCTGCAGGGACCGGGTAGTTCCGGTATTTCAAACACCCCCAAAGATAAACGTTTGGGCGATGTTGTTTGGGGATGACAAGTGACGTAAAGTGTGGTTCCCTCGGCCGGAAACAAAACTATTCGTAGGCGGAACCAAAGTGAAGAACAGGCTCGAGGCTAAGGAAGCGCAGGTTTTCGATTGGGGGTGGGTGGGATGATGTCAGGACGACGTCATCAAGCCGCGCGGAGCTAGCGCCGTGTTGAAATGGTTGTGTCAGAGGTGTGGGTAACATTAGCCACAAGCGCAGGCGCAAGAGAGGTGGGGAGAGACCGCGCGCGCCTTCAGCGAGCGACGCGGCACTGGTCGCTCGGAAATAAATCGTCGAAATAAATGTGAAAATATATAGTAAGAAAAGGAGGTTCGAACAACAGATTCCGACACATTCGAAAGAGCGTTAAAAGCTCTATCAGAATCAAAAATAATCTCGGACAAAAACAAGAACTTTTCTATAAGATCGAATTTTTATATGACGTGCGATTGAGGAAAATTGCATGGTCATTGATAAATCAGGGCCTATAAGTGTATAAAGGAACAGGATTTGGGAAGAGTGACTAGGTACATTCGAAAGAGAATTAAAAGCTTTATCAGAATCAAAAATAATCTCGGAGAAAAACAAGAACAGATCGAATTTTTATATGACATGCAACTGATATAATTTGCAATGTAGCCTTATTCGTTATCTCATACGTTATAGTTGTGCATTTATGACATTGTTCTTAATGAAGAGCTCAATTCATGAGACGCTTTGACGATCTAATAAATTGACAAATCATTCATAAATTACATTAAACTCGTCGTGGCTCCTTATGAATGGATCTTTCATGCGATTGTTACATGCACCAGTTAAGAATTCTTCAGTTCGACAGTTCTGGGTTTCCTTCATTTCATTTCTTTCCCATATAGGCATACCGATAACGGGCACTGTAAGTTCGCTTGATGATAGAAAAGCCAACCGACACATTCAGCATACGGTGAAATGCATTGTCATATGTTAATTGCATACAACATAGGTAACTTGCACGTGTGGCAAGTGCTTCTTCAAAACGTTATTCAGCCATTCTAGATTAGTGGTTCGAAGCGAGTGTTCTTCATAGCCCCATCTTCTTTCTCATCTCCTCCACATCTTGCGAACTAGGTTTTTGGCTGTTGTGCTCTTTCAATGTTAGCAGTCGTTTCACTGCTTACATTGAAGGTTTCCTGCCTTGTAAGCACTTGGGGTCCGCTGCCATGTAAATTTCAATTCTTCCAGTTGGGAGTATGTAGCCTTCGAATCGCTTTTCCCTTCTCAGTCCTGACGGGTCTATGTCGGAAAGCAAGTGTTGCATGCAATCAGCGTATGACAATGCAATTAACCACATGCTGAATGCGTTTGTTGGCTTTTCCATCATCAAGCGAACTTACATATCAGTATGCCTATATGGGAAACAAATGAAGTGAAGGAAACCCAGAAGTGTCGAATTGAAGAATTCTTGACTGGTGCATGTAACAATAGCGTGAAAGATCCATTCATAAGAAGCCACAAACAGTTTAATGTAATTTATGAATGATTTTGTCAATTCATTAAACGTCAAGGCGCGTCGTGAATTGAGTTCTTCATTAAGAACAACGTCATAAATGCACAACTATAACGCATGAGATAATGGATAAGGCGACACTGCAATTTACATCAGTTGCACTGCATACAAAAATTCGATCTAATAGAAAAGTTCTTGCTTTTCTCCGAGATTATTTTTGATTCTGATAGAGCCTTTAATGCTCTTTCGAATGTACCTAGTCACTCTTCCCAAACCTTGTTCCTTGGAACTTTTCGATTTATTTCCGAGTGACCAGTGCCGCGTCGCCCGCTGGAGACGCGCGCGGTCTCTCTCCGTCTCTTTTTGGCTAAGTGCGCCGACCCCGTGTCAGTGGGCGCGTGTGTGGGTTGCGTGCGTGCGTGCGGTGTGACGCGAGCGCGCTTTTCGAGGCTGCATAGATGTTCGATGCTGGCGTGACTCGCTGCATGAGCAGCACCACCTGAGATGCAGGTGACGTACCCGAGGGGCGATCAGCCCAGTAGGCGTCGTGTTGTAGAAGTAAGTTGTGTTTATTCTGCAACTTGTTCTCTGTGTCTATTCTGCCACTCGGGGCATTCTTACAGCCTTTAGTTTTATCTTTCCGGACGAAATGCTTCACTCAAGATAAGCTGTTTATCGTCGGTGATTTTATTACCGTTGTTGTGACTTGTTCAATTCTTTAGTTGCAGCTACAGTTGCGGTCTGCTGCCTTTTTCGAAGCTTATAGATTTCACAGTTCAGTGAACGAACGCCAGAGTATTTGCAACTCTGCAGCATGTCTTCCCATCTTAGTGCATCAAAAGTTGCCCTTCAAAACGCTGTCTCTTTTTTATTCCGAGTCCTGTGCACGCAGATGCTGTTCCAATCCAAAAAAATTTCTTGAGGCATTTATGGAGCTTACAAATGATGCTACTTAAACCACCTTCCCCTCCCTCTTCCTTATCCCACTCACGCTTCATGTGCCACTTTGTTGGGCTAAGTAGATGGCCCACTTCAATGAGCTGTTCGCAGTAATGCAACTACTGAATTAACGAAATGAGAGTTTGTGAGTTTATTCCTAGAGCCGTAAAAGGTAAGGATCAGATGTTTTTCCAACAGCTTACGCGTTGCACGAGTTGTTTATAGACAGTTTGTTTTGCCCCGCGGAGCGCATCGCTTAGTCTAGTCATGCAAGGTAGGATTTAAAACTCATAGGGTATACTTAAGCAGCGAACAGGATTCGGGTGCTACACGTCTTTTCGCTGAATAGGAAGAAATTCCGAAACGTATAGCGACTTTGTCTACCAGCAAAGCTTTGAATTTTCAGCAACGCCTAGCTTCTTTCTGGCATCTATCTCTCTTTGAACTCTCATGTCGCTTATTCCTCTCTTCCTCTGCCCACCCTCCCCTGCCTAACGTATTGAGTGCGCCAATGGTAAAAGCCATAAGTAGATATCTTTTCCCGCCCTTTGGTAGCCTTAAAAGAAAAGACCCACATCCTCTTCTGCCGATAGCTGTGATAGGACGCTTCGTTAATCTTGAGGTGATCTGAGGTTACACTATTTTATTAGTGAACTTTTTTGCTCCCTTGGGCAGCGTGGAACGAGGAAACGGAAGTATCCCTTTGGATTCATTGAAATTGTTGCTAGGGCAACGAGGAAATATATTTTGTTAATAACCAATTACATGTTTTCTTTGATTTGTAAAGCTTCGATATGTAATTAGCTTTTTTTTATTTTCAAAAAATGTTTCAATAACACATCGGAAAGTTATTCATGTTGATTTCATTTCTCATAAAAATACTAATTGATAAATTTCAAATTTACTAAGGTACTTGAGCTTTAGGCTTATACTAAATAATTTAACTGTTTAATGTGCAAAAACAAACTTGTTATTGTTGTTGTAGTATTTTCTCACTAGGTTTTATTGCATCACTTCACAAAATGCTTCTAGTAATTTGGATTTTTCGATACTCATAGGAAAAATGAACAAATAAGAATGAAGGATGTTGTTGAGTGAAGGTTTGTTGAATGAGCAGCTCAAATTTGAGGAATTGCTAGTGTCGCTATAGGTAACATTGGGTAACATATCATTGCTCAGATATTTCCTGCAGCTTTTTTACTGCCATTCTTTTTGAATCTGTTGAGCCTTATTGTACAACGTCCAAGTTAATGATATCTTTTCGTGCATTAAGCACAGCTGTTTCGCTTCGAATGGTGAATGAGTTGAACATCGAAACGTTTACGTCACTTTTGTTTTATTTTTCACTGGCTGAAGATTACCCACTAAGAAAAAGAAGAACTTTATGTGCAAAATTGATTGCTTGATTAATAAATATATCTTTGTTCATACACTACTAACTAGATAGATTGTTGAATTTAATTGTTGTCTGAACTGTTCGTTTCATTGAAGTAGTTTATCTTGGTAAATATTTTCCTCTTTTTATTCTTTTGTTGATAAGGGACAATGTTAATTTATTTAAATGAAAGCATTGCAGCGTGTTGGAGAGTATAGGATCGGAAAAACAATTGGCAAAGGCAATTTTGCGGTGGTGCGTCTCGCAAAGCATTCAGTATCGAACACAAAGGTTCCTACACTTTTTTTTTTCATTCATCCTCTATGATCGGCACTACTGTTCTGCTGTAGCATCGCGAAGATGCCCGTTTAAGTGAAATCGCTTATAGAGGTATATAAAAAATGTCACAAATTACACATTCTTCCTTCATAATTACTACCGGACGCATTTGATAGGTAAATGAGATCGCGCCTAAAAAGTTTCGATGAAAAGTTTGCATCTACAGAAAAAAGATGAATTGAATTGCAAGTAAAATGAATGAAGGATTCAATTGACATATATGACTTACAAAAATGATGCATCAATAAAAAATTTATAAGGATATGCACGTTGAAATCGCAAAGAATAAAATGATAGTGCAATAGGTAAATCCTCATTATTGAGGTTTGTGCAAATCTTTTCGCTCATATCCTTAGAGAGATTTCACCAAAAATTTGATTGCGTGGGAGTTTATTGGACGTTTATGGAAATGGGATTACACTTGTTGCGAGGAGAATGATTGAAAGTAGCGAATTTTAGAAATAAATTTTGAAAGCAATTGCTTCGTGGGCGTTATAGCTTCCGTTTATTTCCGCACTTTGCAAGGATGGTCGCGTTTGCGATGAGGAAGCGAAAAGAAATTAAATGAATATAATCAAATGGATTCTCATACGTCATTCGTATGACGACCAAAACTTCCTTCTATGGCGCTGCAGTGAGTCAAACTGCATCACGTTTAGCTTATCAGATTGGCCAATCCGGAGAAATGTGTATTTTCGGCAACTAAAGTTAGCATATAACAGTTGCACTTTCTGTACTCGAGCACGTTCCCACTTTGCATAGCGCTGCCAAAGTTCTGTTGGAAACTGGACAATAGAGGCATGATGTGACAGAGCCTGTACTGCGGTTTCTTTCGATTAAGCACCACAAGGGGAGTTGGAGCTTGAAAATCACATTCGCATGTATTTAGTCATTATTTATGAATTCTTGGTAATAAAGGTTCATGGTGCGATAATGGGCAGGTTTCATATGTGAATAAGGGAGCATTTCGCAGCGAATATAGAAAGACACCAATATGGAGACCACTTAGATATGGAATTTAGTGCACTTGAAGTATAGAATATTGTTACAGTTCGAGTGACTGATATACGATATGATGTGATCAGCACGGGCATTATGCGATAGGCATTCGAACACATTATTTATAAGGAGGAAAATTAAAGTGCGCCAAGTAAACTTTGGATAGCAGTAGTGCGTAGTGAAGGTTCCGTTGGTGTGGCTGTATCTGCTTCCAGTAAATATGTCCTTCCCAATATAAAGGCTTCAGTCGATAAGTTTTTAAATGGTCAGACACTTGCTCTATTTTCTCGAATATGTCTCCCGAAATTATAAACTTTCTAAGGTGTTCAGTGATAAATTCATTTTGTTTGGGAGGGCATTGAGATAAATCTCAAAAATTTTCAATTGTATATAACGGTACACAAGGTCAGCGTGTTCTTTAGGTAGAGGGGAAGGGAATTCTAATTTTTTTCTGTTGAATCCTGTTGAGCGTTCATCTTATATGACTGAAAAAAGCAGAGTCTAGAGGCGTACAATTCGTCATGCTGTGTGCGTAATTGATCTCCCGCAGTTGACTGCAACGGAAAATCGGTGTAGAAAACCTGGATAGAAAATAGCAGGGAGCAGTGTACGTTTGTATGTTTCAAGTTCGATTTCAGTGTCGAAAGATTGCAGGAAGTATATAATATCGCAGCTGGAAATGTGTAACGAACTCATATCTCGCTGCATTTCTTTCATTACCTTATATCCTTACATTTTTACCAATTTAATAGGGTCCCTTCACTTGAGTTGAGTGAAAATAGGTGACCGATTAAAGGGAGGTTGGTGTGAATTGGCTGAGAAATACTAGATTTAGTGCGCAACTTATTGCTAACTTCATCATTAAATAGTTTGTGCTTGGTTACGTGAGTTTTGCCGACAGATTATTGAAGAACAAATCATCAAACTGTATTATAAAACTATTTTTTGCAATATTTTTACAAATTAATGAAAAACGTTTATTAAGGCTGTAGTGTACCTTTATGAGCTTCATTATTTATTTTAGGTAGCGGTGAAAATTGTGAACAAAAGTCGCCTTGATGGAGAGAGTGTGCTCAAAATTGACAGGGAAATTCGAATTCTTAAAACGCTCACTCATCCTCACATTATTAAATTGTACGAAGTGAGTGTAACTTATTTCTTTATTGCTTTGATTGTTTCAGGTCATATTCATTGGTCACACTGAATGTACCGCTCTGCCCCTGCCTCCCCCCCTCCCCCCTCTGCCCTTCCTATCTTCTGTTATTGAATACAGGGATCCAGGCAAAAAGCAATATTTGGCAAATTTTCCTCCACACATTTTTTGGTGGAAGAGATTAATTGAAATTACTGTTTTAAAGTCCAAACTTTGGTCAGTTTATTAATTGTTAAGATGGGATGTTCAGTTATCAATAACGAAATTTGGACTTTCATTGATTTGTGGCGGAAGTTTGGAGCTGCTTCAGAATGCAGATGGATAAGCTGGTTTTAGCGTATACATCATTCGATTGGCATGATGTTTAGAACTTGAAATTCTTGAAAAAATGGCTTCTTGATCTTTAATGAAGTCACAATTCAGGCAGACATTACCCTGCTTCTGTTATTAAGCCAGTTGTTTTTTGTTTTTTTTTTTTTTTTTCAATTCGTAGGCAGCTTTTTATGTAGTCGTATTTCATATTCCTTCTATAAAATCAGTTATAGGTTATAAGGACCGATCAGTATATTTACATAGTAACGGAATATGCGGGTCATGGTGAAGTGTTTGGTAAGTTTTGTTATTTTTTCTGATTTCGTTATTTTGATTGTTATTTTTTTCGTTTTCCAAAGTTAAGGTGTTTACGCTGTATCGTATTAATGCAAATAGATGTTCATTTGGAAGTTATTTATGGTAGTTCATTGGTTTTCAATTTTTTCTTTGTGAAACTTAATTCCTATCTTTTCCTTTCGTGACTTATCTATTTAAAAAAAGGTTAATTTTTGCATTTTATGTGCTGTTCTATTATCTCTGATGTTGATTTTTTTTTCTGAACCGACCACATTCAGCGTTAAATAAAGCATATTATTCAGTTGGCTTTTGCTTTGATGTTTTGGTATTGAATTAATGTGCTCGGTCGGTTGCTCGTCAACGATATCGCTGTTTGTTGCAGAGATGCTTATGGAGAAAGGGCGAGTTAGCGAAGCGGAAGCACGTCGTCTCTTCCATCAAACTACGGCTGCGGTTGCATATTGTCACTCACACTGCATCGTTCATCGCGATCTCAAAGCTGAGAATCTTCTACTTGACGCGCACAATGACGTCAAACTTATCGGTGCGCGTTATGTGCGCTTTTTTTGCTCGCGTTTTTTTTTTTTCGTCGATGTGGGTGCACTATTCACATCTGGCTTGTATTGTGTGATAGCATTCAGCAAATGGCGTCATTGGAATTCAAGCAGCTATAGTTTAAAGAAAAAAATTGCAGCGCAATTTAACTCTGGAATTGAAACGAGAGGTCAGTTTCCATCTAGCATTTGCTTTGATTTTCACAAGCTCGCATTTTAACATTAATTGCAATCTATTCACTGGAACTATAGTATAATCTCTTAAACTCCTGCCTACTTAAGTGCTTTACATATTAGCTCATTTAATAGTTTTTTTTTTCGTTTTCATCATGGCTCGTAATTTATTTGTCTGAGGACGTCCATCATATAAATATAGTTTTAGAGTTACACTTCGGATGTTGAAGTTTGATCCTTTTTTGGAGGCAGTATAAAGTTATTGAAGTCGACACAGGTATGCACTAAGCATCCATTCCACCGAGTTTACAAAAGAGCTGACAAAAGGCACGGCGAGAATCTCATTGTCGTTCAGGTCAAGGAAATTCTGAGAGAGGAAAGGAGGAATGCCATTGGAATTCTTTGAAAGATTTGGAGCGAGATTTTGAAATGCCTTCATTCACCAACTTTATGCTGTGCTTAGCTAATTGATCGTACTTTTTTCTGCCGATATATCGTATTCATATGAAGTAGCTTTTTTCGCTAATGATATCTTATACGTTTTTTTACGTTTTAGATTTTGGATTCAGCAACTTTCAACAACCTCAGTCACTCCTTTCGACATGGTGTGGTAGTCCTCCATATGCTGCTCCAGAACTTCTTTTAGGCAAGGTAGAATGTTCTCGAAGTATCTGTCGAATTATCTTTCTTACATTGCCGTTTATTCCGAAGACCCTTACCTGCATGACTTCTTTCACTCATGTGCTCCACTTAACGCTTATGAGCTTCTGCAGGTATTTTGGCAGGTGATATAAGACATTTGAATCGGGTTAATACATTTGCATACACACCTGCGAGACATGATGCTGCCATATTATTGCTTGTTATCAGTCAGTATAAATTTATCGTTAACAAATGATACTGTTTGATGATATCTGTGGTAGTATATAGTTGTAAAACGAATCCTTTAGAACGTGTAAGAAATCTCATTTAGGCTTTATTATAGAGCAGTTTTTTGTTGTATGGAACTGAAATGCGTTTTTCTTATACTTTATAATTGATGTGTTAAGGAATACGATGGCATGAAAGCTGACGTGTGGAGTTTGGGTGTGATACTTTATGTTTTGGTGACCGGTGGCTTTCCATTCCCGTCTCATTCACTCGACAAATTAAAGCGTGCCGTTCTCGCTGGCCAACTGAAGATTCCTTACTGGGTTTCTGTAGGTAAGCAGTTGTTTTTCCACTATTCCCGATTTATAATAAGAACACATTAATTACACTGTTCATTCGAACATGTGATGGCGTTGAAGAACAATAGTTTGCAAAGATTGTACGTAAAGCAGTTCAACAGTCATGTACAACGCATCATTGTTTCGTAGCCGAGGGCTTAAGAAAAGTAATGCGTCATCCCTCATGTTCAGACGAAGTGATAAAGAAGGGGGTTATAATCGCTTATAAAATGATTGAACGATAAAGTTTTATTAAAAAGTGCCATTCCTGTATTTTGCGTTTTTGGTGACCGTATAGGAATTGTATCGGGTGATTTGTCTTACAGCTTGCTGAAATGTGGGAAAATGCGTGAATGGGATTTTTGCAATGATTGTTGGTTTTTTGGAATATAGATATCATCCAGAGGCTTCATTTCTTAGTGATGATATGACGGCTTAGGGCTCAATAGCAGGAAATTTTATAGCTTTGAATCACTAATGATTTCATTTGTGTTGCTGGGTGCTGTTAAAAACTAAATTGTAGTCTTAGTCTCTGAACAGAACAAAGTTTATGATTATTGGCGTAGTTTGTTGTCACTTATGCAGAGTGCACTTTGATATAGCGATAATTCAAAAGTATAAAGGACAATTTTTTCAGAGTGCTCCGATTTAATAAGAAAGATGCTCACTTTCCATCCGGGAAAAAGGTATAGTGTCGAGAACGTCATACAACACAGGTAGTGCACAATTTTTTTTAATGTACAGACCATGCGTAGTATGTGAGGTGGATTGAAACATGCGAACCCAGGCCTTTCTTCTAGACAACTAGGGAGGAAATAGCTATAGTTGACAGATTTTGAAGTTGTTGTGAAATAGCGTCAATGAGACAATAACGATGCACTGATTTCTCGTTTAAATAGGACTGCAAACGAAAATCTGAAATTGTGATGGAAACTCAGAAGAAAGTTCGTCAGGAAAAACAAGAATTGCATTTTTTGGAAGCGTTTTTCGTCTGCGATCCCTAATATTCAGTATCATGATGTCAGATTTCATCCCATCAGATTGCTTATTTTGAATTTTGAACTCCTGCTACTGATTTTTCTCAAAAAGTCAATTATCTACAATAAGTTGCTGCTCACAAAAATAGCTGTTCGCAGAATTATCCAAAAATTAAAAACTTGTAGGCTGCTTGAAATAGTTTTATTGACATAAGGTACTTTTATAAGTTTATAATGTCTGTGCCAGCATACGTTTTGCTCATTGATTTACTTGTGCATTCAATTGTCAAAACATTTTTGCTCATGTCTTTTCCACTTTATTCAACGGCTTTTTTAGTAGTGCTGCTGTCTGCGTTCATTAAATAGGATCGTTTGATTGTGCGAGTTTAATTAACGAAGCGTATAACTTGCATTGATGTGCTTTTTGTGAGTGAAATTGGATAGGGAAATGCGATTGCAGGTGGTTCGTTGTTGAACAAAGCACGAAAATGCAGCAGTTGATCAGAGAGAGCATGAATGGTGGCTTGCACCCTGATACGCCTTCTTCTCCACGCCTTAACCCAACAGTGATGCTATTCATGCAGCAACACACCAAATGGACCGAAGAGCGAATTGTTGATGTAAGGATCCCTTTTCCTTCTTTCGTTTTGTGTAGTTCTAGAATCTCACTATACTTTTTCGTCGTTCGAGGTTTTCTTTGTTTCCATGTTGAACTCTCTCACATGAACCATTTCTCGTGTCGCGGCTTGATCCACATGGCTCATGCTTTCGTTAAAGTGTTACTAATTGGGCTTATGTCGTTTCTGTCCTATGGTCACCGCTTTTCTCCTACTCGTCATTTTTTGATTGTTGGCTTCTCTGATGTACTTGTTTATTATAAATCTCGATGTACGCAAAAAGCAAAAGAAGGTTGACAATATTTCAGTGAAGTTTTGGTTTTATCTACACATGTTAGCTAGAGGTGATTTGTAGGAGGTGAAGAAAAAGAATTTCGAGTCATCGGTTTTTGCCACCTACGAGCTATTGTGTGACAAGGTACGTGAGGCTCTCGACGAGGCTGCCGATGTGTGTATGCAACCCCGACGTGGGTCTCGTGGCTCGATTGTGAGTGGCAAGGTGAACGTTGACATACAGCCCTCTACACCGACCATTTCTGCACATCATCTCGCTAAGCTCAGTCTTTCTACAAACACTGATGATGTGAGTTTTTTCCTTCCTTTTTATAGAAACTATTTTGTTTCATATTTTTCCTCTTTAGCTGTGAGGATAGGACGTTTAATTGCACATGCATTCTGTCGTATCATTGTGTGTTGTTTGGCTCTTTCGCGTTATCTTCATACTCATATTTTGTTGCGTGGTTGATATGAATTCACATTCACCATAGGCATCTGAGCGAAGCATTTTTCATGTTTTTTCCAATATTGCATGACGTGCAACGCTTTGCTCATAAGAATTCTCGAATATTTTGCGGAAAAGGAGCTCAAATTTATTTTTTCTTATTTCATGTTTCTGGAAAATGTCCACCTTAGGCAGGGCGGTGATGCCAACCGATGAGTGATTAGAGAAGTACTATTTCAAAAGGAAGTAGCTCATGTCTAGTTTTGATCTGCTGATCCGCAGAGAGTGGAACCTTAGTTATGAAGGCGGCACTGTACGGCGTAGAGATCTCTGGGCACTGTTTATGACACGCCTGCCGTTCTGCATTTTCCTTGATCAGGCACTGGCACCACCTGCTGGAGGTCAGCGAAGTTCAAGTCGACTTTCCTCACTAAAGCAGCTCAGGTTGTAGGCCATATGTCACACGGAAAGCCCCGACGCTATCCGAATGCACAGCGTGAGCTCTTTCCTACGATATTTCATTATAGTGGTAGCGATGAGAAGGGAGGGGAGAATGCTGTTTTTACAATGTGACGTGTACTGCAGGATTCGGATAAAAGTGATACGTCGGACGCGGATGACGCGTCATCGCCAGGCTGCTCATGGGCACAACGTCATGCAGTGCAATTGAGCACGGTAGTTGGCGGTGAGCAACTGCCGGCTTTCGGTAACCGTGCTGAAGTGAGGCGTCACACACTTTGTGCAGCCGATCCGATGCTTCCACTCGACACACTCTTGTTAGCACAGCAGGTTATCATTTTATCATACCGACATACCACCTTTAACTTGGCCTATCCATCAACGGGTCTCCAGTGATTTTTTAATGTATTCGACGCTGGAACTCACTGTAGCTCTAAAACTGCAATACGTCTCTCGTAACATGTGTTTTTACGTGGTCTAAAAAACTAAATTGTTTGGGTGCTAATTATTGACAGTGATTTATAAAGTTTTTCCGGTATGTGCACTAACAAAGTTCTGCTACTTCTACTATACTGAATAGTCGCTTACTATGCGTGTCTGAAGGGGGTTCAATTTCATCTTGGCCCATTTTTTAGTTTGGAATTGGGAAATCATTCTTCAAGTGATATTGGGGGATGGGAAATTCAATGCTTGGGTCGGCTGGTTTTGACGGCGAACGGTCAGTATTGTGTGGTCGGCTAAGAAATAATGAATGAATGTCGGCTGTTGAGGGATTCTTTGCTTTTTGTAGCAGGATTTTTAACGGTCATGCGAGAAGGGCCAGCGAGATAGGGATGTTCGTAAGATTGTTATCGCAGTTTTCATTTCTCCATTGAGTGTTCTTCTGATTCGAGAAAATTGCTTTAATTAATTTTGGTATTATCACTAAACTGTATTAAAACTACTTCATAAAAACACTGCTGATATTTCCAGCAAGGTGAAATATATATCCCGTTGTTAGTTGATTTATCCTGTTTTCTTCCTATCAAATCTTTGAGAGAATTTCGAGTGGAAGAGTGGAGGAAAATTTTTGCTTTGAGCCGATATGAATATAGAGATTAGAACAATGGCTGTTGATGAACATGCGTGGCAACGGTTAAGGATGTCGATTTTTTCAAGCCCAACACAATAGTTTGTAGACATCGAGTTTTTAGGCGCTATGTAGCCACATCAGTTGTCATATCGATCCACTGTAGGCTTTGCGTCCTATCAGAAATTCTAGTGCCATTTGTTATTGTTTTGATTGAGAAAAATTGGTTTTCATCTTTTTGCGGGAGTCTCTTTTGTTTTTCTATGTCTTTCAATGTTTCTGTGTAATTGTTCTGGGTTTTCCTCACTACATGTAAACAGTTGCTGTATTATTTCGTTTGCAGTCCCGTTCACTGCTGTTTTATAAAATTCTTTGGAGTTAATCCCCATTCCGAGATATTGTGGTGGTTGTAGACTTGAAAGTTTATCTGTAAACATGAAGAGCAGCACATTTTATTTCGTTGACCTTATTGGAAAAGTATAGACAAATAAGAAGTTAATTTCAGATTCCCGCTGGTTCGCCATTGGCTGCAGCAGCGGCCGCACATGCGGCAGCTGCGGCTGCGCTTGTAGCACATTCGGCCGCAAACCCATTCGCAAATACGGCTATTCCGACCAATCTTCTCGCGCTCAATCATCTTCCTATGTATACCTGTAATCGTATACTGCCACTACCGTCTTGTAAGCTATACCTTTATCATATTTGTCGTAGTGTGTGCTGTCCGTAGTGTCATCATACTCCAACATCACTTAGTTTAGAAATTTTCCTCAGTTTTATGCATCTTGCTTCAGTCTGTGCAAATAATACAAATGTAAACATATGTGGATATGCATCTGGGTTGATGACATACCTGAGTTAGGGTGGCATGATGATGGCTGTATGAATTGAAACACTATGTGATAATTGTTTGGCGCTTACTCGATATTCGAAACACTCATACATCTATGTTAGTACGTGAAGATCTCATTTGCGAGTGTATCGGCTCATGTTAATTTTTTACTTGCATTGCTTTGGACTGCTTGGACAGTGTTTCTTCTTTAGACGCTGTCTGTGCTACAGAGATGCAAATAAATCGTTACAGTGGAAAGGCGTGCTAGTGCGGGTGAAGCAGTCTTCGGTGTGAGTGGTTATGAGCAGTTGTTGGGCACACAACCTGCGGTAGATGGCCTTTTGCAAATGAACCACTGTCCGCCTTCTTCGCAGACGCCTCTTCAGGGGAGCCCATTAACGTCAGTGCTGACACTCGAAGAAGAAGGCGAAAGGTTGGTGTTCATTCAACAGATTTCAGCATCGGTATATTCGGTTTGCTCAACTCGTTCAGTAGATGCCATCAGCGAAAATTGTGCATATGGAGAAAGTGATTGAGAATGACGATGGGAAAAAGAATCATAAGGTCATAGGCGTTCCTCTCTAATGTTGTTTAATTCATTGTGTCAGCAATTTTTGCTTATCCAACTGCAGCATTAGCCCGCTATTGTTTTGCTTGCATGTTGCCTTTTTTGATTAATTTGACGTTTACGCAGTGGCAGTCGGACAATGCACAAAGTGCTCACTAAAAATTGAACTTCCTGTTATGTTCGGATGTGGTTTTATATAAACTTATCGTGCGAATGAAACGTTTTTCAACTCATTCCAAAACTCGAACCTATTATCAACTAAAAAACTACAATCGTTGGACATTAAATTGTTGAGCTTCACATTCACGGGCAAGCGCATAAAATTTTTCTAAGATGAGGAACGTCATCGAACAAAGACTTCTGATGGTTGCTTGAAAATGAACTTATTGCAATGTAATAGATAACGCATTATGAAGCCAGTTCTATGTTCTCAACATCTGATTGGCATTGTCGACTCGTCAGATCTCGCGCGGTCGATGGAACAGCAGGTGTGGGTTGCCGTGATCGTTCGTAGTGGGAGCTCATTTGAACCAGATCGCGCCGCTGAGGACAGCGGTTTTGCAGGTATCTAAGTCAATTCGGTGCTGCAAAGAGGAATACAGTGCATTGCGTTGGGGGTGCCGATAGTTCATCGTCAGCGTCGCGGTTCGTTCGCAGTCCATACTCAAAGCAGAACGGTAGCGAGCGTCGTAGCAGCTGGACATCGCCAAGTCAACATGCTTCATTGGTCACTCCTCAACAACAGGTCTTGCCGCAATTATTTTAATACCTCGTAATTTCGTGTCTAGTTTCATTTGTAAGAGATCACATTCTGGTGCGGAGATGTTTACTGTTTTCGAGTTCAGGGCCTCTTATTCGTATTATTCCTCTACCCGTCTGCTACTCACAAAAGCAATGGGTGCCTGTAAACAGTTTTTGAACATATTGCAATGGGTTGCTTTTAAAGTGTCACATATCCTGTTTAAAATTCTGGCTATTACTTGCGGAAGTTTTAGCTTTCTTCTTTTATTTCTCGGTCGTACTTTTCCGTACCAATCCACTTTTCGCCTTTTGAAGTCTTAAAACGCTTACCTTTTTAGCCGTTTTGTGTAATGTGAAGCACTGGTTACCCTTAGCCATCTCTAAACTGACGCTTTATCTATAAAAGATTGAAGCACGTCTTCATTGTCAGAAGTTTTCAACACACCTTGTTTTTGTTTTTCATTTTAAATTCCAGTCTACCGAAATAGTATGTTGGAACCGCTCCAGAATGTCTGTGTTGGTAATTTGCTTAGAATGTTGAAATTCATTTTTTTGGTTGAATTGTTCCAAAAAAAAAAAAAAGTTTTAGGCTCAGTTGGAAAGACTGTATAAGCAGACAGTTGCTGGGGGCAGCGACCAGCTCAATGCGATACAACAACTACAGAGAGAATTTCAACAGTTAAGGGCAAGTACACAACCATCACCAATAACTACAAGGTAGCTAGCTAGCTATTATTATTATTCAAACGGCAGGAGCATTTTGGCATAAATACTTTAGTGTATTTAAGAAAGAGAATATGAGGTATTCGCCTTACAATAATTCTATTTTACTTTTTTTGGCAAACACTTAGTGAAATCAGAAATACTTGATAAACAGCAGCCAAGTGCTTTAGCATGAAATGCTCGCATAGCCACCACTGTGCTCATCTGTCCTTCTGAGTCAGCTTGTTTTTGATTTCCTCTCACTATGTTTTTCTGCGACATATTTTGACCGCCCAATTTGACTTGCGTGCTCCAATTCGAAGAGATTCGGTGGAAAATAATCTTGGCCCGATATTCTACGACCATTCCTGCTCTTTTTTTCTCGGGTTTCACGCAAAAGCGCATCCTCATTTCTCGCTAGCTTTGTTTTCCCTTTCAGCTTTGCTTCATGTTTGAACCAGCTCTTCGCATATAGGTTTCCTGAATTTATTGCTGGAAAATTCAGATATCACGAGGAATGCATTCAAATAAGGTACGACATTAAAGTATTGTCGCTGCTCATATACATTCATTCAGAAACTACGTTAATTTGGATGGATGTTTTTCTTTTGCTTGCAGGGCGCCGTCATCGCTACTAGATTTGTCTTGCTCAATGCAGTGCGCCCCCCGAATCAGCATCACCGATGAAAACAACCGGTGCCTCACGCAGCCATCTTCCTCAACCACGTTCGATCCGGTTTCGTTGTTTGAAAAGCAGGTCCTTTTTCGTGCTCTTTTACCGCGTTTAACTCCGTAAACAAAAGGAAAATTTTCCGCCTGAATGTCAAGAAAAAATCCATCATGCAAAAGATGTCCAATATGATTTACGTGAGGAAAAAAATTTTTCAAGTTAAAAACTGTGACCGTTTCAAATTCACAGAGGCGGGTCCAAATATTCAAACAAATCCAAATATTCAAAAGTTAGTTTACCTCCTCTTTCTCCCCCTTCTCTCCAACCTCCTCACCCTTCTCTTAAAGTGTGCGTTTGTTTAGAGCAATGTTTTTGTTGAGGCCCAAATAAAGCATGTATGAATTTAGGCAGAGAAAATAGTGTTCGGTCAGCGGCCAGCAACTGCGATTGGCTTCTCGTCGACTCCAGATTCGTGCTCTCGAGAGCAGCGCTTTTCGCCATGCGAAACAGCAGCCAAATCGATAGTCAGCTCTCTTGAAATCCATCAAGTTGTCCATCAGCTGCGTTCTGCGCTGAACAATCTGCATGTTGCATATGAGGAAACTCCGTCTCCGGTCAACGGTTGGCTTTGTGACATAAGCTTTTTGTTTGCTTCTAGCAACTTCTCAATTCTCATAGCAAGGTCAGAGAGAGTATCGAGTTGCAGGATCTGTGCTGTTGATATGCAACGTAGATTTCGGGCTAACAAAGGTTATCGAGAATATTATGACCGAGGAGATGTGTAATTCCATTGACATAGTCGTGGGGGAAGTGAATTGGATAGCGTATGATATCACTGAGTTGTTTTTTGTTCTGTAAAAAATTTCGTCTCCATGTATTCAAAATTTTTTTTTTTTATTAGGTCGTATTTGACGTGTCTGCTGTTGTTGTCAGTTTGAGTATTTTTGTGAGATTTTCAGAAAATTTGCACCTGGAAATAGAATGAACCTATCAACGTTTTTTGAGGTGATTGTTGGCATGTGCCGTTTCTTCATTTTTCAGACTTTTGTTGTTATTTTTTGAATATGTAAATTCTTTGCACCAACTGTAGCCAAATGGTTGTACTGATTTATTTCACAAAAATCTCGCTCACAGTCAGTGAATGTATTCGTCGTGGCTGCAGCTACATAGTATAAAAGAAAATAGTCGTGAAATTTTTTTCTCCTTTTAGAAAGTTTCCTTTATAGCTCAAAATAGCCGAACTAGTATTGTGGTTTATTAAGCAATATTGTATGTGTTAGATCGGATTTATATTCAAATTTGAGGAAAAATGAAATGAACGTCATGTAACAAGTACAGAGAACAATAATTTTTCATGCTTGTGAATCAAAATAACTATCTTTAAATTAGTGAATAGAAGATTATTCCGTTTGGAGGGACGGGGAAAAGGAAAGTAGCGTAAAACGGATCCTGATTGAACGGCTTCCTTTTGGATGTTGGAAGGAATGTAGGGCTCGGATCTTCTCTTCAGAGAAGTACGGCGCTGTCGGCTTTAATAAACTCTTTATTTGCGTCTATTTTTCTGCAGTTTGAATGTTGAGTGTGTGTTTTTTGGACTATGCCATGAGTATTGTCACTTTTGAAAAGTGAAAGAATTGCTAGAAATGCATGGGTTGCTAACATTCGTTGCTTTCGTAGTGCTTCCTCTTTACTTCAGAAAAGTTTTTGATAAATGCTTGAGCTTATTTCAGAGACGCATCGAATTTGTGTGGGCAATGGTGATACAGGTCGTGTAGAAATCGGTGTCACTTCGGTGCCGTCATCAATCAATCAGATCAAAAGCAAGGTCCTCTCTTTCCTATTATATTTGCAACTATTCCTCAGAACCGAAATGACTTGGCAAAATTGTGATTGAGGAGGCAGTTGCGAAGAGTTTGGGGTGGGGAAGGAGGATCAGTAAGTTTTATTCAGTTCGGTTTGTTCTAAATCACGAAGAAGTCAGCATGTTTTTCTTGCCAGCGTGCATAAAGCGTGATTTCATGAAATTTTTATTTGATCCGTCATCCTGTCATCTCTTCTTCCCACTCGCCATCAAACGAGTGAGATAGCATGACCTACTAGTTTGATCATCATTATAACTATATCAAATGATACGGTTTTCAACAGTTCACTGGCTCTTATATACAGCCATGCCAAGCATGTTATGGCGCGGTCTGAAATATTGAGGGAACGAGTTACGAGAGACCAATCGACCGTTTTACAGGTGGACTTTGTGTGTTCGGGTATTGACATAATGGGCTGTGGTCATCTTTGCTCGCAGCTCATCAGCAAGCTCAATTTGCCGACGTGATCGCTTTGCACTTCGCCGCATGGGACCACGCTTGCAGTTATTGTTTTGTTGTTCGTTTGTTTGGGGGCCAGTTCGGCATATGCCACGTTATGAACATTTCCGCGTTTGCTGACTCTCTTTCAGCCAGTTATCGTGGTTACATTTCTCATGCGGTTTTGTCTTCGATTGGTTGATGATTTGTTCATTCGTTGGTTCATTTTTGCTCTTTGGCTGCCAGCCATTTCATTGTCACGATCGATTTCCAGCATGTTACTCGGGTATTGTTTTATTCAGTAAGCGCCCTATCAGATCTGAATGTTCCAATGTAAATCTACGTTCACTGGTTGTTTTTTTTTGCAGCGTTGTACTTCACGTATAAGATTTTCATTTCACTTTACATGTTTTCATACTTACGATGTTTATTGGGCTTCTTGCCAAATGTTTTGCTCTCTTCCAAACGAATTTTTTCTCATGCGTTTCTCCGTTGATTCTATTTTAATACTATGGCCTTTTGTAATCTGTGTAAACTCGTTCGCATTTGTTTCGTTTTCTAGTCGCCGCCACCTGGTTTTTGCTTATGCTTGGTTTTCAAGTTTACTACAAGTTTCGTCTTGTACAAAGGATGCAAATAAAGCCATTATTAGCTGTCCATCACTATCTTGCTCGAGTCAATGGTGTTGTTCTCTTTGAACGTACGTTGAAGAGGGCACTGTTGGTTTGTGCCCTACAACTCGAGACAGTTGAAGACAGAAAACAGGATTGTGCTATTTTGGAATATGTATGAAAGGTGTTGATAGGCATGCATAGCAGTGTTGGTCTTTCGGACTGTCTATTGACTCATTATGCAAAATACCAGGTACACCTTTAGTTAGTAATTCTTGAGAAGCAGATGCACATTTCCAGATTAAGTAGATGTAGCATCTGATTAAGGTTGATGTTGGCTTCCTTCAGTTTTTCGAATTCACATACCCGTTCACTGTTTCTGCTGTACAGTCGCAATCGCTCATTCGTCTGTCTTCACTATGAAGAACGCAGGTGATCGTCGACTATTGCAGATAACAATCGCTAGTTTGTTCATCATCGGTTGCATCAGTAATATCAGTAATAATAGCACTAAATTGTAACTGCACTTCAATGTATAATGATAGCAGTGGTTTGTATTGCGTTACATTCATTTCAAACCATCGATGGGCAGCGTCGAGGGGTGCAGCGATGTGCACTTATGGTAGCTGCTGTACTCCCATAATCGAATGTCTAAGGCGGTGCGCAATGTGTTATCATACAATACTGGGGTAGTTGAAAACATAGTGCTCATAGTACAGCTGCAGTAGATGTGCTAGGGCGTGGAGGCCTCTGGCCGAAGGAGGGGGTGGGCTGGGGTAGGCAGAGGCAAAAAATTGGCTTGGGTAAGGTTGGTAGCACGAATGGCTTTTCCGCTTCCAGGTGTCACTCCACTCTCTTCCTCTTCCTGTGCACATCACCGTTTAGTTTCACGATTGCAGGGCTGATTAATGTGCACAGGAGCTGGAATCACTTCCTTTTTCAAATCTTATGGTTTTCAATTACCGTTGCTTTTATTACATTCCTTCTATGTTAATATCTGCAAACTTTCTTTCCCAAATGCTAAACTTATAATCCCTCTGCCAACTTATTGCGTATAAGTGGGAGTTTTGTTGGGCTATGCTCGGAGTTTCCCTCTTGACACCGATGAAGAATGGTGCTTAAGGAATGGCAATTCTAAGCCACAGCAGGTGTTAGGCGCATAGAAGTGCTTATTTTAATGTTCATTATTTCTATCGAAAACAAGGGTATCATTTGATGTGTGTGAAACTAGCAACAAGACTTCGTGCGGCAATGTTCATTGATGCACTGCTGCCAGTACGTCGAGAGAGTTTCTTCAGTGATTAATGGCTCCACGGTGACTCGCCTTGCTCCGGCTTTCATTAGGACACTGCGAATCTAGAAAAGCGAACGTTTTTAGATGATAATTCAGTTCCCATCCATACAGTCGTTGTTTGTTCGCTGTATGGAAGAAATCAATGGCTGTTGTTCGCCTTGTTTGCTAGGATTCATGGATTTGACATATCATTTGTATTTTCTTAGGGAGAGGTAACCTGCTGTGGGATGCCCTGATCTACAGCTAGCAGCAGCGACAGATAAAGGTGTTGGTCGTTTTTGTGTAGAAAAAGAACGTTTAGCGGGCTGACGTGAAATTTTTGGGAAAACGATTTTTATTAAAGAGTTGCAGGTTTTGCCGGGTAATATAGGTTTTGCCCTTTTCTTCGGCAGAAAAAGATGACTTTCCAGAAGTCGTCAACGAAAACATGAAGTGTTTTCTCTGTCAGACCCTAATTAGAGGCGAAGTACATGACCCAACGAATTCCAAAAATACGCAAACTTTGCGAGGTTCCTTGCTTTTCTGTCAAGATGGTTTTTTATGGTTATTAAACCATACCTCGTTTTGTATCCTAACGACATTAGTTTGTGCTTTCTGTTCCCAATTGGGCTCTGCGGTCGAGCATCGATATACGACCGATAAAAATGCGTCAAATGAATCCATCGCCCATCGTCGATAAACGTGAATGTGCTGACAATATGCTGAGCAAAACTGTAATTCATCACTCTTAATCGGAAAGATTTGCTAATAAAAAACTTTGAGAGTGGCTAAAGAAACATGTGAGCATTTAGACGGGTTCAGGCTGTCGGAAATGGAAGGCAGACGGCAACGGCTGCAACTTTGTTGCAAGGCGGTTGTCACAGCAGCTTTTTCAATTCGACCACTGCATAAGCATTCAGATGAAATTTCTTTTATCACGAAGCGTTTCAATATATTTCAATATATAAGCGGAGATTTGAACTGATCCATCCGTCGGAAAATGTCTATACTATAGCATTGCCTCACTCTTAGTATAAGACGCATTGTAGGGAAGTAATCGCATGAACTTCGACATCAAAGTGCGCAGGAATGTACGTGTAGTAGAAATAGGGTTTTAATATTTAATCAACAGTAAGCAGCGCATGTTAGTACATCAAGTTGGCAAAAGGCAGATTGGCGGGATATGGATTACTTTTGCAATCAACCGTTCCCAATAGTTCAAGTTTACGGCCGATCGCTTTCATTCATCGCCCACTCATTCCTACACACAAACGTTTTCACGCCATGCCTACTCGTGTCTTCACTTCTGCCCGAGAATACACCAATAACGCGAAGGCCGCATATGAGGATGACATGGATAAGTGCAAACGTCAAATTGTTGCGCTAACCTTCGCGTTAATTTCAGCCTTAAATTCGTCCAGTTTGAAGTTGCTTGGAATATCACCGAATATTGGAGGCATTGATCGAAAGACTGAAAAAGTGTTTCTCATAATTCCTATTCATATTTTTGTATATAACAGATTGATATAGTAGTTTAAAGACTTGCAAAAAACATGCAACTAAAAAACATCTGCAGTGATCAAATTCTTACAAGCCGGAAGGGCGATGAGGGCCAACATGGCCGAAGTAACCAATGTGAACGCCGGATCCGCCATCAAGACAACGCCGTCATCATGCGTAAAATAGTCGAGAACAGCGACAAGCAGCGTGGCAACTGTCGACGAGAAATGAAGAAGTATATGCGACAAAAGACCGATATGTATGTGGGGCATTACTCGTGCACACATTAGCACCAGTTTTATGAGTATATCCAGCAGCGTTAGTCCAATATATATACCTGAAGAAAGACTACGTTTTTTGAGAGGTTAACTTGAGTTTCCCCTTTACAAATTCCAAAGATAAACTTAGTTTTATTCCTGGCAATTCTGCCCTTAAAAGATTGCTCAAGAAAGAAGTTGCAGGATGCGCCAGAACGGCTGGCAGAATATGCGCTTTTGTGAATCTCATTGATCAGACGAGCCAGTATCGCAAACTGCCAACAAATAATGCAACGTGTGTAATGAACGATTCACATTCCAAATATATCGATCAGTCAAGCTTCCACAAACGTTCATATCATTAAGTTTCCCGACGGTAATCTTCTGCAAAATAGCTACTTTTTAACGAAAACGTTCGTAAAATCTGATTCAGTTAGGCATAAACTGCATGCGAATTTTTGGACAAATTCAAGTGTCTCTTTAGACTTTAATCGATTGTCTTGAAAGCCTGTAAAGGCGGTCGTCGGAAGCCTTAAGTTGTACGTCGCAAATTTCATCACTTTGGCTGCAACTAGCACCAGAAGTTGCGATTAAACGAACCGATAGATGGACACAGATAAGATATGTGCACACGCATAGAGAAAGCGATGTCATAATGCGTTTTCTTCATTTCCCCCTTATTGGAACAGTTCAAACCTCGAATGCTAGACCGCAACAAAATCCACCACTGTGATGCCAAAACAGATCTCATACTAACTTAAGATTATTGGTATAAATAAAGCTTGAAACGATGCGCGTTGAACTGCTGCAAATATTTTACCACCCAAGAGATTGACAATTATACGCTAATCGACGCAAAACAACCGGATGGATGACTATGGTCACAATAATCCCTCACGTTCTTTTCCACGTTGCACAAGAAAACGCTAAACATTTTCATGTTCACTTCATGTTGGTATTTAGCACATTATAGTCGACAATCCACGGAGAAGATGGATGTGATCTACGGTTTCAATATGGCGATTAGCTGTCGCGCTTCGCTGAACAAAGAAATGCTTTATAATTAATAATGATGATAATAATGCACATTGCTTTACACATCGAATGTTTGCCTCAAGTTAAGGAATTACTGCGTAGCTTAAATTTATGCATTTGTTTGCATGCGGGTGTTTGTGTTTAACCAACTAACGTGTTTGCGAAAATGATATAAGTGAACCTTTGAGATGGACTCCTTCGTCATGCCTCTCGACAAGCATTTGAGCCGCATGTGTGAAGTTGGCGAATATGAGCCCCTCGAAGGCAATGAAAGCGGCTGAACGAAGCACACCGGATGCATTCTCACTGCACTCGAATCCCTGTAATTCTTCGTATTGATACTCTCAATGAACTCAACTTGTATTTCCTACGACCTAACTTCGTTAGAATCATATACTATAAAAAAGCAATGTTGGAACTTGCTGAAGTCAGTTGAATTGAAGCAGATCGGCTTCGTGTTGGATCGCTTCTAGGAGTTTAAAGCATTTGACTGATGCAAATGTCTCACCGCTTAGAATTTAATCGTAGGTGCTGAATTCAGAAATTGTTGCAATTTCCAAATTTTCATCTCGAAAGAACGGTTGAGGGAAAAAGCATAGTGTACTTGGAGTTATCCGTTTCATTTTACGAATAATATTGAAATCAAAGTTACTGGCTATTTTGGTATTTGTCATCGATAGTGTATTTGATGAACTCATCCTTGGGAAAGGTAGTAAAATCTGCTTAGAATAAAATGCAAATAAGACAGTATATTGTAAAAACATTTTGCGTATTCAAAAGCAGCAATGCCGCACTTCATAAATGATTCCTTGTGGTGAAAAGCGGCAAGTTGCTTGCAGTGCTCACCTTTGAACTGAGCGCAAGCACAAGGAAGAGTGTATCGCAGAGTGCAAGCCGTGCGGTTAAGCAATGAGTGAAGCAGACAGCAACGGTTTGTGCAACGAATAGCGAAACGAGAATCCAATAGTGTACGTACAGTTTGGGACGTAGCCGAATGCTACTAATGATCGACAATAGCATTCCACTATTGTGATGCTCTCGATTGCTTCACTTCCGAAGTTGATGGCCGCAAACGCACACCAACGGCAGCACTTTTGCGTATTGATAAGAAACGACAGAAGTTTGGCCCATCATTGCCGATGCGCTGATGCGGCCCTTCAGGATACGCCGTCGACTCACCCCTCACACATAATATAACATGCGCCCTTCCCAGCCCCTGTTTGGTCTCTCCATCTCACTTTCTCGGTTGTTCAATTCTGTGGTGATTGCGTTTCGATTACCTAAGTTGCGATCAGCTGAACAACGGAAGAGCATTAAGTTCAACTCATTCGTAAAAACTTTACACAAGTGTACCGATGAGAGGACGATGAAAGTTTGAACTGCAATTAACATCATCAAATGAAAGATTATGTTAATTATATGTTAAGTAAACGAGGTGAACGCATTTCACCAATGGTGAATCAATTGTAGCTGTAATTGAATGAGCCCTCGCTATGTCCAAATTTTCTTTTTATCAAAATTTTCACACTGTTATAGGTTTTCGTTTGAGAATGTGGGATGATGTTGCATGTTCGCGTTAGTGATAGACCATCATCTCACACAACTGAGCGCACCGGCAAAAATACAAAAATGCGCCTCATGCTTTATCTCTTTCAGTTACTAAACTTCAAAAGGGTGCGTGTATAAGAAAACTCTAAATATGCCTCTGTTAAAAATGCTTAATGATGCGAAGTTTTTTTTTAGCTAAGATCTGGTCGCTCAGAAAGCATGAGTGGACACATGAGTGGTCAAGTAAATGACCATCCACCTACACGAATTATGTAAATTTTAATGACATCAAGATCGAAACTCATTTTGAACTCGATGCCATTCACCTAGAAGAGCATCGCATAAACTGTTCTCTACATGTGAAACTAGCAAATTATATGTTTTACACAAACATAAACACATCATTCATAGGTATGAGCACTATATGAAGAAACAGATATACATATACACAAACACTACAATAAAGCTATTATACAATAATCGAAAAAATTTCGGCGCGAAAATTAAGTCAGATGGCTGTCAGCAAAAATTTCAGGAAATTTAAATATTCATATTCCATTCACAATCAGACGAGCAAAAGTGAAATATATTTTAGTAAAACCACAGACTGTAGAGACATAAACACATGCACACACAAACACATTTGGAAGCACACTTTAGTCGCATTGCTGATGAAAATTTGTGAAAAAAAAAGCAAATGCACAATATTGTAGAAGAATTTACGAATGTTAGTCAGCTAGAAAAGATTTCACTCAGTGCGATGTTGATGTTGTTGCCAAATAAATATCGGAATACACAGTGGTGACCATAATAACGTTTGATATGATCTTTGATCCTTGGCGTCTTGATGTTTTATTTCTTGACCGTTGTTCGCGAAAATTGCAAATGCAAAGCACGATGCAATAAAATATAATGAATTTTTACCATAAATTTTGGGTTTTTTTAATCGTAATGCATGGAAGTATGCAATTCATACATATCGGGTTGATTCGAGAGTACCTTTAGGGTTACTGTATGGTTAAACTGTTTAAGTGAGCGATGTTGGTTAAATAAGCGAATTGGCTAATTGGTTAAATACTTGGTTAAATTGGTTAATGAGCGTTAAATTGGTTTAAACGATGTTAAGTTATTGATTAAATTGGTTAAATAAAATAAGCGAATTATTGATGCCATTATTTTTGTGATATTTACTCACCTATTTTCCATCCCTCCTCCACACTTCTGATTGCAATTAACGATAAATAGCCTCTAAATTGATAAGGCATTCCTTTAATCGATAAGATGCTTTTTTTCTAACTGATAAGCACTGAAGAAAGCGATGAACATAAGTAATGAGGAGTAAATCGTCTTTACCTTATCGCTCGACTTTCATGATTATTCAGTAACGTAGAAAGGCATCCAATAGCTGTTGAACAAGAACGATCACAGTTTTAAACAATATATTTTCAGACATCACATTACATGCGGAATTTGTGAAAAAAGGTTCTCTGTGGCAATAACGTATGTGCCCACCCATACTGAATGTGCAATATACATAATGCAAACCTTCTAACACGAAAAATGCGTTCGATTCGATTTACCTTCAATCGTCCTTTCAGTCGACATGAAGCTCATTTGAAAGAACAAATCGAAGGAAAGCATCTCATTGTGCTGGAGAAAATGCTTGTTTACTAATAGAAATGTAATCAGTACTTACAAATTGGCTATAGAAAACTTTCAAAAAAGAGTGATAAAATAGATTCGCTACTATTGTTTTATTCGTTCATTTCATCCCTATTTAGGCAACTTTTTCTTTGAGTGAGTGATATCACAGCTGTGTGACAAACTGAGTAAGTAGTAAGATTGAAAATCAGGGCTAAGAACTGCCCGCAAAATCTCCCCACCCTCAGAAATTTGAAGAGGTGGAGAAGAGAATTACAGCGTAAAAATTAACAAATTTCCGAATCATCAACGAAATGCTAGCGAGTATAACAAACATTCGTCGTCCTTAGGTCCTGCTCGTTTGCTTATCCGTTCAATTATGCAAATGGGAGTGATTCCGAACGAGTCGATCAAGCCAAATCTGAGGTAGAAGCTGAATATACAGGATCAAGCGCTTACACCTACTACGTTTGTTCTCGAAGGCTGAATTAATTTTGTGGCTTTCATGAATTTCTTTTTAAAGTAATTTTTGTCCCAATTTTCTGGAAAATGGAGTTGGAAAGAAACCTTCTCCCAAAATATGACAGAAATGTTTCCTATGTTTTAATATAATTTTTTATCAATGAGATGCTATATTAGAAGTTCTTGTTGATGAAA
Source organism: Baylisascaris procyonis (assembly GCA_037389465.1). NCBI lineage: Eukaryota > Metazoa > Nematoda > Chromadorea > Rhabditida > Ascarididae > Baylisascaris > Baylisascaris procyonis. The sequence goes on from JAZARR010000146.1 coordinate 5,251,747, forward strand.
TGCTCTGGCAATTCATCTCGTTCCCCATCTCTTCTCTTCTCATATCCGATGTGATACAATTAAGACGAAGCCTATCAACTTACTAACAAGCAACACCTTCGTAATGAAATCGCTCCATTCATAAGTATGCAATTCTTCCATTATTGTCTTCGTCCTATATTTAAATCCTCTTCGCATCACCTCATCACGGTTATTGTCATTCTTAGATGGTTATGTACCGAAATTGTAATGAATTGATGAAGTAATCGTTATTTTACGGTAGGAGAAAGTACTCGGAGACTGCTTTCAGGACAGGATTACAAATGTGATGAAAACAATTGTTGAGGAGTGATAGGATGAGGGTATTTCATCGCGATTATCATCAGAAAGCGATGAGGGGAATGAGAGGTGAAATGCGACCATTGAGGATCTAAATGAGGGTCGAAGATAAGAGCGAAAGAAATTGCGAGTTCCGAAACGAAAATATATCAACATTAAGAAGTTCCTCTTTGATATACTGATAAAATCCGGTTTTAATGTGCTATGGTAGAGAGAAGGATGATTTGCAATAAAGAGGCATTTACATATGATGCGGCTTCGTTGGCAGGAAAGATCAAGGAAACAAGACCTCGCAACAAGGAAAAAACAAGCCGCTATATAAAATTGTGTCCACATAAACGTTTGCTCATAATTTTTTTAGCGGCTTTTAGAAATAGAAAATTCAACCTATTTAAATAATAGATTCATGTTGGTTAAAAGAGAACCGAGGTGCAATCACAATGCGAGGCATTGAACTCTACTCACCATTGGCAAGAACTTTTGAAGGGAGAGAAGGTAATACAATCGCGAAGGGGCATATCTCACCGCATAAGGGAAACACTTTCAAGTGTTTCTACATCACGTGACGATGTCGCAAATAACGGTCACTCCGAACAGTGATCTTTTATCACTGTTGTTTGACCGCGTGTTGTGTCTTAGATCTTCGATTATTGCGAGTGTGCGTATTCTAGTGCTTAAATTATTGCAAATTCAACGAATGTCTTCATTCTCCGTTCCTTATCGATGCTGCCGAGAAATTCTTTCGATGGCCACCTTCATTGCAAAACTATTATTAAATGAAACGTCGATTCTGACTTCCGAAATCTTTTTCAGAAACTCTTCCGGCATTTTGTGGTTGTGAATCACATTAAAATATGGTGGAATTTTTTGGGTTCATTCCTATAGATAGCAGAAGCAAGCTTGTGGTAATCAATTGTACTTCACAGATGCATTTTTGTAATTTAACAGTAACGCGATTTAGAAATGGCAAGCTTGGGGTCGATCTTTCCGAAGGAATGGCTCGATGATGAGACCTACCTTTACAGTGCTTTGAGATTGATGTGTGGACGTCAAGTTCAATTCCCCGTTAGGTGTCGATTTTTGTGTATTAATCGAATACTTTAAATTGTTTGCACGTTCAATATATAAACGGCAACATGTAATGATGATACTATTTCGGGGATGCAGCGTTGAGTTTGGTGTGCTGTGTGTATGTGTGTGTGTATATGTGTGCGCGCGTACGCCACCCGTTGCACTAACGTTTATCGAACATTACAGCTGTGCGCCTATGCTAGCTAGTGGTTTCACCGCGTTCGTTGAATCCTTCATTCGATCCTTAATAGCCACATCTTGCGTACTGCGGTCGCTTTTATGACGTGCTAGACCAATTGGCCAACATTTTTGTTGATACAGATGAGGCGATCTCTATCTCCCGCCCACCTTGTAATGCTCCAATTGTAATTGCTAAGTGCAGTAAATGATGCAAGAAGATGAGGGGTGTAAGACGGAAATTAACTGGGTTCTGTATAGGCAACTAAATTATTGTGCAGTCTAAGAACGCTATAGAAGACGTTGGACGTAGGTGGTGTTTTAATCCGCTCTATAGGTAACGTTCTGCAGATTCTTATTCTTCGATGTGGATCTCATCTTTATTGCTTCGTTGAAGTTGTGTTTAATTTTATGCGAATGCTACTAGGTTGTCATATTAGGTATGGAAGTTTCGAAATAAATATTGTAATGGGAAATGAAGAATAAATATTTGCATGAGCACATTAAAAATCGGAGGCTTATGAATGAGACATCAAAGTTATTTTCCTTCTTTTTTATGCTCACGTAGGAAAAATTAAAAGTGAAAAATGTTGTGTTTACACGAGGCGTTATTAGCACCATTCACGTGATATGCGCTTTTTTTTTTTTTTAAAGCTGTATATTAGCGAAACAAGTGGACATGCATAAATGCTAACATAAGCAACATATTTATGTATCTACCGATTGCGTATATAGATTCGTTGTTTTTGCGATCGACCACCTCTGCAAGCATGCAAAACTTTGCAAAGATTTCAAAAAATAAATTCCCACCCCTTCCCATCCACTGAAGGCTTCCTTCCGCATTCCGCATCTAAGAATAGTTCAAGCCTATCCAGCGAAAAAGAAGAAAAACGCACTTTGCAAATTGCAAACGTTAGTGTTGTAGTGTTTGCTACGCGTTTTGCACTTGTTATATATACATGCATTTGTATACATATATGCATATGCGTATTATGAATGTGTATGTGTCCGTATGGTAATTTCAAATTGTTTACTAGTAATACTGTATCCATTAAACATCGTGTTTGCTTGAAGAGTAGACTCGGAGCTTCGATTTTTATTTGTGTTTCTCGACCACTGCATAAACTCAAGAGAAACGGTGGTTGTTTGTAATTTTGCAGCTTTATTTTTCTTCTTTCTTTTGTTCTTTGCGTAGGTAATCTGATACCGTTTATGGATCAGAGAAGTTCTTGCCTCATATTAATCAGTGATACTTCAACTTTCTTAATCAAGAGAAGGAGGAGGAGGTATATTTTTTCTACTTCGCTGTAACTTCGATTTTTTCCTTCTTATAATTGATTTCACTTGCTAAACATAGTGGAGGCTTAAGGTTTTTTGAAGATGAAAGTTTGCATCATATGGATTCTGACAGTTCTCAATGAATTTTTTAATAATTTTGTCTAATTGATAGGAAACGTTAATTAAATTTGTTGAAATTCTGCTAAATTTTTGCCCAATTTAAGTGACATAGTAACTTTCACCAAAAATCAAATACTGTGAATTTTTGCGATGTCTACAAATAATTTAAACAATAAAGATTAGTCGACTCATTTATTTGATCCATAAAAAGTGAATTTTTTAATGTGCTCCGCGGCATCGTTGATCGAAAGTGCTTTTCATTAAAGCCGACAATTAAAATCTTCAACCTCAAAACAATCCGCAGTGGTAAATTCACGCTTACCAATCCTTATCAGTCTATCGGTTGTGGAAGGAACACATCGAAAAATGACTCCACTGAAAATTAAGGAGACCTTCAAGTGGAGCAGCAGGAAGGGTCGAAGGAAACGAAGAGGTGAAGGAGACCCCACTCCACAGTAATATGTACGTGGGTGTCCCAACAGTAAAGTCGAGGAGTGTTCTCATCAGGGTCATCGAAAGGACACACTGGCTCGGTGGGATACCGAGAAAAGAGTTACAATGTGAAAAAGAAGCCTGGAAACTGCTTTATTCCAAAGAGGAGAGGGTTGGCTACCACAAATTATAAAAAAGTGGCCTTTGATTTTGCTGAGCATCTCTGTTGAATTTAGCGTCCTTCTATAGTTTAGCAGATGAGCGATGATTTGGGTGTTAGCATCGCTTTTTGTAGTTCTATGAAGCATCTGCAAGAAATATGGAAAACGGGAAGGAAAAAAGAACTGGGTGACTGAATGGTATATTTTCTTCTAAAAATTACTGCCTCTCTTGTGAAGTTTCATTTTATAGGAATTCTTTTTCTGTCGTCGATTGCTAAATTAAAGCAATTTTATTGATCATCGCACCGGATAGCTTGAAACATTGCCCCTAGCTAGAGATGGATTGAGAGATCTGTTGTCTTTAAATATTCAAATACCAATAAATTCTGCACCTTTCAATGGGATGCTCGAGGAATTGGGTTTTTCAGAAAAGAAAACCGTTCGCTTTAACAGATAGAACGTTTTCCTTGAAAAGGTAATAAATTTTTCAAAAATTTAGAAATCTAGTGTTAAAAAATAATTTTTTAACTTCCTCTCGCCATTGTTTCACCGGTAGAATATTTGTGAACATGTTCATCATTAGCAAGTACACGCTGATGTGCACGATTAAAGACGTCGTCGGTTTTGGCTGAAACTACTCGTCGAGGCATAAAATGTTGGCGCAAATGCCCACCGATGCGAATGCAATTCGGTGATGCATTCATTCATTGTTGCTAATAGTGTTGCATAGACATACCTCAATTATTGACACTCAAAACAACTTTTTTGTAATCAATTAAAGTTCCTTTAGCAGCAGCTGACATATCTCATTGATATTTCTGTTGATAGGTGACTCTTTTCGTAATTTTTTTACGTTCAATTTTTTTTTTTCTTGTTTATGAATAACGCTACAAATATCTATTTGCTTATAATGTGCTGATTTTGTTGTTAGATTGTAATATGTGTGAGAATTGTGTTGCTTTTTGGGAATCATTCAAATATTTTGCATAAATGGTTGTCTCGTATGGGATATGCAAAGCGTTAACGTCTTTTCTTCCAAAAATAGTCTAAAGCAAAAAAAAAAATTCAGTTTTAGTATTCTTCGTAGTTCGTGGAGAAAATATTTTTAGCACTTTTACGTTCATGACTTTTACTACATATTATGAATATCTCTCGAAGCGAGCGATGAGCAATGCAAAACGAGAGGTTATGTAGGGGAGGGGGGGGGGGGGGGAAGATGGAAGAAAGCAACTGAACCAGCAAGCAAAGTGATTTTCAAATGGAAAAAGAAAAAAAAAAATACGAAGGCGCATGCGTTCATTCAATCGCAACTCGTAGTGCTTTTGTTTATGAGGAATAGCAGCAAAAGTTGCATAACAAACACCTCCAGCGATTTGTTTTTTGATCTCTAATCAATGCTTTCATTATTGAATATTTTTGCATATGAAATGGTATCTTAAAGTAAAGTGAAGCTATTATTATTATTCACGAACGATAATATTGCTCATCAAAGAGTTTCATTAATACACAACAAATGATAACGCCTCTCTATTGCCAATAAATATCAGTCTTCATCTTTTACTCTCACAATCGATGTTTAGTGTTGGCATCGCTAAGTGCATCAACTATGCGATAATATGATTTTCATGCTTCGAGATTTTTGGATTTTTTCATTTTCTAATATTGCCGTGGCATTTGCTAATGTGAATTTGGCATATGTGCGCGCACTTTCGAAAATTCTTTCAACCATTACTAAATTTCAAGAATATTATTGCTGAGCAGAGCACCGTCGATGTAGATCACATTTCGTAATCCCCTTCTCACGTTGGCTATATTATTTTTAAAGAATGAGAGTATTGTTCTATGTTGGCATATCGGTATTTTTTGTACCCATAGAGCGAAGTCCTAAAATTACTTATTATTCGAAACGCTTTTGAAGATTACCGTCTTGGCGGTCCCCCAAGTATACTGGCACGTCGATATTCAAATTTAAACTTTTCTGCTTCTTGTGCTTGTTGGTGCAGTTTTAAGTGCTCGGCTTTTTTTGGGAGGGGATTGGGGGAGTGAAGAAATCGCTTTAGATCAAAAACACGTTTGGACTGCTCAGATCGCTTAATAACATGGACAGGATTGTTGTTGGAATTCTCGTTGTCTTTGTTCAGAAGGTGTCATCTGCTGCTTGCCTTATGTTCACAATGATCTATTTATTTGGGTACTTTCACTTGTAAAGAAGCCGTATTAAGGTGACGGCGGATATAGGATGTTTTTGGAAAAGGAAACGTATTTTGAGGAATACCACCTTACTAATACTGAATGATGACCCACTATTGCTAACACGTTCATACCAGTGGCAAAGGGCCGAAACATGGATATACCAAACGCTATCATTCATTCCTTCTTTTTACCTACCTCCTTATTGATACTAAATTAGTCCGTGTTCTCTGTATTCAAATAAATCATCACTATAACTCCTTCGATGCAGTTTCTTTTCTCGTAAATTCAGTCTCTACTTTAGTTTGGAAAATAAATGAATTTCTTCACGAATTTCAGCAGTCTAGGTTTTCTTCCCGTCTATCCAGTCATATAAATACGGACACGTTTTCAGTGTTCAGACGGTAGTTATTTCTGTTTTTATCTTCGAACTTAAAGCATCATTCATGTATTTAATGTTGAAAAACTACCATAACGCTCTCTGGCTTTGCTACGTGTCATATCACCTTCCTCTTGTGTGCCACGTTTCACTCAGTATGTGAACATATCCGTCCTGAAGAGTGGAGACGGAAATGCAGATACTATTCCGTTGGCACACGAACAGATTTTTCACTAAAATATATTGATTGAATAAACGGCCTTCTTGAAAGTATAGTCACTAGTGATGTATATGGATACGTTTTGTGAGCTAATAACCGCGTTGAAGTTGAAGGAATCAAATTTGACAGCTTGACAGCGTTACTGGTAAGCGGTACTGGTTACCATAGCTAGTTATAGCATAATGTGCTATGAATATACTTGATAGTTATGTTGATAAATAATAAGTAAGATAGTAGCCTTTTTAATTTATTGTGAGCAGTCCATTAAACGAAATCGCAAACAGTATGAGCAAACAAAAAAAAGAAGACAATTTAATTGCTGACAAGTTAGGATACATGAAAGGATCTGATTACATGGTGACGATGGTTGGAGGATCTGAAAATTACATTGCGTGAAAGGAGTAACGCAAATGGATACGCATTTTGAGCTGTTGGGCATGCGAAGGTGAAAAAAAACTTCATGAAATTAGATAATACTAGTTGTAGATAATAGTGGTTTACAAAACTATGTAGTTATTTAAAGGTACTTGGCTATGTTGTATAGGTGTTAAGTGAAATATTACAGGTACATAAACATGTTAAGCGAGGGTAGGAGTAAGAGGTCGATTTATAAACCGGTAGAGGAAATGGTGACAAGTGTGAAAGCGCAAAAAATTATCTGTTATATCAGTTTCTGATGTTTCAGGGTACATGAAATAGTTTACCTAAGTACGTCGGTTAAAGTATAGAATTGGCGAGAATAATTGCAAATCACCGAATCTATAATGGATTGCAACCTCTCTTAATCATCAGCGATAACCGATAAACACGGAATCGTCAGCTGAGTGTCGATAATAGTGGCATTCGCCGTGTGAATTTGTGAATGTTCAGATTTTAAATGGAATATCATCTTCCGCCAAAGCCATCTATATCTTCTTTCGTTGTAATGACAGTGCTTCGATTGATTGATTTAGCACTTTCACCCTTAGGGAATTTAAGCGAGAAAATATTCGACGCCGAATTCAGTTCTTTTTTGTTGATTAATGACATGAGTTCACATTTGTATTTTTTTGAATTTTTATTTGCATTTCCCATTTTTGCATCTATTGTTCATTTATAGAGATGAATTGTTGTCAGTTTAAAACATATAATAACCGTATTCTATGAAAAGAGTTTTCAGGATAGCCGAAATGGAAGACTGCTCACAACGAACGTCGTCGACCTCAGAGGAGGGCATGCGGCGAACTTATAAGCGTGATCCGGCGCACAGGTTTGCAAATTGCGGTTTGCGTCATTATTCACGAATAACATTTAACGAGCCACATAGAGACACCAATCTACAATATTCGTTGCAAATTTTAATGAGAGTTTTATTTGTTTTTGCATAGTATCGTTACGTTTGTATGTTGTGCGTTAGAGAGTTATATATAAGTGTACCTAACCAACAATTAAATATTTTATGCTGATGTATGAATTCACTCATAGCCAATAATATATCTTTTTTTCTCATCTGCATAATGTAATTCGTTATTCTGATTATTGTGGAAATTACCCTGAAATCATCGTTCGTTTCATTGGTATTTATAAATTTTTCTCTTCAGAATATTTGTCAATCGGAATCTTCGAATGGAGAAAATTAAATTCTTTGGATTCGATATGGATTACACTCTAGCAGGTATATATATTTAGATGAAAGAAAATTACTTTGCTATTTTCCATAAAACAACTTTTTTTTTTTCATCATATTTTACTAACACCAATGAATCTTCAAACATATATTCGTTGATTCCGTTTTAAATGAATATTTCAATGTAAACTTTCCTTGGCTTAACATATTTTATTTCCGGCAGCATATCATATAGAATTAGCTTTAGAATCGTATTAATTTCTTATTGGCAAAAAATGTTGAAGTGACAATGAATAATTAGTCTGTTTCTTGCCTTGGAATAGCCATTATTTATGTGGAGAAAGCGAACTTTTAGAATACAGAGCATCGATATCTAAATTCATTCGAGGATATTTCACCAACGAATTTCGATCTTTATCACGCAATTCTGTAATTTTTAGTATACTCAATTTAATGCTGAGATTGAAATGAATAATATAGATTTACGTGTGCCTATCGTTATTATTGTAGCAATGACTATATTTTGCAAATTTTTTGTGCCGTTTTCGAGGCATTCCCATTATTGCAACTACCAGTTTTTTTTTTTTGTTTTTTTTTTTTTACTAGTTTGGCATGCTCGTGTTATGCCATTTTGTTCATAGGATCACTTCCAACATAGAACTTACCTCTTAATAAGTTGCATCATTACGCACGCTATTTTATGTTTTATATATAAAGGATCGAGCCAGTCTCATTCTCACTCCCTCTCCCCTCACCACTTCTACATCCACTTCCGTCGAGTTTGAACACCTCTTAGGATATAAGTTACCATGATAAAAACGTCAGCATGGAAAACTCATTGCGGGCATATCGGAAATGACCCAGCACCAAGTATACCCATGCTATCATGTGGTTTATTTTCAGTATACAAATCGCCGTACCTTGAAATTAAGACTTTCGATATGGTTGTGGAACGTATGATCAGTATAGGATACCCAGAGGAATTACGCTCATTCAAGTACAAGCCGTTGTTTCCCGTTAGGGGACTTTGGTTTGATCACCTCTATGGAAATCTCCTCAAAGTGGATGGTTTTGGAAATATCCTCTTTGGTGTTCATGGTTTTCGTTTCATGAAACCGTAAGTTGCAATTGGCATGTTTTTTTTTACACAAAGCAATGGCATGTTTAATGGTCACGCGATAAAAAAGGAGCTTATCACTGGAAATAAAATCTTTTTTTTTCATTCTTTTTTGAAATATTGTTGCTGCAATAATTATCATTAAGTCTATCTCATATTCAGTAGTAGCCGTTATCCGAGAATAGCCGAATTTACGCATCCAGAAAGACTCTTACTGTTTAGAAAGGAGTCCCTATTGTCTATTTTAAAAAATTGAATCGAATTCGATATTAGTATTCGTTCAGAAAATTGTTAAGCGTGAATTAATTACTTTGAGCGGAAAAAATAGAAATTCAACTGGCGATTGCAGCTCAGAAATTGAGGATTTATATCCTAACAAGTTTCTGCATCTATCCGAAAATCGTGTCTATGTGCTGAATACACTATTCAATTTGCCTGAGACCTATCTGGTGGCATGCCTCGTTGATTATTTCGACAACAATCCACGATATGTGTCGTTAGTGAACGCTTTTCCCTTTTTTTGCATCGATGCTTTTACCTATTCGGATCATTTAATGCAATATCTAGGTGCGCCTTCATAAAGCTTTAAGCACAAATGTGTTTTTCCCTCTCCTTATAGGTGCAAGGCTGACGGCACGTCGACTATCTTCGAATAATCCTTGTGGGAACAATTAAAATTTGGCATCATGAAATATTGCATCTTTCACATACTTATTCTCATATAAAGCAATTTTTCCTTCTGACATTTGACAGCAATCTTCTAAGGAAATGAGGCTACTGGTAGTGAGGGGAATTTCTTCGATGTCCCACGAAGTTTTTTTTTTTTTTTTCTTCTTCAGAATATGGTTTTCTGCTCAATGGGTGTTCAGTTTTTATGTTGATTTACTCAGGAAGTTAGGTATTACAAAGTTGAAAGGAGTATCTAAAAATTTATTTTTAATGTGCCATGGTGCTGAAATCTGATTTTTTAGGCAGCTGCCTTCAATTAATGTTTAGAAAGATAAAAAGTTCTATGTTTTATTTTTCAATCTTCCAAAAAATTTTGTTTTCCGAAATACTGAATACATAAGGCAGAGGGAGCCAGTGAAGAACGTGACCCTCGAATTGATTCCCATTTAATCATTTGCATCAGAAACGCTTTCATTTGAGATGCACTTCGCAAACTAAAATACTTCCGCCGATAGGTGTCCTCAAATATTGGCGATAAATAATTAGCTAAGGACAACTTTTCCAGACAGTTGTGTTTGCCTTGCTTCCTTAGATGTTGCTATGGCATGAGACATTATTTTTTTTTTTGTTTTTGCAGTACTCAGGAAAAGACTGGTGTTAAAAGTGGTGAATTATTTATGTCATATCGTTCGATATTCCAGGATATTCGATCAGCTGTCGATTGGGTGCATTTTGATGTGCGTTTAGTTTGTGTTTTCTTCTGACGCTAACAAATCAGTTCCACCATTTAACTTGCCAATATTTAATGATAAAAATTCTCTTAGGTTTGCTGAAATTGTTTGCGTTTTCCATTTCGCAAAAAATAAAAGCAATGAAAGGCGATGGAAAAAATCAAAGATCACAATGGAATGAGAGCGATGGTATTATGAGTTCAAAGTTTAGCTGAGCAAATGGATAGACGTGCAGATTACTATGAAAAGAGCAAGCAGTGCTGCACATATGTATTCGGCTTTAAAGTTTGCATTGTCTACTGTGGATCAATCAGGTCAAACTTCTGTGATTCGCTAATAGTGAATCTAATGGGTCACACTTGAAGTGGATTACTCCTACTTAGATGAACTAATTCACGAGCTTTCTGAAGTGGTAATATGCCAACAGTAAATCCGCATACCTATCTTATCAATCACTGTTGATGACACCTTTGTAGAGTGACATGAAAAGTATCATTTTAAATAATCTCGACAAATATGTTGTGAAGGACGAACGCATCAAACAACTTTTGTTGCAAATAAAAGAAAGTGGTAAACAGTCATTCCTTCTGACGAACAGCGATTATGCATATACGAATGTGAGACTTTTCTTTGATCGAGTTTTTAATTGTTTTAAGCATGATCCTCGATTATGTGTAGCAAAAAATGTGCCATTGTAACGTATCTCATTGGTACCTGCTTTATACGGCATAACAATTACCAAATAATTATTATAATAACATATACCTTTGTTAGAACTAACATTACTGAATGCTCATTTTGTTTTCTTTCTGACAAAAGTATGATTGCTGTATCGCGTAATCTATTGGTTTTAACTCTACCACAATCAGCGTTCATCGATGCCCATGAGAAAAGAGGATGAAAAATAAATGTTTGAAATTTTCCTGTATTTTTAATGGATCTTAGAGGGACATGCATCGTAATCTTCTCATATTTACTCGTTTCTGGACTTGGAAGTTCGCACACATTTCCTCGTCTTCTTCCCTCCCTCCTTCCTCCCCATCCCGAGCCACCCTTTTCAGGTGTCGGGGAATTTAGTAGAGAGGGCAAAATGATAGAGTTATTGCTTACATTTAGAAACGTCTAAAGGAATTAAACCACATTTCTATTCGATTTCTTAACGCAGTCTCATATCGATCTCCAAGTCTGATTCGCTTGAATACGCTCATTTCCAGGGTCTTATGGAATATCTGATCGGAAAGGACTGGACTTCTTATTTCAATATAACAGTAGTAAATGCGCACAAACCGAAGTGGTTTGCCGAGGGGACTGTGTTCCGTGAAGTGAACACAGAAACTGGTGCTCTCAAAATCGGTATTCATACGGGTCCATTAAAACAGGGTGAAGTCTATTCTGGAGGTAAGTTGATTATCTACAACATCTTACGACTTCCATTCTTACAACATTATGCTGCTACTTAAACCTGGGAGTTTATATTACGCTGAGAATTTTGAATGATTTACTAGTATATGAAATCAATCGTTGCCTGGCATTAGCTTAAAAATTGAAACATACATGCTCAGACACTCGCAGATTTCTCTTTATTTTACGGCGTTCGTACTTAACTTGAAATTCTTCCTTCTGTAAAGTGATACTGTGTCATTATTTCATTGTAAATGAGAAGAAAAACCTATAAGTTGGATGAAGTGTTTTGGATATGTTAATATTTTCGTAGAACTTTTACACCACAATGAAAGTAAACCAGTAGAGAGACTTTAATATCCGATGTTTTACGTAATTCTTTGGCAACCCGCTTCTCTAATTTAATCATTTTTGCGTTGGAATTGTGTGATCGGCGATCCATTCTGGATGAATGAGTATGCAAAAATACTCATTGTAGCTCACTTCCCTATTTATTTGAATAACAAATTGTCTTTGCCATATCGTTCTCCAACAGGATCGTTGTTTTAGGTTCTTGTGATGCGTTCAGACGACTAGTAAAAGCTCGTGGTAAAGATGTTTTGTATATTGGAGATCATATCTTTGGCGATGTGCTTCGTTCCAAGAAGGTAATTTCGTCAATTTTTGAGTTACTCGGATTTCAGCATTTCTTTCAATCTTGCATTCACTGTTCATGAACATTTTTTAAAGGCTCGTGGATGGAGGACATTTTTGGTCGTGCCCGAATTGGCACAGGAACTAACTGTGTGGACTGAAAGAAAGCCACTGTTCGAACGTTTGAACGCACTCGAAGCATTGCTTGCCGATGCGTATAGAGACTTGGACAGTAACGCTAAGGAGAAACCCGTCATTACATCAATTATAGAAGCAATCAAGGTTAGCTTGGTCAGCAGCCATATGGTTATAGCTTGACAGGTGTTACGCATTGCTGTGGATTACTTTTCCTTTTCGCTTTTTTTGTTTTGTTTATGCGGCTTTAAAAAAGTCTTATACTTACTGTTCACCACCTTTAAATCATCCTTTAACATGGTTTCCAAAGCATCTGTCAATCTGGAGGTGCCGAGGTTATTTAAAATTTGACTGCCGGACTGCCGAGGTTAGTTAAAATTTTCCGAACATAAGTGACGACTGAAAGGCATCTTTTTAATCAGCTCTAAATAGTAACAGTTCACTAATTAATAAGGAGAGCAGATGTTTCGTCCTCGATAGTTCATTGATAAATGTTGGAATACTTAAGTGTTTTCCGTCTGGAGTACATATCTGTATTGACACCAAGGAGCATTTTACCAACGCATTTCCGGCTTATTTATTTCTTTTTACGCAATATATAAACTTTGTTGTAAAAATTGTTTTATTTCGCTTGCATCGTTTATTTACTGTAATATTCATCGTAAAAGCACCTAATTTTTTTCTCATAGTTGGCTTATAATATCTGATATTAAAATGGATGGCTATTTTCTTGTCAATTTTGCATGGTGAATTTACAGCCAATTTTTGTGCTGTCGTATGCGAATGTGTTTGTAAGGGAATTGTCTAATTTTAGTCACTCTCGAACGAAATGGATAGCGAGTATGGTATTTTGGGCTCATTATTCAGAAGTGGATCACGCACAACATTCTTTGCGTCACAGGTTGTTTTATGAATAAAGTTAGCCATTAATTGCGTAGTGCTTTATAAACGCTACGAATACTTTTAACAAATCCCACCATACTTTCAACAATGGCCGTCGAAGTAAATATGTGTCGTATTTACCTAAAATAGTTTGTTTTGAGTTCATTTTTATGCGCACATTTACTCCTGTGGGAACTTCTAAAACTTTACAACACATTTTTATTGCCACTACAGCATTGTCTTTTTCAAGAACCCACGTTTATTATGACTAGTCTCACATTGCTCAATTTGATTCATTGAAAAAAAAATTTAAACAGTCGCTTAGAAAGTGCAATTTTGACTCAAAAGTTCATGCTCACAAGTCAGCTTAAAGCTCTTCATGTGGTCAATATTTGGCTTTTTTATGAAAATTTATAGAATTTTTGGTGGATCAATGAATTTCAATTTATCTGAAAGTTAACTTATTTCTGCAGAAATGATATCCTATTTTTTGACAATTTCTAAAGTCACTTATTTATTCAAGACAGACCTGTTGCATTTCTTTGCATACTTCTCAAGTTATAAGCAATGAAATCGATTATTTATTTTGAATTTTTTACGCAGTTAACGTTCAGCAGAAGTTATTGAGCCGATAAATTTGAAAAATTTTCGATTAGTTGATGCAGTTCTTATGGCAGTCTAATATTTCTTCGTATAAAAGAGCACAAATAAAACTCTTTTAAAGGTGGAACGATACGCAGATGTATACGCATCAAGTTGTTATAATCTTGTCCACTATCCTTTATTCTATTTTTTTCGTGCACCAATGACATTGATGCCTCATGAGTCGACAGTTGATCATGATGCTATTATGGTACAGACACCCGCCGAACATTTCTTCCCAAGACAAAACTCTGTTGGCCAACAAGGTTTTCTCTTTATCGCATTTCTTCCTTCTACCTTTTCTTGAATATTTGCTTGAATTAATTGAAGCAATTTCCACCTATCTTTCATGTAGATTTTTATTTGTATTTCGAGGAAATTACATAATGTAATCGAAAAATGTTTGTATAGTTAGCGTTATAAATATATTCATATTTGTCATATGTTTTCTTGGAGAGCTGTTTGAAGAATGGCGAATTAAACGGTTATCGAATGTAGCCTGGGCGAATTCATTGAACTGCAGTTTATGAGGAAATTTAGCTTTTAACGATCAAAATCCATCCAGCTGCACAATATTTTGAGACTTCTATCCACTATATGTTATACAAGGGGTGAGGTACGGTGCCGTGTGATTATGATCTTTATGACGTTTTGAGCATATCACGTTCTCTTAAAACTGAAGAAAAATGCAAAGGTTGCGATTATTTGAGGTGGTAGTGGAATTGCAGTTCGAGGCATCAAGCTACAAGCCACACCGTTCTGTCATGAAGAGGAGGAAGAGGAAGCTACTTCGAACAGTGATACAGAATTAGAAAAAAGAGACACGAGTCTTTCGGACGACCTGCCTAATCGGCTAGACAGCTCAGATGTGGTGCATCTTCCACCTGTGCACGAGGATAAAAACATCTCGGCCGATTAACGCATCTTCTGGCTATTTTATTTCTGGTTGTTTTATTTGAATGCGATGTTCTCTTTTCTTTGCAATTTTACTATATAGTGCATGATGGCGTTAAAGAGAGAGAAGAGAGGAGTTCTTTAAAAAAAAAAAAAAGACGGCGTTCATTTGCTCGAAAAAAATGCTTTCGGCAATCAATTTCGCATGAGTTGTGGAGCATGAAATCGCATTCGTAAATTTTTGAAATTAAATATGCATGCTAATCTTTCAAAATGGATTCATTTATTCGCATTGAATAACATTGCAGCAAATCCTCATTTATTTCCACTGAACAGTTAATTAGATTATTTGAACGATGAAATTCCTTATAGTATTAAGCAGCGAGCATTCAATCCTATAGATATTTGAAACTTCCTAAGTGTTATTGCAAAAAATTTCGCCAGTTCACATAATTTCGCAAACAATTTCCCAAATATCGATGCTTCTTATTTTTTTTTTTTTTTTTGAAGTAAAATTCATTAGCAGCAACTAATTCTACAAATATAATTGTATTTTTTATCGATTAAAGTGCATTGCCGATTTCATTTCCTTTTATGATGAGAAATTACATCGAATGATTTTAATGGTACATTTGCGCACAATTACTTAGCAATTTCTGCGTAACGTTGATGAAAGCAAACGGACATTACCAAATATACAGCCACATTTTTTTTTTTTTTTTATTTCTAAAGTGATTGTTCGCTATTTGAAGCATTAATCTTAGTTATCTTACGTTTCTTTCCTTTTGGAAAGGAGTGAATCATTAGAAACTTTTTCTACAATGAGTTTCGTCGAGGAAATGAAGTTGATTTTTCCGTTTCTGTTGCGAAATATTTCACTTCCTAATTATAATGCTGTTTATTTCCGGCCTTTCATACTTTTTTCCCTCTCATTTATTTGATTTTTCTTTTCGCATTTCAAACTTTTAAAGAATTATACTAAGAGGACTGTTTCTTTCAATATTTGCCTATATAAGTAGAGTTGGATTGATTCTGTTGAATTTTTATAATCGTTGACTTACTTAATTTATTTTGATTTTATAGTGGAATTTACCGAAAAAAAAACTGAAATATTTATTTGCAAAAATTTTCTCGAATCTTGCTTTTTTGTGCAATTAGGCAATGGTTTCTTACCCTGGTTGATAATCAGTGAAGTTTTAGACCAATGAAATTTGCTCGATATACTCGAAGCGGCTGAGTGAATAACTTTCAAGCTCAACCATTAGCTTCGAAAGCATTTAAGATATTATTTGAAAATTGGTGTCGAAGAGTGTTTTATGATCGGTTGTCTCGCTAAAAAAAACAAATGTTTTGTAGAAGATTTGTTCAGGCAGTCGGTTCGCTTAAAAAATGTTATTTTTTCGCTGACGATTTATGAAAGCGGTTAGTCTGAAGGGCGGAACGGCCAAAGCGCATATCTGGTCGGCCTTTTCGGTAAGCTTTTTCGACCCACTCTGTTTTGGGCTTTCTTTCGCGCGGGCTTTAGGCCGAGATACTACTTTGTGTCTGTCTGTCGGTGTATGCGGTCAGCATGTTTCTCAGTCTGCTTGGTCATGAAACAGTGCCGGAGTGTGCCTAGACTTGAGTTACCCATGGAAGAAATCTCCAAGAGTCGTCAAATATGCACGGTTATGTTGTTTGTCAAATGTTGCATTTAATCTTTGTCTATAAATGCGTCATAAGATTTTTTGGTATGTGGTTATCGCATTGGTGTTGGGGTAGATTCCGCCGTGATCAGGAAGCGAGGAGCGTTTGATTGAGGTAGGGAATCTATATCTATATCTATCGGGGTTCGGAACATGCGGCAGCGTCGCCTCTAAATATTCTTCGCATTATTTATTGGGTTTTTTCTTCGCATTATTTATTGGGTTTTTTCTCTAAAATTTTCGAGCAATTTTCGTGTGACATTCATTCGGCTGTTATTCCACAACTGCATTTTTTCAATGCGCATAAAAATGCCATTTCATTTTTCTAACAGTCGATTTTTTTTTTTTAAATTTGTTGCATCCAAAAATTGAAGTCACATTCATTTTAATGGTATCAAAGCTCTTACAAGAGTTCTTAATGCGCATCTTTCGCTACTACTTCTAGGACTCCGATCATCGAATGTTTGTTCTCATCTTAAATTTTTAAACTGTTGTTTACTTCATACTATATGCAGTTTTAAGCAGCTAGCGTTTTTAGTCATGAAGGCAATCCTGTGGAGGTTTCGGCCAAAAAATAATATCGAAATTTCTCGACAATTTATTTGCATATCGACGGTGAGTACACAAGTTTCAACTAAACAATTTCTAGAGGAAGCAGTGAAATTAAATGATTGGGATATCAAAGAGGATTTCATTTAGGCCATTATCACTTAGTGCATGCAAATGTTTTTCGGTGACAGAAATAAAGAGCATCCTATTTATTTCTCCTTTATAAGGTTCTTTAACGATCTCAGTGCTTCCTTTATACGGGCCAACAAGTTGAATTTTTTTTGCCAGCATGTTGTTGTTGCATTACTTCTCAATTGTGCTGTCGATTTCATTTGTTGTTTTTTCTTCTGCTTCCCGGGCACCTTTAAATGTCTGTGATATATGCGCCAAAATCTTCGAATGAAATATGTTCGCTTCAAATCCTATTGTAATACACCTAAAACAGGTAAAGACTCGAGCTTGTGCAACAAACTACTGTGGCATTAATACCGTCATCGGGCGCAACTTTCGCTTCAATTGCTAGTAGCTGGAGTGGGAAAATGCGATATCACTGCAAGTATTTTTAGTGGGCCAAGAATTGTTTCCTCCATTTTGGAAATTCGTTACTCAAAAAATCTTAGAAAAAAAAGATGAAAATTTTCAACTGTTTTTCTGGCCGTATTTAAAAATTGCTTCCTCATAAAATCAAGGCACAGACATAGGAGAGACAAGAAATCCGGTAATGAGTGAACGTTCTTTAAAACTGTTATTATTACTGCAAAGATAAGTAAGCGTTGAAGAAATTCTTATGCTTAAAGGGAATCCAATATCAATGCAATAGGGGCAGCATCAGATGCTGATTAAAGACTTTGTTTGCTACGAATAGTTGGACGTTTCAACGAATAAGTTGAACGAGTTTACGCATATTAGCGTTTCTTAGTGAATTGAACGCTCACCAAAGAAATATGAAAAGTTGAAGTTCAACTAGTTCAACTGATCACTCTGTGTATTCCTTCTAATTTTTCTCACTTCTCA
Source organism: Baylisascaris procyonis (assembly GCA_037389465.1). NCBI lineage: Eukaryota > Metazoa > Nematoda > Chromadorea > Rhabditida > Ascarididae > Baylisascaris > Baylisascaris procyonis. Next base: position 5,270,051 of record JAZARR010000146.1, read on the forward strand.
CTTGGCAAATCTACTCCACTCCCCTATCAATCATAAATGCAACAAAGTATAACTACACTAACACTGATTTGCCTTAAAATAAGCATTATTCATGGGAAATACTTCGATCGTCAGCTTGTCGCAATAGCTTTCCTTTTATCGTTGAAGTTTTCGCAACAATTTTGAAGACCTAACCTCGTGAACTCTGACGCAATAAGACAGTTTTTAGAGGTATCTTATTGCTTATTGATTGGCCACCTATTTGTTCAACAATTTTACATCATTCTGGATTGTCTTTAAATGTCCCTGTCGGAAAACAATCCGTTTAAAGCATCCAACCATGAGGTAATAGCAGTGCTTATTTATTTATTTATTCTTTTATTCATTTTTACACAAACGCTGGCTTCATTTGACAATTACCAATTTTATGAGCACATGTAAGTTGGCCGATCACTCAATCGGGCAACTTGCCAACAAATACATACATTATAGTGATAATAAATTACACGCACGCCGAGTGCACACCAATAATGCGTATGGCATTCTGGAGGAATAAGAGTGTCGAATTTAGCGGTGGCACCAAGCTGATAGCACCAACCTTAGCAAAGTACTTTTGCGCTCCGGATATCGGCTGTCGAGCCATCGATAACCTGTATATCATCGATCGCACATGCACCCTGGTTCGTCCTTGTGTTCTCACATACGAAAATAATCTGAAAATTCACTTCAAATGCATATGTTATTCAGGGATGCGATTCGCAGTGATTAAACATTCACTCGGAAAAGTCAGTGTGCAACGAACAAAACATGACGTCATGCTGACTTGTGCTCAAAGGGTCACATCCGTATTCCCGATCTCCGATAACCCTATTTGTCCTATTTCTCACTTTCGTTTTCCTCCGTTCCGAAAAAACAAATTTTTTAGTTGAAAAATCGACAACGTGTGTTTGAACATAGAGTGTTGCCATTTCACGTTAAGAATGCCTCACCTTGTGACTGGGTGAGGTCTTTCACTTTTACGTTTCTGCGGGTTATTCACTCTGTACACTTCTCCTTTCCTTACATTAAAAACTAATGTAATAATTTGCCGAACTAGTAAAACTAGAATTTGCCTAGCAAAAGTATAATAGAATTTACCGAAAGCAGCAACATTACCTTAGATGTACCCGTCGGGCAAGTAAACTCGGTTAATTTCCACGTTCTGTCGGAAACAGACACAAATTTGTCGGATCGGAAGATGCAGTTGTCTAGGCTGTCACAGCAACCTTTCAACTGCACTCCATGCGTTCCTTCGTAATACTGGAATCGCAGACGTATTGGCTCAGTAAGATTGGTCAGATCTGCCGCAAGCCCGGCCATTTCCCGAGGGAATAGGAATGTTGCTGCGTAGAAATCGCCTTCTAAAAATCAACCAATTAGTCCACTGCAAACCGATAATTCTGAGAACTTAGTGCAGTAGTTTGAGAGGAAAAAAAATGCCATCGCCGTTTTCGCGTCTCAGCACTACTGATATATTCAGAGGAAGGAGAGGAGCTCATGGCGTCAGAATCTCCTCTCTCATAGTTTTACCCTCATCTACACTACATCTGAAATGTGGGTGAATTTTTTGAGAGATCTTTCTTCTGTTCCTTGGCATGACTCAGAAAATGGCCTAGTTTTTCATGCAATACTAAAATGTCCTTTGCCTTCCTACAAGGGTGACAATTTTTTCGCTATACGCTGACCCAGTTGATTGTATCAAGACCGACCTTCCTTTCTGCAATCCTCTCGAGGATCTTGAAGGCGTTAGCATCAAGTACTGCTATGCTTGTTATTGATGTAGGTATGTCACGATAATCACCAAGGAACATTACCTGTTCCCTCCTTGACTCCAGTCACCCGGTTCATGAACTGACCGGTGACGATCTGAAAGCGTGTAGTTAATCCCCTGATTGACTGCGTTTGAAGAGCGTCTTTGTAGTGACATGTGTTCCCTGAATCACTCATAATGAAATGAAAATCAACAAAAGAAATGCTAAGAAAATCGAAAAGATGCGAATGTAAGGGAAAATAAAAAACATTGTCATTTCGAAAACAGAGCTGCAGTTTGTGAAAGAATGACTGCGACTTCAGCTATGCTGACGACAAAAACGAAAAACAATCGAGAGAAAAGAACAATAAGGATGACGCATAAAGAAAAATGGAACACAAGGAGCCGTAAAAAATCATGTGCTGACCGTCTTCGAACGAACATTTGGCAGCACGACATGGGGTTGCCGACGAAACGAATGCTTTCAGGCCGGACGTATGACTTGCCGAAACTTGGTTCGACTCAAGCAGTTCCTTTTCCGCTCTTGCGTTCTCGATGGATTCGACATCAGATTCAGACAACGATGATGACAGCGACGAAGATGATGATGCTGACGATGACGACTGGCTAAGCAAAGAAGAGTGGCTTTCGGACGTCGACTGCGATGAGGGTGACGAATGACCAGAAGACGCCGACTCGCCAGAGAATGCCAACTGTCCAGAGGATAATGGCTGGCCGGATGCGGATGCTTTTACTGAGATTTGTCTGTGGCCTGCACGAGAATTCAATTCGACAAGCTTATCTTGTCTTGAAGATTGCTGCAATGATAAATTCTTATAGTTTCAATAAAATGACAGCACTCGAATATGTGGAACTTTTGCACCTTATCCACACATGCATGCATTTGTTTATTTATGTTTTTAAATTTCTGAAGGGCAAGGAAGGGGGTGGGGCAATGATCTACTGAGAAACGATCTCTGAGAAAGTGATTGGCATTTCAGAAAACATACACCTAATCGGCGGCAACTTTAGGGAGTGTGCTATGTTCTCCAAAAAAACGATCAAATCATAAAGTGACGATGAATCTCATCTTTGCTGTGTAATCGTTCTTTTTGTAGTTCATGTTAACCAACACACACAAAAAAAAAACCTTGCTCTCTTCAGCGCCCGATTTGTTTAAGTCAACGTCATCAACTCCGCACTCGTCACCATCGCTTTCATAGCTGATTTCAATGTCATCTAAGATAGCGATATCACCGTTTTCTCCAACGAAATTACTGGCCACGAATACAATCTTAAATGGAAAGAAAATTACGACAATGCAACATCAAAATATGTTTGATGCAATAATATTAAGTATCGATCCCTCGTAGTTAAGAAAGAGTGGAGATAAAATTCAACTGATAAAGTTAATCTTCATCCAAAATGAATGAAATGAAATGTAAAAACACTAGCAGTCTTTCATATATATGTTACAGATGTTTGTTATAGAGAAATACAACAGCGATGCAATTTAACGGAAATGATTTCGTATAATGAAATTTTTAAGGTATTTTGGGATTTATGCCATACATATATAATTATTATCATTCAAAAACAACTTTATATATATATATATATATTTATTTATTTATTTATTTATATATTTATATATTTATATATTTATATATCTATATATTTATATATTTATATATTTATATATTTATATATTTATATATTTATATATTTAAAGCAGTTCCATTGTTGACCTGATCATCATTTGAGGAATTTCCTAATTTGCATAATCATACTAAAAAGAAAACATCGCCGCTACTGTCATCATTTAACACCTGCAGAAAGAGGTAGGAAAACTTTTTATGTTCTCTTTGGAGATGGAACAACTGGAACCGAAGAAATTGGATGCAACTAAAAAATGAACGATGTGGTTTTAATTCCTGCACTGAATAGCTGAAGAGACATTAGAAACAATGACACAAAGAAAACCTACATCAACGAGTGAAGCTTTCGGCAACATCAGCTCAGTGGCACCAAGACCGGAAACAAGCGGAAATTCTTGACAGTTGAGGAGAGGATTGAAGTTGAGCGTACTCGGAAATGATTCCCTCTGGCACACTTGCAATAAAACGTTCTCCGATTGCCAATGCCTCAATTTGATTTATTCAGTAATAAATTGCAGTAGTAATTCCAGCCGATTAAATTCTTAGTTCACATCAAATTCTTGAAAACGTTTTTGATGAATGGCTTAAATTATTGCGATGAATTTTGATGATTTCTGTCAGTCTGATTTTAGAGGCAATATCCTGAGGCATTCAGAAATGACCAAAACCTCATTGGAAGTTGAAAAAAGGCTCATGAATGCCCAAGAGTTTCTCCTTGCAATTGGGGGTAAAAGTTAGGGTGTTTCTTTGAACACGTGCAGTTTGATCTAGCGCTCATTCTAGAGGTAATATCGAACGGCTACCTGGCTCTAACGACAATTGGAGATGAAGCGCATCCGATCGCACATGACGCAAACTGTGCTTCGTCCGATGGTGCAGAATTACTCGCATGCGCTACCAAGTAGTGGCCATCTGAAAAAAAATCACGTTATGCCCATACATTAAGATAAATCGAATACAATTTCTAAATGATATTTTCATTGCTTGATAAGCTAGTATATTTCCTTGAATATAAGCCCTTTTGAAAAGCAGCTCTCTTTAGCAGCAATGGTGAAGATAAGAATCTCGGCACCCTTATTTGTGATAACAGTGAGCTGCCTAAATTTATCAGAAAAGTTGATGGCTTTTCCTTACTCTTTGCAGTGAAGATGCATCTTGCCAGTAGCAGGACATACGACTACAGTGATATTGAAGCGACCAGACAAAAGTTAGGCAAGGACTCGAAACAAAGCTAAGATAAGGTCATCTTGGTCAATTAAGACTTCTATAGTTTATTAACCGTACCGTCGGAGATTACCACAGCTACTATTTGCTAAAGTCAAGCTTCATGACTTTGACTTTAGCTATCTCAAGCATATTAATCTAAGCCTTCGACTATCTGAGAGGTGGCTACCGACAAAATGATTATTATGCGGCAACGGCAGATAATATTTAAATGAACTTCACAAATTTTTACTCGGTACGGGCGCATCCTTGAATACATTTGCCTCAGGTGCACCACTGGCTAGTTGCCAATCGAGTTGATCATCTGGTGGTGGTACATTCGCCCAGCAACATGGGCTTTTATCGAAGTCGCACGAGAGTGCCTCACCTGAAAGTCAACTAAAGAAGCTGCAGAAATTAAGTCCCACCTTATCTTCTATTCAGTAGAATAAATCATTTGCTCATTTAAGCCATGGTTGCTTAATAAAACACTGTCGTCTTCATTGTAAACAATCACTGATAACAGCCAGTGTCTGTGATGTTGTGATGCTCACGTAATAGATTCTTTGATGCGATTGGCAATAAATATTCGTATAAAAAACATCTAATATGGTAAACTTCGATAATCGTTTATAATAAGTGAAACTATGAAACAAACGGAATTTAAAAAGTGCAGGGGAATTCGCCGAGAAGATCAGATGATCGCATACCTGCAGTGACAGGTCCACCTCCTTCGCTGTTATAACCATTGGAATCGAATTCATGCAGCAGTACGTTTTTACCAAGTAAATCTGCAAAATTCGATCAGTTTGGATCGTCGTGCGGCGCCTAATGCATTGCCGCAGATTTTATACACGGAGTGCCACCTGCGATCATCGCTTCCCTCTTCCTTTTCCTCATAAGGGTCGATTAAGGGTTCTACACAGCTACGATAAGCTCGTTGGTGTATTTAATTTCACCTGAGCTCATCTACTGAAATTACATCTTTGTAAATCATTGAAATATTTTCCAGTTGCTTTTTTTGATTTTCTTCAGTATAGATCAATGAATAAAGATGACAAAAGGACGAGTTGCCCACCGCATAATAAAATAGCCAATAGTCAGCTAATGCCTAAAAACTAGAAATGCTTATGACGTATGCATAATGTAGAATGATTAAAAAGAAAGAAAGCCAATCGAATGAGATGGACACGTCGGGAGGCTCTTTTCGACTTTCCGATTCAACTTTCAAATGTTTCTCTTGACCCAGCATCTATAAAACTCAAATGGGATAGTACCTACAGTTAATAAGTTTCTGTTGCGCAATCGGTTGCACGGGCCCTCTGTTAGCAGATGCAGCTACAGCAGGCGCTCTTAGAGGAGCCTCGACGGCTGCTACAGGAAATGCGGCATCTGGTAACGGTGGAGCCTGTGGCGGTGGAAGTGGTGCGGCGAATTGCTGCACCGAACCAGCCGAAAATGCTCGTTGGTTTGTGCTCAAGCATGTGTCACCTGCAACATTTCTTTTTTAATTCTTTGGTCTAGCAACTTTAAATTGGTTTGTTGTGCAACAGATTTTTTAAAATTCAATTATAATTGCTGAAATTTTTGATGACCAGACATCACCCTCTGTACTAGGTGTCTGTTTCAAAAAACATACGTTTTTCATAGGATTTCCTTAGGCAAAAAGGTAGCGAGTGTTATTAAATCCCTACAACGAAATGTGTCTATCCACCAGAAAGATCACTGGGGGACTTTGTAGGTGAATTAAGTCAATAAATAGTACGTTGTTTGCTGAAAAAAGAGAAGAAGGAAGAAAGCGCTGAAAATTGGCATGTTATGCACATAGGCAAGCAGGTGGAAAACCCAATGATTATACATCCCAATAAACTGCTCTCAAGTTCAAACGCATATAAAAGCGCATAATTGCGTAACTTCCGGCTGGCTCATATTGTTATAAATATAGTTGGATATACGGAAAATATCTTAGCGAATCATTTACCAATGATATTTCTATACTGGAATTTTCTAAACTATACTATCTTGCTGTATACATCTCGTCGCATGCTTTAAACTGTTTCATGCTATCCTGCTTTTAACACAGTGCCATTTAAACTTCATTATTCTATTCTCTCTTCAAGGCATAAAATCGTAATATATATCGCACTATATGCAGTCAAGCATTTCGCGCAGTTCAGAAAATGTGGAAATCATCACCAACTGTTGTCCATCTTTGCTGGTAGATGTTTATGAGTGGGTTCAGTTGTATTGGCTCGATAAACAAATTCAAGGCAGAGAATGTTGGTAGAGAAATGGGGAGGCCTCACGGGTTTATATATATATATATATATATATATATATATATATATATATATATATATATATATATATATATATATATATATATATATATATATATATATATATATATATATATATATATATATATATATATATATAAAACCTATTTTTTCGAATTTCATTTCGATCTGTAGCGATTGTCCGTCACATGTAGTGTTTTCTAGCCAGGTAACCATAATGCAAGCGTTTTCTTTGATTGCCGTGGAGCATGTGATTGTCAAATAGACAGACATACAGACGCATACACGCTCTTCATCGTGTGGACACCGTTGTATCAAGTGGATGACTGACCGAAGGATTAGTTAGAGCGATAATCGGTTGCAGGAATTTGGAGCAACCTTCGATTTCATATTCATGAACATAAATCTCTGTCAACATTTTGTTCATGCGTCCATCACGCTAGACATGCTGAGCGTGTCTTAGAAGAATTTTCAGGCAACCCAAATCCAGCACCAAGATCTCAAGTGCTATAGTGTGAACAATTACAAGGTTTATCTTGATCTCAAAAACAAAAAAGAAATTGTACATTCCTGACTAAACTGATGAAAAAAAAGCTTCATCGAGAAATTTCCTACAGGTAAGGTTTCACTTAGTTGAAGAATAAATCTCAGAAGGCACCAGTTTTTTCCTACCTTTGGTGCAAAAACAAAACACACCATCATGATATAGACACAATATATGCATAACATAAACGCATGTAAATATAGATAATATATATGCACCTTAGTTTTCCGATACTCCCTTCTTCCGCACGTTTTAGTTGTTTATTTTAGTAAAGTGTCCTGTTTTTTGTGAGGAAGAATGCAGCGACAAGAAAATTGAACGCAAGAAAATTTTTCCTTCTAAACTGGTACTGGTGCAAATTATTGCAGTCTTTCTTTCAGGTGATGCGCAACTAGTACGATGGCAACATTAGTTGGCTGAAGTAGCTTGCCATGCACAGCAAACTTCTATTGTATTTATGCCTGTCAAACGGGGAAATAACTCACAGTGTGAGAGGAGGCGCATCTTTATATTGTCGTCATTTATTGAACTCTCTTCAGCATAGGAGTTTTATGGAGAGATCTAACAGCGAATTCATGACAAATTTTTTATTGTACGCACGAACTCTTAAGACTCAATTCGTAGAGAGAATTTTTATTTGCATTGAAATGAGCACTGTTTGTGTGCTGGTTTCAAAAAGCTTCTTTTCAAATGCCTCTAAATTATATTGGATAAATTTTCATTAAATGAAAATCGTTGATGAATTGAAAGAATTCAAATCTGACCATTAAATAGGGTGGCAAAAAATTTGTTGAAGGATTGATTTTTGCAAAAATGGAGGATCAAATCTGGATTGATTTTCGCTTATTCAATATGATCTTCCTCTTACACCCCGTTACACATGCATCAATGCACAATCGTACACTCGTGAAATACGACATGCATGCGGAGGATTTTTTGTAGCGTGAAAAAGTTCACACGCTCTTGAATATTGAGGTCCGTCAAGATGAAGATTTGCTTTTTAAAAGTTTCATCGTTCTTGAATGGTTCCAAAAATCAGCAAAAGCGGAAAAACCACAAAAAACTCGGAAGTAGGTGAGAGATAATCGAATTCTTATTAATTGCAGCCAAAAAAAAAACCATTGATCCTGTTTGCTTTCATTTTATTCAAAAACTATGCGGATTAATATCATAGAATTATGGAATTGAAGACAAAAATGCTTTCAACGATACAATCGAGAAAGAACGTTGGCGATGAAAAAGAAATATTAAAAAGAGATATAGAAACAATGACTTAAAGCATTAAGTAAAAATGTGCCAGCGTTTATTAATAATTTATCAGTTTAGCAGTAAAGTTTATGCACCAGCGGTTTTCGAGCTTTCACAGCATTAGACTAATGAACAAAAAAAAAATCTTCCCATGCTTTTGAGAAATACATACTATCCTTATAAATTTTGGGTTATAGATTATCACTATGTTATTAAAATTATTTGCCTCAAGCAGAGTGAAGTTTATGAAGCAATTAAATTCTGCACGTTTGCTATTGGTCAATCAAATAAAAGAGTTCACAAGTCAGCTAATAATGTTGAAAATTTTTAAAAGTGAAACATCTTAATATTTTTCACCTCTTATATGAATAAATATTGCTTTTAAAAATCAAATATTATTTGCAAACTCTTGCAATAGTTGACATAAGTAGCTTAGCTAAAATAACAAAACGACAATAAAACATTTCGCTATGAAGCAATAAAAAACGCAATTTTTTTTAGCAACTTGAGGACTCCCAACGAGATATTTGTGAAAATTTTAAAGAAATGGTATTTTGCATATGGTAAGTTGTTTCAGTTTATACAAGTTTGCATTACGAACACTCCAACAGGGGGAATGGAGAAAGGGACTGAAGTGAATGCCCTTTGGTTAATTGTAAGACCGAATCTTGTGAAAGAGCTTTATGAACGGGGGAGGGAGATTAGTTGGTAAGACATGAAGGTAATATCATGCATTTTTTATTTTTTGTTGCTAATACGTGACACTTGCTGATTAGGTGAGATAATGGCAAAAGCGCATATTGCTCCAGTTTTTCTGGCACACTTCTCCACTTGTAATGAAATTCTTCTCGATGGGCGCTGCCATCAAATCCCTTCGAAAATTTCAGATTCTAATTTATATGAACACTCTCTAAGAACTAGTGTTGCTAGCGCTTTTGCTCTCAGTTGTATCTGTTGGTGTTCGTCTAGATGAGGCGATTTTCCTCCATCATGCCAAACTATTGCAACAGAGGATGCTCGTGAACGAATAGCGAATACATTCGACGCTGTATGAAACGACTTGGCGCTTTAAAGAAATGGGTCAATGTGGTGTTGTGACGTGCACACCCGCAATTATGAGCGCCAATAGGGTAGTAGTCATGAGCGTTAACTAAACCCTAAAATTGCCTCATCAACGTTTGGCACTGATCGAGGTGTATGCAGCCATCATTTACAGCCGTTTGTGGAACACTTCGCGTGCCCGCCACCTATTCTTGCCTAACGCCGTTATTTAAACCCACTTATGGAACCTAGATGTATCGTGTTTCTCGATGCTTAAATCAATAGGCTGACTCATTGAATCGTTTCCAATTCCTTTGAGTCCTAAAGTTGAAGTTTTCGGAAGTAAGAAAAAAACAATTTTTTTTCCGATAATTTGATAAAAGTATCAAGTATTGCCAAGCTAAAAACTTGCTATACATACTAATGAAAACATCTAAAAGTCGCCATTCTTACGGCGATGGCTGCTGTGGCCGCAACTTTCATAAAAAAGTCGACTCCAAAATTGCATGAATATCTCAAATTGTATGAAATGGCTATTGATCTATCAATAGAAATAAGCTGTCGCCGTTTGGAATAATGAATGTACGAAATGATTACTTACTATTACCATTATACACATTATTTCAAAAGGATTCATGGCGAATGGACGTTACGAAACATTCAGCGTATGCCCGGAAAATTGTCTGAAAATGAAATTCGAAATGCCGAAGACTTCATAAATCAGCAGTTTTAGCTCAAATGAAATGTGATGGCTAATGATCTGCTTTCAAAAAGTTTCAGGTGGTAAAACTCCGATCAATTGCATCTGAAATTTGAACGGTAGCTGCGGAATTCTGCGAACGGTAGTAGTCACTCGTTTAGTAACAAAGGGCCTTTAGATTCGCGACCATTGTCAAATCTCATCTGGAATCGCTTCTAAGCTAGTTGATGTCCATATCATGTCCATGCGACTTCAAAAGTTTGCGTAGATTGTAGCAATATGATTCTCGTTTATTAGAAAGATGGCTATCATGAAATTTTCACCAAAGCACAGCTATCTAGACAAAATCGAATGTTCTGTTTAACTTTGCAAAGCGTTAATCCGCATAAATAGGAAAGTTTAGCATCAGCAATAGCAAAAATCTCTTGGCAAATAAAGCCACACATTAAATAAATAGGAATAGAGAGTTGTCCGCTCTTGTTGAATAGATATTCATTGTTGTTATGTAATATAATTTTGGTGAACCTCGTATTTATATTGTTTGGAATGAAGAAGAAAGACATAGTTGCTGAGAAAATGTGAAATCGCCGATTGCCGATACATAGTAAGTTTACATTCTTTGAGTGATTTTTGATGGCAGAAATGAAATGCATACTCATATTCTTGTATCTGCAAGAAGCGAATTTTTTCTATTCCAAGTTTTCCTCTCATCAATGTATCAAGTAAAAACAACCTCTGAAGATCAATATTTTTTATAACCTTCTTTGCATGAATGTATTAGCCCGTTTACCATCACAAAGAATAAGCGTATCCTTGCGCAAATTGACAGCAAAATGATGCAGGAAGAGAAATAAATACCTGTATCTAAAAGCAGAGCAAGATAGAGGATCGTCAGCAACAGGAACATGGAGGAATGCACTGAAACAAATTTCATGAGTGCGCAATATTTTGTCCACGAACGAGATGCAAAGAAAGAGAAAGAGAATCATCTAGCGATATGATATAAAGATAAGAACGTCTTCGGGATGCGTTAAGGAGAAGAGAAGTGGTGGGCTCGCGTCGCCAAGTGGAGGGCTCAGTTTTGTGCGACCTCCTTTCTTGCCTTCTGACCCATTTCAATGTAAAGAATGTGCTCACTAAGGGCGCCCCGGATACTATTTCCATACCAAAATACCGAAAACCGATCGCACCCCCGGCGTACGCCTTCAACGTTAGTCATCACCACCGTCCCTGAGCACTTTCTTCAGCGAGCAATTGAGGGTTATGATTTATCACGACATGCCTCTCAATTGTACACAAACACATTCACTAAACGGTGCAATTTTGATGGGTTATCATGTGAATTCATAACACATTCTAAAATTTAAATACTGACTAAGAATCACTTATCGTTTCCTAAGATAGCACTTCAACTATTACATTTTTGAGGAACTGCCTAAAGCACACAGTTTTCACCTTCGCTCCTTTCTTTTTCGAATCCAAGTCGAAGAATTTCACAGTCCTATTCATTTTCCAAACATATTTGACATATTTTTTCTCGCTATCGGTCGGAGGATGATCAGAATGTCGAAATAGAGGACCATTCTTGGTGAGGATCGAGCCTGCCTAGGAGGCAGAAGAAACGAGCGAAAGGTAGTTGTGTAAATTATGTGGCATTTGCACCACTGAAACTTTCTTTTCTGGGAGGTCGTCCTGTTTTGTGGACGTGCTTTTCTGTTGCCAGCTTACTATTTTTAAAGTATTTGTTTACTTACCCATGTCGCCATATTTGATAAGCTATTACTTTGATCCATTTAAAAGATTTTTTCCATTTAAAAAATCGTTTGGCCCAATGATCTCTCAAATCTATGGAATTTCAGAAGACTTCAGGAAACTGCAAACATAACAATGCTTTGAATAGTTTGGAAATATGATAAATGAAGAAATGAGGAGGAAAACTGTGGCAATGAAGCAATACATGCAACTATTTAAGTGGCGGATGAATAAATGTGAAAAATGCTAAAAAAAGGCACTAAAGTGGCCTAATTTGAAATCGTAATTCGGCGATCCCTCTTGACACAATTCATGAGTATCCCTTTCAATTGGCAGAACCTTGCAGAAAGCAAACCGACCACCCATCAATGAAACTTCTGCAATGATTCACCGTTAAAATTCAAATAGCGCCAAAAGAAAAAACCGACGATAAAACCTTTTGGTTCAGAAATTTATGTAATTTTTACTCAATACTACTCAAAATTTATAGCTGTTTTTCACAGCGCAAAAGCTCATTGGACAAACGAAAGGCATCTTATGCACAGAGAAATTACTCTGCCAACGATTCTAAAATTTTTTATCCGATGCTTTTCTTCAAGAAATAGATCGGTTATTCGAAAAGATTCAGCTGTATGAATATTCTAACCTAGATGATAGCAGTGAAATCAGCCAACATCAGAGATCAGTGCATATAACACGGAGTGTAGTTAACATACTTCGTTCATTTTATGACTCAATTTTCCAAATAAACTGCAGCAGTCGCTCGATAAAGGTATAGATCACGCATAGATAAGCAGCGAAATATATTCAGAATAAATACTGTTATCTGTTTAATCTATCTGTTTAATTAAATAAAAATTTAAATATACCGATTTTGAAAGAGACTTTTGAATAAGAAATCGTGTGGAAGTAATATACGACATGTCTCGACTCTGGAAGAAGGCAATGTCGGCAAGTCTGCGCACAGATGGATGTTTCTTTGTTGATGATTCGCCGACAAAGATCACCTTTGTGAAAGATATTTCAGCAAACGTACCCGTTGAATTTCACCGCTTTAAATTTGTCACTGCTCAATGCACATCAAACATTACTTATCGTATCTATTGCGGTGTTTTTTTTTTTTAACGCGATATTTTTCATAAATCGCGTAAAAATTTTCGTTGCATTCGAATTTGGTCGTTATGCATCTATTAACAGTAAATGGCATAGTCAGGAAGTGAGGTCATCGGTAACTGTCATATCAGCAATTGCGACTCCTTATAAAAGAAAACATTCAAAAAGTGCATTTAGTAAGTAAGTGAATAGAGCGAAATTGAACAAGAAATTTCAATAACCATTCGTTTCATCTGATGCATTAAGCGGAATTAAGAAAAAAACATCGATCATGAGATACGAAGAATGGCGTGGAAATATTTTGCGAGCAATCCAACATGCGAATTCATGCGTAAAATCGACAGTTATCTCGAATAGTGTCACAAAGTGCAACAAATGTCTCCATTTTTTTTTTTTTTTTTTTGAAATCATCATTGCCAAATGCTCATTATTTTCACTATTGTTAGGATAACAAATATAAAAGAATCATTTCACTTTTTCCTTTCTGAGTAATAATTAATGAATGCAAGAATATCCATATTGAACATCATTTTTGAACATTTTATTCTCAAATATGAAGGAGTTTTATCACGTAAATGTTGCTTTTTTCTTTCACTGTTCTCTATAGTTCACTAGTTTTTATGAGAAACTTTTCACATTTAATTCACTCATCCACCCTTTTGTGATCGATCATCCTTAATTGATCGATCACTTTTAATCGGTTGATCACTTACGATTTATGTCAATCCAAATTCAATCACTTTGGATTTTGTTTATGAGCAAAAAAATTCCTATTAAATGTGGTAAGTTTTTTTTTTGAATTCTCCACCTCAAACATATGCGCCAGAGTTGTATATGAAATTTCTAATGAGTATAAAACTCCTGACTAATTTATAATTGTGTAAGCTGCTATTTGTTCTCTTTGAAATTTATTGAAAATATTTCTTCACGATTCATCTTTTAACTTTTGAGAAATTTAGTGGAAAATATTTTGACTTCAATAGTTTCTCGGAAGTGATTACCGTAATATTGCTAAACATAGCCATTCATATTGACATTTTTAGAGTGAAATATCACCTTGCTTGAATCGGAAATCAGTAATGAAATTCTAAAATGGTAAATATTAGGAAAAAACATGTTCGTTGTTAAAAGTCAAGTGCACTGTGATAGATAGCAATGAAATGCATTATTAGAGCGCATTTACCGTTGCTAGCGTAGCAATAACAATGTGCTTTTGTTAAGCTTAACGTTTGCTACAACTAAAGATCAAGTTTGATCTTCGTGCATGGTTGTGCGCAGTAATTCTCCATAAGCACCATTGATCATAAGCATATAGAACAAATAAAACATGTCCATCTAATTTTCATCTAATTTCAGATCAAATTTTGTATGTTAGTGATTACTGCGAGAAAAACCAAGTAATAGCTTGAAATGCACATTGATTTCACAACCTCACTACTTTTTAAGAATTTTTCTTTTGTTTTTCTCTTTTTTTTTGAACATGTTTCTTAAAGAACATCATTCGAATTTTTTATATTCGCTTAAAACACTCGGAAAATGTGTTCGGATATGACTGTTAGGATAGTCGTACGCTTATAATATGCCTATCTTACACCTTACATAACCACTTGAGTGTGTCAAATTGAAATGATTTGTATTTATCATATCACCAAAAAAGTCGGAACTGCTAGAAATTTTCCGACCCTCCCGTGGTATATAGATTATGTAGACAATGAGAACGGATGAAAAGGTTTCATAGCTTCATTTTTTAACGGAGCAATTCATTCGCTCTAATTTTTTAACTAGAAATGTTGCTACAAT
Source organism: Baylisascaris procyonis (assembly GCA_037389465.1). Taxonomy (NCBI): domain Eukaryota; kingdom Metazoa; phylum Nematoda; class Chromadorea; order Rhabditida; family Ascarididae; genus Baylisascaris; species Baylisascaris procyonis. The sequence goes on from JAZARR010000146.1 coordinate 5,285,178, forward strand.
TCTCATTTGAGAGGAAAAAACCGGAATTGAGATATCTACGGGTTACTGAACCACTGATATAGTAAGTAATGTGCTCTTATGCGTTCACATGAACGACAAATAGTCCGCTCGCTTGATTTAATAGTTGAACGTCTAACCAACTTCGCAACAAAACGCACTCGCCAGAGTTGAACTCTTTCGACGCACCTAGCTCACAAGAGACCACCCATAACGGTTTCACGTCATGTCGTTAGTTTTCAAATTGCTCAAAGAAGCGCGAAAATGCTTCCTGCACTCCGCATTCACTTGAAAAGACCCTTCAGCGTTTTAAAAAAATGGAACGAAAGGGTTGTCGATGGCTGATAAATGATGCAGACAGCAGCTTGTAATGGAACATCCACATTTTATGGGTACATTTTTTCCCATCTCCTACGAGCGGTTGTGGCAGAAATGAGGGCGCATTTATATTGACGAGAACAGCCTCAAAAAATTTACCAGATATTTTTTCCAGTCCTCTTGTTAAGAAAAACGCTTCATGCAAATTAATGATGCACAGTGTGCTGTGAGCGTCGAAAAAACTACGCGAAATTTGCATAAAAGATTAGCATAAAGGAGATAGATTAGCTATTATACCAAATTGATGAGCAAATTCTTATGCCAAATTCTTAGGCTACAACATTCTAACAAATGCAGAAACTGTCACACCGTTCATTCCAACATTTTAATTTTTGTGCTCCATATGCATCATCCTTCTTGCATGTAAACAATTAACTGATTTTCCCATATATACTCGATAATTTAATAGGGTGAATCCGTTTCATTTCAAATTGCAGTTCATTATCGTCGAAATAAATGCGTTTAAGCACAATTAAGAGAATAGCTATCTAACTAACAGAATCGAAACTAGCTGAAGCATTCAATGCTGAAAGGAGGACTAGCTTGCCAGATTGACTGCGAGAATTCTTTGAATATATCGGCGTCATTGCAGCAGCTTTCTAATCAGATTCGATTAACAGCTTAAAGGTGATTTATGTGCATTTTGCGAATATCACTTCCATGGAGTAAACGCTTTGACAAATTATAAAACTTCAAGTCAATCAAACATTTCATACCTTAGCTCACTAGCACACTTTGTGTTATTGCTGTGCTCTTTATTGCCATACCGTTCCTTCTTCTCAACCAGTAAGGGTTCTGCCATCCGAGGTACTCTTCGGCTTGTTTTGTCATCCAGACACAGACAGCTTACCGATATAATCAGCAAACATTGCCACAAAGGACACCTTCGGCGCATTATCCTCTGCTGATTCTTGAAGAGCCACTACCACCCTTTAAGCTAGTGCAATCAGCGTTACCAGAACGAACATTGCCCACAGGTATTCGACGCACATTCCCAAATTCATTGTCCATAATTTTGTTAGCGACTGTGCACACTAGCTTGCACACAGAAACAATCGCAGTCTGATCAGCGCTATCTGCTGAAATCAAATACTCGCACCGTGGAACAACACCCCATGCAAGTTGTGATCCTGCAACAAGTGGATACTGCTCATTTTAATCATATGTGGGCAGCGTTGTGAGAGCTTTGTGCTATTAAACGAATATCTGAAACCTATAAAAGAGAGCGCCAAATAGCCTGCCAGGAAAAATATGCCTGTTGCCTTATTTCTCAACGCAGTCCCCTATCTCAGCCATTTTTAAGAACTCTTACGACGTAGCACACGTCTCTCCGCCTTGAGCGCAAACCAGAAAGGACGCGGTTTCACCACCTTCATATGTAGTCGTTCTTGATGACAAGAGCAAGAAAAGTTAGTGGGTGCAGCGTCAGAAGCATAGCGCGAGTCAGCATGGAGTCACACGGGTACTTATAAAGGTAGTTCAGATAATTCAAGGAGATGAGAGAAAAACCGCCGTTTCCCTATGCGTTTTTGTAAGCAGAACGTTTAGAGTTCTCGAGACTACCTCACACCCAAGGCTGATGGTCTCCTCGAATAATGCAAATCGGGTTGAGAAGGCAAGCTTCTCTCATTTAAATGTGCTTTTAATTTTCCCTCTGCCATAAATAGCCCGTGATTGCTAGTGTCATTTCAGTTGCATCTGACAGTTTAAATCCGCGTGAAACATGGTCGCGCATTGTCGAGTAAATTGTAGCGCTTAGAAGATGCAGGAATTTTTCGATTCCTTTTCTGAATGACGCTCTATTGTGTATGCTTCTGCAGCTGTTGATAACTTTAATATTCAACGCTCCCTAGTGAATGATGATGATGCGAGTATACTGATTGATTTTATCGTCGAATGTGGTGTTGTTAGATTTGTCGATGACCCTGCTTACAGAGAGAGCTTGCTAGATTAATTGCATAATACGAATAGTGCTCTAATAAGCAACTACCGCCTAACTCAATGTTTGAAAGAAGCGATGATCATAATGGTATCGGCTTTGACATTGTCTTGCATTTTCAGTCACTACTGTAATTCCGTCTTCGTGATTATGTGTTTTACGAGTGGATACAGATCAGTGGTTATTAGTTGCAACATAATTGGGATTCCAAGTTCAACCTACGCTTTATTTTAGAAGATATATTCACAGTTTTATAGATTTTCTGATTGGTGAATTTTTCACCTTCTATTTAAATACGAATCCCGCAAAACAAATACAAACTCATCTATAAAAGGTTTCTTCTTAAATATTCCTTTGTAAATAGAATTATTAACTTACGGAACAATGTAACGCAAAATGCTTCCAGTTCAGAAAGGATCGAGAGTTTTAGAATGAAATTATTAGGTTACTTAATGTAAATGCTGAAATTCAAATCTAGTATTGATGATATCTTATTGAAGTGGACATATTATTTCTGTAATACTCGAAATAAATCTTCATTCATTCGCTCATACTTTTTGCACTGCTGAATAAAGGCGCGTTGTTGTTATTGTTGTTTTGATCTCATTTCGTGCATTGAATTTTTCTGATTGCCGCCATTTATGTTCACATAAAACAGACAAGATGTCTTAGACAGATCCATTTACACATTTATGGAGAATACAGCGAAGGTAGTTGGCATAATTATCAGTGTAATAGCGAGTATGTCAGCTAAGTGCAAGAATGCCTAAACGTACGTCGAATCGTAAGTTGGGCAGAAAATGTTCGATATAAGTTATCTTTAATAGCCTTCGATTCAATTATATGCAACATTTGATGCTCCTTCAGTTTGTTCGTAATATTAAAGGCTTTACAAAGTTCGGTTTTGTTCACAGGTTCTACAAAGTTGAAAGATTTTGTAAAATTGAGTCTATTCAAGGTCGGACGAATTGATTTAAAAATCGAAAAAAGTGTTCACACAAATAGCGAAAAAGTAAACTGGTTTTTTAGGATATAAACTTTTGAAGCAAAAAAGCAGTTGTGGTGAAACTTTTCCAACGTCAAACACGAGTGACGTGCAGGTATATCAATAAAAGTTTGGTCGCGTTGACGTGAATCGATTGTGTTTTGTTTGCAAATGGCTATCGCAGGTGTATACTCAGAGACATCGACCTATGTTTGGTTGGCCCTTCAAGCTCTTCTTCATCACTATTGTCACTACGACTGACTCGTAAGAAACGCTCTGTTTTAAAATTTTTGCGTTCACTTGTAATTTTTGCTGCTTTTATGCTATTGCCGTTTATTAGTTCTGGCCTCAAAGATCTACGACCATTTATAGCTTTCCAACAATTTCCACATGAATATTTGCAAAAGCAAGTTGCTTTTGATTTCTGGCGAAAGTGAGTTCCGATACGCTAGGCCTACGGAATTTTTCACGTTGGCTACATCATTATTGTATTTTTCGCAGTGAAGGTAAACTGCTAAATGCATTCCAAGCGACAGCATTGAGTGATCTGAATTTTAGAGGAGTGAAGATGGACATCCAACAATTGATTCATTTTAGAGCAACTTTTGCGAGAAAGTGTGAAAAAGTTAATCTTAAGTTTTCACTACAATCATCTAGGCTTTTTTTAGATTAGAGATCCCAAGCATAAGACTTCTAGAGTTGGGGTATTCCCCCTCCCCCCTATCTTGCTGCCGTCCACCTATGAGGTACATCAACGTTTCAAGCTGTGACGGGCGTAGCTTTCTCATTGTTTCTGCTCTTTTTGAAACTGTAGTGCTGATAAAAGAAAAATAAAGCCGTTCATTTTCAGGCAACTGATTATACCAAAAGTAAGGTAAGTAAGCCTTTCTACCGTTTTTTTCACAACTTTTATATATCCATTGGTTGTGATGCAGCTATCGAATGTCGTTTTCGTTAAATATAGAGTTTGAAAAACAATTTTGGATCTGCAAAAAATGTAATCCACAAGGAGAAAATAAGCATTGGAAGATCCTTGAGAACTAAAGCTTAGAGTATTTTTCATTAAGATTCCATTACCAATAACAATCGAAAAAATTTGCCCTCTCTGTGAGAAATTACATCATAATTTTCTATAATACGTCATGTAATTAAGGAAACATAAAACTATATGAGGAATGTTTAAAAATTTGACCTATACACATTGACCTTCGAAATTCTTTGATAATATTATAAATAATATTTACAGAAGTTTATCAGGTTCACAAACAACTATTGGCAATAATATAACAAATGCTGATGTGCTGAAATTGATCACTGTAGGACTACTTGAGGGATTTGCACCTCGACGAGTGAAACAATACAATGATAGAATTTATTTATCTCGCTATCGAAGAAGCTATTGGTTGGGAACGAGATATTTTCACCTGGTTAGTATTGGAGAGTTCTTCTTTCTCTTTCTTTTTTTCCTCTTAGTCACTCTTTTTCCTTGTTTTCTTCTGGATTTGTATAAATTCTTTATAAATTTTCTCTAAGATGAGAATATTTTACTCCTTAAACGCTTTCTCTGCTTTAAGGACAACGAGTATTATTTGCCGACGAGGGATACATGTGTCTATCACATGAATGAAACGGAAAGACGTGATCTCGAATACGAAGATGGCCTACCTATTAACGATATTGTTTATCAGTTAGTGCTCTTCTTGTTCATCATTTTCAGCATTAATATTCCTCTAAATGCTCAAATTTTCTCTACATTAGAGGTGGGAAAACTTCTTGCACAGTTGAATTGCATGCTGAAGAAAACAGTTGCTTAATTTTCTATAATGCTACAAAGATGGTAAATTGCATGGAACAATTATTAGTGATTTTCTTAATATGGAATATTAATTTTCTAAAATTCTATATACTTCAGGATATCTCAGGAAAGAGCAATGATAGCGATTATTAATGCATAAAGGTGGAGGTTTATTGCGTATGGGGAAATATAAATTTTCATATTATCTAAAGCAAAAAGAAAAGTTTTAGAGCGAAAAAAAAATACAAAAGCTATAAATAATAAACAGAACAAAGATACAATTAAAAGATGTCACCAACGTATTTTTTGTAAATTCCTGAACGATATCTAACGAATGATTAACGATATATGTGAGATCTTGAATTTTCCAGAGATTGTGTTTCAGATGCCAACGTTACGTTCAATATTGTTGTGGACTGGATTGTTGCGTCGCCGAAAGTGTTAAGGAGCGAAATGATTGGTACGCACCGCCACAATATCCATGGGAGTATCCATCGTCGATCGCCCCAATCGACACATTCGTTGGCAATAAAATATACCCAATATTATGCTCGATGTTTTTGTTGCATATTTATTGACAACTTCCTTGCAAAACTGTAAAATATATATATATTCGTCATGATGTAAAATTGCGAATAGAGTTTGTACAATGCACGGCGAAAAGAATCTCCCAAAGGCAATTTCTCGAGATGGTGCAATAAACGATTGCGCTTATTTCCTTCATGCAGAATCTAATATCAGCGTTTCTTGCTGTTCTTTCTTGATGCTTCCGGTAATAAAAATATTTGAAGGTTACCATTACCGTTGCCTTGAAGGCTAGTGTTAGATGACTTGATAAATGGTTTGCTAAATAAATCGGGTTGTTTCCATATTTTTAAGGCAGTACGTATCGAATAACACAGAAATACATTAAGGGGAAGTATATAGAATTCACAGTGACGCCTGTGAGCATATATTCAACAGAGAGGTTAGCTCATAATAGCGTGAACACGATGCAAAACACGCACATCTTCATCCTTTGAACAAATCCCTCTAGCACGAAATCGTACAAGCGCAGTTGATCGATCAAACGTTCTAAAATGGTCGAATACCGTTGCCGTGGATGTTACTCCAACAGCTGGAAATCGAAATGATGAATTTTGCTGCGTTATGGGAGATGACGACTGTTCGATAAATCACGGCGATATTTTAAGTTCATTATTGGCATGGGATGGAATGCATGAAATGGAGAGCGAATGGCTAGGTGGAGAGAGGGTGGCGGGAGTGGCGAAGTGGTAAAAAAGGAAAATTAGGGAAGATTCTGCTAGTCATAAAGCAATCACACAACAAATGTGAAACTGATTTTAAAATGCATGTAAGTGAACGTTGAGCGTTTCGTAAATGAGGTCGTTGTGTGCTGTGCCGAAGTGGGCCATTGTTTTTGACCCATTTGATGTAAGAAATTCACATTTCCACATCCCATTCTCTTCCAATGTACTTGCACAACGCTCTGCTTCTTATCTGTCTACTATGCTTAACAATTGCTGAAGGTATTATCAATGGTTATTTATCTTCCTATTCATATTCTTCCTTTGATTCTTCCATTTACCATCACATACATTAAGTTTGCATATATGCAGTTTTTTAATCAATCATCTTACAAATCTGCTATTTATTAATTTGATCATGAGCTAAATGCAAATGTAATTTTTTATATCGATCGCAAAAAAGACTTAATTTGCACTGAAACTAAAAGTTTTTATGGAAAGCCTAAAACGAATAAGTTTTGGTAAACGCAAGTGGAAACATCAAACGAAGCGTTTCATTACCGTTATATCGGTTGATAACTTTTCTACGATCATTGCACAATTTGAAAAAAAAATGATGCGAATTCTTTGAGAATAAAATTTTTCAGAATCATTCCCATACTGTCCAAATGCGCAGAAACCAAAAGTGAATCGAGATGGCAGCGTGCTGCAATGTTTGCCAGGTTACACATTTTACGAATCTATTCTCGAATATGTTTATTTTTTACGCTATATAATCTTCAGTTGTTGGTGAAATGCTCATGTGTAGGGTAATCTCTGAAATTTGTTGAACGTCGCATCCTCACGCATTTTTGCTTAATCTCGACCTTTATACACCACAATCGTATCACGACTTTCCGCTTTTCCGACAGAGTGCTGTTAGTTCTACGATAAATCGGCTGACAACATCAAATGCGATAATAAAGAATTGCAATGTGAGTGTCAAGTTCAGTTTTTCATTGGGTAAGTTGCTTTTTAAGAAATCTGCAAATAACGAGATTATGGCGACATAATTTAAGCGCACTGCATTTGTAAGGGCTTGCCCACAGGTTAATTTCACGTTGCAAGCGACAAATGCCAGAAAGAGAATTTCGTCAATCCGATCCATACCACAAGACGGTTCCGGCAAATCATTCGTATCAATTATGGACTTTGGGACTTCTGGACATTTAATTTGTTGTGCAAAATTTTGTGTTTATAGATCTCTTTCAACAGTTACACGTATTTTGGTTATGAAATGGTTTGGTTTAGTAAAGTCATTACACTTGTCTTCTATTTCATTTTGTATTATTGGACAATCGATAAACTCAGTGGGTTGGATCATAAAAATCGTAAACCATATGGGTCTCTCTGACATATCTTCTCATTTCCTTACTACGTTGTGGGCCATTCATCCATTATAATACGCCATCATTTACTTTAATCGATTTGCTCATTTCGCTTTCAGAAGAACACTTCGATTCTCTGAAAACGTCTTTATTTTATTTCTTTTAGGACAGAAACAGATGTGCGGGAAAGGCTACGCATGTTTCTTCTCCGGCTTCAACTACCAGTGCTGTCCATCAGAGGAAGATGACGACGGTTTTACTTCTCTGGAATGCCCTGCACCAGCGCTTACGATACTCGATGGTGATGGAAGTCCGATAAGATGCAACCCAGTAACTCGTCCATGCCCTCAGGTATTTCCAACAGTTCTCGCTGGTTATATTGTAACCATTTCGATTTGCTGATTCAAGTTTTTTGCGCTCAGAAAATATTGATAAGGTAACAATTTAGACATCGAAGTATGTCGCATTACTTCCTAGAGTTATTTTCTAACGTTATTCTAGTCTTACAGAATACTTCCACAGAAATGAATAAGGTTTAGCGTTTCAACAAATATTGAGATATTGCTTTATGCCACAGATACCACCACAATGAATATAACAACAAATGCTATGTCTAACAAAAGTATGACAATAGTGTGTTAAGGTGGGGTATCTGCTACCACTGTAGTATTTCCTTGATTTAAATATAGATTATCAATGCAAAGTTTCAAAAAAATGTTGCAAAGTTGTCAAATTGTTGATCATTAAAAATCGTTTTCATTTTAGAAGTCAATGGTTTGTATGAAGAGTGAATCGGAAATGATTTGCTGTGAGCATATGGATCATAAAGATGATCACAGTATGAAAGCAGCCGCAAAGGAAAGCCGCTTGTCCGCTACAGCAGATATGGACTGCCCCAGTGGAGCGTTCACTATACTTGATAATCGTGGAAACCCCCTACAATGCGATGACGATAGCTGTACTCAGGTGACAAACAAATCGATAGACAATGTTTTGTATTCTTAAAGGAATGAGCGCATAAACGCAAACTTATAGTGCTGCACAATTGCTCCCAATAAAAAATGACCAGGGGATCGAGCTCGAAACTCGAACTTTATGCATGTCAACCAGAAGCTTTGACTATTCGATCATCTACAAATGCATAATTAAATTCCGAGTGTAATCTATATCGAACTGATCTAGAAGGCGAGAATATTTTCCATTTGACTTCTGAGATTATCTTAACAATGGCGAAGTTAGCAATGAATTTAATTCTAAGAAATAGAGTGAATTTCGTGTAAAATCTTCTTATTAGTTCATAACCCGCCGCAGTTTGATACGGCCACCATGTGCGTATAACGTTAAACGACCGCTCATTCCAGTGCACAATAGCGGTTACGCATATTTGGGAATATCTTCATAATTGCCGCAATCAACATCACGCCCTCCCTATGAATGTGGCATTGAAAAGCAAAACTAAAGGGAAATGGAAATTTTACTTTTCACTCCTCTTCCCAAATCTTTCTCCTTTTAGGAGGCAGTGGTCGGGGAGGATCGGGGAGGATTCATGCTGTGTATTTTCTCACATGTTTTAAAAGAGGATGTTCACGTCGAAGCATCCAAACAATGGTTTTTTTAGGACCCTGACATTGACATTTCGCTGTTACCTAAGGCTTTTCTCCATCCTTCTTCACATGCCACTCCGCCCTCTCAAAAAGGTTCCCATCGCATATTTGATACAATCGTTACCTGGAAGATTTCCGCACCAACTGATTAAGTCCCGAATGCAATGCATTGTTGTGTTGTATTACTTGTGGCAAGCGAGAGTGTTGACTTCTAATTGCCAAGATACCTCTCATTATAAGAAAACAATGCTTCAGGGTGGCAGATTTTGTCATGAAAAGCATGGAGTATCGGTGTGCTGCGAACGTGTTGACAAGCTGCTTATCAAGGATGATAATCTGGATAAGGGCCATAGCGATGAAGATGCTCAGCCACCACAAAACCCATTGAAGTATACTCCGTCGGCTAATAGCATCAGTTCATCGTCTGTCTTATCGGAGGTAAACACGCTCACTTCACAATCGTCCAAACTCCGCAAGCTGCAAAAGCCCTATTTGGATGGAACTGCAAAGGTTACCATTTCTTTTAATTTCTCAACCAAAATCACTGGGTTAGACCGATTTCAAAAGCTTCCGCCACTGCCTCAAGCATTGTTTTCAGTGTAGCAATGGATGTTCTTAAGAGAAGTGAGGAGGAAGGGGTGGTGGGTAGTCGGTGCTGCCATTCGAAAAGCTTTCCTTACAGGTCACATGCATCGTTTTCCAACTTTTTTCGCTTCCAAGTTCGAACCGTTCAATTCTTGAGTTATACTCGGGAATCGGTCTCGCCTCATTAATTCGAAGAGTGTTTTGCTACGAGCATTTTTCATGGAAGAACAAGTTTGCTGGGAATATTGCAGCTGAAGCAACATGAGCAAATCGGGCAGAAGTCAAGTTCAGCTATTGCTGGCGGCAGCTTGCGATCCTCATCGGCACGTAACATCGAAGTCCAGTCATTAGCCCCATTGGAAGAAATCACAGACGATACCACATCGAAGAAACCAAATGAATATGAAACATCCGAACTACCACCAACTACGTCAAGTTCTGCTAGGAGTACAACTGCCGAAGAATCGCCTTCGTCGACGACCGAAACGTCAGATGTGGACAACGAGCAAAATGCAGCCACCGATTCAAGCCCAACGCATACTTTCTTTGTAGGTCTACAGTTTTACACATATTGAGTAATGCAAGGCAATCTGTGCTCACAACTATAACTTTCATGTAACTTTTGACGAAAATGTTGACAAAAATCTGTTTATAGATTCTCTTTTTTTATAAATAGGAAAATTCTAGAAGTAAACAACTTATAGCTAACGTGCGTTTAATTTAAGGATGAACACGAGAAGTCGAGAGGAGTTCCGCTGAACAGCGGTATCGAATTGATTCCTACTGAGACTGTACTTTATACGCCACATAGCTCAGGTGGTTATGCCGTTTCGCGTGCGTTTTCAGTCAAGACCACGTTTTCTCGCGATGATGCACGTGAATATGCACGTAAATACCTTATGCGACAAATCAGAAATGGATGGCCGTATAGCGACCGCTATTATGCACGACCAGGTAATGCCTTCTTCTATCTTCCTTCACCATTATTTATAATATACGAACTCCGAGCTTCAACGGTTAATTCACATTATGGTGATAATGGAACCAATCGTTTCGTTTATTACGTTGTGTGCATTTACTGGTCTACGCTAATCATAGAATAGAATCGCATTCACAATCATTAACTTCAAATCACCTCTATTTCTTAAAATAGTGAATAACACTTCTCGGAGATCGGAGATCTTTCTTCTTTTCCCGTTGTAAATAATAGTTTTAAAACTAAATGAGTATCCGTTTCTTTCAGGTATGAGTGCTAATGGAATACCGCTACCTAACGCGCACGTTGTCTTCCAGAATGAATGATCATCATTAGCACGGGGTAAATTGAAACATATATATGTCTGTATGGAATAGAAATGATAAAGTTTTAATAAATCATTCAATAATGAAGAAAAAATTGGCGAAATTATCCACCGCTGGACGCAAATAAATTTAACAAAGAAGTCATCGGATGAAGTGAAACAATTTGACAGACAAAAAGGGGAGGGAAGGAGGGAGAGGTGGCAACATATCGCTGAAATGATATGCGCGAATAATAACATACTACAATAACATATCGCTTCATACAACAATGGAATTCACAGTGATACGCTTCACAAATCCACCGAAAACAGTGACTGCGTGCGCAACATAGAAAAAATCTGTCAAATGGCATCAGACGTGTATCGAATCAAAAGAACACCCGGAATTTATGGTGGAAGGGGAGGTACACGCCTCAATGGTAGCACATGATAATCCTTTTAACAGCCTCAGAAGTTCATTTCCTTCACCTATCTCCAGAACCAGCTTGAGGCTTGTTGCGTTTAGCATCTCAGGAACCTTTGAGAATAGTATAAAACATGCCTACTTTGGAGATGACTATGAACCTTCCCCTGTGATGCATTCAGTGGTCGATTCATAAAGCAGGCTTTTGTGGTGAAAACCAGTACCGATAAATTGTACTCTAACGTTCGATACTCGTCAACGGAAATCCGAGCATGAACGCTTCCCTGCTCCAAATGGCTTAACAAGCACGAACGTCGTCATGAATAAAATACTATGTTCGTTATCGCAACGCTCCGACAAGATACACTTTGCAGGCGCTAAAGCCATCCCCTTACAAATAATCGCACACAATAGAGCCGACTTGAACGCATGCTATGCAAGATTTCCAAATATCGCGACTACCTTCCCACCCTCTTGAACATTTCTCTGTATCGTTCGAACAATGTTCTTGCCTCGATCACTGAAATCCACGGTTTCATCTGCCATTTCTCACTCCAATATTCGTCATACTATGCCGAAAACTTATCCAACAACAAATATTCAGGTGAGCATAAGCTTACGCTATGTCGAAGCGAGTGTCGTTAGAGTGAGAAACCTTAGCAACGTCACAATCCAAACTCGAGACCGACTCGCAACCAATCTACATTTGGAATAGGCGCCTTTCGTAACGTCCACCAGTAATGTCTACTAAGTTAGAGGACCCTTAACTGGCAAATCACGATACAAAAGTTGGTAGTTCCAAGCACATTTCATACCCAAACTTTTCCTCTTCCCATGCTCTAAAAGAGTGACCATCCAGCTTGATAGTGGCACTAACTGCTCACAAACAAAAGCAGTAGCCATATTGGAAACCAAAGGAACGTCAAGCGAAATAGACAGCTGCAGAATCAAATAATGGATGAGCATATAGTCATATTTGTTGACGTAGTATTGCACTACTACGTATTTCTGAGATAACCCCACCCAAATTTTACAACATATGTGAGGAGTGCGCAGGACGCAGAGACTTTGACAGGTCCCCAAATCCCTTGCCTATATCTTCCCTCACAGTAATGTAATGATCGCATTCTCACATCCGAAATTTGATTTTCAATACAATCTTCGCCAATACATAAAATATCCTATCCATTTCATTACATCCAACTCGGAAGTGCTGAACTCTTGAGCATCAATTGCCAATAAAAGAAAACGATAATTTTAGAAGACAGAGATGACATAAGATAATAAGTGCAAGATAACATCAACCGTAATGCATAAAAAGCCAACTTTATGAATGATAAGATCTATTATACAATCACATTGCCGTCAAAGTTTGGAATCTTTGCAGAGAGATCAATTAAGCTCACTTAAACAACGTTTAGCATAAATTACACATGAAACATCGTAGTATTATGCGTATAAAGAAGCATTTTCACTTCACTAAATCTTTGCTACCCTAGCAATTCATCGATATATTTCTCTCCTCAATCGAATCACTGCTCTTTCATAAAAGACGATAGCTTATATTGAAGTCGGCTATCGGCTCTGCCCCTCTCCACCTGTACAGAGTGATATCGAGTGAAAAAATTCGATAAAACTAAACGACAATGGCGCCCGCACAAATTGATGCAACACAACGCGAACAAAAAAACCTCAATTAAAGCAATAACAGCAATAAAAATCGCTATTAAACAACAGGCGCAATCGGTTTATGATCACCCTACACCGTTTTCTGATATGTAAATTTTCCAGGCTCGTATTTAAAGTCCAGCCCATAGATATGTGAATTTTAAACGTCTTTAGAGAATCGATCTTAATCCGGTTTAGCATGACTGCCTTGGTTAGCTACTTGCAAGATGTCACTCTGGTCGAAAACAAGTTAACTGAGCACAAATCAGCAAGTATTTATACATATAAAAGTGAAAATGAAACACTGCGAATGATTTTATGGCATACCAGAATGCACCGAAAATCCGCGGAGTGCTGAGGTCTTCCAGGATCGCCTATAGCGGATCCGACTCCAGTGATGATTGATCCGTAGGCTCGTTAACTCCAAAACAGAACGCCTCCATGATAAAGAAGCATACAGCGAAGAAAGCGCACGCCCCTATGAAGAGTCCAATATCATAGCGTGGGTAAGCGGCTGGAACTAGAAAGAGTACGAGGTCCTGAGAAACCCACACACTCTCTACCCATGTTGAGTATAAGCTCGTGCTCAAATCGTGACCTGAAATATTTTATATTCCTATTATCACACGACAAAAGCACCGCGCCCAAGAAACATTCATTTTGACTGAAAATACAATATTTCAAAATGCGGTAAAAAAAACCAGTCACATCACAGTGAGAGGGCTGGTAAGTGCTGCAACCCTGCAGATCGTCTGCGGCAGACTGCGACGAAGATCAACGGAGAAACGAACCATCTATTTCGAAGGCTGGTGATTTTGCAGGTGTCGGATAGAGCGCCGTCCGATAACAAGCGCTTGAATTTTTCGCTGGATCGACCTGCCACGTGTATCGATAAATCTGCAAGTCATCAAGCTAACTGAACTTTAAATGTTGAAACTCTAGTTAATAAAAACTTCAGACCTATCAATTTTTAAACTGCAAAAGGACACCAAGAAAACCGCCTTAATATCTTCCACGTTCTCATAGTATCGTATAATTCAGTAAAAAGACGCTCACTTTCCTTTGATTACCTGAAAAATTAGTTGCTAATAGATGTTTCGTTTCATATTAAATTAACTAACATGTTCCATACCATCCATTTTTTTATAGCCAGAAAGAGCTTTCCTTCAAGCTGAATATGCAGAAATTAGAGTGCAACTACCAGAACACATTCACAATAATCTCCTTCTCTAGTAGAAACACGGAAGACTGAACGCGATAAACTGGGCTCAAGCAGTGATTATTTCACATCGCCTCTTCGTTTAGACGAATCCTGGCAGACGGAAAAACAAAATAGGAAGTAAAAATATAGGAAAACAACTCTGTGCTCAAAATCCATAAAAAACTAACGCAATCCACTCTAGCGCAATCGACCCTCATAGTACTTAATTAAGCTGGGATGAATCAAAGTAAGTATCCAAACGCAATGGCCAGAGACACCCCTCACCATTCAGAGATAAAAGAAACCCCAATTTGTTCCATTTACCTACCTCCTCCCCTCTCCAATCTATCCTCTCATTCATGACCATTACATGCTGGATGGAGTGTTCGCATATCGAAATGGTTTATTCCAACAAAGCTACTTGATGAAATAAGCAGGAACATTTTGATAAAGCAACATTTTAAGACTGAAACGTGTCATAAAGCTAGACATTCTTCAGCTACTTCATTTTTCAGCTGAAAACTTTGAGATGACTCCTCTTACTTCCAATCGAGCTGAAAACTCTTCTACCTTCTTCACTCTCCCAATATTTTTGCGCACAACTGAGAAAATAAAAACGGAAATTTCATGTGAAATACCTGTTGAGCTTTGTTGAGATCATTACACTGACTTTCGCTAGTGACATTAACCATTTCCTTCCCAAGTGAATGCACGATTATGGCATTAACCAGAAGACGTATTAATGATGGTAAACGGTCGCCACCACTGATGTATGTCGATTTTGCTGAAAACCATCTCCCTCAAGCATACTGAAGTACAATAAAAACATCCTCCACAACATTCGATGATTTATAAACGATACAAGTGCTCAAAAGCGATAGAAAATTTTCGACGTGGACAATAGACCATCGCATAACCACCCAAAACCATCTCACTTACCAATTCTCCACATTGCACACTATGATATGGAAACGCTAACTCAATTCGTAGGAAGTAAACCTGTCCACCTCAATATTCTAAAATTTATACCACCCATCTTAAATGCTTATCTCACTTCTTGCCTGAAACGAAAAAATGTAGGATGCACTTTGTACGTGGATTTGATGCGTTCCTCTTACAATACCAGTTTTTAAATGCAAATTCGATGGTATCCAGAAGTCATTTCCCATTTTGATCGATTACCAGATGACTTTTTAGATAATGACTGAAAAAGTTTGCACCACCCAAATCACGTATTAGCGTACTATCTATCTATTTTGAGCACTCAAAATTACTATCCCTTGTCCATAATCCCAGCAAAATGAAGCAACGATATGATACTAGAGCTGTCCAGACATAGGTCTGATGTAATCCATTGTCGGAACCAAAACCCAAAACCTCGTCAACATTCATTCAGACAAAACATTGGGAAAAACAAGAAAAAAGTTTCAAACACTGAAGTAAACTTTTAAAGAATACTAACTTCCTTCCTCGGGACGATTCTTAATGTTTTGAAGAAGCTTTGCGAAAAAATCACAGCTATACCAGTCCGATTCGACAATAAAGCACTTGAACAATGTTGAAACCTTAAATGCAAAATAAACAGATGATGGCTACGGTCGTGAAACGATGCTGTAAAACGGCACTTATCTAGATGAAAATTTGGTCCACAAAAAGAAAGGCATAAGAAACTAGCAACGGAAAGGCATAAGAAATACACGGATGCATAAGAAGCCGGTCCACAAATTTTTTAAATCGTTGCTTACAACATTCACAAGCATCCTCCACCGCCCTCTCTTCCAAACGAGTATGGAAGAGGTATGAGGGTACCGCTAAGTTCATACAATAAAGCCGGAATTATATGGACCATCAATAAGTATTGTAAAGAATAGAGGATTCCGAAGGTAAACAAGTAAAATTGAAAACTGAAAAAATCTGAGTGAAAATCATCTGAAAGCGCAAAATATTTTAAACGTTTTGTGTCTTCCAAATAAAGTTATTGCAGCGCTGGAATGAGGCGAAGCAAATTCATCGCTATAATTCTATTCGCATATAATTAACAATTAATACAAACTACAGCCAAAAATAATGTGCATCAAATTTCGAATAAAAAAATTAGCTGCAAAATTTTTGGAACTTGAAGGAAGTGAAGGAGGGGAGGGGAAGGGGGAAGCAGGATGGAGAAGCACGCCCATGAATAGTCTAAATCATATAATTCTACCTTTCACATTTCAGATTAGCTGTAATAAACGACCATATGCAGCTCAACTGCTTAATCTAACACATTCGAAAAAAAACTTTCGACCTTTCAGCTATAGGCATTACTTTTAAAGTAGCCACCTTTCGATCCATTCATCAGCGGACTGAACAGATTTCAACTAATTTATAAAATGGAAGTTTCTCCAAAACAAATGAACAAATCTATAGTTATACATTAAAAGAGCTTAACAGTAAGCTAGGATCAGAATTTTGTTTTGACCTATTCGAAGCTAACGTTAAGAATGCTTAAAAAAACGAAAAAAACTTACGAATCCTTCATCGACCTGATAGGGCAAAGCCGTTTCCGTTGTACCATAAAAATATTCAAGAATCGTTGCCAATGCGGCACTGGCTGAAGCCGTTATTTCTTCAACAATAACTTTGTGTCCCTCATCAAATACGCCTGTATCGGTGAATGAATTCAATGCCCTGCAAATGAAATGCCTTATAACAATATTACTTTACGTGATCAACTCTTCAATAATCATCAAATAGATTTAATGTTACATCACAGCGCCATAAAAATACCTCACTAGAGGGCTGGAAAGATTTCAAGCTATTGTAAAATGTTTGCTTAGGAATTGTGCACCCGCTACTGCTTTTCCTTTATGAACACAAAATGAACGTATTAGAGCAAACAACGACAGCAACCAAGTAAGTCTGATCAATGAATAATCATCTCTCATCTCGTCCCCACTGTCAGCGTTTAGAGCTGAGAAACACGAAACATCACTATGTTAGCTCCTCATCGACGGAAGAATAAATTTTTTCCTCGAGTAACATTCTCTTTTCCTCCAAAACTTGATACATTGTTAATATATTTGGTTTAACAAGCTAAAAGACTTCTTCAAACTCACCAAGAAGTACCGCAAAGTAGAAAATATAATTAATAAATTCCTTCATCACCCAGGTTTTTGGTTCCTAACCAGAATGGAAAAGCAATAGCATTTCCGTAATTAATTCAGAACCTATTAAGACCGCTATCCATACAAATCTTTCTTCTTCGAACATCTCCACTAGCAGCATTTTCATCCCTTTCCTTGACTTCTAGTCATACCTTCTTATTCCATTAACGGGATAAAGCCAGATCATGAAAAGTCTTCAACGACTGGACTTGTACCCGAATACCATACATTCAAGCGAGCAAGTACCAACAATATTTCGATCAACTCAATTTTGCTGCCCTTTCATTAAATTTGAAGGTTGTTGGCATATTACGCTCATATCAGCTGATCTCTTTCTCTGCCCTCTCCCCTTGCAAGTATCATTTTACCCAATCCCACAATAAAGAAGAGACCGTTGAAAAGGTCTATTGTCTAACTTGTAAGTGTAATTGCCGTCGAATGGTGCGAACACAAAGCCTGCGATTGAACGATTTTGCTTGAGGAATGTTTGATAGGACGACGGCGGCACTTGGCCATTCTCACCATGGTCCACCAACGAAATCGAACGGTTCCGCCTTTGTAGCTCTTTGTCCGCTGCCGCCAACAAAGTGCCAACCTCAAGTGAATTCCTCATTAAGCAAGACACAGAATGAATGAGATTAGTAGGATGCCTCAATCAATCCTTAGCGTTGCCAAATACAAGTTAAAGCACAATTAGATGATCAAAAATCACGAAGAAACCACGATAAGCCCAATAAACAATCTATCTGTTGCACTTTACTACCACCTCGTCCAGTTAATACGAAGTAAAATTACTAATAAATTTAGCCGAATCATGTAAAAAAATGCAGCCAGCCGTCTAAAGGCGATAGGCATATCCAGTAGTCTGTGCACTAACTATGCGTGTATCGGTTTGCAACGAGTGATAGCTACAGCACTCTCACCTTCAATAACGAATCCCAAGCTTTACGTTCTTTAAAAACTTGTATCATGCCTATAGCGACAGCTACACGCCGTCGGAGACTCATACTCATATTGCGCCACTCCAGATCAATGCCCCGATGGATTCAAATCTCACAGAACAAATAGTTTAGCCACCTTATAGATTCCCTTACATATATTATAGAATTTCAATCGAGCACACCATAGAAAAAGAATGCTTTCATTCGAAAACAACAAAGGTGATCAGCACAGCACATTGATCAGTCTAAAGCTTCCATAGGCAACCTTCCAAAAGAATGCTTACCACTTCTGAAGAGATCTAACTTCATATTTGCCATTTGCATAATCAATACACTCTCCCTCAACGTGACATTCCGAATAAGATCACAGAATTGGAGAAATGATATCTTCCAATAGATTACATTTTCATCCCTGTATCAAACTTTGCAACAATTAAACCCACCGGAAGAAGAAGATCAAAACGTCAAAATCAAGTGGTGGCCCGCTAATTTTGCTCCATCTCAACCGCTAAATATGCATTCAATACACTTACATCTTGTTCATGTTCCTTATAGGACTGTCCATCAACGTGCGCAAAAAACGCAGAGCCTGCACCGTCAAGTTGCTGCATCTGTAAATGAAAATAACTGCTTGAGAGGAGTGCTTATCTCGATTCATCTAAATAATTTCCTCCTCTCTGAAATTAGAGGCTATCTCCCTCTCAACTCATGCTAGGGCGAATAGATATTGATATGAAATCGAAACCTGTGCCTACAAAACTAAAAACCGGTCGTCATATTCAATCGCATGCACAGCAATTATGTACTAAATTATGTCAAAATAAGTTAAAATCAAAGTATCAATTGATTTAAAAAACTGACATCCTAAGTGAGAGCAGTGAGATTGCTATCAAACTATGAAATGAGCCGCCTTTCCGTACAAAAAAAAAAAAAAATCGAATGCAAAAATCTTGTGTGAGAAATGTAGTGCTTTCAATTATTTCGCAATGGAAAGCCGTTGCAAATAATTCCTTATTCAGAACGAAAAGAAAAGAATTTTCACTTCAGAAAAACTCTAACAAAAAATCAAGAGAATATAGCACATACCTCAATAAAAACGTCAATATTGCTAACGTTAACAGTTACGAGTGGTGCACTATCCGATTGAGCAAAACTGTCCGGCTTCGCAGGGAAATTTCCTTGAAGCATATCATATACCACTCGACTGCTTCCAATATAACCCATTGACTCCTAAGAAACAAAGTTTGAAGAGCGATCATGATGGGGAGATGGTGACGGAAGGAGGGCAATCAGATGATAAGGAACAGTGCCGACACAATCTGATCTCGGGCATGCCATTTTTGGTTTGCGAAAATACCTTCTAGCAGAATGTTCGCTGCCCAGTTAACTGCTATAAGTTTATATGATTCACGCATGGAAACGTAATGGTGCAATTTCTCAGCATATGGTTGACTTGACCTAGTGAGTTCAATAGCGATGCTTAAATGCACCGCATTCCTTTCGCAGATGTAAAATTTACATACGAAGGATTGCTTGTGACAGCTGAAGGACAGGATCGACGAAGCAGCTCAAGTGAAGGTCGCCTCTCATGATTACAACGGTGCGGATGCAAATGAAATCCAAGAAAGGACACTTGCGTTCAAAGAAGAAACGAACCCCATGAAAGAAAGCAAACATGAGGCATCGGTTTTTCTTGTTGGCAATCAGCTGAAATTCGTCGGCATATCTGCCCATCGCATCAACAACCGCCAACGTACTAATAAGTGATGTGAGTGTAGAAACATCTCCGACCGGTCCTTCGGTCAGCGTACTAAATGAGTCCATCTGCAAGCGAAATGTGTTACTTCAGCACTAGAGTGCAACCGTTCGACTATCTAGAATAGGTGAAATGATGGAACGATTTAAAATGTACGTAAAATAAGTGATTAATGAGTAAGGATAAAATTAAATGATAACAATTTAAGACAGACAATTATGTAACGACTGTACCCGTGCAGCAAGAACAAAAATCTTCGTTTCGTTATTGATATTTTCTTTCGAAGATGGTGGTAACATAGTGATAACGTTCTCATCTTCCAGTGGATCACATAAAGCGACGCTAAAAATAAAAATGCTACCTATTCGCATTCACTGTCGAAATCTATCATTATTTCAAGTTTAATTTTACAAAAACTCTTTGATATTCACATATCGAATCCTGAACTTTTTGAATGAACTAATGACAATATAAAGGGAACATATTAATCCGACGTAATTACCTTATTAATGGTCCTATCACATTTCTTAGTTTATACAACTTATGCAGTTTTTGCTCATTTGAGTTGTAGAATTTTATTTGAAAAAGCGCTTTCATTTTGTTACTTCTACAACTTTCTATCAATTCCACTAGAATCTCATGAGCATAGTTTTGCTCATTAGTTATTGACTCCAATGATCGATATCGGAACATGCCACCATTTCTGCAGCTTCTGCGTAATCACTTATTTCATCTTGGTCTGGTACCTATGAGCTGCCACTAAACTTTCTTAAAAATTACTTCCAAACTAATTTAACGACGCCCACCAAGAACTGGTGCTAGAAACGTAGACGTTGAGGCCCGTAATATCTTTTGCCAAAATATTTTATGAATCTCTGCATTTTGCTCTTTAAACTCCAACATACAAATCAATATGCTTCTATATTAAAAGACTGGTGCATAAAAAACTTATTAATTTAGTTCTACTTCTTAATGAAATAAAAAATGAAAGTGAAAAGATGAAACATAACACATACACAGCCTCCGAAAGTCCATAGAAATACTCTTGACGTCGCAAACAAATTTGCGCATTGCCAGCACCACGCATGAAAAATTTCATACGCGCAGCACAAAACGGTGAAAAAGCATTCGTCCTGTCTATATTAAACGCTTCAAAGCACTGCAATATAAACTTTTAAATCACGGTGAAAAAGAGTCTCAACAGCAATAGCATACAACAGCATGTATTCCAATTTATAAATTGAAATACAGAGCATAAAGACTAACATTATAATGCTCCTATCAGTGCAATAAACGGATGTGTTGATAACATATATAATAGGCGAAAATAAAGCGAAAAATTAAGTGCCCACAAACATGGGTAAATGAACCGACTACATCTTAGACATTTAAAAACAGGCAGTCATAAAATCCAGTCGAGTTAAACTTCTCGATGAATTACAAAACAATCCTCAACAATATTTCCCAGAAGTTAAATCAACCAAGAGCCCACATCATATATCCCTTCAGCGAGAGAATAAAATCGCCAAAAAATGCAAATTGGGTATGGCCAAAACATATATGAGCCTAAATAATTCTTCAACTATAGACCACTTTTAAATACATAAAAAGCTTTAATCATCGAACAAATGCCGCAATCATTAAATGCAATTAATGCAAATTTATATCGATAAAAGCACAAGAAATGAGACTCACCCTGATTATAGACGATCGAAGCAAATTTCAAAAGCAAAAAACAAAGAAAAGAAAGGTAAGTGGAAAATTTCATTACTCTTTTTTTAATAATTTCAATTTCGGTGTCATTTTTGATGAGAAATATTGGTTTATTCCAATCGATAAAACGAAATCCTTCCGCAACAATAGCACCTCTCTTATTCCATGTACATGTGTCATTGTATAAATCTGAAAATTAAAATATTAAAATATAGAAACGTCTATATGCCTTTTGTATATTTTTCAATATCAATATATATTCTCTTTTAGAATAAAAACTGTGATGGTCGTATATATTTTGGATAAGTGCTATATGATGGAAAATAGTGATAATATACGACTGCTCGGAGAATTATATCAATCCTCTCACGAATTATTCTGCAATTCAGTTTTTTTTTTTTTTTTAAATTAGAGGCAACATGAACATGATAGCATGAACATGAAAATATAGCTCAACATACTCATCATTCATATTACATTAATTTATACTTCGTTAATATGTGAGATTTTGTGCGCCATTTAACTTTAAGTGTCAATCTTATCTCATCAATTAGCGCAAACTGTTTCCCAGGGAGGAAAATTAAACGTGTTGATTTATCAACGATCAATATGGAAGAATAAAGCCACCATAAATAGGCCTGGGGTTAAGAAGCAAGCACAGATTACAGTTGCTTCGAACGTATGTCAACTATATTCGCAGTGATGATAAGCATCGGAATGCAATATTCATCCACTAACATCAACCACAAGGAAAATTATAACACTGTACTCACTGAAACGTTCATTTGGGCATTCAGAATCTTCAGAAAATCGCATTCGTGGACGACGTGTTCGATTCGTATCACTCAGTAGCAATACGCCTCGAATACGATCACTCATCAGCTTTTCAATTATTCTGCTGAAAAAAAGTGGGCTGAATAATTTCATCAGATACATCGATAAACAGTGGTGCCATCATAACGGCAACTTATTCACTCCTTAAACTATTCACAAAAGGAGTACTCCTGTTAGACCAATTTATGGATGGACAATTCCTATGGGATAGTGTGGAGGGTGAAAAATGATAGCAAAGGGGAGAGGCATGGATTTGCGGGGATGAAATTGAGGAGTGATGAATGACGGGGAATTGATCCTTTTCACTGTAATTTTTATAAAACTTCAAATGAACCGAATTATGATAAATCCTGTGCAATTTAAAAAATAAACTCACATAAACATTCCTCTTATGCACCAAAAAGAAGCAAAGTATTCTGCAGGGTGTTATTTAAAATTGAAATACACTTGAAAATAAGCGTTTTTTCTTCAGAAAAAAAGTGATCTTTTTAAGGCCGGAACGATTTCTTTCCACGGAAATAAAAAAGCAAAAAAAAAAAAAAAAATCGCAGATTCATCGACCGGATCCTCTCATCCGCCAAGGTCTAGGAGTTATATCGACCAAATGAACTCAATGAACTTGAATTCTATGAACTTTATGAAGTACTTTAAAAACAAAGTTATAAAGAGTATAGTTTACCTGTCCAGAGAATCCACATCGACCGCAATGACGTATTGCATATCCGTAACCTGTGCCATCTTCGATATAATCCGCTCAATTTCAGCATCCGAGTTTGCATAAACAACTATACCAGTGTTACCATTAGGCTCTGCTTAAAATAAATATCAACTTATTAGAAGATAACAAACTAAATAAAAATAAGAAAACTTCTTCAAATAAACGATCTAAAAGCTCATTCGTTTTTTTTTCATAAGATGGACGATTCGCCGTAACATATTATCTTAAATGGGTATATCAGCAGTTAAAATTTTATACATGCAGCTTAGATCGACTATGATTCCACTCATAACTCGGAGGTAAAATACTTGCAGGTGAATGCGAAGGTGAATAGGCGGAAGTCGATGAAAGGAGCACCAAATGGAGCATAAAATTTTGCAAATTTCTAAATAAAAAGCGATGATTTATAAATTCAAGAGAGATATTAAAGATCAAAGAAAATAGAGCAAACTTTCCTTTCGAAGGCACAAACGCAATTAACGAAATACGTTTCTTATCCACAAATGGTCAAAAACTTATAAATAATTTCCGCATTTTTGCACACCTCAGAAACTCATATCACTGGCAAAGAAATATCATGGAGAGAGAGAATGAGGGGGGGGGGGGGAGGTGCGAATACGGACGGATGACACTGACCACGATAAGAAAATTTGAAAATTTAATGCTTTCCAACAAAACTGGGCAAAATTGACCAAAATACGACTTCATGTAGAAACAAAAAAAAAAAATTGAACAACTTACACTGACATCCAATTTGGCTTGTACCATTGAGAAGGCGAAAACATTGATTGCTTCCACCTTCGAGTCTGAGGTAAATTTGATCTTCGATGCGATAAAAAAGAGAACAACGCACTGCAAAAAAAGAAAAAGATATTGAAACAAGTTAATCAAGTGCCCCTCCTATTTCTTGTAACTAATTTAAGAAAAGTAGGAACAACTAAGATTTCAATAAGTTCTACCACCGCCAGTTTTTCTCCTGTACGATGGATCAAATACGGAAGAAATGCGGCATTATTTTTGGTGAAAATTCTTGAAGTGTACGATCTAGTTTATAGAAATGGAATTTATTTTTAGAATATCTTTGCGAATATTATTTTTTGTATATTGATGATCACCTCCATAGGTAGGCAATGAATAAATGAAGAAATTTCTTCAATGAAAAGAAAAGTGATCAAAAAAGACCAACCAAGGCAAAGGAAAACCAGAAACCGAAATGAGTCGACAGCTGTCATTGTGCGGCGTTGTTTAATCCTGAAATGAGGCAAAAACGTTGAAATATGTCATCGATAACACCACATTCACCGTCCTGTGCTTTTTTAACGCAAAAAAACAGGCAACCTTTCGGCTGAATTGGGTTATAAATTTTTATGGTAGTGAAGCGAATTTGAGAAAGAGGGGAATGAAGGGGATTTCATAGTTCGATGATCAACCTACTACTCGACTGCCAAAACATTAGTATTTTTCGGAGACAAAACGTCGAACTTTTTTTACAGGAACCTTTACACGACTAAAAGAGTACCGAAGAAACTAAACCATAGCACATGAAAACGCCATTGGTGGTAAAATACCAACATCATAACAAACATTTCACTTAAGCTGTGCACTTTTTCAAAGAGCCGATTTCTTCCGATGAAAAAGAAGAACAATGAAAAACGTGCCAGAAAGCTTTATTTGCTTTAAATTGAAATACAATTTCGTTAGGTGAATATTTGGATGCTTAAAACTTCACTTTATAAGAGAA
The DNA here is from genome assembly GCA_037389465.1 of Baylisascaris procyonis. Lineage (NCBI taxonomy): Eukaryota > Metazoa > Nematoda > Chromadorea > Rhabditida > Ascarididae > Baylisascaris > Baylisascaris procyonis. Next base: position 5,310,494 of record JAZARR010000146.1, read on the forward strand.
ATGCAAAACAATGATTTCTTGAGTGGCAAAATCAACTTAGAAACGGTGTTACACGTAGTATTCCTTAAAAATACAAGCAAATTCAACCAGAAAACACTAGTTTCCTTAACAAATTGCTGCTGTATGAAGAAGACACCTCCTAGAGCCTTTAGTCACCTCTACAATCCGCGCACAATTCGCATAACTGCTGAACATTTTTGAATGATCGAATTTTACACGTGCAAAGTTCGGTTGGGATAAAAGACAGAAACCAAAAGCGATAGCATTTTTAACCAATCATTAATAAGGCGGAGGTAGGGGTTGCTGCGAGGGGAGGGGAAAAATGGTACTGTCATTCCCATAGTGCCTCGTAGATGCATAATCCTTGTGGTAATGCAGTGCATGTTTTAAGCGTTTCGTATAACCTTTCATTGAGAGTATGCCACTTTTCCCTTTCTCATAGAGTCGATATCACTTACGTTGCATCCAACTCCTTCCTTTCTTGTTTCCCTCATAACGCCGAAATAAAAACATAAGGAAGTGAGTAAAACTTACTGAAGGAACACATCTCGTATAGCTGAACTATTATGAGATACAATACGAAAGCTGTTGTTGTTTCGATATCTAGAAGGAGACCTCCACCCACTGATGTGGGGTATGCGAGTATAGTGTCTTTTATCTTAATCACCTCCCCCCATCCTCTTCCCCGCTCGCATTAGTATGCAAGCTGTACTTTTAAACCGTCTTATTTGTTTCTTGAGAGGATTCAGTAAACTGATCGGAGATTCTGAAACTTGTGATATCGGATAGAATATGTGCACTTCTTCCCGTTCGAATGTTTGCCTCAACTTCATCGTTGCCTCTGTCGTGTCCGATTCCGAGCATTTCTGCTACCAGAAGGCGATGTCAAAGTGGTCACGGCAACTTTTGCTCAGATGGAGGAAATCATTATAGAGAGCGTTCACTCAAATAGAGGAAATCATATACTCTCTATTTCCATCGAGATGAATGAACCATGCTGCATGAACTCTGTCTTAGCCCAAACCAGCTTATTTTGCATTTCGATGATTTCTGGGTTTGGCTAAAGTTTTGTCGAAAGCAATCACGGTTTACGAACGTTAAACAAGCAGTAGTCTGTAACCCATCTTATTTTAAGTGTCGTCTCCGCCAGGTGACCTTTTTGACACGCTGCACTATGCAACAGTTAGAAATACTTGTTACGACCTATTTCCGCCTTTGTTTCGGTTCTTAAACGCTGCAGTTGCAAAATAAACATTTATTGTTGTTGGCAGCCATCACTTAAGCCCAAGATGACAGTGGATACAAAAAACGCATAGAGACGCTGTTTCGATGTGCTACCATCTAATCACTGAAGCGCGAAGCGTATTTTTAGGGACCATAATGGTCGGAACTTTTGTATGCCGTTCATAACCATCTGAAAAAGATTCAACTCACTCCATCCACCATGTTTAACTGAGTGCTTACTTCAATTTTGAAAACGAAATTTCTGAAGGCGTACGCAACACCGCGACATTATTCCGGTTCACTTCGCCCGCTTTTAAGATATTCCCCTCCTTTCCTCTCTATCCCATGTATCATAAGGAAAACAGCATATTTATTCCAATAAGATGCGATTTTATTACTCGTTTTTACTTTTAGCGTCAAATCCTTTCGCACTGGGAAACATGCTTGGAATGTGGAAAATCTAACGCGCTTTCTTATACCGTGGTGCCAAAACTTTTTTTGATTTTGGCTCGCTTAATGTAGCTTTTATTGGAACGTTGAACTATGCTTTTCCCTTTTCTATAATCTCTGATTTATGACTTGCAACATTTCAAATCCTTTCGTACTTGCAAATACAAACCAAAATTAAGGGGGACTGCAAGAAGGGAATAAAGGAATATGATGGTCGCCGTGCATAGCTTCAAATATGAAACGAGTTGATTTTATTAGCTGTTTTCAACAACAATAATTGAAATTTCATTCGTACGGATCAGCGAAAACATTCACAGCAACATGTCACAGACAATAAAATACTGAACATAAACATTTGGCCAGCAACTTACCCATTGCAACAGAACACTCTCCTCTTTAAACAACAGCCCTATATCGTTCATTAATGAACCACTTGGGATATTTGATCCTTCGGCTGGTCAATACCCTAAGAGCAATAAATAAGATTAAAAAGCAACAATAAAAAATCGGAAAAAAAAAAAGAAAACGACCCAGGATACCAACAAAACGATCTTTCTTATGCAAAACCTATAAACGCAACTTCCCGGGTCACCCGAACGTACAACGTGAACACCAACCAGAAACGACGATAACATACAACTAGAGGGAGGGTTTACTAATAGTGAAAACGATGTAATCCTCATCGTGAAACAATTGGTGCTATGATGTAAAACAAACAAAACGGGTTGGATCAATGAGCTCTTTCAGCATACACAACACGATGAAACGAATTTCTCAGCAATGAACGAACGCTTTTAGAAGAACATTCCCGCCACTCCACCCATCTCTTGTTGCTCTTTAACGAATATTTCGAAGTACTGATAGATGATTGTAACTGCCAGCAGAATACCTGTCCCGCTGCCAATCGCACCTGCAATTATACAATTTCATAATATAGTTGCACACCTATAATCACAATGCTGCTTCAAACAAAATTAAATTATGTTCTACAGTTTGCGCGTTATATCGATTAGATTGATATACGCCTCTATATGTGAAAAAAGCCGTTTTATTAACGACGTTTGCTTAAAAGGGCTATCAACAAGTAATAAACCCCAATTTCCGCAAACAAACATATTACTCGGATTTAATATCTCCCCGGCGAAGGTATAATGAGCCGGAAAGCAGTAAACTGGTCAACCGATGGTTACACTGCTTAACTGATAAATGCAAAGGCAGCGGTTGCTGCAATCGTCGCAACTTTGCACACTAAATGATATCGATCTCAGCAGCAGTAGCACAGTCAGCTATTGATTAAGGTCAATGGCATTTAGTGAACATATCGAACAACGAGATATCCGATAAAATTACTTGTGCTAATATGATATACTGAACCAGTAATAACAAACAAACAAAAAAAACACGTCTTCATAAAGCCTTTATCTACTCGTACTAAGGAAATCGCAGCGATTTTTGTGGCCCAAATGTCTCAGAGCATAAATGACAGTAACCGGCTATCCAACCACCCTTCATCTGCAGTTCAAAATTTCAACATGTACTTTTTCAATCACATATAAACACTGCGATAAATCATCTCATAGGTCTTTCTCACACTCAACAAGATCATCTCTTTTCTACAGCCAACGGAATCACACCTGAAAAAGAGTGGCTTTAAGCACAGTGCGTCTCAATGAAAGGCTTTCGAAGCGAGATCTATATAACATACTTCAACAATTTAAAACCTCTCCATGCAGCATGAAATTCAAGACGCTGTCTTAAAAAATAAACAAACTCAGTGACCAATGTTTCAACATCACTCCCCCTAAATTCTCCAATTTCAAGCATTCAAACAGTCTCAGATTCCCACGTTTCAATAATATCAACCAAAGCATTCCCATGCTATAACAATTAATTCAACGATAACAATTCACGGGAAAAGCAAAGCTGAACCTACAGGTCATTCACTTCGAACCACTGTGAAGGAAACAATTAGAATTTATACACCCAATGCATAATTAAGCGGAGAAGGAAAATATAACATAAGAGCCCACCCATGAAGTCAGCGGTAACGGAAAGTGCACCGATGCAGAGGCCTCCAAATGCGGCCGCGGTCGGGATGTACCGATTCAGTTCGTGGATCATCGACTTCTCGCGATGACCTCGCATTACCATTTGTTGTTCCTTCAGCTGCTTCGCCACCTTAATGAACAACATTTCTCATCATATGATTTCTCATTTCTAATACTTTAAAATATTTCTCTCAACTCCACTTTATTGCTTCAAAAAAAAAAAAAAAAAAAAAAAAAAAAAAAAAAAACCCTCAAAAAAGCACAAGAAGGCAAAAGAGACTTCAAAAGTGAAATGAGATTCTATCATCGACGAACGCGATTTGACAGCAAACCGAAAACTGGTGGAAAAACGTCCCATATGTTTCATTTCATATCGAACTTTCACGGTTTTAAGAAATTTCACCTCAGTGAACGAGTTTCCAATAATCCAGCCACTAATTAAAATCCACAATATCTAGTAGGCAAAATCAACCAGGCAGAAATACACCACTTAGCCGGTTTTCAATAAATATGTAATGTTAAAACCGTAGGATTATTTCTATCTAAAGAATAAAGAGAGACAAGACGAACATCCTTTGCACTGCTTCCAGATACGTCGATCCATGTCTTCGAAAAGAAGGCGCATGAGCCAAGCATGAATATGATGTAAACGACACAGTGCACAGGATCCTCCATCACGTGTGCTAGCGTTTCGGGAGGAGATAAATAGTAGCAGATTCCTCCTGTCGGGTAGCTACGATAGCCTCCTGCATCTGACCACGTACCCAGCAGATTCACCAGTATGTTGCCACCGAATTTCGCAGCCAACATCTGAAAATCACCCATTTATTTAGCCGATTTGTCCACTCAGCTTCCACCCCAAGCTCATCAAGACCTTCGCAGGGAAATAGCGATGGAGGGGGGGAGGGGGATCGAAGAAGAGTGGTCCGATTTGAGAAAATGGAAGCAACTTTAAAATGCCACATTTGCAGAGAGGTGTTGTAATGAAAAACAGCAACTAATTCAACTAACTCGGCCCTACTAAAACTCCAGCGACAAATCTACAGACAAGCACTACGAGAATATGGTGCAAATTTTTGAAGTAGAACACAGTTTACTTTCCTTCGATTAACTACCTCTCGATGAACTTTAATTCGTGAGCTGCAAATTAGTCGTAGTCGGTGATTGACGATTCTCGCCAATTTTATTTTTGGTCATCACATTCAAGTTTCCAGATTCTTATATGAGAAAAAAGAGTGTAATGGGAAATGAAATTAGTAGAATCAAGTCAATTTTTAAAACTCTAAAAGGATATTCCACCATCTGGATGCCATCGAACATGCTTCGCTTCTCAACAACTCCAGAGCTGCATTTCGCCTTCGACACAGCTCTATCCTGCCTAGCCTAGCCGGATAGGGATTGCCAGAATTAGCAAAAAGCGCATTTTTGATGTGGTCGGATAAGAAGTATATGTTGCTATAGGCGACCATGGCACCTAGCATCTATGCTCTTGTGCTCTATATACATTCCAAGCGTGTAATTCAAAATTCGGCTCAAAATAGTATTTTACAGACATCATTTGCCTTCTTACTTTCTCTTTTGATCAGTGAAACCTTTGTACGACGCCCCTAATGCCTTTCAGATGACAATATTGGTAAATTAGCAACAAATCACGCCATAAGAATACTTTTTTTCGTAAAATAAAGCTCAGATGGTTACTTTAATTCAAAAAAAGTACCTAAAATCCAAAAATGCGTTAATGACTACCTGAGAGATCACGTAAAGATTAGAGACGAGAGCAGACTGAAGGATGATGGGTATGTTGGAGGTGTAGAAGAGCTTAATCGGGTACGAACTGTACTGACCACGATAGCGAGCGCTCTTGATTGGCAGATCCACACGAAAGCCCTAAAATATATTACAAATAGCATTAACTCACAAATGCAATCGGTGATACTGAATAATATCATCTGCGTTCTTCGAGATAGGGGATATGATATTGTCCCAGACAAATCCCAAGTGTTGATTAATCGAAGAACGTTTGTCACTCGTGCTTCATTCTAGTGGCTCAAAGCAGAACTTCGATGAGTCGTGCATATCGGACGAGTATGGGAAAAGGGAACAGTGCTGCGCAGCAACCACTTCGCTTAGCATCGCCCAATAGAAGAAAACAATACTCAAGTCCTATGCATAAAAATCAGTCCCATTGACTGATCGGCCACGTAACTCTCATAGATTCCGCCAATGTATGGCATGAAGACAATAGTAACCAACGTATATAGACTCAATTCATTTTTTAAAGCTTGCACAACCGCGGCCTTTCAAAAAACAACCTTTACTTGGGGTTTCCTCTGACTTATTAGGTAACATGGCCCCAGGTAAGTCTGCGGCCGCATGCTGACGCAATCCCAACGAAAGTATCGTAGGGAAAATTATTTAACGTTTGGTTACAAACGTCGGCCACCGACAACTAACTTGTGTTCTGAGAAACACCCAGTGTTTTGCTGCCAACAAATCGACTGATAAATTGCAAAAAAACAGAAGGTATCAAACCGGAATGTATAGAAGAAAAGTAACCTGAAAATAGATGACAACCGCAAATACAAGCACTGTGGCCATAAGATTCATGAGATTTGGTAAATTCGGTCGGTAGAACGCTTCGCGAAGAGCACGGATTTTATCATTGCGCGTAGCGAGCAAATGGAAGAGCGCAATAATTGCGCCTTCGAATTCCGTGCCTCGTCCGGTGTTCATCGTTGCTGGTGAAAATGCCTTCCATACGATCGTTTCGCAGATATTCGTTGCAATGAACAATGAAATGCCAGAACCCAAGCCATAGCCTTTCTGGAAAACTCATATCTTACTCCCAGCTTAAAAAGTCTCTACGTTTCCTTCTTTGAACGAACGCAACCTCCAATAGAAATTAAACAGAAGTTGTCATCATGTTGGAATGCACAAAAAAGGAACGAAAAATAAAGGGCGCCTAAAGTGGCCTGAGAATATGCCTATATAATTTTCCGATGTGGCAGTGATCAGTAGCCCTCAAGTGCCACCAACGTAACGCTGCCTTTAAAAAGTATTTCAGCTTGCAAATTGCATTTTTTAAAAGAAGGCGGATAGAAAAACACCACTGCAACTAAAACATGATGCGAAACGGCTTTGCAACTAAAACACCAATATTGTTTCCATAAAACTTTTCAAAGCTATTCGTTTCCTATTACATCATTCAGTGTAAAAGCTATTATTCTACAGACAAATTCATAGGGTCGCATTACACAAAAAAAAAAAAACAAACAAACAAAAAAACTCATTTCACATACTAGACATGAGTATTACATCAATTCTCGAAACTTCTGTCAAAAAGCTGTTTACTCCGTGAGGATTGCTTAAAAGGTCAAGCAGCAACGATCCCAAAGTTCAGCACACGCATGTGTTGCCTCGGCGTCTCTTTCAGTTGGTGAATTGCGTCTTTACTCGCCTTTCATTTTCAGTTACTCACTACTCATTACCTGCCTTTTGCTGGATAATAATACAGTGGGGTATCACAAGTGCATACCTGAAGCAATTCGTCTAGAAGTAGAACGATGAGGCCAGCGACAACAAGTTGTATGACAATCAGAAGACATATTCCGGCACCGATTTCGGATGGATCGCCATATAAACCGGAAGCAACATAGACGATAGCCTGTCCCACCGTTATCACCATACCGAACACTGCAGTACGATCAATGAATAATAGAAATTAATCAATGTTTCAAACACTATTTCCACATCTATTTATCAACGATTCACTATAGCTAACGAAAGAAAGCACACGGAAGAGTGAAAACTGCAAAGGAGAGACTCAAATCAACAACTGCGAACAATTAACACACTATCTAAGCCCCTACAGAGTCACATTTCTAAGCATTTGAAGCATTTGACACTACAAATTTAAAATCATAGACGAAAACTTTGAAACAACATTGAAATGCAAATAATGAGGATGAGTGCTTTAAAGCAAAAAAAAAAAAAAAAAAAAAAAAAAATTAAAAAAAAATTCTGTCGTAAATACTAACTGAATGCAACAAACAATATATTGAAAATGTCACATGCGATTGTCCTATTGACAGTCGAAGAAAATATCAAAACTCAATAAGCCCAATTCGGTTCATAGATATTAAATGAGCAAATACATTCAACAGAATTATTCACCGACCTCACTAACATAAACACTGCTGATTAAGTGCTTTTTGTTGAACTATTATGGCTCAATTCTCGAAGAAAAACAAATAAAAATAGTATTTTACAAAATTGTTTACTCGATCTAAGACTAAGATTCACTAATATTAATCCAATAAAAAGTCTGCCACTTGAATAGACCAATTCATAATGCATTATTCCAAAACAAAAATCGCCATCAACACAGCGATAACAAGCTTATATTCCTTATATAGGAAATCATCTCACTTCAAATCTCTTAGCAACAGTGCAATGGGACTCGATTACAATCGAAATTCAATAACAAAGAGCTTGATAACAATTCAAACAGAATGCGCTATAAAGAGTAAAGAATTTACATTTTTGAGCTCCATTGAAAAGTGCCCTTTCTTTGGGTGTGTCGCCTACTTCGATAATCTTAGCGCCAGCTAAGAGTTGCATAATGAGACCAGATGTAACGATAGGAGATATTCCTAGTTCCATTAGTGTTCCTCGATTCGATGCGAGAATTACTCGAAGCCAATAGAAAGGATCCGCACTATCAGTTGACATGATTCCTGCAAAATAAATTTGTCGTTATGAAATATCGTTAAATAATTCATTAATATCTCACCTCTCATTATGTTGCATGACAATAATTAATTCAATGGTATTCATATTCAAATATTTTGTAAGCATTCATAAGGAAAGCATAAAAAGCATCGAATATTTCGTTGCGCTTATTTATATACGAAATCATACTGAGGAAGGAACTTACCAAAGAGGGGAATTTGGCAACAAACGAGGAAAACGAATAGAGTTATAGCAGTCCATAGCATTTTCTCACGGAATTGTATCTTTCGTTCCGGCTTTGAAACTTCTGGCACAAAACCGCAGAACGGCTTGACGAATTCGAGGAACTTTACTGAAAAAAAAAAAAAAGCGCATTGAAATGAATGGTCTATATAAATCCGATTTCGGCTAAATTAAAGATGATCATTTGGTTAAAATCGGGACCGGTTTTAACGGAAATCTATATGATATCGACCAAATACGGTCCGAGAACCGGCCGTAGGAGGGATAATCTTTTATAAGAACCAATACAGATCAGTAAAACGTAATAAAATTCTAGGACTTTTGAATTCACGAATTTCTTTCGCCAAGTTTTCGAATGTTTTTACGCCAATTTTTCTAATGAAAGCATTTCAAAGTAATTAACAATCATCAAATGTGAAATCCGATCTTGAACACTGTTGAATAATGCTTTCATTTCATAACTTTTCCTGCACTTTTTAGCATACTATTGTTATTTACTTCATTGCCTTACAGCTAAATAGATAAACAACATTTTAGAGGTTATAGAAAACAGAATTTCACAGGTGACATTATTGTAGATGAAGAGAATGCCTTACTTCCCATCGCGAATAATCGCAACGACTAGAAGCAATCAACGACAGGTACGGATCACTGACGAACACCTCAAGCTGCAATGACGTGCCACCCCAATGCTGGAAATAACCACGCCTTTGGAGACAGCCTGCTACTTGTCGACGCTCGTCCGCCACCAATGCGGTCGCCTTCTCACTACCGTAACCCAACGGCACGATTTCAAAATTTATGCAGAATTTCCACAATGATCATTTATTTTAGAGTTTAGGAAATAGGATTGTGGGTAAAAAATTTTTTGCACATCTATTTTTCATAAAATTAACAATAATTTGCATATTTCAACGCTTTTCAGTCAAAAATTTTTTGAAGTACGCTTGAAGTTCAGCTCAAAACTGCAAATATCTCAAAGCGATCGATGCGCGGGAATTCAAATTATTCTTATATGATGTGAAATTACAAACGATCGCAATACAAAAATTGCATATGAGAGGGCGAAGGATATGAGTGATGATATTCAATTTTAATGCTAACAAAACGTGCTTATTTGCTCATTAGAATACGGCTAGCAAGGAATCGATGTAGTTCCGCATTTGAGTGTGTATTGGATCGCAGCTTCCATGCCAATGAACACACTCCTTTCTCGGTAATGATCCGTGCAATCGATGTGAATACACTTCATAGGTAACAATCCTCAATTCCCTGTAGCTAATATCTTAGAGCTGAGGATTGAAGGAGGCCGAGAGTCTTTCAACGAAGGTCCTTCATTTTCCTAGTTCTTCGACTCCTTGTGGAATTGCAGTCCCATCGGGGCAACCTTTTTCATACTTTTGACTCATCATAGATCACAAGCTTTATATGTCAAGGAGGTCGTAGATTTGCAAAAGAAAACAAAAACCAAAAAAAAAAAAAACTAATGTGAATGTGTTCAATCTTAACCACTGTTAAGGCAACAAACGAATGAATGAAGTTTCATATTCAAATCCTCAATGATGAGGTGGTTCACGAACTCATACTTCACTACATACATGTCATGTCGGAGTTTCTGCTGTTAGAGATATCATATTAGCCGCACGTACTGAAAAGTTATGTTGTAGTTCTGTGAAGGAATGCCTTATTGTTCTTATTGAGAACTCATTTCGATTTACTTTTTATCCTGCAAAACTCCTCACTAATCCCTCTATTATCTGAAAAACCCCAATACCCTAGTTACATCTTAGCCACAAAAAAACACACTCCCCCTCCGAGGTACTGCAATGTCACCTGCCTACTGCAACATTTGAAAGCATGAATGTAAATAATTCGTCCTCGGTTCGTGATAGCAGCAATCAAATGAGCGGAAAAGTATCGAAGACTTTCTGTCAAGATGTTTCATCAGTTCGTGGATCTGGGTTCTTTTCTTCATTTGCCGATATTAAGTCTCGTGAACGTGTGGCAACTCATCGATCCGAATTCAGCAGCTTAACCTCTTTTACGGTCGATTCTTTTTTATGCTCTTGAATCCGCTTATCAAAGCAAAATAAGCGAACAAATTATCCCTTGTAGTCTGTCGTAATCTTTTCATGAATCTTCCTCACTCTTTGACCGTTGCTGTTGTATTTAGATATTTGTGTTCTTTATGCACGGATTAAACACGCTCGAACGAGCAACATCCTTTTATCCACTCCAGACTGAGGCTGAAGGTGCGAACGTGTTCAACCTATGTCCACTCGGTCATTAGTTAAACCCATCCCCAACAGTGACAGGATTTAGCTTAGACTTTTTATTTAGTCGCTTGGAGTGATTGTGTATCTGCGGGCATAGAAGTAACTGGAAGGTAGCACCATCAGAATCGAACTGACAGATTCATCTCTGCAGGCCTTGTTTTTCTTTGATCAAACTTTCTTTGATTCCTTGTATTTGTGCTCTTTTTCTGGGTTTTGGTTGTATGTGATCCTGCTCATCGCTAAGACCGGAATCAGATATAACCGGGACTGCTGCAACAGTCGTATATACTTTGTTATGACATTGTTCGGCTAGTGTAGATAGGCTTCTTTTCCAGGTGATTCTAAATCGTGAAGTTTCATGGCTACCGCATCTTCAAGTGGCACACCATCGAAGCACAAAAGTGTTCTATTCGTTTGCCTGGGTAATATTTCACTGTCGAACCACTTCATTGTTTTTATTTCACACTCGTAGCTTGTTTTAATGAGACCAAAGATGATTAGCGTTTGTGATGACGTCTCTAATCATTGCTTCAAATTCACCTTCAACCGTAGTTCTTTGATCGTCGTCAATTCAGTTTTATTAGCTAAATGTAGTTGCATTATTTTTAAACGCTAATGTATGAGTAGGTTCTTTCTAAAAGAATATGTAACTAGACGTATCATAAAGGGTTAAATATTCTTAATGCTACCTTGCAACATGCTGTAATTTACCTATGAGGGTTATACCTTTCATTCCTACCCTAACGAACAAAGTTTGTCCAATTGCTGTCAACGTACCATGTGGCATGAGTGATCACCTCTTATCGAACATCCCGTACGTTTCTGCATTTGTATTCGTTGCCAGTTGCTAAAATCAGGCGATATGTAGTACATTCATGTTTTTTTCTTCCACCATATATCATAGTTTATTAATAAGTGGAACGCATGAAACATAGATTGTTTTCTCTTTTTTGTATAGTGCTAAATTCGGAAATTTGGACAGTTGTTTATTAGTGGTTGAATTCAAGCCAGTTATCTGAATTACTGTCGGGGGGGAGGGGGGGGTTGTGGAAGCGAAGAAGGGAGGGGGAGGGAGGCGTTAAAAATGGGGTTTGAAGGTTGTAGCCATTAAGTTTTATGCCAGATTTGTTTGCTTCAACTTGAAGTTGATGCTGTTGTAGGCAATATTTGCCGTTCACCAATGGCTGAGGCAATCTTTGTGGATACAGTAAAGAAGAATGGCCTATCTGATGAATGGACTATCGATAGCGCAGCATTGATTGACTATCATGTTGGCATGCAACCAGATAAGAGGGCAATTAGAACGTTGAATAAATTCGGCATCAACGACTATAAGCATAAGGCACGACAGGTTCGTATGCGAGGCTTTCGTTTCTCCGATGATGTGGATATCTTTATGGTTGTAGAGGTAAACGATACTCACGTTATAGATCCACACAAACGATAATCTATGTTCAGGATTTAAATGCACATGCAGTCGATTACGGTTAACTAAAATGTGGGAAATATGCACTATGCTTCGCATATTGCACTTTTGCCAAATAAGATTTAAGGAAACATTTTCATAGCGCAAGTTTCGAGATTAGGTTGACGGAGCGTGGGGGGGGGGGGGGAGGAGGGTCTTGTGTCTTTCCGCTAAATATTCTTGATTTTGAAAGTATTTTAGCTTGAGCGGCATAGTTTCCTATCTGTATAGGTTTTTTTACCTTTTATAGGTTTCATTCATGAGCATATAAAACTATAAAAATATGCGCTCTTTATATTTGAAATGAGTGGGAACACTGGAAACTTAATAAATAATTACGCACCTATGCATTGAAAATATTGTTGGTGTATTTACGATGTATTTTGGTGTATTTCATTGAGTGTTTTTGGTGTTTTGGTGTTTTTTGGTGTTTTTGATCCATTTGGATTTCTAACTGAGCAGCATATAGCGTCATACATTTTGTGTAAATTTCGAACGATCTATTGGGAGTGCCATTGCTTTTACTATTATTCACTTAACTGCAGTAAATAAAATGAGCGGGGAGGAGAGTTGCCATTTGATCGTTTCAACGGAAATTTCTAATTTCAACATTATCTTCGAGGTTCTTATTCTCGCTTGGGCAATCCTTTAATTAGTATAGCTGTAGCGGTTTACCGAATATTACACCAACGAATATTAATTATTTCCGTTAAATGAGTTATATATTATATTCTTTCATAGTGTTTATTTATTGGTTAATAATATTACAGGTAACAACAGAAGATTTTCGTACATTCGATTATATTATGGGAATGGATGAGAACAACATGAAGTGAGATTTAATTTCGTTTATTAATTTCATTTATCCATTAAAGTATATCTAGTTCAGCTGAGATGTTAATAGTTCTTCTCTTGCTTTTTAATGTAAAAGACTTGTTTTTTTTTTTTTTTTGAGATAATTACCTACATTCTATCGCCTCTTTTTAACGATTAAAGTGCTCATATTTGAGAGTATTGCTTTATTGAATTGCAGGGATTTGAGAGAAATCGAAAAATTAGCGGGCGATGGCAAAGCTGTGGTGGAAATGTTCGGTGTTTATGATACCGATGGAGAGGCCGAAGTTTCGGATCCATACTACGACAGCGACATTGGGGCTTTTGAGCGGGTTATTATTTTTTCCTCTATGAATATAGAATATGAAGAGTTTGGAATTAAGGAATACATACAGCTTGAACCGTTCGAAATAAGCTTCTAGGATGGTGGACTAGCGAGAGCATTCCTATGCGATGTTCCGTGTGTTCTAGGATATGGGTCCCCAGGCTTACTGCTTTTGTAGACTTCGAAGAACTTATTTTCAAGCTAGAGGCTTGTAAGTATCGATAAACGTACACATCAAAGAGAAGCTTACAAATCTCGCGACTTGTCATCCAATCCTTGGATAGAGGAGATATTCAGAGAATGTGGCGCTATGTTCTAGTATACTGTAGAATATTTTATATGTTATGGTAATATGATGTATGTTTGAAAGTGATGAGAACCTGTGCGATGAGATTATATCTAAAATTTATCAAACAAGTGCAGTTGTTAGTTTTGCAATAAATTAAGAAAAAATGTTTGGATGTTTTGTATTAAGTATAAGATTCAATTGCTTTGAAGAGGAATTCACTGTTTACGCGTGGCAGTGGTTGCATTTTTTTTTCCCCACCACGTGTTAGAGTGCTCTCCTCAACTGCTGCCTTTAAACTTCCAACAACTGATCACCACTGTTGCCGCTGCCGTCTGTGTTTCCCTCAGCCTTTGCCCCTGTTTTGATAACTTTCATGAATTGCTGCTTGGTAGTGGTTAATGCTTACTCGCGTAACCACAAATCTTTATTAATTTCTATTTTCTTTTTTTTTTTTACAAAAAATATGTAAAAAAAAATTTATAACGTGTTTATAGCTTCATCTGTGCAATTGATCAACTTTATACTGCTACAACAATTTTCGATGTTATTAGCGCGAGGAATAGATAGTTATAGGTCTTCCCAATTAATTACTGCGTTGCTGTTCATTCGAATGAATTGGAATAAGGACATGTTGTTTTTGTGAATAGCTTTTCGTTGAAGATTTTTGCCCCCAAACTTTTTCAGTGCAAACTTCTTGATAAAGCTTACCTGTCTATGCAACTTTAGGTATTTTATATGATTGTCATAAATATGAACCTGCTGGTTGCCAACGGGTAAATACAATGGTAGTAAGGATATTTACGGGAGCTGTTATTATCTTTATTATTTATTAATTATTATTATTACCATTACAGTGGCAGTAATTGTTATTGTTGTCACTGTTTTTATCGTTGTTAAATTATTTAAGTAATGGTTTAAGGTTTAAGCATTTCAGTACGCCGAAGTAGCTAGAGGAGTGGAAGTTGGTCAGTTAGAACCCTTCATCAATTTAAATTTAGACTTTTCTTAAAACCAATCTTTTATATTGTGTTTTTGCATAATTTTTTGCAGCAATTATGTTGCATTAATTTTGCGAAATTTTGCGGAAATGATTTATAGTGGAGTGCATTTCGATAGTTCATTTTACTATAATCGTAAAAGGATCTTCGTGGATTCTTAATTTCCTATTGAGACAAATTTTTCATAATTTCTATAGTTTTGTTTTTATTCTTTCCATAACTGACAAAACAACGAGGAGTTAAAAAAAAAATTCTTTTTGCAGTTTTTGCATGCTATCATCGTTATCTTTTATGTTATTGATGAAAGAAATTTTCCAAGCTTTATGCTGGCTTAATTTACGTAATAAGCTGATATTTGCAGGTATACGAACAGTTGACTCGATGCTGCACAGCGTTTCTTGATAAGCATAAATGAGACACTTATTATGAAGTATTTGCGTTGTTGCGTTCTTTCATTGCTGGATAATCTACCCCATTATTATTATTATTATCATTGTTATTATTGTTGTTGTTGTTGAAAGAGCGCATATTAAAGGCAATTAGCGTCATTGAAAGAAATTTCGCTGCTATATAGCACGGTTAGCTGGAGAACTTCCATAAGGTGAAGTCAATAGTTTTAGACTTTTCGTGACAATAAGCTCCCGTTCTGGTGTTCCCGACAATCACCTGGTTCTCCACTATTCTTGATGAGTGTCATTCGAAACTGTATCATTTCTGTCTGGTTTCGTTTAGCGATTAAACAGTGGAGAAAACGTTTTGCTGGAGATTGTTGAGAACATTTTATTGGTACGGTGTAAATTTTTTCTTATATTCTGGTGCTTTAGCTTCTTGAGATATTTCGCATTTTTAAATCAATTTTGCAACAGATAGATGGTTGAAAAGAAAAATAGATCGTTCAAATTTTGTGCCCATTAATGGGTGTTTAAATGTCACGATGTTAATGCGTTAGTCGATTCTATAGTTTCTTTTAAATGTGTTTAAATCCTATTGAAGTCATTTTTAATCGCAAGAACCATTCTGCAATAGCTATTCGCTTTATTCACACTCTCCCATCTCTTCTCTTTCCTTAGTTACACCCTAACGACCTTATAGAAAGCTGGAAAGGCATCGTTGAAAAGAAATTTTTTGTGGCAGTCATTTTCTAAAGGGCTAAAAAAACAAGAAGAGGGAAGAGATGAGGGATGTATTCACGCACAGTTTTATCGATTTCTTAATGTTTCATAGGTAGTATTCGTCGTTCTGTTGTGCTCGATGATCGTTGCAGTGATTGATTGAAGTGATGAGATGTAGTTCATCATTTGCATGGTATCGTTCGTGTTATAAGCGTTCAATGAGCTTAGTTATCGGCTTGATTGCGCATCTCTTGAGTGTATCGATAAACAGTTTTATTAAAGACGTTATTTCGATGATTATCATCAGTTGTGCCATAAAATTTCAAACGTTCTCTTGGTTAAAACCGGATATTGCTTACTTAATTTGTGCCGTTACAGTTCATATTGGTAGAACGATTGAATTTATATCGGCATTGAAAATATAATCTATGAATAATGATAGAATATTTGTTTTTTAAGTTTTAAAAACGCCCATTCAGTACCTAAATATTGCTGTGTGGGTCTTTCACATAGCTCGAAAATTTTTGATTTCGTCTTCTTTATAGCTGGAGTTTTCCTACCTTTATCAGAAATATTATGAAAAATTCTCTTCACTCTATTTGTTGATTATTGTCGAAAATTTATTGATTCTCATCATTTTAGTGCTAAATAGCTTTTGCATTTGCGCGAAAACTTTCAAAAGCCGCCGAATGCTCACTAAATATTCATCTTGTCTTAAAATATTGTGATCCTTAAGTGAGAGTCACTCTCGAGCTATGAAAGCGAAAAAAAAACTATAGGGAAGAAGCAGCTTATTCATCGATTGGTCTAGAAGTGCTACTGCGACTAGTAAAACATATTCATATCCGTAGTTCGATTTCAGCAAATAAGTCATTGCTTTCTTTGCGACAAGCATTACCTAACAGAGAATCAATAAATTCTAGCAGCAACAACGCAAAATGAACGGAACGTCTATTCATGCAAACGAAGTTAATTGCCTACAAAGTTCTACAACCGAGTGCAAATGTTTTGTATAGAAGTGGGACTATTAAAGTGATATTGGACTGAGGCTTGGCAGCGAATGCGCATGCGAGTATTTAGACACTAAGATTCACCGTATTCGTGCTTTCCTAGAATTTTATTCATTCCAGTGTTTTTTTTTTTTTTTTTGCGAATTCGAACAGCGACGGAGATAAAGTCCAATTGTGAAGTCCATTCTGTGCAAAACGTATTTTCTTTCGATACGGTCATCGGTCGTTCGTTAGAGATGTAAAATTTATGTTGATGTGAAATATGAATTTCAGAAGAGCGTGTAATTTTGTTGATACAGATAACGAGGATGCCCGGTGCTGATGCACGTGTAATGTACCTTGTTCTACGATCCGATCTAATGAAGGTGTTGAAGTGGCCGTTAGGTGCCGTAGTAGCTCAAGGTGCGCATGCGGCTACAGCTTGTATTTGGTCATACAAAGAGGACGCCGATGTGATTGAGTATATGAAGGATGCAAATCATATGCGTAAGGTCGCTTTGCAGGTATAATATACGATCTTTTCGGCATCTGCTTTCCTTGCCCAGCTCACGTTTATTTTCTTTATTCATATACTTATACCTAAGAGAGCATGTAAATTGAGGAACAAAGTTTGCTTGCCAATGCTCAGAAAGCAGCTTTTAAAGAGCCTTTCCTGTTAGATTTCGATGTCGAATTGTTTTTTACCCACCAGATAGTCAAATTCATACTCACTGTTCACATTTAGAAGTATTAGATCTTTCGTTTTTAGTCGTTGCTTTCTATCCATTAAAGGGTGTTATGCATTGTTTGTATTTTGAGGATTCGCTGTTGCTAGGGCTTCTTTCTGGTGCTTCAATAGCTTTCGGTTCTCTCTTCCGCTTCCTTAACATATCGTTATGCGAGTTTTTATGATAATTACCATGGTGAATTAAGGTGGAAGACGAGCAGGAGCTGAAATCGATAGAGAAAGTGCTTACTGATAACAACATCGACTACCGTCTATGGGTGGAGGATGATATGCCCGTCTGCATTGCAGTCAAGCCGCAGCCGAGGAACGTTGTTCATAAGCATCTGAGGCACCTTCGACTTTACGCTTGAATCGGATTTTACCTTCCAAATTGCTTGTTCTGTGGTGTTCGCCTGACTGCATTAGCTTCAGCTGGATGAAATTGGCCGCTGTGCCCAGTCGAGGTCAACTTGGGATATCGATGATACCACGGGAAATCGTTTTAGGCTTATTGTTATATGTTGCCTTTTGATTGTTGGAAAAGAATTGTTTACTTTTGTATGATGTTTAGATTATTTACTGTGTAGATGTCGCGTTTAGAAGATTATTTACTCAAACATTTGTGATTTATGACGTGTTAAGATGTCTTTGACACTCATTTTTTCGAACGGATACGGTTGCTGTTGTTTGTGTGCGGCGTTTTTTTTTTTTATTCTGTGGTGTTTCGCTTTATTGCACCGGTAGTGGTAATTTTACTGTTATTGCTTTTTTGCAGTGTTAAAATCAGTTGTGATCGGAAATTGACTTTCTTTGTCTTTAATTTCAACGCTTCGTTTTTTGTTTTCTTTTAAAGCTTTGTTGTTTAATGATTATGGAAACTTCTGTTCTCTTCGAAGTGAACCCCTAGGAGACGAAAAGACTGCCCTTCGGTTGGGGCGGCTTGATTTATGACGACTCTTGTATTAATTCAAGGTTATGCGGTCTGTTTATTATTGCTCTTTAATGCTGCATCTTTTTTTCCGGTAATAAAAACTAGCCGTTTATTTCAAGACCATCCACATATCACACGTTTCCTCGTGTTTGCACTATACTGTCAATTTTTGTTGAAATCCGACCCTCTGGGGCCGAGACATGACGTGGGACAGTTGAGACAGCGTCCGACAGCGATCGCGACGCGATGGCACGCGCGCATTCACCTACCCGGACCACAAGATGGTTCGGTAACCGCGGTACAGAAGAATTCTCTAATTGAAGAAAATCACGTTTCTAATGATGCAAGGGAAGGAGAGTCAGCGTCTTAGGAAAAAGGAAGAAGAGGAGATATAGTTCAGGGAAGAAGTAAGGGAAAGAAATGTGCAAATCTACTGAAAGGGATTACTCGATGGTGTAGTTTACCTAGTGCCCTCATTGAACATCCTGCTTTCATCAGCGCACAGTTTAAGTAAAGGATTTTTCGTTCCTAAGTGAGGATAGTGCGAGGAAGATTTGTATATGTAAGTGCTTTCCTGTTTAATCCGCACATATAATCCCTCAGTGACTTCCTTCACGATCTATAAAGCCGCTCCTGATTGCAGTCGTCTTTGTCTGGAAGCAAACCGCGTTCCGTCATACGTAGGGTCTAACCAGATTGCCATTCACTATCAGTGCTGCAAATATATTTAGGAAGGAAGAATTGTTATATTTTGAGTCGAAGAGTATAAGAGCGCATGCTGTGGAGCAAAGACGTCCTCATGCAGCACTGACCGCAATGTCAAGCTCGCACACCCGTCAATAAAAGCTGCCAACTTTGGGCACAAATAGTACAGTGGAAAAGCCTGCCGTTTTTGGGAACCGGACCAAGATCGGCAACGTCATGGTGTCACCGAACAGCAATCACGCCACAAACACTGGGCATCCCAAGTTGGAATACTGACAGTTCGGCTGAAAGCGAAGCGTCGCTGGAAGGCAGAATTGCGGTCAGAGGCATGCTATATATGGTTGAAAGATCTCGTCGAACTGAGTCGGACGATGCTATGCAGCCGCATCGATCATCAATCAGAACAGAATTATAGGAGAACCTTTCTTTAAGCCTGTTGTTTCGGCACTTTTCATATTCTAAAAAAGTTTGCATATATAAATTAGCAACAGTTTATGGTCACGCTAAATCTACCACCTTTCAATCTATCAACGCAAAAAACCTACTGCATCCGAAAGGTAATCCAATTTCAAGTCAGATTTTTCAGCTTACCTAACAACACTACATACTGCAGAAAGAAAAATACACTATCACACCACACCTTGTCAATTTGAACTCAGATCATCAAAGCACAACGAAAGATATATACGAAAATGTGCCAACTGTGAAAAAATTGACGCAATTCAGAAGTGAATAACTTTTCTATATAACTCTCAAACACCGAAGCCTTTAAAGGAGCAATCATCGTCACACTCTTATCCACACACCACATCAATTTTAGCCAAATACATGGATGCAGGATTAAGATATATGTTGATTTATGAAGGGCAATGGAAATTGAACGGAGATTGGCTTTTTTTACTGTCGTCTTTAGATCCGGTTGATGAGAGAAAGAGGGGTCGCGAAAGTATGAATTTACACGTATAAAGGCTAAAAAGTCGGGTGGAAAATCCCTTAAGGTTTTACGAAAAATTCTCATAGTTGATGAAAAAACGATCTTCTGTTGCAATAAAGTGATTTTTTACTTGCTGTTGAGCGTTAAGCCCCTTCTTCTTGATGGGGTGACCGTGAAGTGTGACATTCCCTATAATGAAGAAGTAGGATTGCAGCATTAAACGCTTTCATTCATATTACTACTTCATTTCTAAGAAAAAAATTTAATTTCATTCATTCATTTCTTTGGAGTTTTTTACAGTGAGTGAAAAAACATTACAAAACTATTGTTGTAAATTTTTTAAGCATAGCAATGAGATAGCATTCATTATATATAGTGCTTCTTTTAAAATAATATTCGTTGTTTTGTTTTCCTCTATTTACACTTTTGATACATGAATTTTGGTACATAGTGAACCTTAGAAGACTCTCTAGTGGTATATAGATGCCCTTCTCAACAATGGTACACATAATGTGCTTAAGAATGTAGTAGAGTAACCTCAGAAACACTGCATCAAGCGCAACGAGTCGAACGTGAGAACAGTCTACACCCTAATCAAGCACACTTCGAGCGCGCATATTGCTAGTGCTGTTGTGGTTCAAATTATTTCAATAACATTTATGAATCAAGCTATGCGCTTTCATCCTGTTGCCACACGGTGATCTAGTGAAGATTTATGCATCATCGATAGCAGCAAAGTGCCAATAACTCTACTGTCGAAGTTGGCATACTGCACAATTTCCCGGAAGATCAAAAATAGTCCAGAAGCTTCTTGCTATACGACCTACCAGCAGTCACTTTCCCCAGTTCTACTATCGAGTTCATCCTCAAGTATGCAAAGAGTTTTGAGCACATTGAGTACCGAGTCGTCTACCTCAAGTCCAATGCGAGACCAGACAGTTGCTCGACGTTCGCTAGCTACACCGATGCAATTGGCATCACAACTCGAATAGAGCACTGCGAAACGATCGTCCAACATTGCCACCATACCACTATCGGCAACCTAAATTATTTCTCTTCAGTGAAAGGATTATGTTTTCACTAATTCAAAGAAGAACTCTCAAGATTCCACCGATTCCATCTGCTCACATATATGCGAAGATTATCAAGAAAAAGAATTAATATTCTTTATAATTGTCGACTTTTTCCGCTCGTAATTTTCTTTTAAAAGCATATAATATACATTTTGTATTATCTTGGATAGTTGTGTTCTTCATTTGCATTCGAGTAATTCGAATAAATTGCTCTTTATGATATTACTTATCGCCTGTATAATGTATTCCACTTGATACCATAGCCATCATTTCAACGTCGGCTAAGTTTTTCGCTTTTCAAGGTTGTAATTTTGAATATTTACTTCACTGGCAACGAAGTACATCGTATATGGAAACAATTTAAAGTCAGCATCGTTCGCATACCTCTGAGTTCATATGAAGAGGGATTCCATCCTCAATGCGAAGATGATAGGTGCCATTTTTTGCGACGATTATCTCCCATATCTCCTTCTTATTACATGCTCCAGCGATACTGAAAATTGCAGCTGGACACTCGATGGAAACGTTCTTTAAACGACTAAAAATTCATTAGTGGCCAAGAAGGAAACACATTTTGATCAATTCTTCCCCAAACTAAATAAGCACACATTTTTTGTCGATTATACTTGATGTGTTCAATTTTTTTGGTTTCGAATTGTATTAGCCGAACGATCTATTGGTCAACTGTGATCTATCGATATAAATTGCACGGATCTGCCTGTAATGAGAGTTAAACAATTTAATTCCGTTCGATTCAAGTCCAGTTAAGCACTCTATTCATTTCATCTTACTCATCTATCTAATATTCTGCTAACTCTATTTTGGGTTGCATTTTGTCTTATTGTAGCAACTAATTTCACTCAATATTTTCTTTGAACTAAATGGAATAGAAAAATAAGCCTCTCTGCAACACATTCGGCTCGTTTGCGGTATTCGTCACTTGTGTTTGTCACTTCGCAACGTAAATTGGCGACCGTCTGATGCAAAGCCTCTTGCAATACCCAAACTCCATTCATCTAAGAATTGTTGAGCATTCCATACAATACAATTAATATTCTTTGCATTAATTTGCTCATAATTGAGTTATCTCGATCCTATCTAACTGAATTACCTCATAACTCGATAAAGTTTAACGGGTCTTAAATAAGTTTAATTTTATTTCAAGTCGATAGAGAAGTTAGAAATCGCGAACGGCTGAATACTTTTGGCTCAACGAAGCTTCGTAAGATGTAACTCTCAAATTTCGATGAAGGCAAATGAACCCTAGCAATCTCGTCAGTGCAGTGGGGTTTAGCTTCGAGGATACTGTTAGCTTTGTTACAGTGAACGAACGTTCCAAATAGTACATCTTTATTAGTTGCAGCCCTAACATAAATCGCCGTTGTGTCTTGACAAAGCTTATAAGGATATATAAGAGAGATAGACAGATAGAAAAAGATGGAAAAAGGGAAAGAGGGAGATGACATGCACGATTTGTTACTTATATGGAGGAGAGGGTGTTTTCTTACTTAAGCTAAAAGAGGAAATAGCTGGGGTAAAGAACGTTGTAAGGGGTGATTTTTGGGATGGAAGGAGAAACCGTTAGAGGGCAACTTGGCTACCCCGACAAAAACTTCAGGGAGCAAGTTTGAGCTGGAGGGAGGGGATCCGGTCGAGGAAAAATTTAGCTATGGAGGGACTCTGACAGAAAAGTTGGGGAAAATTCAGGCTAGATGAGTGAGCAGTTTTCCGCTGGAAGAGCTTTCGGGGTACGATATGGCTGAACGGAGGAAGGAGGGAGGGAGGAGCTGCAATCCTTCAAAGAAGATCGAGGCTAGACGGGTTCGCCATCAGAGCCCTCACTAAGGGTCCCATCGAAGAAGGGCTCCCTGCTATCCAGCACAGCAGCAATAACAGACAGCTTGTGAAGGGCTTATTACATTCTCAAATTGCCCAAAATTTTATTGTACATACTTATATTCTTGCTGAGTGGATGTGTTTTGAATGATCGGTTATTAACCTGGAGTGAGATTTAAAAAAAAAAAAGAACTATAAAAAGTGAAGAGCATGTTCCAGCAACGTCTTGCTGTGTGGATGTAAACGAGGAAAAAGTGCTTCTTTACCTTCGAAGGATCCAGTAGAATTGGTGATGGAGTGCAGTTATGTGGCTTAAGCTCATCGCATCCATGTCTGTGTGCCGTTATCGAGCTCACATTATAGCTGTCGTAATGAATGGGTATTAAGCATGGGAATTCACCAGAATATTGCGCCGATTGTATCACAAGTGGACTGCTAAACGCGAATGCCGATAGAAGAACGAGCTCTTCATCATCAACTACCACCAGCATCTCATTTCCCTTCACAGCGTAGACACGAATATCTCGCTCATAACAACGATTGTAGCTGAAGAAAACTGCCCGTAGTGATCACGTCGAGGTAAACATTCGGAAAGATTCATTTGATAAATGTAAACCCTTGAAGTTACAGGTCACCATTGATGACCTGCAGCTTGAGGTTGCAGGTCATTACTAGTGACCTGTAACCTCGGGCAGCCAAAGCGTGCGCCCCTATCTGTTATAAATTAATTCGTTAACGCTTTAATATGACATTGCTGCTACTTTGCAGATAGGCGTTACACATTGCAAATCAAATTTTCTTAAATGCACTATTAGTTTTCCGATTGTTAATGCTGCTATTAGCTTGCCAACACTTGCAGCATCAAATCGTCCAATCAGAATTTTCTAACGTTTGATAAGAATGTTTGAAATGTTGAGCAGCTTAAACGAATAGCATGACGTTGTGTTTTGACTCACAAAATGGTTTTTTTTAGAATGCTTTATAGTCATTCAACTTTTCACCTCTGAGGTTGGATTGATTCGAATTTGTGTGCTCTATATAAATTCAACAAATATATCGGATAAAATATAAGAATTCTGTGAAGATGCATTCATTGAAAAAAGCATTTTCCTGTGTCGATAAAAACTAAGCAATTTTTCAAGTTCTCTTTAATTATCATTTGATTGCCTATTTATTCCACGCATACCTCTCGTAAACCTTTTCCACGAAACCATCGTTGAATTTCAAAATGAATCCTTTCGGTTCGAGTGACGACGATGCAATTGCAAAATAAGTATTGTTTTTAAAGCGTTGTTGTAGTTGTTTCATAATTTCATCGCCATTTGGTGGTTGCGGTAATACGGAGACCGCTGAACATGGTACTGTCACCAATTTAAGATTACGATTTTCGTGAATACAGTTATCTGAAAAGAATTTCATGAGCGTTCTTCAGAGAAGCCATCCAACGTTTCGTTATATCTACGAGATGGAAAACGTGATTTTGCTAATGAAAATTTTCGTTAACATATTTTAAAGCCTCTATGATTTTGAGTTTAGATTTATTGAAATATCATTAAAAATAGAATATCATTGAGCAACTATTGCCAAGAAAGAGAAAGCAATAACGATGGAACTCTACTGGATGGAGAAATGAAAGAAAAAAGACATTGCGATAGGTTTTTTTTAAAAGTAGAATCTAATTTTTTCTGTTTTTCAGTATAATATTTTGAGGAGATTTCATAGGAAAGTTTGAACCGAAATAAAAGATTTATTCTTGCGAGGGAAACAGTAACAATAATGTTGTGACCTTTGCACAATCAAGCTCCATAGACACGATCCGCAGCTAGTAGTAGAAGGCAAAGAAGGACATTCAGGAAGGGTAGTCCAAAGCATGTCCAACACACACCTCAAAGTCCGTGCGAATAACTAGCCAAATCGGGAAAGTTTTATTAGCACCGAACACTAGACGAAAACAGCTATCATTGCGTATTTACGACGAGCCGGCCATTTATTTAGTTTTCACTGTTGCGCAGTTTTTTGAATAATTGATAGATAACTAGAAAATTAATGGATGAAAAAATATTACAATACGCAATTTGAGAAGGAGGCCAAAATTTACACAGGATCTAGACATGGTCTTAACATTTAATAGCAATAATGCTTACCGTGAAGAGCCATGTGAACGAGATGTTCAACAGGTATACAAACGCTATTTGCCACTGTCTCGAGTACACTTAGCTCAGTATGGTCGATGGAATCGTGTCGAGAGATTACATAAAGAAAATTTTCGTCACATTCGCCGTTTTTCTTGTAGCTCAAGCACGAATGAATCACTCCCACATGACGGTTCATAAACAGAAACCGTAGTACCACTCAAACACATCACGTTTATACGATTATCGATTAAACTCGGATTTTGAAACATTTTCTTTTTTTAGTGGGAAAAAGAAAACCTGATAATTGACCAGTAGAAATGCAGATTGTTATTAATAGCTTTTTTTTTTTGAAATAAATACATTATATATTCAGCATAGGAGAATAAGAGAACATTTTCTTTAACAGGCTCTCCATTGCATATTTAAATTCTTATATTTAAGCGAAATTTGTATATTTGCATGATTGTTCTAAGTGAGCAACGATATTTTTTTTTTATCTGAAGAAAATCCATTCAGAGAATTGGCTAGATGATGCAAAAAAAAGGTAGAGATTTATTTCAAATCAACAACTTTTGGGAATATCAAATAAAGAATATTTTCCACATATGAAATAGTCTCCGAAATAATGAAAATTTATGTAAATTGTTTTTTTTCACGAAAAAATAACATTAGATAGAATAGAACTAACTGAATGATTTTGAGCCAAGCAATGAATCGAAATAGAGGCGATAGATAATGTCATCACCATTGATATGTTCAACTAGCATAAACATTCGTTGATAACATCTCTTTTGTGAGCCTGGACGTGCACTGAAATAAATTGACTTGTTCCGTTCGTTTGAGTGCATTATAATAAGACAGAAGAACGACAGCTGATGCGATCATCTTAGATCACGAAAGATGCCGTTTTCTGAATGAGCGATAAACATGTGAAATATTTCGAATCGGATGGTAATTACTCATAACTGCGACTGATATACTCAATTTTCTTTTGCATACGATAAGCATGGTTATGAAGCGGATGATTTTTAGAATTGGCAGTCGACTGGTGATTGCGGTGTGATCAACGAAGATATTATTTCACTTACGCCGACTGAAAAACTTTGACGATCGCTTTGCCGAATTCAATCACACGAATGCGTCCGATCATCGCATATGTTACGAATTCGAAATGATCGTATCGTGATATAAGAAGCCATTTACCCGCTTTTTCGATCTGAAAATTCGCATCGAATAAGTTGCAGGTAAAATTCAGGTTTCAAGCTAGAGGAAAAGCATGACAGCAATTTGTTACCAGTTGCTCAAAACTTCTATCCTTGTTGCAGTAATACTGTGATAATATATGAAACAATATAGCCTACTGGAAAAAATTCATAAATTACAACCACTATTTTGAATCAAGTGCGACTAGTAATAAAGAATATGGATGATTCATAACTCTCGAGGGACAGATGGAGAAAGGCGATCGCTGAATGACAGTTTAAAAAAAAAAATATTTGTTGTTGCATTCCGAAGAATCTTTTAAAAAGCATTCTAAAGAATCTTTTAGAAGGGTAGCTGTTAAAAAATGAATTGCAAATTTATTGAACTAACCGCTGATAGATCAACCCGAATGCCTTTTAATTGATCGTTTTTACAACGGGGTTCTTGCACATTCGTTAGTATATCGAGTACTTCTCGATGACTCAATGTCATAATGGTTCGTCTCAATTTAGTCGATTGGCTCATATCCAAACCGCAACGAGCTGAATAGAAATTGTTAATAATTACATGATAATGAAATCACGCATTAGTTTATAATCATAACAACTAATTAAAAATACTTGAAACATTAGATGAATCAATATAAATGGACTTTGTTTGTAATTCTTTGATTGAGACTCCTATAGGGAAAATTAGCAAAATAATGCATAGCAATGGGAACT
Organism: Baylisascaris procyonis; assembly: GCA_037389465.1. Classification (NCBI taxonomy): domain Eukaryota; kingdom Metazoa; phylum Nematoda; class Chromadorea; order Rhabditida; family Ascarididae; genus Baylisascaris; species Baylisascaris procyonis. Next base: position 5,337,744 of record JAZARR010000146.1, read on the forward strand.
CATTTCGTTAAAAAAAAAGGAACGAACTGCGCCGAGTCTAGAGATATAGGCAGATTTAATATTTCAGGGGCACTCCCTGAAACTTTGCCCTCCTACAGTAGCTTTTTTTTTTTTTTTTTTGGTGAAAGAGTGAGAGTGAGATGGCATAGAGAATAATGAAAAAATTTTTGGTGGAACGGAATTCGCACAAGAATTCTAGACGAATATGCCTTTCTCTTGCCCAATCTTAACCCCCCCCCCCCCAACTCCTTCCCTCTTCTCCCCTCTTTTACCCTCCACCAGGTAGACAATAATCCGAACTGACAAAACCGTTATCGGAAACTCACAGTGTAAATCGAACCATCTAAGTTGATCATGATGGACACAAGCCATTTTCAGATAAGGTTCGAGTAGTGCCAAATCGTGATATGCGAGATGCCTTGTTCGCACTAGAATATCCACGTCGTATTGCACACACGAACCGTTCGCAGCACGCTTGAAGCACCAATAAAGAAGCATTCGCAGGTTATCCACATACAGAATTTGATTTTGCCCTAAATACTAACTATGAAAATTTTCACCTGTGCAGGAAACAGAAATTACATCCGGTTGTGAATATGTCCCCTTTCTGCAAGAAGACATTAAAGCAGTAGTTGCTTGCTGTTGTGCTGATTAGTTGGCAATAATATCGATAAAGCCAGATCAATATAGTGCATCAGCAATTATTATCGTTGGAATAAGAAGTAAGAAGAAATATTTGCCAACAATTTCTGCGATATCGAAGGGAATCAATCTACATTATTGTTTAAGAAAGCTTCATCTGCCAATATAGCTCTCAATTCATATAATTGTCAAGCTGTAAAGTTACAGCTTTAATGTATAATTATGCAACTGATCTCCTGAAGCATAGCTAAGAAACACTGATGAAAATTAAATAAGTGATAATAATTTCATTAAAAAATCGCTAACATCTAATATGGCTATTCTGTAGTTCAGGTAGCGAGTCATAATGATATTGCACTTGAACGGTTATTGTTGAATTGTGTCGATGAAGTTGTAGTGTTCCTTTTCCGGGTCCGATGCATCGTGAATCCGATTCCCTTAGCGCAAAAAACCGAATATTCAACATATCATTGCTGAAAATTTTTAATCGAAAAAAAAAGCTCTAAATCGAACGCTATTTAAGTGAAAATTTGAGAAAAAAATGAGATTAGGAATTTTAATGTGTACTTCCAGCTTTATTCTATTAATCATAGAGTTGCAATCGAAGATATAATCGGAACTGGCAACACGTTTAATTGCAAGTATTTTAGATCAATGTGCACCTGCGATTATTGCTTTGTGGCGAATACAAAACTGCCTCTTCCTGCTGATATATATATATATATATATATATATATATATATATATATATATATATATATATATATATATATATATATATATATATATATATATATATATATATATATATATATATATATATATATATATATATATATATATATATATATATATATACGCTCTGCTGTCACTTCCCGTAGAACAGGATTTCACTTACTACCTAAGTGACCAGTGCTTAGCATATTGCTAATGCTATTATGGTTCAATAATGACAGAGTGCTGGACCTACACACGGTTTTTTCTTTTCTTTTTGAAGAGATGCCAAATCACATATACACCAAACTGAATTCATGAAAACAAAATACGACTATAAGAAATGCAGTAGATCCGTGCATACGGGTTCACATCTATAATTTTAAGTGTATACCTTGCCCCGTTTGCTATAAATTCGACGACTGCAGATTGCATGTATATTTTGGGATCAGCGTTGATATCGGCCGCAAAAAACCACACACCCTCAAGAAGTTGTACACTAATCGGTGACCAACCCGTTAGTGGACCACATTCCACCGATGGTTCTTTCATTACCTTCGATTCGTCGCATTCATCTAAAGAAGTCGATTATTTTGATAGAACTTTATTCAACAAAATCACACACTAATTGCGCAATCATATTAAAACATTTGAAGCAGAAATATATAATGTAAACACTCAATGTATTTTCTTAATGAAAATTATGAGTAAACAGTTGTATTCTCTTTTGAAAAAAAATGAAACCTGATTCCTTCCTATACGAAAATGAAGAAAGTTTTCTTAGAAAGAGATTAAGGAAAAAAAGGCGCAACTTATTTGTGATAAAATTGACGAGGAAAAAAGATTGAAAAAGTAAAATTCTTACGAAATGTATTGAGGAAAATGAGATGAGTAGGATCGAAGCAAATTTTATCAAGCTCATCATAAATTGTATGTATTGTCGGCTGATCCATGAGATCTTCATCACTCCAAACGTAGATACGATACTATAAATAAGAAATTCAACTCATCTCTCTACTATTTTTCACTTCGAAAAGAAAACAAAAACATCATAGAGAGCACTCTATCAAATCAAATTAATAAATAATTCTTTCTATGAGGAAAGAATTACTTATGGAAAACTTCTTTTTTTTGAAAATTTTCCTCTGGGAATGGATTGTTTGTTTAAACTGTTCGCATCGAAAAAAAACGATAAAAGTAAATATTCTTTTACTCGTACAATAAGTAATATCGATGTTATTGTTGCTAACAACATTAAAAGATGACTCCAAAAAAAAGTGAATTTTTGTTAACAAAAATTTTTGATTTATGAATTCGAAAATTATGAAAATATTCGATGGCAGTAATTGAAATTTAATGATATATGAAAAGCATAAATATCTGGGTAAACTAGTGCTGGGGATTGATTCGCTATTTTCCATGAATTTTTTTCTTTGCCAATCGCTTAACGCATAAAAATATTTTTGACAAGTCCAAAAATCAAAATGAGAGGAAAATTGAAGAGAAATATTCATAATGACCTGATCACACGTTCCATCTTCACTGATATCAATGCATTTATACATAATATATTCGTCACCATTATGCCAAAGAAGTGTTCCTGACCCTAAAAACTTATGTACCCAATGTTTATTTACAATATCATAAGTTAATGCTGAAATCGTAAAGTTTTGGCTATAATCTATAATATCATATTTATGTATTGTCCAAATCACTAATAATTGTAATGCCACTGCTTTGAGAGAGGAGATTTGCCAACATCATTTGTTCTAAAAATTTTCATTTTCATTGGTTTTTCGTTTTTCGATTTGAACGAATATTTCGTTAATCTAGATTTCATATATCGCAAAAAACTTTATGATACATTTACTCTATCAGATATTATGCATACAGCAATTATATTTTACTCTATATTTTTGAGAAACATCAATCAATTTCAATAGTTCACTCCTCTCGACATATACTTCGCTGATTCTCTTTTTCCCATCTCTTCCTTTTATGTTGATTAATAGTGAATAGGTATAGGTGGAATACTGCGCTTAGATCTTGTTCAATATGATGCAAAAAAAAAAAAACGTGACGATGAAGCTGAAAGAAAATTATTTATCCTATTTCCTCTGTAAATCAAAAGAATGCAAACAAAAAATTTATTTCAAATCCCAAAGAGAAAGAAAGATTCTTCGCATCGGGAATTGTGAGTAAATTTCAAAGTAGCGAAACGATAACATACAATCAATGCCAACTGTTGATCCATTTTTGAGTTGCAATACCGTCGATGATTCGATTGTGAATGAGTCTTGAAATGATTGTGTCAAGTTGCTCTTATAACACGTTTTGTGCCTTAAACGAATGCCTCAGTTTCATATGCCAGCCGCAAATATTGTTTTCTTTAACAACTATCCTGTCCGGTTGGCTGATAGAAAAAAAAAGTAAAAATGTTGAAAAATATAGGCATTTCTAACTTGCAACATTAATATTCAAAGCTGTATATTATTTTCTGAGGATAGGCTCTAGATAGGAAATAGGCTGCAAGTAGAGGATAGGCTGCATTCAGAATTGTAAAACTGCATGACATTTTCAAATGTTTTTCGAGTTCGAGCTGCCCGATTTTTACAACTCACCAGATGGAGAGGGCAATTTTTGAAGTAATAATTGACAAACCTTATCCATTCACATGTAGCTTCAAACTGGCTGCTGAAGAGACAGCTTATATGTGATATATCTTCGTTGATAAGCACAGGGTCCATGAATGCGGTCACAGTTAACATACGAGGCTCGTCCTGAAATAGCCTATAGTTCGACAATGTTCATTTGTTAAGATACTTTCATTGCTCAAGGACGGGGGAGAGAGTGGAATAACGGTTACACTGGTTCGACTGAGTTGACGTTGAATATCTTTAAATTTTCGGGATAATCGCATCGAATAAATAACTGTTAGATGGATGTTATTATCACCCTTGCAAGCAATAATATAATATAGCCTTTAAATTTGCTAATAGAAATGTGGAAAAGGTATGATGCGATGATCAGTGTTTTTTGTTATATTAGAAATCGTTTCTGAATGAAAGTATTCATAATTAACTTACAAAAAAGTTGCTAATATTAGTTCTTGGGAAATTGAGCACTTTGCATTCACTTTCGATCAACTCTCCCTCCGAATCGATTTGTGCATTAAGTAGTTTTTGATCCTCATCAACCGTTTCATCACCACACGACGCTGCAAGTGGCATCTTTAAAATGCCGCATTATCACTCAACAAAACGCTATATATAAATGCTGCATCATACGGAATAGAACTCGATAATATTTATTGATGATTTACTACGTCATGTACTTCTCCACTGGAGACAGGTTTTGTTCTGATGTTATAGCTGGTGTGACATCAGTAAGGGTGGTTCAACAGTAAAGGGTATGAATACTGTCCAAGCTGTCCGCACAAAATGGGAACTTCCTTTGCAGCAAATTCAAGTCCCCTGCAACTTTTAGTTCAACTTCAGTGCCTGCATCGAGTGTTAAATTTAGCACAAACATGTGCTAAAATTGTCACAATATTACGTTTGCTCCTTAAGCCTGTCAACTGTTATCCGCTTAGTTGTAATATCATTCAAAACAATTCTCCTCATGTGGTTTGGAACTCAATGGTGGACGAAGTTACAGACAAGCGGAAGAAATATATCCTCATTTATACAGTAGATGGATAAATCTTACAGTAAGTGTTGAGAGTTTTCAGCTGCAAAATATCGATACAAATATTGTCCTCGAGATGCTTCGCTGATTTGAATAACTGCAATAGTAGCAATTATTCAACTCCTAACAGTCATTTTTTAATACAATAATATGCCGATGAAACCGAAGAGCAAAAAAAAAAAAAAAACTCCGGCTCAATCGTCATTTATCTCAATTTTCCGTTAGCGTTGTTCCAGACGGCCTTTAAGTAATCAACATATCTGTCAGTGGGAGAAGCACGGATATTTTTCGACGGACGTCTGGGATCGAGTGCGAACAAAAATAAGGAAGGATTATAACCTTTATTATACTAAAGAAGTAGGGAAGTACTGCTACTTGATCTTAAGGGCTGTGCGGAAAAGAAGTCACTTGCTAATGGAAGTATTTCCTTATTGTTTTGCTAGCTTATAGCATTGAGATATCTCCCACTTTACGGTTCTCAAAATATGGCCCTTTTATGGTGCGGATATACAGCCCCAATAGTACGTGCTATTTCAACCCTTAGTGGATAATTAAACTGTTGTTTCGCTACTGATTTACACTGCTGATATATTTGTCGGCAATGAAAGATATACTTATTGGTTGTGTTGAGAAACATCTTTCGCTAGACATATTTATTGCTTGATGAAGTATATTTATTAGTCATAATGGGTTTATTTGTTTGTTGCGTTAGGTGTGTTTTTTGTTGCCTGAGGTGTTTATTATATAAGGGATATTTACCGCTAGTGTTTGTGGATGCCGTGAATTGCTAAGAAGTGAGGCCATTCGTTCGCCCTCTTTGCATTCACCGTTACGTTCAACGATCCGACATCCATAAAGCACCATATTCATTTCTTCGTTATCATCGCCGGAGTAGTCGTGAAAGATCGCCCTCACCGCCACTGCACATTCACAAATCATCCAGTGCTAAAGCGGCTGTAACTTGCTCTCGGCCACTCTCTTCTCTGCTTTTTACAAAAAAAAAAAGAGAAAAAAAGAACTAATTTTTGAGCTCAGCGAAAAATTCTTGCGAATAGCCATTAATCGTTTCTTATTCACTCTCTAGTAGAAATTTACAAACGAGAACAATTTCTCACCTTAGCGGACCAACAAATGAATGTCTTAACAACCGTAAGGATATTAGTGGTTTGAACCCAAAATGGTGGTTTAAACATTGTCTTATAATATCCAACAATGCTATTACGACGATAGCTCGAAATATGTTCGGCGTTTTTATTGAACGGTTTTTTTTATTACCTTAGAATATTACATCGTGAACATTGATTGAATGAGATTTAAGCAATTCGCATATTCGTTTCATTTTTTTTTTTTTTTTTGCTCATATAATGTCCGCATATAATATTAGGGAAATATGTACAATGACTATCAATAATTTTATTTTTATTATCAAACAGTCCATTTGAGAGGATAACGGGAAAGAGAGAAAAAGTTGCATTTTGTAATGGAGAAAATTTTATGAAACGGATATGCATGCTAATTGATTGTATTTGCGTGATTGGAAAATGCCGTTTTTTAGTATTTCGATTGAGGGGTATTGTGGAATTTTAGTGGTCTCAAAAAGGAGAAAAAGAGGCTATTGAAAGGGAAAAGAGGAGGTTCATTTTAACGAATTTCTGAACAATGCAACAGCAGTATATAGCTTTTAAGCGTGTAATAAAAACTCACTTTCTAAGATTTAATGTGCTAATAATATAGAAGTTATAACGATAAAAAGAAGACATGTCCTCATCTTACTAAAGAGATAGTTTATTCGAGAGAGATTATTTGAAATCATAATCAGTCATGAATAATTGGAAAATATAACGAACTTTCGAAGATGATGCCACCGATATTAACACGTTTCACATAGCCGTTGACCTGTTTTATCCAAGAACCAAATATAGGTCCATAACAAGTTCCATTACTGAATTAGCAATATATTGCATAAAATATTAGGATTTAAAATTATTTCTACATCCATTAAAAACAATTTTTAGAAGCTAAATATTTTTTTGGCAATCACTTCGTTAATTGATAGTATAATAAATTACAATTGAAGTATTATATCAATTATTGAAATGAATAAATGAAAATGAATTGAACAATCTGTGATATCTATTAGCGAAGTATTATTATGCAGTTGTGCTGATTTCATAAAAGAAGTTATAAATAAAAGAATAATCAACAGAATTATGAGTTGAACTTGTCTATCCGTTTTGATAGGTATATAGTTGAATCACATTCATAAAAATCTATTGCTTCGATTGAGAACAATGTGCTAAACAGAAAAAAACAAACAAACAAACAAACAAAGCAACTCTTCGATATGAATATCACATTCATAAAAACATTTCCTCACTCATTTGCTAGAAGATCTCATTTAGGTTTGGAAAAGTCACCTTTCGTAGAACTCGACCATATCCAAGTTTTCTCCATTTGGCGTTAATTTCAACAAAGCGGCACTCGCGTTCACTGGTAGATAATCAACCAACGGACCCAAATGAGCAATCCGAAACCATGCACCGCTGTACTGCAATCAAAGAACCTATCATCGTTATGATAGGTGAAGAAACACATCAGCTTAATCAAATGCTGACAAAAAAACGATTAAAGAATTATGCTCAATTGATATATATCGCGTTTAGCGCTCATTCCAGAAGGAATTTCAGATGTTGCGGAAAAGATTAAACAGAGCGTTACACTTTAAAACGATGTTTATGCAAACCTTGAGAAAAGAATATTTTTGATATTTCATCGTTCATCTCGAAAGGTTTTCTCTATCAAAGTCGACTTATGAGATGGTTTTTGAATAATAGAATTGAGATCGGAATCAGAAGCGCGAGAAACAGGTAGCGAACAAAATTAGTGGATCAGAGATTCAACTAAATTCTAATTTTTGCAACATTGCTTTTTGATTTGTTTTTAGTGATGTCTAACAAACACAACAATGTTATGAAGAAAAAAAGCAGCTTCGTTAAAGAATAAGTTAGTTTCCCCATGAAAATTTATGCTATTAGCTTGTCGTACATCTGGATTTACTGTTACAAAAATAACTACATCCAGTTCTATTGTTATAAAAACTTGTGCTTGCGTCATATAAACGCTCAAAAAAAAAAAAGATTTCCCGTTGAAATGCGATAAAGATTGTCAGAACAAACCTGTTCGGCACTTAAATTGATGTTTGAGAGTTTGACGACGCATGCGAACGTTGAAGAAATGAAGACATTCAGTACGATGAGCGTTAATCTGCTCACCATTCTGTGCCAACTGAGCCAACAGCTGGCATCACTGATATAGAATTGCTCTATGACGTGTTTATCACGCCCACTAGTCGCTTTGTTTGTAAGCGTAGAACGATGCTACTGGCAAAGGTGGCCGATAATATCTTATCAAGAGATCCATATAGTGAAAATTTCATTCCCAAATAAATGCATAAGTGATTAATCATTCATTTATACTAAACGTTTAAATTGCGACAAATAAAATGAAGAAAAAAAAAACCAAACCAAAATGTGTTTGAGTTAATCACTGAATTAATTCGACGATGAAAAAAACATATGAAAAAGGTGCGTTGAATATTAGTGGAGCAGCCGATTTTGCAGAACCATTCACCTAATCCATTCATTAGTTACCAACAAATATTCAAAAATGACCACTTACCTTTATATTTCAAATGATTCATCGGCTCTTAAATGTTCATAGAAGATTCAAATTTTTATGTCGGAACAATACAAATTGAGCACCTGATTAATCGAAAGAAACATATGCGAATTTCCGGCATCTCTGAATGTTTATAATTATTGTCGAAGTTGATAGCGCGATGTGAAAGATGAAACACGAAGTGAACTAGGAGAACGCCCACACCGCGCTTCTCCTACTTTCTCCCTCCTTATCAATCCAGATTCCTTTGCAGCACTGACTACTGGTGACAGCTCTGGCGACGTCGAAGGGGAAGCGGATGATGGGATCGGTATTGGTGACTCTTCATCTCCGTTACTCAGACATTCCATCTCTTTGCAACACGACCTACTTAAACAGCAAATCCGCATCCAGCTGAATAAAAAGGCATAGACCGACACAGAGGGTAAAATTTGATTGTCGAAGAGGAAATGCAAGTATTACAGAAGGCACGGAGTCGGATCGTGAACGAACATCTTCTCTTCTCTCAAAGGGACGAAACCGCTTTCGCTCCTAGAAGGAATTCTCGATGGTGGAAAGAAGATCAAGAAACCCTGCCCCTGCAGACATACGTATATCCTCGTTAATACCACTTCACTGCTCACCTCGGATTGTAAATAACGTATGACCACTATATGCTCATTTGTTTTTATTTGTACAGAGGAATGGCCATCAACAATGGAACTCATCAATTAAACACAACAGTGATAAAATCTACCAAAAAAAGTGCTGTAATTGAAAACTGCAAATTGCATCTAATTCTTGACGCGAAAACATTTATGTTTACAGTAGCACAAGCGAAGAATAGGAATGAATTTTTTTGTCTCGTGTTTTGTGGTGTTTTGTGGTTTGGTGAGTGTTGAGTGGTCGTGTTCTATGTAGTGTTGTATTATAGTTTGATAATGGTTTCGGTGCACACAACTTCCAGTACGGGAAAGTGGAGTCGTTAAATGCTTTCAATGTGCCATCGGAACAAATGAGGTGAATGCTGGAGCCTATATGCAATGGATGAGAGTGAGCGTTTTGGAATAATTGAGCTTGAACTTATTTATATATCTGTCGACTTGTTTTGCAAGTTTGTTTGTTTGCTTGTTTCAGTTTATTTGGTTACTTATTGATTATGGCTTGCTCATTGAAGTATAGCTTCTCTCTTATTTCATTTTATTTGCTCTTTTCAGTTGCTTATGCAAGCTTCCACCTTATTTACGCTTCACTATGCACTTGTTTCGCAAATTGACCCTCTTTGTTGAAGTTTTCACTGAAGCATATGTTCTTTTAAGAGTTTATTGTTTTTCCACTGCATATTTATTCTAGGATTGCACCGAAACTCTGATTCTTTGACTTCGATGCTTCTTTTAGATTTGTGGTCTCGATTTGCGGACTTGTTACTGTTTTGTAAAAGTACAGCATGATTTGGTCCCAAATTCCTCGCATCCTTGTTTTTTCTTGGCATTGCGTTTCTGGTTTTTGAACAATCATATTTCTCGCGGTCATGCTCGTTCCCTTGCCAGCAATATTGCCACAGCTTAATTGGAGAGGGTGGAGGGGCGGGGGGGGGGGGGGGGAGTAAACGAGCAGGGAAAAAGACAAGGGACATTCGTTAAAATTAAAACAATTTTAAAATTGTTCGCAATTTGGATTAGAGGGAGCCTCAAGAATGCATCTTGCTATCGTCCATCGGTGTATGTTGTTAGGTTTTTCGATAGGATTTATTTTATCACAGAAATGGTCTACTATGCGTTAAGGCACTTTTTGAATCGAAATTTAAAAATTGAATGCGACGAAAAGATTTAGAAGTTAAAAACATATGGATATATCAAGAACCAGAGGTATTACCAAAGAAGGGGGAAGATCTGCAACTTTTTTTTTTTTTCCTGCAAAATCATTCAAAATGAGAATAAACGTTTATTCGACATGTGAGCTCTTTGCTGTGTTGCTGTTTTAGAGCTTCAATAGTTTTTAGCAAAAATATTATAAGCTTATAGTTATGCACAAGAGTCAGCTTACCTATATTGTTGCACCTAAATGTTTTCCCACAATCAAGCTTGTCTGCATTGACGACTTGTTGGCATCGTTACTTCAGTGATGGTATTGCGCTGCTTTACTGGCTAAAAGATGTTGTTTCAGGATGGATAAACGACAACATAAAAAAAACGACGACAGCGAAGAGACCTACTTTTGCTCCATCTGTTTATCGGTATGTTTCCTTGTTGTTTCTTTCAACTCGCTCAATTTTTTTTTTTTTTTGGTTGATGAAGCCACACTTTTGGTTCTGATGTTCATCGTTGTTGATCACTTTCTCACAAGCAGTGCAAAATTTCTCATAGTTTAGATTGACTCCCTTTAAGCACTTGCAGAGCACAGAGTTGATTTTGAGGGTGAAATTGATTGGAAAGAAGGCGTCCAAAGAGGTGGGTATGAATGGATCCACCGTCAGTGGCAGGCGAAGATTATGAATGCAGTTGAGGCCGATTAAGTGAACATGCAACAGGCCCGATTGAAAGTGATCGACATTGAATGATGGGATCTCTCCTTCAAAAATTTCGGCAATATTTCCCTTATTTGATAAGAAGGACCCCTCACAGCAACAAGAGTGGGGAGTGTTGAAACAAATATGCGGCTGTGCACGTTTTTTGGCATCACGACAAATTATAAAGCAATCTCACACGTTAGAAATGTGGTGTGAAAGTAGAAATATCGTTACACCTACATTTTCCCAGCTCAGGTGGCAAAGTTTGCTCAGTTTTTTCTGAGCTTTGCGTCGTGAGTGGCCTGCATCATAAAATAACGTAAACGTCATGGGTGGCCAGAAAATCTTGTAACTTGACGGGGAGATGTGCGCAATGTTAGCCTCTTGTGTTTCTCCTCTCCTCTGTTCGTCGAAGCTTCCCCGAACTATCCTTACGAATCCCATATCTTCAAGGGTGCACCGAGTGTCCGAGAGGCCATAGTTTAACGAGCCCTGAGCGCCAAAGTGATTGCTAATCGTTGCCACATATTATCTTGTCTCCTTCAAGAAAAAAAGTTCCATCAAACGCATCCAATTTTGACTTGGCAACTGGCAGTACTGGTAGCGTAATGAGTGCATTTATCTTTGAGGAGGTCTCTTAATACTTTTTCTATAGTACAAAACTTTCGATGTTTTGACGCTCTTTATTTGAATGGCACCATATCGTTGAAAAAATCATTAAGCTGGTTTAAACGATTTATGTGCTGTTTCTTCAAGCCGTTTTAAAGTGCAAAACGGTGGGATGAATGGAGTGCAACTGTTGTTTTTTTTCGACAAGTTTTGCAAAGAACTAACTAGTAAACAAATTCTTCCCTCGCGCTCCTCCCAAAGAAAGAAAGAGGTATCATGCTTCTGACCACTGAAGTTCAGAACGATGCCGCTCAAACGGTTTTTCGTAACACCGATTTCAGAAATTATTTGTACTTTGCGTTGCATTGATTTAGTTCGTGTAGGTTTATGCAATTCTTTTTTTTTTTTTTTTCATCAATATTCCAGATGTGTTTTATATGCATTTTTCTATTGTATTCCAAACTGAAAGTGGAAAATGTGGAAGTTTTTAATTCAATAGAGAACAATGCATCTCTTGCACTGCTTATACGGCTAAAAATATTTTTCCAATGTGATCAATAAAAATGCAAAATTTTCAACGTGCTCCTCAAATGGAACCAAAAACTCAAAATCTTTCTTTTTTCACGTCTTGGCAACAAGAGTGAAATCTAAGCAGCTTTTTCATTTCAGGTTATGAATTTTCCCTATAATTTATGTGATTGGAAGAAAGCTGATCTTTTTTTTTTCCACTATCTTGCCTTCTCTATGCTCAGCAGTCCTTACATTATTGTTTTTTGCAGTTATCGTTTATTGCAGTCGTAAATCGAATACGGCTAAATTGTTTTCAGCGCTTTCATAGATAATTCGCGAAACATTTGATAAGTTACTTTAAAAATGTCTTTGGGACGTGAGTTACAAAATTTATTCTCCTTTTTGTCTAGCCAAATATCCTTCGCTTTATAAGGTGGCTGTTATTGAGCTGTAACCACTTTTCACGCCATTTCTAAGACTTTTTTCTGTCCATTATTCAATTACAATTGGCAATTAAATAAATAAACGAATAGATATATAAAGAAAGCTTCTGTTTCTGTTTTCTTCTTTAACTGAACAAACGGGAGCGGTTTTATTTGCAGACAGCAAGATTTCCGAGAGGGCGGTTAAATGGATGTGGCCATGTTTTTTGTTTCTCATGCGTGAACAAATGGCTGAAGGTAGGTTAAGTCCCAAGTGTTATTTTATAACGTATTATAGTGTAGAACACTGCTGGTTTGACTGCCACTGATCTGTTGTGACGATAGCAGATTGGTTGCAAGTAGTCGTTTTCGGCGACGATCACCGGCACTCAACTAGAGTGGTAGACATGAGGATCACCCCCTTCCAAGCAGATAAAAGAGTACATACACAATGCAAAAAATTAAGTTGCGAATTTTCAGTCATTATGAGATCTTTTAATCCAACTCGCTTTTAAATGCTGGAAGTGGCGCCTGCAAGGACAATGGATAAAGTTGACACCCGTCTCTTGCACAGTAGATAAATTATCTTCGTTTATTACTATTGTAATTATTTTGAATATCGCTGAAGTGTTGGAGAAGAGCGCGTTCGTTGCTGTTGCCGAATCAATTCTAACTCAGAGGATAGTCCTGATCAGAATGTGTCTACGGAAGGAATTTGGAGACCGTCCTTTGAGGCTGCACAATTGTATTGGATCGTTTTAGAACCGGTCGCAGTGTCCACTTTGCAATGACTGGCCGACACAAATGACGAAGATACTGAAGAGTGGCAGAGTGAGGGAACTTGACGTTGAAATGAGAACACCGGAGGACTTTCAAACTGAAGTAAGCAATTTCGTTGCTATGAACTCTACTTTGAATATTATCTTAGAACTTAGATAGGAAATTTCCTTTTAAGAATAAGGGCAAGCAAATGAAGGGGATGATGTGCAGGCCACTTTTGGGCCGTTTTTTTGATACTCACTACTTCTAAACAGATTGATTTGGCTGTTTCTACCGTTTTACTCAATTGTTTTTCCAGCATAGGTGAATCTGTAGTGGTTTTAGTGAATTTAAACTTTCTCGCTGGCCTATCTCTGTTGTTAACATATTTCGTACGCTTCTAATCTTCACTCAATTCAAAGTTAAACGAGAAGTCGACGTGTTTTCCTTCCTCTGCTGCTATTCCCATCTCACCTATTTGCGTAAGTTATGCGCTCACCGCCTGAATTATAGTGTAATATAGCTTAAAAAATTTTCGTGATGGTAAAATATAATAGAGTATAGATTTCGAGATTACAAGAGAAGTATAGTAGAGTATAGCTGAAAACAGTGGTAAGTTGGCAGCGTTAACTTGCGACGTTCCTGCTGATTGCTGTTTCTCTCAGTTGTTTTTCTTTAGAGTATTCTGCATATTGCTTGCGTATACGGCTATTTCTTCTGCTGACAGGATTGTTTCGATTTTAGAAAAGTAGAAAACAAGTATGGGGGGAGAGGGGACAGCACAATGTGAAACAGTGACAATGATAGGTTCGGTGCATCGAGTCTCCATTTTGCGCCACGCAGCTTCTTAGTAGTTCACGAGCGTTTTCATTAATCAAGGGCCTGTTTCCTTTTCGTACTAAGTTGAAAGTGGTGCCGCACGCTATTTTTACACGAGATTGGTTTCATTGATGATTTCGATTATGTAGCATGTGTAGATTGGTTTTTGCGAAAAATATGATGGGAACGTAGAATGTTCTACTTCGTTGTGATATAAATTTGTGCGTGAACATGGAGTTTGAAGAATTTCGACACATCATACAAGCCAGTAATGAGGCGCGTTTTTCATAGGGCGTCCTTTTTACAAGTGACCATTTACGCGTTTCCATATCTTAGGCTATCTGCCCATTGTGGTGATGTAGTCCGACACATAAAAAAGTTCAAAGGCAAGCTTCGGTTTTGGCGTGGTCTGGTTTCTTCCAAGGCCCAAGTTTTACTCGTATTTGCATCAAAACGTGCCGCTTTCTTTGACCGCGTATAGATGAACGTCTCTATAAAATATCAAGGTTGGGCTCGTCCAACTACAGCGTGTCTCAGTCTCTGTTGTTTTTTGATTCTGCCCATTATATCCAGAAATCATCTTACCAGCAGGAGGGAGGGTTTGATTTCATAAAATGCATCCCCGGTGGGGGTGATTTTTGAGTGCAAAAACCTCCTCGACAGGGCCTCCGTGGAGCAGAATTTGTGAGTCTTGTTTATGAGAGAGAGGGATGGTGAACTACTGCATATATATATATATATATATATATATATATATATATATATACATATATATATATATACATATATATATATATACATATATATATACATATATATATATATATATATATATATATATATATATATATATATATATATATATATATATATATATATATATATATATGATTTTTTCCGTTAGTCTCACTAATTTATCGTTCAACTTGTTGTTATTGCTGGAGTTTGAATTGCCTTATATTGATATTTGTCCAAGAGCTTTATGTAAGACGCTTTTAGTAAGGGTAAATGTTGATGGATGCTTTGCTGCTTTAGCTCGAGGCGGATGAACGGAGCGGAAGGCGTAATCGCAGACGAGTGACGACTCCCAGAGTGGTCTATGCTCGTTGCATCATATGTGAGCGGTCAAGTCGTCGTGATCTGCTACTGGTTTGCAATGGAGTGGTTGGGCGTAACGCAAATGGTTCAGCAGTTCGCTGTAGAGGAGTGTAAGCTTATTGATTTTTAATTTTGTAGTGAGTGATACCGAGGGTTGGTGGATAGGCTTGCATTCACAGGTGAGGTTGTTCGCCCTCAGTAGATAGAATATAGACTCACACGTATTGTCTTTTGTGCCCAATCACTGACTCGGGTTTCGATCACCGTGTTGTATTGCACTGAATAAGCTCGAGTAGAATGACGCAGCGCTGAATTGTGCAAAGAGTATTTGCGGATGGAGAAGAGGCAGCAAAGGTCTTTGAGCTCGCGAAAAGACTATCGTAGGCCGAATATATGGTCTAATCCTCGATCGAACTAAAAGTTTCCGTATTGAAGATGGGAGGGGGTTCAGAGCACAGCAGACGCTTTTGTAATCGAACAGATTCTTCGGCAGCGAAATAATATTGTTACGCTGCTATGTCAAACAAGAAAGCGAATGCAAATGGGCGAGTTAGGCTGTAGAAAGTTAGCACTAAGCGTCGTTAGTATACTGCGTTGTGTTTTATGTTCATTTTTACAGGTACCATCCGGAGTGCGTTGGATTGGAGGAGTTACCGCCTGCCGGGCGTAGGCTATGTCCGTTCTGTGATGACACGCAGGTAACGTGGGCATGTTTTTCACTCCATTCATAAAAAAAGGGGGAGGGGGAGGAAAGTTTCAATTTTTTGTCGATGGATAGAATAATTTTAAACCCAGCATTGTGTAGACATAGAATCACCAAAATTGTAATGAGTTGGAGGGAAACTATACTGAAAAACTTGTTAATTTTGTAAGTTTATTACTTGAGCTTGGGAAATCTTTTCTTGTTTGATGCTTTTTGCTCCATATGTAGCCTTTTGAGCAAGAAGCGAGAGTTTATCTTTTATGAGGGATTTGATAATATACGGTATGTGTTTTCAGAACAAATTCTTACTGTTGTTTTTTTACACATGAGTAATATTTTAAGGGAACTGGGCGAAGAGCCACTAGTGCGAGGCCCAGCGGTGTATCTAACGGCCACGGAGAAAGGAGAACCTTGAGCAGTTCAAGGCAGACGAGTCGTAGGTCATCATCGTCATCGACCGATAAACCAGGTGATTTGTGATTACTGCTGTTATTTGTCATTTGCGCTGAGAATGGTGGTAAGATTTCGCTGCGTGATGTCATCGAACAAATGAATGCGCTTGTTTATTATCAGTTAGGGTGATAGACTTTAATTGGAATAGGAATAGATATCAGAGTAAGCTCTATTTAATAAGCTTTTGTGCCTTCCATTATTGCTTGATCGTATGATGTTATGGTTAAGACGCATGGTTGCTTTTCGGAACAGTATATAGCAGAGATTCGATTGAAGGGGCGTCGTTCGATTCTTGCTTCTCGACTTTGCCGCTAAAATTTTCTTTGCCAAGCCCATTATTTCATCTCAGCACCTTTCTCAACCAAAATTCGTTTACTGGTTGCATTTTGATGCAAAAGCCGCACCGGAAGGTGGTTTATATCTATGAAACTTTGCCGAACGTGATATCCTCTCCTTATTCCCAACTTTTCCATTTGATTACTCTTCCCAGGTGATATCCTTTGGTCTGAAGTTCCGTTTCTTTGTTTCTTCCTTTTTATGCAGTCAGAGGTGTCGTCCACGAATGAGATGGGAATTTTTTGTGTGAGGTCCTGATTGCCACGGGACGTCTGATCATACTGGAATGAGTATATGAAGGTTGCAGGCTTGATGGTGGCTACTGAAATGGCATTCCAGATTACTTGTATAAATATAAGGTGGGTGGCAAATTTGAGTGGTTGATAAATTCTTATAGGACCAAGTTGGCGAGGACGTGACCAGAATCGTGGCGGTGAATATGAAGAAGAATGCGGCACTTCTGACGACGAACCAATTAGCCGTTACCTTTATAGGTCAACTGGTGAGGCATTATTCACTGATTATGTGAGGTTTACACAAAAGCGAGTTGCCCTAGCTTGCGCTGTCTATCGTTGTTTAGGATACGTATTTGGTTAGTATTGGCAAGTAATGCATAAATGGGATGATAGAGGCAAGTGCGCCCACCGGTTTACACTATCTTTGAATGCATTTGGTGAATAGTTCATGGTGACGCTTTTATGAGCTCATAGTAATGAGGATTTGTTTTCGGAAAGAAAAGTGGTCAAATGTGAACGATATTTTGGCAAGGAAAAGGGTCAGATTTGAATGATTTCTCCTTTTGGTTAAAGTTGTTAAAATTGCTGATATTGCATTGAAGTTCTGGCTGGTACAATTGTTTGCTAAAAGTGAATTATAAATATCTGTCATGCGACAGAGAACGACTACTAGTTTCTTGGTGCTTACCTCTTTGTACAGGAGGTATCTCGTTACTTAACTCCACTGCTTACCCCCTCACGACTACAGAATAGCGTCTTAACGATTATATTTTCTGAACATGTACTTTGCAAGTGTTATTCATACCGTTCTTCACGATATGTGTTCTATGTTGTCGATGTTTATGTGCCTCTGCGATGCATATAAATGATTCATAGACTCCCTGCATTTGCTGAATGCAAATGTTTATTACTTCCTCGTTTTTGATTTCTTCATTGGGAATATGGGTGAAATAGACCTTTCTTACTCTGGAATTAGATTTTTTGGTTCCCTTGAAGATCAGTTTTTTTGAAGATCAATTTCCGATTTCCTCTTAATTTTTCTTTCGAAGGAGAAGGGGAAAGACGGAATAGAGGTTGGTGAGCGCCACCAGATTCAAAAGAAGAGGCAAGGATTGTTACTCAGATCATCTCGCTTTGCCAAGGAGAAGCTTAAAATTCCAGGCATTGTTTTATCGATATTATTCAGCGTCTGCACGATGTTGAAGGTTATATTAGTATTATAATTTTCTGAATTCAGAAATCATCGGAGCTGAAGAGGTAGTGTGAGCGAGGGATATTGAGGAGTTTGTAGAGATGAGTGATGAGATCCTCAAAGTCTGATAGTGAGCAAGTTTTGCAGGGTCACGACCGTCGGACATCCGACGTGAACATCGTTCTGGAGGATCGTCCGAGTCAGATAGTGAGGGTAAGGCTGAATACAACCCGCAACCTGCTCATTCGGATGGAGTGCACGTCGAATCAGATTATGCGCCATGGAGCCCGGAAGAGCGCTTTTACCGTGAAAGTCGTTGCGAAGAATCGTCAAAGTCAAGCGACCATGACACAGATGGATGCAACGTGCAGCCTGCCGGTTTAGATGGAATGTGTGATGAATCAAGTGATACATCATGGGACCCAGAAAAGCGCTTTTACCGTGATCATCGTTTCATAGAATCGCCCGATTCGGAAGATGAGGACAGGGCTGAAAACCACCTGCAGTCTGCAGATTCGGATGGGGTGCATGACGGGTCGAATGATGCATCATCAGGCCGGGAACGGCGCTTCCGACGCAAGCTTCGTTTCAGAGAATCGTCCGTTTCAGAGGATGAAGACAGGGCCCAATACGACCTTCAGCCTGCGGATTCCGATGGGGTGCGTGGCGAGTCGAATGATGCATCATCAGGCCAGGAACGGCGCTTCCGACGCAAGCGTCGTTTCAGAGAATCGTCAGGGTCAAGAGGCAATGACACCGGTGGGAACGACTCGTATGCTGCTGATTATGGTGATGTGAGTGACGAGTCGAGTGATGGATCGTTGGGTCCAGTGCAGCGCTTCCGACACAAGCGTCGTTTCAGAGAATCGTCCGTTTCAGAGGATGAAGACAGGGCCCAATACGACCTTCAGCCTGCGGATTCCGATGGGGTGCGTGGCGAGTCGAATGATGCATCATCAGGCCAGGAACGGCGCTTCCGACGCAAGCGTCGTTTCAGAGAATCGTCAGGGTCAAGAGGCAATGACACCGGTGGGAACGACTCGTATGCTGCTGATTACGGTGATGTGAGTGACGAGTCGAGTGATGGATCGTTGGGTCCAGTGCAGCGCTTCCGACGCAAGCGTCGTTTCAGAGAATCGTCCGTTTCAGAGGATGAAGACAGGGCCCAATACGACCTTCAGCCTGCGGATTCCGATGGGGTGCGTGGCGAGTCGAATGATGCATCATCAGGCCAGGAACGGCGCTTCCGACGCAAGCGTCGTTTCAGAGAATCGTCAGGGTCAAGAGGCAGTGACACCGGTGGGAACGACTCGTATGCTGCTGATTACGGTGATGTGAGTGACGAGTCGAGTGATGGATCGTTGGGTCCAGTGCAGCGCTTCCGACGCAAGCGTCGTTTCAGAGAATCGTCAGGGTCAAGAGGAAATGACAGCGGTGAATACAACGTGCTGCCTGCCGATCCAGTTGAAGTGCGTGACAAATCAAGTGATGCATCATGGGACCTGGAAGAGCGCTTTTACCGTGAACATCGTTTCAGAGAATCGTCCGTTTCAGAGGATGAAGACAGGGCCCAATACGACCTTCAGCCTGCGGATTCCGATGGGGTGCGTGGCGAGTCGAATGATGCATCATCAGGCCAGGAACGGCGCTTCCGACGCAAGCGTCGTTTCAGAGAATCGTCAGGGTCAAGAGACAATGACACCGGTGGGAACGACTCGTATGCTGCTGATTACGGTGATGTGAGTGACGAGTCGAGTGATGGATCGTTGGGTCCAGTGCAGCGCTTCCGGCGTAAGCGTCGTTTCAGAGAATCATCCGAATCGAGTGTTGAGGACACCAGTGAGCACAGCTGGCCTTCTGATTCTGATGATATGAGTTACGAGTCGAGCGATGCATCATTGGGTTCGAAGCGGTGCTGTTCGCACGAGTCAAGCGATGGTAACGTTTTTGTTGTTCATAAATATATCGGTTTTTTGATCACCACTATTTGGCACTGACGTTTTCACTGCTGTCCTGTGTTTCCTGTAGCAAGTAGCAGGAATAGCAATTTTGACCTCTCAATACTTGCTTCGAATTGGAAAAAGATAGTAAATCTTCCTCATCCATATTGAATGCTCATTATTTTAAGTAGAGAGCAACAGCGTGTCGAATGGGGAAGACTGGAATGCAATCGATTCATCGGTGCTATCCGAACGTTTGGAGGCTTCTTATGACCCTAGGGGACGAACGGCTGTAACCCGCACTCGCAAACGTAAACGCCATCAGTCAGCACAGTCGTCCAGGAGAAGAAGAGTGAAGCGCAGAAAGAAAAGTAGTAACCGAGCAGCGAAAAGAAAGTGCAAGGTATGTTCGTTGAGTTCATTATGTGACAGCTTGCTATATATTTCTCTACTTGTTCATTCACTTCTTTCATTTATTTTTCTGGTAAATGAGATTAGAAATGTTCTACCTTATGGCGCATTTCTATTTTCCTTCCGGGAATAAAATCTCGATTATTGGCGCGTTGCATCAAACAAACCTCAACATCCCCTGCACCCGTCTTTCTCCTCGTCTTCCACTTCTCTCATTCGTCATCGTAATCAGTCGAGGAAGTTAAATTCGAATTTCATATGAATGCGAGGCACTTTATTGTTTATCGTTATTTCTGAAAATTTTTATTACTTTTAAAATTTTGTACCGATAGCGGAGATTTTGAAGTGTTAGAATACTGGCCATGTCATTAACACTTGTTCAGTACGTCACTTCAAGGTGTGGAAGTCTGATAACTTCGCACCTACTAGGTACTTTTGCAATTGGCCAAAATTTTAGTTTTGGGTTTAAGAGTGCTCATGCCTTCAGGCACTTTTATGGATTGCTCCTTTTTTTAGAACATCGGCAGAAACCGGGCGGCGCGGGCCGTAAGGGTGAATCCAGCAAGGGGCTCTTCTGCAAGAAGACGAAGTAGAAGAGGACGGTGAGCTGGCATTATGATTTCTTTTTCCTTCGCGTTCACCGAGGGCGTGTTTTCTCAATGCATGTGCGAATTGCTCCTTTATTCTACTTAGTTGAATCCCCTATTGCCGCAATCTGGTTACTAGTTACTGCGCACAGCAGAGATGTATCACTGAAGATAAGTAGAAATGGTGATTTTCGTACCTGTTTTTGGCTTCTGAATTCTGTTAAACGTTCCGCTTCTATAATTTAGTTTGAGCTTTAGGTATTCTCCTCCATTTCTGATGCCTCTTTTGGCTTATGTAACTGTCAATGTTCACATATAAAGTAACCGCAAATGCTTTCAGCGCTGGGCGGTCGAACGTTTTTCACCGAAATTTGCCGAGATTTTCACTATTTAATTCGGATAATGACGAATTGCCAGTCGAGGACGAGCCGTTAGTGTATTTGTTTGTCACACTGCACTAAAACTAGAAACTAGTATTGTTGGTTCATTCTTCTTACTATTTGCGAAACTTTTAAAGAGACCATGAATGAAGTTTTTACTCATCGGCTTTTGCATATTATTAGAGTCGGATGGGTTATAGCACGAGCCGGAATTCCTTATATCTACTTGTTATATGAGTGTTTTCAACTAGTGTTTTCAGTTATGTCATCTGAGGATGAGAGGGGAGATTCGGCATCTTCCGCCGGTCCGTACTTCCCCACCTGAAGGAACTCCAGTGTCGCATTCCGAGCTGTTCTCTTTTTTCTCATGTGATGTAGTCTAAATATTAGTGGGAATGTTTTGAGAGTATAGAATGACGAGGCAACATTCGACAACAAAATTGCATTGTTCATTCGACTTTTGCTATTGCTTTTTATTAAACGTTCAACTGGTGAGGAAAGGCAGTGGGGGGAGGGAGAAGGTAATGGGAAGAAAGTAAATGAGAAGGGAAGTCGTTCTGGCAATTAAATTACTGCGGCTTCATGCCAAGATGACATATCTTTCTGCCATCGTGTGGGGTTGCAAGCGTGGCAGTGGAGCAGAAGGAACGACTCGTTTACTACGAGTTACGATGTCACACAACCCAGAGTAGTGAAAACACAGCAGCTGATTAACAAGCAAGACCGCACTCTGTTTACAGCCTCGCCTACGGCCATGAAAGCATGGGAAGGTCATAGGTCACATGGGGAGATACCACATCAAGATCAAACAAATGTGAGCGTACGACCTGCTACACAAATGAAGGTCATTACGATTACTGCGATCGCAAAACTCATTTGATCACAATAGATCACTCGTTAACACTTTCTTTATAAAACGAGGGGAAAATATCAACTCAATGTTTAACTCTGTTTCATCGATTGTCTCACTTGTATGCTTTGTCATTATAGGCTTTGCAGCTTTCTAAATTGGGTGTAATAATTTGTGAAGAATCATTTGAATCGTTCACGCTGTGCAATGTGGGATGAAATGTAAGACCTTTGATTAAGACTAGTGTTAGATGTTTTCCACCAACCGTTTGGGGATGTGATTGTTCCACTTGACAGAGCTGCTTTTCGCAGTGCTCGATGAATTGAGGTTTCGATGTTTGGATACTGGAACGACATTTCAGTTAAAACATTTCCTTGGATGGACTGGAGGTTTGATTATTATGATACCAAACGCTGTGCTTTCTTGACGTAAACCCAGAAGTGGGGTTAAGCGAGAGGTCATGAGTACAAGCTAAAGATTATCTAAAACCGCTGTTTGGAAGTAATTTGAGCTGGAGGAAGATTGTTCTGCAATTATGACTTGCAACACTGAATGGTACCCAGCGAGGGCAAACCGGCATCACAAATGTGCTTCTAGACTTCTTGTTATTTTCGATTTTGTTTTTGCAAGCTGAGTTTGAAAGGGAATATTAGTGGATATTTTACTGTTATGGTGCTTTATTGTTTCTTCGGTTACACTCTCTTTCCAAATTCTATTATCGTCAAAGATGCTATGGAAAAATCACTCGCATCTGATCAGCAAAACAGTAGGAGTTGAAAGGAGTCAGCACTTCCCCCAATCTAAATATTCCAGGTGCAGCGTTGTAAAAAATAGTTCTTGAGGCCCTATTTTTTTCAAATTATAACCGGAAAGAAGCCAAAGCAAATGGCTTATCTGGAAAGGAGGCGTGGTTGTGAGTAGACCCTGAGGGGCGACTTTGAAGTTTGGCCAATAACGTTGCCTTAATTGGGCCTTCTTTCTCGCTCACTTTCTATATTGATTTTTGTTTTCATCATTCGAAGGCCGAATGGCTGCATGCCTGAAATGTTGCATTTCATTTAATGGCTCCCTTATTCGTTTTCTCTTTCCGTTTTTTCCGGCTTCTTATATGTGTGCCATTGTTTAAGAAAGTGTTCATTGCCTTTCACATTTTCGGTAGAATTAGAGGAATAATTGTAACATTTTAAGAAGGATAAAGATTGTTTGCACAATTTTTGAAGTGTTTTCATGAGTTTGAAAGCATTAGAATATTCCTCGAGTTTTGTTGGTTTGAAAAAAAAGCACTCGATAGGCATCCTCTAGAATTATTGTCCCCGATTAACAGATTATTTGATAGCCAACTTTCAAAAAACATCAGCAGACTGAGTTTTAGGACGCTAAAGATGATCTAAATGAGATGCTTTAAACTTTTCCAGCTCTATTGATGAGGCTTCAGTGTTCCTTCAAAGCAACCGATGTGTTTCTCTCACAAATTACCTCTCTCGTTTTCTCATTCTGTGCAGTATTTTGGCACCGTTTAATGGTGTTAAAACGATTCGTCGAAAACTGCCATTGTTGACTTAAGTGGGTTGCTCGATATGATGACATTATGACTAAGCGATATGTTGTTTCGTCAGTTCGTTAGTTATCCCAGAAATTTTTTTTAAGGGCACAACAGAATGTCGAACCAGATAAAGAAAACAAGTAAGTTTTTTATTTATTTCACTCTATTATTTATTGAAATATATTCTGATGGCTTTAGTGAAGTTTATTAGGCACAATACGTTCACTGTTAAGTGCTTCGATCTAAGAGATGCACTCAAAGTTGATGTTAGCGCATATTACAGCTAGGTAAGTATGTTGAAGATTTAAGAGTCCCCATCTCCAAATATGAACGTTGGTGGAAAACGCTTTCATTTTGTGAACCGTATTTATCGATTAACGTTCAGCTGAAAGACTTATTGTTTTACACGATCAGTTGCGTTAAGTTTCTCTTTTGCGTCCCACATTTTGTCACGACGGCTAAACTTGCAAAACCAACGTGACGGAGTATTCAGTGGGCCATTATTTATTGAAGTGTATTTGTTTCGCATAGTTTGAAGTGTTGCATGATGCATTTGAAGTGCTTTTTTTAGTTTTTTAAATTGTTGAAATCTATATAAATAAAAAAATTCACCTGATTGTCCACAGTGGCGCTCGATGTTCAGCAAGTAGGGTTGTTTCCCGGCAACGCTTTTGCTTCGAGAGCGTTGCACTGAGTGAGTCGAATTAGTGAAAAGGGTTTACTCGCGTCACATAATACTTGCGCTCGTTTATTTTTGTGCTTGTTGGTGCCAATAAATAGTCCTTTTTGTTCGCACGAATTTGAGATGTGCACAGTTACGTTTGCGTATTTGCGCTATTCATAAGGCTTGAGGTTGCTTTAAGCTGCATTTGTCGAAACTTAGACTCTGTTCAAATTCTAGAAAATCCATCTTAACCAGTATTAATAGTCGCACGATAAAACAAAAGTACTGAGCATATTTTGGAGGATTAAAAGGTAAAGTAGCGTCGAAAGAGAGGAATTAGTAGTGAAGTGATCGTTCGATTTAAGTGAAACAAACTTCGACTTGGTTGGGACGATCATGGAACAACAAGCCACAATGATGCAGTCATTGCATTGCACGAAGGACAGCGTTGATCGCACCACTGTTAAAATGGAATCGGTGACCAAGTTCATTGGAGTCGTCGATGAGAACACCTCGAGAATTGATGGGCCAACTAAACGAAAGGTTCATTTTCGTTCATTCTAGCACTGGATTGTACTAGCAATGTTTTCGATACTTAATGAGGATGAAAGAGGCCAGTAATAGGCGTGAGAGGACTTTCGTTTGCTCTTGTTTGTGGTCATGCAAGCTGCTAGTGTGAAAAACTTGTGGGTTTTCTCGGTTATTTTTTTAACCCCTGACAGTTTGAGGCAGCACATATCGTTGTTCGTTTTTTTTATGCAATTTTGTAAAGCATTCGCAAAGCTCATTGACGAAGATTGTGTCTGTGCGTATGTTTATGTCTATCTTTCCTCTTCATCCAATTATTTCAACTTGACATGAAATTCGATGCATGTATTTTTTTACCACGGGACATCTTTACTTACTTTCAGGTTCATTCATCAAATTCACAAGTAATTGCAAACATCTGAAGAGGGAAGTAAACTTGCATGTATTTTGCATCGATTAAGCTATAGAAAATCAAACTTTTACAGAAGATATGTGCGAACAGCCTAGTTAACTAAACTTTAAGGCATTATTCAGCATGTTCACTATTTGTTGGCATTTAACGAGACTGGTTAGTCAGATGAAGTGAATGTAAAACGCATTCGTGCCAGCCCTCCTGGCACGCTTCTGCATTTGTTCTTGTCTTGTCTTCGTTTTTTTTTTTCTCAAAAATTTCTTGTGCGTGGTGCATCGTTTTGCCACTTTGTTACAACTTTTGATTGTTCTTATATTTAGCACACTGATTTTAACCACCACAGAAATTGGTCCGATCTGAAACGATACTGCTTGACATGCATCTGTTTTCTAAGTATGTCTGTTATTCAAGTGGTTAATGCCATGTCTTTGCAGAATCTAGTCTATTTGGAAAGTTTTGTGTGACATTTGCGCTCTTCTGGTCGATTGTAGCATGTGAGACGAGTAGAACTCAAATGAGAATTCATAGAATACTGGTGTGTACATGACGTGATTGTGTGCTGTCTCATCGAATACCCACATAGATCTTTCAGTTTGGGCGGTGGATAGTGGAGTGTTCCTGTATCCGCCAAGCCAAAAATTGGAATTGAAAAAACTCCTATCTAGAATCGGTTTTAAGTAGCCAAAGATTGCTAAGCCATTTTTTGAAACGAATTAAAAGAGATTCTTTTGTTGCTAAAAGTCGTGATAGTGTTCTTGATTGTGTCTTGCTGAGAAGTTAAGTTTCTTTTAAGAAACTGAGTGCGTAAACCTTTCAACGAATTGTTAGATCCTATGTGCTCGGATTCTGCAACAGTATTTGCTTCAGGATTGAATTTATGGACTTTCACTGAGTTTAATAAGGACTTTATTACGAATAGCTTGAGATCACCGTTGTAGATGTATTAATAATGTGCATTTCAACGTATGCATGTCTTTTATTTTTGAAAGAAATATTATAATATTTCTTAGTCATTTTTTTCGATCTAACTGCGTCGATTCATTTTGCCTAGGCGGTTACTTGCATTATCATACTGGCATGATTCATTGCATTTTGGTGTTTTTGCATGTTTACTGCTGATACCTTTGATGTTTTAAAAAATTTGATCTTCGGTTTTTTTTGTTTTTTTTTTTTGGAGGGGGATGAATGCAGTCCTGATGTAGTTATATTATATATGCTATTATTTTTTTAAATTTTCCATTTACATTACAGAATTGACGGTGATAGTAGTCTAGCTGCTAATTCACTACAGATTTTTAATCATTATTTAATCGAAATCCGACATAATAAAAAGTAAACGCCTGCGGAGTGTTTACCTTGTTGGTCTCAAACGGCATTACGGCGGCGACTCTTCCACCTGCCAACCGCCGCCATCCGGCTCGCTCTATGTTCTGTCGTTTTTTTTTTTTTTTTTCTGCGGCCGGTCGTCACAACGCTCGCGTAGGTGAATTCTCTGCTGTATTGCTGCTCGACGTTGGTTTTTCGTATCGCAACGCGGCCACTTATGCAAGCATCTCACCTTTGTTAAACTAGCAGTCTGTACGCAGCGGAAGCTTTCGCTTTTTTCATTGTCTCATTATATCGTTTTGTTTTGCCCTTTTTATCACATAGAACGAGGGAGTTTATCTTTTAAAAATCGATTTTATTATAAAACTGATAAGCGTTACGATTAACATTTTTTTGGAAAATGTTAAAATTTTTTCTATTCTGTTTGACTTTGGTTTAATTGAATTTTTTAATAGGCTCGATACAGTTTAGATTTATGATATTTAACGAGCCGCAGGTATGCAAACTGCATTAATTGACTAACGGCTCAGAACTATTCATTATATGCTCATCGTTAAGAAGTAAATTGAGATTAGAAATGAGAGGCATATTCGATTTTCTTTGCGTTTATTTTCTGCATTATCGCGTTGTACTTTTTCTTATGCGTCCAACCCATCTGTTCTAAACTTTGATTTTTCATTTAGTTATTAGTTACGCTGATGGCAACTAACTGTTTTGCGCACGTACCGATTCTTTATTAAATATTCGATCTCAAACACGATAGGCCTATTACGTAGTCCAAATCAGTGAGGTTATTTACGTAAGCTAAATCAATAAGATCATTTCTTCACGCAGCTTTATTTGGTTCTCGCGACGATGTTCACCCCTTCAGTTATAACGATATTACTGTGCACCTTTATCACATAGATCATTTTGCCTTCAAAATTCACGAAATTACATGTTGATTTGTTTGAATTTTGCTAATAGCCATAAATGAGTTGCGGGTTTATGTTTTTATGTTTGGAGTGCATCGTTTCGCTTCGATGATGTGAGTAATGCAGTCTAACTTTCTCCCTTAATTTTCTGTATTTATTTGCTCTTAAGAATTCATTCTCATCCTATAATATTTTGCTTTTTATTTCATCGTAGTATTTTTGCATTTATGTACTGTTGGCTTCACCTTTTTCTTGACATAAATAACAAGAGTGATGGAAGAATGAGGGATACGAAATTCGTCAGCTGGTCTATCCTTTCTCCATTGCGTTATTTTATGAGAAACTAGCTACCGGCTTTTGCTTATCTTAGACGAGCACTCAAAGCAGTGAGTCTTAGTTGAGTCCAACATCATTTATTTAGTTTTTTTTTTTTTGTAGTTTTTGTTTCGTTGTTCTCGAATTTTTGTTTCTATGCGTTTTTTGAAGATCACAAAAGTTTTTAATGTTTTCGAGTATTTCCGGTCTACATGCTTTGTAGTAGTGATTTATTCTCCCAATCTAATGTGCCATTAATCATGGGAAAAGCGATCGTTGCTAAGTCATTAGGTAATGACTATGATTTCATCAAGGACATTATAGTTGCTTGTATACAGGGCTTTCATTTAGTTAAAAATTGAAGTAAATACCCTCAAAGGTAGGAAGCATTTCTTTCTAGTTGATCAAAACTGAACGCGCTTATTGTATTCTATTGAATGTTGAAGCATATTTCAATGATGCGTTTATTGTTTAAATTGAGCATTAAATACCACTTATTCAACGTTTAAATAGAGATTAGAGCAATGACATTTGCAGCATCGAAGAAATAGCTTTAACTTCTATTCGATATCATCATCCCGTGATGAAGAAACTGAGAGAGCATTTCAACATCATCAGTTCTTTTAATTTAACTTATCAAGACGTTTTTTCCTTTTTTCGCCACATCTTCTAATCAATCTCTGTATTGTCTAATGATAGGATCTTAGGGGTATACAAGCTATAACGGAACTCCGTTTATAAACGCTGGGCTTGGTTTCTCGAATTTTTTCAGCCACATATAATCGAGAATGGATTTTCACCCCTTCCACGATGCTAAAAGAAGATAAGCCTGGGAGATGAGTATATTGGGCTGTTCATAATTGATATGTAAAGATCAGACTGGGGTGAAAGCTTCCACTTTGAGTTGGGCAATGAACAACCCGGAGAGGCGTACGACTTCGAGAGGTGACACTGCTGAGGTAGAACTTATAAACAGTTTCCAACTTTCAAGGCGAAATTTATAATCGGAGTTTCATTCTGTTTGTGCGCATGATCACATATGTGATTTATTATAGCACAATGGATACAAGACTCATCTGTTTCTGGCAAATTTGCATTTTTGAAGACCGATGAAGAAATGTTTTATTTAAGGAGATTGTTGCATCTTGTTGCGAATCCGCTGATTTGAAAGGAGAGGGATTCTAGATTAGGTTCTACAACCACAGAATTGCCAAATGATAAAGCATTAGAAGATTGCAAACTACATGAAGGTAAATTTTTGGATGGTTACTCTTCAGAGGAATATCGTGTGCAGGCTAAAAAGGGATATGTGAAAAGTGGAGGTAATAGCAATAACTAGTGCATAGGTTATCACGTAAATTGTGGCAGGTTGTCATAGGTACATTTAACCTCGTTTGTTGTTTCTTTTCTAAAATGGAATCTTTTGCATGCGGTCTTCGGTTTTTTCTTTCAAATTCGAGGATTCCTCTCAATCGATATTTTACATCATTTTTGGCTATCTTATCGGCCGTTCGAGCCCCACTTTGCTAAGTACTCTTCTATAATAGGCAGAAAAACAATGCAGGGGGAAAGCAGGTAATGAAAACTGTAGTGGTTTTAGGAGGGTATCGCGTGCAGCGCGTTGACTTTGTTTTGTGAAGCTTCTCCCTTAAATGTTTGATCGTCCGACGCGTCGTAGCCCTGCCTAGGAGGCAGTGTTTCTATGTGATGTGTGATTTTAGATGGCAGCGAGGGCTGAAGTCAGTAATGTAGCAGGAACTAGCACGCGCAAGAATCGTCCGACTCGTTGGGGCTCACCCACAACTTCTGTTCAAAACACAAATGTGACTTCTTCTATTCCTCTGCCAACAGGTCCGCCTATGCAACAGACTATTTCACTCGAAGCGATTCCAATACCGAACCGGGCTGCTATGCGTCCTCCTATCTCACCACAGATTGCGTTAGCTGCTGCACCATCTTCGCTTAATAGTAAGTGTTTTGTTTCTGCCTCTTATTCGAAGGAATCGGTGTAAGTTCCGTTGTGCATCTTAATGTTGTTGGATCTTCAATTTTACAGAAACTCTGTTATTGTTTGTTTACGTTTTTTTTTTAGCATTTTTGTATGTAAGAATGCCGAAAATAAATGCAAGGCGGCGCTAGTTCCATTTTTTGTGGATAAGATTGAATGTTGTGGCCAAATCGATGAAATTTGATCTGCCGTTAGGTGTGAGTAGAATGAATGAAGTGTTGCACCAGGCATAAGGCGCTGAAAATGAGTTTTTGCAAGCTTATTTGAAAGAGGACGACAACTTGAGCTTCAAAATTTCAGTGTTTGCGGATATTCTATTTTGTTCCCGTTATTCTTTCCGCTGATCCGTTCAGGTGGGTGATTTAGGTAATACAGGTGTGTTTCTCAACGTAGGTAGATGATTTTTATGCAGGCAGAATAGGAATTTTGAAATCGTTATTTTTTTCTTTCACGCATCTTCACTGATGAGTGAAAATATGTGATTTAGAATTTTTTGAAACGCATCTTTTTTTATAACCGTCTAGCATAGACTACCACACTCCGTGTCGAATCGGTTACCATTTTAATCATTTGGTTTCTTTTCGCATGCGCATCACTTTCAAGTGCAAATTCACCCGCCTAAGCAGATGTGTCGCTGTTTCTGCCATTTCGTCTCAAGTATAACGATGAGCCATTTTGATCGCTGATAAGGTCAAAAAATATTTTGGCCAAACTCTCAGTCGCTGATGAGAATTGTTTCGATCTGTCGTTGTGGGCTTCAAACCTCCGCTGAAGAGATGCACAACACTCACTGTTCTTATAGCCGATATGCATGTTTTATCTAGCTTATATTATGAATTCAGAAGCGTTATTTTGTTGTGTATTTCAATAACTCTATGTTTGCAGCACCACCCCCAACGTCCTTCTCATTGAACGCATTTGCGCCACCGTTCGGCATGGGATCGTCGTCCCTTTGTACGCAGCCACCTCTGGGACTATCCTCCATTGCGAACCCTCATCTTGGTCAACAACATTTGCTTCAGCTACCGCCACAGATGTTTCCGAATCTTCTGATGCAGCCATCGTTTCCTATCGGCGCAGGTTCGTTCGTTTGCATCCTTTGATAAAGTAAGGGAATGTGGAACATTTTCAGGCTGGTATTCTGCGAGGATGGCGTGAGGTGATGTACGAATCGTTTCGGGAAAGAAATGAGGTACGGTGTAGTTTCAGGGAGAATAACATGTTATGATATTTCTTCCTCTGTCGGGATGACTCTGAAGATATAGGTCGGAACGCTATCCGGGATTTGCGAAAATGGGAACTTTCTGTAATACGCTAAGCTTTTCTGGGGTTTACTTAAGCAGTGTGTTCGACGATGTTTGTCAATTGCAGTAAACAATATTCTGGCAGCAGGGCTTCTGGGAAATGGTTCGCTAGGACCTCCGATATCGCAATCAGGTGCACCATTCGTTTTTGGTCAGATGCAGATGCCCCCTCAGAACCAACAGCTTACTCAACAACTCGCGAATTTGGCATCGCTGCAATCGGCGGCTAATTCACAGCAACCGCGCCTTCCGCTGTCTGGTGTGCCGCCCCCACCTCCGGTGGCGGCTACTCGTATTCCTGAACTGGACGCGTCGCTCGAACCATTGACGGAGAGAATTCGTCAGTTAACTGAAGCAAACGCTGTTCAGTCTCTTGGAGAGGTCCTTTAGTTTTCTTTTCCTTTTTTGTTTTTTTTGCAGTGAGATAGATTCAGCATGATTCAAGATGCACCTGAAAAAATCATGTAAGTCGAGCCGGGTTTCCGAACCGAAATCATCAGAAGGTAGAGTGCATTTACAGTGCTTTATAGTTATGTCTAAATGTTACCCCAGTTGTATGCCATCTCAGTTGCAGTTGAGGACCGTGCGGCTAGCTGACTATTCCGCGCTCATTCCCAGTCAATAATTTTCCCTTGTAGGGCACAAGTACGACAGCTAACGGCAATGATAAGCCAAATAAAGAAGATCCAGAGCCAAAGGAATTCGGTGGGCGGAAGAGTGCAAGTGCCGAAGAAGAGGAAACCAGTGATGTTGACGCTAGAATCCACAAAAACGGGCCAATGTTCGACCAGGCGCGTCAAATGCTTTCCGAATCGCTGAAGAAGGCATACAAGTGATTGTTTAAAACGAAATGTTTATGAAATTCATTCGTTCAGTGGCGTTGGCGGGGATTTAACATAGATGCCAGTTGACTGAGTCTGTCTTATTGTAGTGACGAGGCATACGGTTGCTTATATGAAGTGAGTGGGAGAAGTAGGGAAAGTTGCTGTGTGGTCTCTCTGTGGTCCACTGAACAGGGGTAGTCACTTCACAGAACTCAGAAATGCCTTAGAAGAGCTCTTATTGAAATACATTCGAGACAGCAGGAACGTGTAGTGCAACAGCATAGATTTTTTAATATATCAGATGGAGTTTAAAGCTCACAACGGTAACATCTATTATATAAGTAAGTACGAATCAGTTGTTGTTGGGAAGTCGGAAAGTGCATTAAATTTGTGTTGTTTGCCGTTAATAATTAAAAAGAAGCGTCGCAACGTTAGTGACGTAAACGGGTTCTGTGATACAAAAGAGGAACGCTAAGGTTTCAGGGCATATGACTGCATTTGTTTAGAGTCGTTTAATGTGAGCACTGCAGCAACGTGTCACATCCTGTATTTTAACCAGCCATCCGTTTTAAGACCGTTTACATATATCGCATCTTTCTCTGTCTCCCATGTCGTCGACTACCGTCAACTTTTTTTTCGAAATGCGATCACTTAGGGCCGTATTTTTGCTGTCTGAGAGAGTTTTGGATTGTTCAACGGCTTAGTAATGCTTTGGACTTTCTGTTTATCCGTGATGGTAGACAGGGTGCAGGGCTGCTGATTGAAATCCCCAAGCACGGTTGGATTTCGGGAGATTCGGTAAAGCTCTTTGAGGCGAGTCATGTCAATTATTACCAGTGCATTGCATACGCGAGTCCTTTTTATCGTACCTACTAGGCGATGTGGAATTTA
Organism: Baylisascaris procyonis; assembly: GCA_037389465.1. Taxonomy (NCBI): domain Eukaryota; kingdom Metazoa; phylum Nematoda; class Chromadorea; order Rhabditida; family Ascarididae; genus Baylisascaris; species Baylisascaris procyonis. The sequence goes on from JAZARR010000146.1 coordinate 5,370,987, forward strand.
CTTAGTGATTTCTTCCAAAATTCGATAAATGTTCTGTATTTGTAGTTTAAGTGAATGATTTCTAAACGTTTCTGGCTATCGATACAGGAAGAAGCGGATAACGAAAGATGAATACAAAGAGATTATGAAGAAAGGCGTAACGGCGCTATCTCAGCGTACGAAACTGGACGAGAAGAAAGTGCACGAGTATGCGAATAAGTACATCGATTGTGTACTGTACAGACGCAAAAAGAAGCATGTGAAGGAACAATAAACTATGGCCTCAACTTTGGGTTCTCTCGTTAAGTTTTTTGTGATAATCATTGCACGGCGCTAGTTCCGCATTCCCAGTTCTTGTTTTATTGTTTGATTTTATGCTTTTTTTTTGTTGATTGTTCTCTCAGTCCCAGCTTAACTGGTGACTCGGTTTGTTTGTTCCTTTTGAAGGGTTTTTACGTTGTTTTATTGCCAAGAAGAGTGGAGTGTTTTTTTTTTTGTGCTGTATGTTGGCTATATGTAAGTGGAATGTGTTATGTTTGAGACGGCAGCCAACTCTAAACTGTTTAGGTTTGAGAAACAAGTGTTGCAATTTTTAGGCATTAAAAGACAGGCATCCCAATTTTTAAGTTTTTGACAAAGAAGATTATCCTAGCTGTTGAGATTAAACTTTAATAAACGGGTATTTCAAGTTTATTTCAAAGAAGGGGATTGGAAAGAAATAACGAGAAAATGATCATGAAAATTTCAGCCTTTTGAAATATTTGGGTGGCGTCGTTTTTGTTTATTTCTTGACCAATAAAATTAATAGATGAAGCATTTCTTTGTTAAGCTGTGATAGAGAAGATCAAATTCAAAAATTGTTATAGGAGAAATCCCTATTAAACGTTCAATGCGCAAATCACGTCGATCTGTTTTGGCTGCTTCGTGAGGAATGCTAAGAGAGTTTCCTAATCGTCTAGCATTCTTACGCGGATTATGAGTATGCGTGCATTTGTGGTGGCTAAGATTATTTGATGGTAACATCAGACGATGTGACTGAACTGGATTTTATAAATTGCTTCGAAAATGCTCTCAGGTTCTGTGCTAAATGGAAAAATTTCTGAAGAATATGTGCGTTTGCTTTGCAAGTTATTTTATTGTTCTCACTGCTGCCGGTTTTTTGATCGGATATTTCAGTGCTCCTATTTTTGCAGATTTTTAAGAAAGTAGGTCATGAGGGCGCCAGATGGCTATTAAGGGTTGACAGAGAGTGAAACTTAGCCGCTAAAGAGTTCTATTGAATTGCGATACCTTTGGGTTGGGAAGTTAAGTTCCTAGTTTTTTTACCTGCCGTTCCTTTCTTACAATGCTCCATTCTGAATATTGTGCCGCTGTGCTTTAATGGCAGTTGATGGACCGAAGAGCTGAAAGATTATCTTTTGATGTATTTATTGATGGTGTCTTCAGTGTTTACAATGTAATAATACTAACTCCGTTTTGTTGTTGTGTTCGACACATCTTTGCCTCCTCGCAAAGTTATGTTGGTTGTTCTAAATAAACAAATAACCTGAAAGATTTGTTTTGAAAACGCAGTCTTTTCGACCTACCGGAAATGCAATATTAGACAGTGGTTGCACGCAAGAAGTATATGCAGGTTTTTTACCGTTGGCCAGCTAACAGCTATATCACCTCTCTGTATTCTAAACTAACATAAGGGGGAGGAGGGGGTATTGGGAGAGGATGAGGGCAGGTTGACGTGAAATCTGGTCAGAAAGTGGTCGTAAGTTATATACCGACGAGTCCAAGAGCACGAGCAGTAGGATGGGTGAACATCAATAAGGAAAAAACCTTTCGCTTTTTCTAGTTCTTAAACATATTTTAGAAATTTGCATGTACGTTTTCTTGAGGAAGGGCTTCAGCAGATGGTAACGGATGGCGGGAAGGAGAGGAGAAGATCAGGCACACTCCGGAAGACGGAGTGTGGTTTGTGGACTGTGGTTCGGAAGACGACTGTAAGCGAATGGGAATGAGGATGTGGCTGTAAATAGCGAGGCTTCTCGTATTTCTGAGTGTACTGTAAAACCTATTGATCGTAACATGTTTTCAATGGATTGATCGTCCTCAGATTCCTTGAAGCAAGACTTGCAGAGGTAACGAGCACCGTCGGAGTTGTTAGCAACTCTATAATTAGCGATTTGGCTCGACTGTTATCGTCCGAGGATTGCGTGCGTGCCCTTAGGGTCAATTTTAAAAGATCTTAACAAGCGGAGATTTGCGGTGCCTCCGGGCGTTGATCAGCATAATCACGTATTCTTCAAGATCCACCCTTTAAGTGATGTTATTGGCCTGTAATCTTGTAATACCTTGAAATGAGCTCTCTCTGTGCTTTCTTCTCTCTCCCATTAATGCGAAATTCCTGACAGTTTGACGGTGGCAGGGGCAGACATTTGTGATATTGGTGTTGCGCCTTGGCTAGGAACTTTAGGAAAGGCACTATTTGTTGCTCTCTTCATTGAGTTCTGGGCATTGAATTTAGAGATAAGGAGAATGTGTGTTCAGTGAGCACCGTCTCATTCTTGATGAGTTATCGTCTTTTTCGGCTGCAAAGTGTTTTCGAAAGACATGAAAATTTAATGCTTAGCTATCAAAGAATTGATTCTTATAAGAGCGATCGAGTTCAACATAAAGAGTAACCAATCTGGGCATCAAATAGAGGATATACAGCGAGATTTTGAACGACCCAGGTATAGCAGTTATTTGAAGAACTACTTGTGACTGTTGCATGAGGCTGTAGAATGCGTGAGTTGTCTACCAAAGTGTTTGGGACAACATTGGGTCCGATGTTGGTCCAAGCAATCTCAATACCCAAGGCTGCATAGTGATTTGTCGTTGTTGACCCTCCCTTTATGTGTTTTGAATGCATCGTTGGTATATGGGTCCGGGTCGGCTCCCGCTGAAAGACTTAAGATCGATCACGATGAAAATCCAACGAAGTTTATCCAGATTAGAGCTCTCTTCTTTTTGTCGATTGGGCATCGTACTGCATTATTGAGTTGTTTGTTTAGCTTCATGTTGACTTGAACACTCGATGATAATTTGTCGCTATTTACGCGTAATTACGCGTTTAAATTACTTTACTGTGTCAATCTTCACTTCGCAGACAACAAGAAGAACACTCAAAACATAAAACCGTACCAGTGGAATAGACCATCACGCCTATCAAAACCCGGCATCCATTAAAGACAAATCAGTTGTCGTTTGGGAAGTCGGAAAGTGCATTAAATTTGTGCTGTTTACCGTTAATAATTAAAGAGAAGCGTCGCAACGTTAGTGACGTAAACGGGTTTTGTGATACAAGAGAGGAACGCTAAGGTTTCAGGGCATAGTGACTGCATTTGTTTAGAGTCGTTTAATGTGAGCACTGCAGCAACGTGTCACATCCTGTATTTTAACCAGCCATCCGTTTTAAGACCGTTTACATATATCGCATCTTTCTCTGTCTCCCATGTCGTTGACTACCGTAAACTTTTTTTTCGAAATGCGATCACTTAGGGCCGTATTTTTACTTTTTGAGAGTGTTTTGGATTGTTCAACGGCTGCGCTTAAAATTATTGCTTAGTGTCTGTGATTGATACTTTGGATTTTCTGTTTATCCGTAGTGGTGGATTATTCAATCGCTATTGTTAGTGATTTGTTGTGTATCGCAAGTGCTGTGCTAGCGTTATCACATTTTGCATTCCTATTCAGACAAAATGCAATAGTTCGAGTGCTGTATGCTCACTCGCAAATCAGAAAGCCAGGAATGTATCGCGTAAATAAAGCGCGACCAGGTTCGCCGATGATGGCTAGATGCTGGGTTGAAGAGATCCTTCACCAAAGATTAGTAAAGAAGGAGGAAGAGGAGAAAAGAAATCACAAAATCAGAGTGACTAGGAATGTGGAACTGACCTTTTCACTTGATGGAAGACGGTGTTTTTCAAATAGCACTGAATTTAGCAGGGTTTTCTCTTTTTTTTTTTTGCATATAGCAGTTGAAATCTTCTCCGCCATTATTATTAGCGTTTTGCTCGACTGCATTAGAAATTTCAAAGTTCTTGATATTTCATTGATTCTAATTGTCACTGGTCGCTCTACCTTCAGGAAGTGCAGAATCTAGTCAGGGCAATTGTGTGAATGAGATCCGTATGAACTGGATTAGCATTTAAACGGGGTATAGGCTCCATTTGCTGTGATGTATGTTGTTTAATTTAAAAAGATTTTTCATTGCTATGTTTGAAAGGTGGGACATGCGTTTGGAATAGCTGATTATGTCGGTCAGATTTCGGAGCACATACGAAAGCTTCGGAGGCTGAAAGGGATAAGAAATATTGAGCTGAAGTTGATACAACTCTGTCCTTCGAGCTCTCCTGTCATAGTTCGGCAGCTCGAAACACCTTAGGCAAGAAGATATCCCTCTCGATGCCCGTTGTTGTTCATGAACCACCGAGCCAAAGTTCGTTGCCGAATCGGCAATTGGTGTGCAGGTCCAACTGTTTCTGCATCCCTCTGGTGTCTAAATTCCTTTCTTCATAGTTTATTGTGGCCATATCTCTTTTTCTATTTTTCGTACTGGGCTTCGATGCTTCGTAGTATCTCTCTTATCATCTTCATGATCGATACTTCGAACCTGAATGTATGATAAAGTGAAAGAGTGATAAAGTGATAAGAGGATAAGCTTATCTCCACTCGCCGACGAGTGGAGATGAGCTTACCCTCTCCCTTGTCCCTCTTGGTAGCAGTCACAAATCGCTATCTGATTTTTTAATGTAAGCCCTCTTTTCTCGTTTCTATTGCTTGTTCGTTTTGCCCCTTTTCCCGTCCATTTTTTATTAGTACACAAATATTCATGCCCCTCTTTTGTGTATATTGATTTGAGTCGTTTTGCAGTCGTTGATGTTAATCGTTTCACTGCTTTAGGTATTGGTGGATTTCGTTATCATTTAATTAAAACGATTTTTAACAAATATCATTGTAAATCCTCTTCTCAATTTTGGCATTTAGCGATAATGACATAAACAGTGGTGAAGCCTTCAGAAGGCATCGTTATCGAACACCTCACATCAAATATCGGAGTACATCAAATAGGAATGTTGTTCTCTTGAAAGATAATTTGATATACACAATCCATCTTCCATCACTGTGGAAACTGCTACCTACAAACGATTCGTTCATTCTGCTTTATTTTTCTGACAACTATAGATGAATTTTCTCGAAAAGAGAACACTGTACGTTGTGTTTTGCTCACCAGGAGGAGGATTGGTCGATTACGATTGTATGCGCTGTCCTGATCTGGGCTGTCATGGACACGACGGTCCGATTCCGATCCATACTCTCACCTTTCGTCTTCTTGGTATTTCTTTAAGAGGACCAGGAGTTATGTGAGTTGTCTGTTTTTTGTTCATAGTGTCCCGTTGTTGAATTTTCAGGTAGTTGTTACGAAAATTGCTGCTTACGGACAGCAGTAAATCGTTACTGGGCGTATAGTTTGGAAATGCGATTCGACTAAAATTGTTCCCCCCTATATTTTATGCATTAGCCATTCAGACTTATTGCCTAGTTGCACAAATGAGAATTTCTTCGCACAAATATGAATCGGGATTTAAGAGCTGTGAAAGTCAGATAAATGGTACAAGTCGGTACTCATTAACAAACTGAATAATTATTGCTCACTAAGCGTGTCATTAAGCTTTTCCAACGGAAGTGCTACTATGTATTGCACAAGAAAAGATGTACTGCAAATGTTGTTTGGTGTTGACAACTGGCTAGCAATGAAAAATTCAGGTAAAACTTGTTTCAGGTGCACTTTTTATGCTGAAAATCAACCAGAAATTCTTTTTGAATGAATTTAGAAGTGAGCTAGAAAGCAGCTTCAGTGTTATTTCATATTTTTTGAAACAAGACTTTACGACATATTTCATGGAGAAACACGAATTTCTTAGTTTTTTGCCAGAGGTGACGACAGGAGATTTAATCTCCTCGATACTGACAAAGCAGTATAGCCGGGAACGTAAAAGTATTGTGTAAGTTGTATGGGTAAGTAAAAGTTCAAGACGATTCGGAGTTGCTGTATTAAAGTGCTTTGCTCTAGTGGAATAATGGATGCATAATTGTAAGGTGTTATGTAATTGAAAACAAACTTATAGTCAATGTGGAGAATGTGTGATGATGCTGAAGTCTTTGTAGCGATCGTATAATGGTGTGGAACTTAAATTGCGGGAGGATATATAACGTGACATAACAAGGGTAAGTGCAAACGAGATGTATGATCTTTGAAATATTTGTTGTTTTTCGAGATGCACTTGTTTCTTGATCATTTCCACGATAACTTCCGTTGATTTATTTTTTTATTGACATATTTACTTCAAAATATTAGCAGATGAGTGAGAAAATGAGGAATCTCTATAGGTGATATCGCACTGTTGAGGAACAATGGCATCTTAACTAAGAATGCATCTTTGTTGTTTTCAGAAAGCACATTTCTCTGTGATCATCCATGCAACATATGGCCAACAGAAAATGAGTGCAACAGATAATAAGTTCCTTCCTTTAGGCACCAAGCTGAGATTGGTTGTTTGAAAGGTTTTTTTTTGCGTAAATTCAGTGTACTATCAGTCTCATAAAGAGATAGTGAAGAATCTGTGCATATTTGTGTCGTAAAAGGCGATTTACTTAGAAATGCGAATGAATCCGCATCGTTTCCGATATCGCAAATGCATACGAACTATTGATGACACGCGAATTGCAACGCCGAATGTAGAAGTGGCTACATATATATACATTATGAAAGAGCCGTTGGTAGTTGCATCAGAAGGTCGCGTTATTGGCGTGCGTCTGAAGGAGCGTGACGCACATCGCACACACATACACGCATACACTCACACACATACATACATACATACACATATCAAGTGTACGTTCGAAAATCTTTGTGACGTCATTGGGCCAACAAAAAAACATTTGCTTACGCAAGCAACCGCTTCGAAACGCGTCATAAGGCTACTTGGTTGCTGCTTCAATTGCTCAAAGCTACGCGTCGCACTTTGTATGCGCACCAACTATGTTAGCAGCGATAGACCAACCAGCCAACTAACCAATCATCCAACAATTCAGCCAATCAACCAATCAATCGTCAACCATTTAATCAGTCAACCGGTCAACCAATCAATCAGTCAACTAACTAACCAGCCAATTAACCAGTCAACCAAACATTGGCATTAGCTATCGCGCTCATCAGCTAAAATATAGGCGGTATTTGTAATGGGATAACCGTTCATTATCGAACATCCACACATCGTTCCCCCATCAAATTTCACGAAGAATCTATTTTGGCTCAGTGAAATGTTATGTCGTTTCCAGTCAACTAACCACCATTCAATGTGAACATTTTTTAATGCCTCCTATACTTTGTTAAATGAACGAAAAGTTTGCGAAAAAAAAAACGAGCTGAAATGAAATACATTAAATTATCGTTTTTGAAAGAATTTTCCAATGAGAAATTCATTTAGATTTTGTTGGGAATTTCAGATGACATTTCAAGTGAAATGCCAAAAATGACGAGATATTAGCATATTAATTTCATCGATAAGTATACATTAATAGAGTGAAAAGAATTTCTGACGAATTAGAAAATGTGAGACGAAACAAATTTCTTGTTGAGTTTGAACGTGTCGAATAGTTTTTTTTTTTTTTTTTTGCGTTGATCGATGTTGGCAAGCGTTCAATCGGCTGGCCGACAATATTCATCGAAGAAATTGGCGTATAATAGTCTCGTGAAAAATGTTTTATTTTTTTATTTTTTGTACTATGCAATCACGAAAAGTTGACAGAAATGAATAATGCATTTTGAAAAATCTCACGCACAACTGCTAGAATGAGGAGAACAAACAAAACGAATTATAACCTTTAAATTCGTTTTGATGCAATATGGGGATCAGAGAAAGGGGATGGGGGGGGGGGGGAAGGGTGGGGGAGGAGTGGGTAAAGAATTACAATCGTCGATTTAGAAGTAAAATTTTTTTTTACATCTTAACATTCACATTAAATCCACCATCACATTAAGTCGTAAGCGTTAATTTTTTTTTTTTTTTTTTCTCAGCAATCATTGAACAAAATTCATAACTTTAGAAGGTTTTCGATGTTCTTTGCAGTTAATTGCATTTTGCTAATTGCTCAAATTTGTACTGCCATTTAGAAAATAATTTTCTATCGTTGCTGCTTCAAGAGATTCGAATCAATTGTTACATCGATTAAGTGGTAAATCTATTCTTTTGCAATTACAACATCTATAACGTTATGATAAATGTAGAGAGTGAATTTTATTTTTTTGAAGTGAAATTGAAAATGTTTTTGATTTAAAGAAAAACTTTTATTGAAAAAAAAAAAATATTCACTATCTGAAAACAATGAAACAAACATCTCACAATGGAATTTATTTCCGAAGTTATTTTGTAATACGTCCAAAAAAAAAAAAAAATTTGCAAATTTCAACAATAAACAATCTATAAATAAGGAAGTTGTGCTAGATGTAGCCCATTTTGATGATTGATTGATTTCATGATTTATACGGTGAATTCATAGCGGGTCGTTTTGTTTGTTTATAACTTATAACTCAAAAACTTGCATTATATAGGAGAGAAATGATTCCATTAGAATTGCGAATACAGCATTAAGCATATGCGTGGGACAATTCCTTTCATCTTTTTTTTTTTTTTTTTTTTTTTCTAAGGGAAGATCTGTGATCACTATCGAAAGGATTGTAGTTTGGAGTCGTCAGTGAACGGCTTAAGAAAACAATAATTTCGTAGGATCTAATGAAAAAATTTCCTTAGGGAAGTGAATGTTTGCTAATGAATCATGCAACAACTTTGAAGGTGTTCGAATTGTAAGGACATATAAGAAGTTAGAAACGCTTTTCAACAAGAACTTCAACTCATTTGGTTTATCATCGAGGTTGTGCTCGATTTTTGCAGTTCCATTCCACTTTCGATTTCAAGATATCATTGTTCGCATTGTTTCTGCTTTATATCGACAGAGATTAGTTGTATATCAATTGATTGTCTTAATGCGAATAGGTTCATTAAAATTTCATGTCTTTCCGTTCTTAATTATAGAAATGATACGGTTAACGCGTTAATTCTTGAAATAAAATTTTTACTAATATCCAGTGGCTGAAATTTGAAAAGATAATCGAAAATTTGCACAGTTTATTGAATTATTCGTTTCTTTTAAAATCGTTTAGCTTAAAGATGAGTTTAGATTATATTTTTGAAATTTGAAATCAATAATATCTCTCATTATTTCTTTCTATAGGAAAAAAAAATTTTTTTTTTTTTTGCGCAAACACTCGCTCACTTAAAACTTTCACTAATGCCACAGCATATCGTATGAGATAGAAGGGAGGGGTTGATGCCTCTTGGTGGGAGGAGAGCGGGAGGAAGGGGATAGTTCGTTCGCAATAACATTCGTTTCCTGTTGTAAAATATCATGGGAGGGCAAAAAAAAAACAAAGATAAAAATAAAGACCCAATCCTATAAACGAACAATACTTGAAAAGATGTTCGCATCGATATATTCATCGTGTTATTTCATTCTCAATTAGTCAATCATTTTTTTTAATTGTAATAAATATTTTCGAAAGATAACATTAAATAGCGATCTCATTATTTTCTTATATAAATCTTTGAAAAGATTTTTGTATCTATAATTGTGGTGATATAATTACAATTGATATCTATCGAATTGATTCACCTACGCAAGATTGATTTGTTGTGAAAATTTTTTCACAAAAAAAAAAAATTATCAAATACGATCTTTATTATTTTTTTTTTTCAATATTTCTTGTTATTTCAGAGAAAGTTAATAAAAATATTTATTATTAATTGAGTGAATGAACGAAAACTAAGATGTATCATTTATCGTTTATAAAAATCCATTGCTTATGTAAATAATTTCTATGTATAATTTGAGCGTTTATAAGCTTATCGAAGTATGACATTGAATTAATTTCTTGTCGGCAATATGCTAAGTGAAATTCATGACGTTGCCCTTTTTTTTCTTCGCTTATAGACGTCATCAATTTGCAGGATTTATTGTTCGGCCTCATTATTGCACATTCCAAGGGTACAGTTGGGGAACAGACATACAACAACCACCTCATAAAATGTACTGAAGGCTAAACAAAAATTGCTGAAGATATTGCAATGAGGGAGGGGGGGGAGGGGGAAACTATTATTAATTTAACTATTATTAATTTAATATTAAACTATTAAACTAAATTTAGCATACTATTCATTTCATGCGTCGCATATTCAATATGCTAAAATAGCTTTATATCTTCGTTCTTTAATAAAATGAACTTAAAAAAAAAATTTTTTTTTCCTTTTCCATATCATTAATGTTGAATTTATTTAATGCGAATAGAGCTTAATTGCATGTAAATATTCACATTCGAGCGATTTAATGCAAAGAAAAGAAACGAATGAAGCGAGAAATTTAATAAAGTTTGAGTGATGCAGCGATGAACGACTTTTTTTTTTTTTTTTTTTTCATTTGATTTGTTTGGTTCGTTGAGAATTGTGATGATTTTTCATACTTTATAGGTGCACGTTTAACTATTTTATTTTTGTGCATCGAACAACTGCTCATTGCTATGAACGTCATCGAATTCTTTTTCATCGAAAAATGGATGAACAAAGCGGCTAATGTTTTCAAAAATTCCTTCAATTACGGATCAACAATTTTTTGCAAAATTGAGGCAGCATTCATGATGAAAGAACATTTTTTTTTAAATGAAACATTTATTCAGCTAGCATTAAATACGCTCAATTCTCGAACTACTAGAGTATTAATGCTTTGATAAATTACTCGGTTACTGATAAAAATTGTATTCTAGCTTATCACTACATCATATTATCACTACTTTTCATTGCGTCTTATAAGCGTTTGTTTGCATCGATTGCCAATAGTTGTTTACAATAGCAAATCCTTTCTAACTTCACGTTCAATAAGCTCATGATACAACAACTCACATATATTGAAACTTATATGGACTAATGCAAAAGTGGTATTAACTTAGGTCCATCAACTCTAATAATAAGTATATAAAGGAAGCAGCCTCAACGTTGTCGCAAATGAATCAATGAATGCAAGCGGAAAAATGCTCAGCGAGCATAGTTTCGCCAGCGAGAAGAGTATAACAATTTGGCGCTGTCGATTTGTTTTGTTCTTGTGGTCGTCTTAAAGGTTCATCGAGACGCTTTGCTTACGTAATAACTGCCTTTTCGATATCTCTCATGCATAAAATTACTCATTGAAGCAATTGTTGCATTTATACGTCACATTGTCTGAAATCAATTAGAGACTTAGAACTTGGTGCTTTCGCATGCATTTATTCCATTGGTCTATTGCAAATTTGACACACTTCAATATGAAGTTTTTTGAGGAAAGTTGGGGGGAAGGGGAGGGTTTAGTTTCAAATCTCTGAAAGAGTGGTGGGGTAGGGTATTGAGCAACTACAAAAAACAATATGTTTTTGAAACGCTAACAGAGATCTTGTTTGGATACTAAGCATACTATTACTCTTAAGGTGCACATATCATTAAGAATTTCCTCGTTCAGTTTTGTTTTAATCGACTGTTTTCTGAAATTTGTTCAAAATGATGGTCGTTTTATGTGCTTTTGCTATGGGAAGACTGCTTATGTATGAATGTTTAAGCATCCCAAACACTTCCGTCAAGAATGGGCAATTAGGGACCGGGAAAGATCGCTTTAAGATGGGATGGGAATGTGAGGGGAGTGGTCGTCCCCAGCTATAGGATAACTTAGGACATGCACAATAATGGCTGCATCAAATAGAAGCAGCACAAGTGCATACAAGAAGTGCGCGTCGATCGAGAGGAGGAGCCGAGCTTGTGCAATGATGCGAGCCTATTTACGTCATCAGTGAGAGAGAGAGAGAGAGCGCCGCTATGGAGGCAGTAAAGGGGATGTGCTGAAGAGTAGAGTGCAGGCCCCTAGTTGCTTCGTTCCGCTTCTAGCAAGCGTTATTCTGTTGGGTGACATACTCACCCTCGAAATGACCCTCTCACCCCCCACCCAAAGAGAGACATCAGCTATGAAACCCCCGAAGGGACTTGTTAAAGTTGGATTCTATGAGGTGGAATCTACTATTGGCAAAGGCAACTACGCTCTTGTCAAACTGGCGAGGCATCGCGTCACCAAAACTGAGGTATTCACTCATGTTAAGTTGGATCGTTTTTCCCCACCTAGTAATCTTTATAAATTGTATCTTTTTACTTTGTTTCCATTTACTTAAAAATGAACGTTAGTGAGTACTCTGTTATATAGTGAGTGGTATTTTCGTGTAGTTGAAATACTGAGCTTTATTTTATCGTATAACTTCTTGTTTGCCTCATTCAAAAATAATACTTCGTTTCAACAAGTGGCATTCTAATCCTTATTTGCATTATGAACTATCTAATTGTGGGCAAATCAACAGGTTTGTTTATCAGCGATTCCATAAACAATTCAGCTATTTTATCTAGGAGCTCATTATATTGCTGTTCTAATCATTAACTGTTCGCAGTCGTTGAGCGAGCACTCATCTATGAACAAGTGATATGTACTACATTCTCTTGTTAAGAGGTAATGAAGTATATGGTTGTTTATATGTTGGTGTGCTTACTCACCCGAAATGAGCTAGTGAGGAATCCTAACTAATCGAGTTGTCCTGGGAAAGGTATCATTTATTATAGGGCGAGATGAGAGAAGGGGAAGAGGGGGAGGGAGAGAGGAAAATGGGGGCATCGCGCATGGTTGAGCGTTTTTGCACGGGAGGTATTAGCTACCCTAGTGCCAGCACAGTATGAGACAACGGCCAAAGCAATAAAATGAAGTGCCAACACTGTTGTTGTCCATATATGTAACGTTTTGTGATATTTACAGGTTGCAATCAAAATTGTTGACAAGACGCGTTTAGACAAGGAAAATCTTGCTAAAGTGTATAGAGAAATCAGTGTGCTTAAAATGCTCAATCATCCACATATTATAAAACTCTATCAGGTGGGTTCGTATATTTCTCGTCTATCGTTCTTTTCCAATCTTTAAGGTCAACTACTTTCTGCGATGCATCCACTCAGGTGGAGCGTTGGACAATGAACTATGTCGACTTGAATCTGTGTCCGCCTTCTGTAGATCCCATATTGCGCACACCTATGCAATATAAGCGATAAATTCAGAAAATCTTACCTGTATTTAATACAAACTATTAGCGTTTCACTAGTTAAAATGTGTGAACAAAATTTTTAGGGTTCTTTTATAGTCCTACTAGCTCAACAAAGCGTCTTTTTCAGCGACATCGTGATGATAAAATAGTGAAGCAAATACCTTAAATTAGCAGTTTAGAGAATGCCGTACCCACTCAATTGAATCGATAAAATTAAATAATATTTTTCTTTTACAATGCAAAGCACTAATAATTGCAGTTGAATTCGACATATCTCTTCTAATATGTTGTATAAATTACACATATTTATTATAACCCTTGACAAATATTAGGGCAAATGAAAAAAATGTGTTATCATAACAGATTCGTTTACGATATATGCATAGTGAGTGCTAGATCGATTATAACTAGATCGACAATTTCTCTATATTGTTGTGGATGTTTTGAAGTAATAACTGCATTAATTTCAGGTTATGGAAACTAAAAATATGCTCTATCTTGTTACCGAATATGCACCGAACGGCGAAATTTTTGGTTGGTTTTCATAAATTAGTAACTTTCATTTATTGTGTTGCTGTCTGAGATCGGATACTTCACATCCAATGCAAACAGCTCACCAATTTTAAACTGATTGTGCATTTATCGATCTCTATTATTTAACAATTTAAAATACATGTCTAATGTTTAACAAATCGGTTAATTGTGATGTCTCTTTTATTGTTTTCGTACAGTAGATAAGTAATTGTTGCCATTTCCTTCTCTCCTAATTTTTTTTTTTTGTTGCTAATTCTTGTCTTTTTCCACACGAATAAACTATTAGTGCTAATGTTTTTTAAAGATCTAATCGCCAAGCAAAGGCGGCTATCCGAGCAAAGTGCGCGTGAGAAGTTCTGGCAAATAATGTCAGCTGTCGAATATTGTCATAAATTGAACATTGTTCATCGAGATCTCAAGGTAAATGCTTGATGCTTTAGCTGTAGCCATTGATAATATTTTTCATTAGCTGATAAAGACCATCTAATTTCTTTTTGAAGCACAAATTTTCGATGCTTAAACGCAAATGAATTTTTTATATTATTATTTTTTTTTTTTTTTAAATTTCAGGCTGAAAACTTATTGCTTGATGCAAATTTAAATATCAAAATTGCTGATTTTGGCTTCAGCAATTTCTACAATAAAGATGACACGCTGAATACGTTTTGTGGTTCTCCTCCGTATGCGGCGCCGGAAGTTTTCGAAGGCCAACGATATGCTGGACCTGAGATCGATATCTGGGTATGTGAATGTTTTGCTTTAATATTCTTTCAATCCTCTTTCCCCATTTCCGATACACCTTCTTTAGTTGGATTTCATGAGTCGTTTTTTTATCCGCTTCCCCTTTCTCCTAATTCCTTCCTCCACATGTTCGTATGTCTATTACTAGGAGGCATTAATTTGCACTCATAGACAATATTCACAGTCCAAGTGATTCATTTAAAGTGCCTGCAAAGTATAAGTGGTATTTAGAGATGGTTGTATAGTGGAGAGATAATATACGTTTTTTTTTATAAACATGTGTTCTTATCAAACTTTTTTGTAATCTGAAGCAGATACGATCTTTGCTCATTCTTATTGAATCAAAAGGCGATAAGTTTTTATCGGATCAATTATATTTGAGGGAACTTCATTAGTTATGCGCATGATTGGATGATAATATTAAATTAATGATCACTCAAAAATTATTCACAATGTTGATCCAACGATCCGCTAAAACACTCGCCTTTTGATATTTCAGTAAAATGCTAATCCTCCAGATTTATTTATTTTTTTTTAGAGAGATAAATTTTTCTTTATGCAACAAATTGAAGTGATTTGCACCCATTTGATATTCCATTTTCTTTAGCCTCAATGATGCCCTATTGAAAACTTTCATAATATATTACCCGGATTTCTTTATTTAATAGTGTTTTTTCCTCATTTACACACTCTCCCATATCCACACCTTCTGTAACCCTCTCCCTCCATCCCTTCTCAATCAGAAATTCTGGGTCATTCGTTAGTCTAGAGCCCATTTGCTAGTTTCGAAACTTAATCGCTCTAGATTTTCATGCTTCACCTATCCCGTAAACGGTGAGTGCACTCCATAGTGATAACGCATAGGTAGAGGGATTGACGGCATCAATCCTGTAGGGCACAATTCTTATATTGAGCATATTTAAATGAGACAGTTTTTTATTTAGAAATAACGAAGTGATCATGCGTGAGTCATCTTCCTTTCTTTAGTCTCTCTCTTCCTCCCTTGCGCCTTCCCTTCGTCCTTCTCCTCCCCTCCCTCGCCCCGTAACTTTCCTCCTCACCATTTAGCATAAATTAACACATCCAGAAATTAATTTTCATTGCAATTGCATTTAGAATTTGCGTATTTTCTATTACTAAGCAAGCACAGTACTCTTTCCTAAGATAAAATTTCTGTAATGAAAGTTATTCCGTTTTGTTGAGCAGAGCACTTATATATTCCACTTTCCTATCGTTCTAAAGAAAAAAAGATTCCAATCAAGAGGGCATATCGGATGGAATTATTGTGAAATGTCTCGATTTTGAATTATTTAAACAAAATCTCGTGTAGTCCTTCTACAGCAATCTTTTAATTAGTAGCCTTTTAGCAAAATATTATGACTCTGAAGTGTACCATCGTGGGAAATTTTCCTCAGTTTTCACACTGATTGAATGAAACGTTCGTATATTTTTACTGTTCTCACAATTGTGTCACACAAAAATTTTGTTCAGTTCTTTTTCTTTACGTTTGCTTTTTTTTTGCTCATACATTAGAAACCTCTAAATGATAAGCATCTTTTTCCACACATAAATTGATTCCTCTATGTAATGGAGTCATAGTTTGCTGGTGATACTTAATGCCCCCCCCCCCTCCTTGTTCTCACCAACCCACCATACCTCCTTTTCCCTCGGCATACCTCCAGTCTCTGTTGTAACCGTAGTGGTTTCACCTCATGAATTTGTTCATAATATAGGCGTTAACATTTGTGCTTGAGCCAATTTAACGATTGCAATCAGGCATTTTTTGGATGGTACAATAAAAATCCTCAGAATGTGCTTTATCATTGAACACTTAGCAATGTTAAAAACCATCATTTGTTGGCTGGTTGGTGGAAATAAATGTCAAATTTCAACACCCCATATTTTATTTTACTTTGATTACAATGTTGATGCGTTTTCTATAGTCAGTTTCGAAATGCGAAATAATGCTGAATGGCTATACATCGAACATGCGGACAGTTTTTGGATGGCTGTATAAAAGGTTGCAAAAGTAATACAATTCTGCAGAAGCCATTTTAATGTAATTCTGAAGATGAACATCCGTACATTTCCCGATCCACAATTGCTGCTTGCATAATGCTTACGGAATATCTGAGGTGTGCAAAAATATTGAGTTTTTTTTAGAATGTTTGCTGATTTTTGAACACTGACGAATCTTGTATTTGCAGAGTCTCGGCGTGGTTCTCTATGTGTTAATTTGTGGCGCATTACCGTTCGAAGGCTCAACTTTGCAAATATTGCGAGATCGTGTCCTTAGTGGACGTTTTAGGATTCCATATTTCATGTCAAACGGTAGGTAATTTATCTAAAGCTGATGCCATTCCGTTTTTTTCTGGTCATAGATGGCCAAACCTTTGAAAGTGACTATGACATACTAGTTGTTCGATTGTTTTATGTTACCACCTCACAACGGTATGTTAACCACAGCGCCGAACGGTTGGAGCATTTTCTAGTTCTGTGGTAATATATGCTTCATGTTTATCTACCTGTTTATGGTTATTAGGTGTGTTTGTCCGCTTCCATTTTTAACCCCCTTCTCCCTCATGCTTATGCGAGGTAGTGTATTGACATATGCACTGCCGTATATGCGAGTAAATTTTATTTCACTTGTTGATTAATTTTTTCGCAATCCCCATAATATCTCATTGAATTTTATGAGGATTTTATTTGTAGACTGTGAAAACCTGATTCGTCGGATGTTGACGCTAGACCCTAGTAAGCGTGCCACTATAGAGCATATCAAGAAGCACAAGTGGATGCAAGCTGGAGCACACTATTCGAGAACTATACAGGAATTAGCGCCAAAGTTCGACGTAAATGAACCACAACAACAAATACTCAATCTTATGCATAGCCTCGGAATCGACTCTAACAAAACGCGACAGGTATTAGCTACCTCTTACCTATATCTTTTCAAACAGCATAGTATGAATGCATGTTTTTTGATTAGCACTTTAGATGGCTAATGTGATATACACGTGATTTACGCTTGAAGTAATATGCACTTATGTGCAGTCGACATATTAACCCAGTGAGGATCTCTTGTTGAAAAAAAGAAAACGCTGAACTTTCGTGAAGAAATAGATGAAATTTTATAGTAGGTTAAATAAGAGATTTTTGCACTTTGTTTTATGGTGAAGCTGAAAACCTCAGAAAATTAGTCAGTTTCAAAAACAACTTCTCCCATTCTGCCGGATATGAGTGAACAATCGTCACCTCCGATACCAATGGTTTTATTTATAACTATGTAGTAATGTGATAGGTGTTTGGGATTTTGAGGTCTGGTAAAAAAAGGTATTTTAAGTTGTACTGTATAAGCGTTATTTTGGTTACAGTCATTAAAGAACGACTCGTACGATAATTTTACGGCAATCTACTTGTTGCTGTTTGATCGTTGGCGGTCTTCTTCGGCGTGCGTTGATCCTCGTGGTGCACCGCGTCGACAGAGTGAGACGCCACGATCACGACCACCGTTGCACGCGCTGCGCGAACATACCACCTTCCAGACAACCGATTGTGCTAGCACCGCAACTGCTGCGTTCGTTCATGGTGATCTGGATGAGGCAGCACCTACACTCAGCCGTCAGTCGACCGTGGGAACGATTGCTTCAATCGACGAAGGTGTCGAAGCCGATTTAAACTCATCATCGGCTTCTCATGTTGCTTTCAGTTCAAGTGAATTGCTCTCAAACGAATCTACCGATTCTGGGTCAACTGCTTCGCCGTTCGAATCTTTTGATTCGCAGATCGAGTCTGACATTATGTCTAGTATGTCGTCGTGTCCACCTACTAGCGAAGGTAGCAATAATAGTTCTGGTAAGTGCTTATGTGCTCTCCACTTGAGGCAAACGTTGTTCGATATTTGTAGCTAAATAAAAGCAGCACTCTTGTAGCGTTGTTTAGAAAACAAAATTCGACGGTGGAAAGGGTTTTCATGCATGAGTTGAAATGAGTTGATAAGAGCAAATGCTATGAAATGCGTGAGGCATGTAGGGCGTTGATGGCACTTCAAAAAGTGTGTTCGGTTGGTAGCTAAACGAGCGATTTACGAGGATACTTCGACGCCATTCGAATTGGCGAGTTGATATTTTATTTATACGATTTGCGATGACGCAAATCGCGTCGTTGTACGCATTAGTTTTTTTTCTTACTTTTTGCTTTTTTTGTTGCTCTTATAATATTGCAATACTCTTAAATTTATTCGTCATCTTTACGGATGCTGCTACACACAATTATTGCATGTTGTGGAAATCTTCGTTAGGTACTGTCTATTTGATTAGAGCGTTATTGCTTTGAACCATTAGCCATCTAATCTTTTTTATAAATCGTCTCTGGATGTTTTATTTCTGACGAGGTAAATCGTTCTACGCATACCCATATTGCCAGTTTCATTTCGATATCATCAACACAGTACCACCAAATGGAGGGCAATATTGTTTGTGTAATGCTTAATTAGTCATCATGTTTTGCGCTATCACAAAGAAATGCTGATCTACATACGTAATGGTGTTGTTCGTGTAATAGACGTGTTGGCACAGTTTACCTCACTGTCAGATTTTTTTATCGTTGCTTGCACATTTTATACTACGTCTACTATATATTGCATCGCTGGGGTGAATGTGGCCGTACCATTTAAGAATAGGTTATGGTTTTAGATAAGTTAGATAAGCTTTTAGAATAGATAAGTTTTTTACAGGGGTGTGTGGCCTTAACACATCGGTTTTCGTGAATATTCGGAGTCCGGCAAGTCCGGCCGCATCTGAGGGCAGTCCTTGCGCAAGTCCCCAACCGAGCACCTTCGGCGATGGTTGGCGTGCCAGTGATAACTCAATGTTCGATTCTGTTCAAGCGCCTTTTCCAACTGGCCAATTGAGCAAGAAAACAAAAGGCATGCACGAAATTTTCAGGTTTGTCACTTATGCAGTTGTGTTCATCGTGCTTCGTCATGTTTTTGCGTGTAATCCTACCAACTTATCCGTTAATGTAATTGATTGCGACGCCGACATCGATTGCGACAATCTTCTGAATCCCGTAGCAAGTGCTAAGCTTAACAGTGAAATGTGTTGTTGTAATACATTTCGTTTTTACGGATCAGCCATTTTGTGGAGAAACCCGCTGCAATAACGCATTTCTTTGTCGGACCTAACATTTACAACGGATCTTGCTATCACCCTATGCTACCACGAAATGTTTATCAATAATTGAGGCCTTTTTCTTAAGCGAGAGCTTTTATAAAATAGCTCCTATAATTGGTCACTTGTGCATATTCGTCACAAAAAATTTTACCCACAAAAGTGTTCAAAAGAACTTCGTATCTATTCATTTGGATTGGTTGCATCCCAACAAGAATGATCAATTCATTTCATCAATTGAAATCACAAAAAAATCTGTAGAAAAAAAAATTACGGGAGGCTTAGCAGTTGTGTTTTGCTGTATGATAAGTCTTGATTGACTTCATTTGCATGAAAGTTTAGCGTTTTATTCAAGCAACATTAAAAAAAGATCTTTTCGAAGAACAAAAATTAGCTTATAAAATTCCATCAAAGGTTCCGAGAATGGCCCAACTATAATCTCCTTAATCCTACTTTTTTCCTCGTAATAAAATTTGTCAAGATTGATAAATTTTTTAATTCCTCCATATCCCACCGATTTTCTATGGCTGAAAACGAGAGAACAGTATGTAGTCCTATTCTGTTATCGATATAATTTAATTTATCTGCTACAGCTCTCGTGGAGTTGAATCATTCTCTGCACTGACTTACAATAAAATTCACTATTTTAAAGTTGAGATTAGAAGAAAAGCTACGCGTCGCTTTGTGTAAAGCTACAAGCACTGATCTCGTTTTGATTTCCCTCGCACTTTTTGCAAAAGGAACAGTCAGAGGCATCTTTAATAATCATCGGGCAACAAAGGGACGGTTCAGTTTCCTATATTCGGACTACGCAGAGGTAATTCATCTGGTGTTTAGAGAATTAAGCATCCCCGGAAGTGTTGGAATTTTCAGAAAATATGTACAGAAATGAGTTGAAATTTTCGCGGAAAAATTCTCGAAAAAGTGGAAATTATAAAATTTCCATGCAAGTCCGAAGCGTAAGATTTTCTTCGCCTCGGCATCTCTTCTAACTGGTCATCAAGGCTGCTCATCTGTGATGGGAAGAAATCCGCTTCCAACAACTTCACCGCATAAACCTTAGTTTCAATATGCAAAAAATGGTGTCTAGAGGGTTGCTATCTAGTTGCACAAATTTCCAGTGAAAACGATGAATCCGAAAGTTTAGTCCAAAATGCTGAGTCATAAATTCAACAAAAGTTAGGTGGAGGGAGGTGTAGCTATTTATGTTGTAGACCATGAGTATAGTTCTGTAATTTATTCAATGCTTAGCAGCAGAGGAATTGATGGGTTTATTATTTGTAGTATTCTAATCTATTGTCGTTGATGCTCGGAACGGTAATATTTCAAATGAGTTTGATTCGTATGAAGTTATGTTTAGATTGTTAGAGCACTTCTCAGTTTGAAGAGGAGATGGAAGATTGCTCATATTTCCAAACGCGTCTATCGTTCGTATCGTTGTTTCGTCACCGAGTTATTTATCATGTTTTATTATCATATAATATTATATCGTATTACCATATATATATATACATACATATATATATATATATATATATATATATATATATATATATATATATATATATATATATATATATATATATATATATATATATATATATGATTTGTCGTAATTTTGACGAAATCGATTTTGTTTAAGATGAATGTATTTGAGTTTGACATGTAAGCAGTGATGAGTCGATTTTAGACCTTCGACGGGTAATGTCGATGCACAATTACAAAGGATGCGTATAACGCCAGCAAAAGCAGTGGTGGATAAGCGACGTAGCGTGCTAGGCGCAATTCCAAAGAGGATTTCTTTACCCGAAAACCTCGAATTCCAGCCGCAGAAATTGCTTAACATCAAGCAGAGTATGCACGTCGAAAAGCGACTTGGGACAGCCGCTGATTCGATTCCATCGGACACCAAAAGTGTCCTCAAGGCGCGCATCAAACAAAAGCAAATGAAGACACGCATCCAGATGCTACGCCAACAGGTGTGCATATTTCGGTTCAGCGCAACGACAGAGGAAGAGAGGATTGCATCTCGTGCAAAAATCTCTTCAGAGTTGTGAAACTTCATTTTCTCGTAGTGTTGTTGCTGAAAACCTACAATTTTCAAAGACTTCACGGATCTCTCGGGAGGGCCAGTTCTGAAGAAGAAGTTTTCATTTTTTACGATTCTTCAATATGCTGTGGAGTATGTGACAGTTCTATTGCGATGTATTGATCTATAAGACTGCTTGCGTTATTCCTTAATTGAAAACTTTGTTCGCCTTTAGAATTTCCATTGGCGCAATGTATGTCCATAAGCGCTTTTCCGAAGTGATTCGCAAAAGTTTCTGGAAAGCCTTATTTCTAACTGCAGCTTAATGACTAACATAAATCGGTGGTTTTTAAAAATGTGTCGCTTTCTTTGGAATCCACCACAAATATATTTTCCTTTATTTTCTCATTACTGCAACAGTTTGGACAATATCTGTTCTTATTCTAGTGATGCGTTCTGAACCGCTAACTGGATGTTTGTTGATGGAATATTAAAAAATATGACGTATAATAACTTAAATGAAATATTCTATAAAAGACTGCAGTAGGAATTACAATGTTGCACATTTTGCATGCGATACACCTGCAATTTTCTCCCACATTTATTTCCTTTTTTAGTTTGGATCGTAGGAAAAAGGGATATTCGCTTTGATTTGATATTATCTGACGAAATCCCATTTCTTTCTTTATTTGCAATAACGTTGCTGTCTATAAGAGTTCTTCAGTGCTCAATTATACTACAAGATGACCATATGTTTTATAGAGCTATCAAATGGCGCAGAAGCATAGCATAATACCTTCGGCAGTATCACCACTACTTGCCGACGAATCACCATGCGCACCTCTTTCTCCTATTGAGGACCTTCGATCGTTCGACGATGAATCCATGGACGTTAGCTGAAGGCTGGAGCGTATTATGAGCCATCAGGCGTTTACTGAATCTTCTCATGTATCATGTGATCTTTGCATTTCGAGCATTCTCGGCATACAAATACATATACCAAAGGTTTTTTACGCGAGTGCATGGCCCTCATTGAAGTTTTCTTGTCGTCCGTTTTTTTACCAAGCAGTTTTTTCCAGAACTCAGCATTATGGAATTTCAATCGGTTTTCCATCGCATTTGAAAATTCATAAGATGCATTAACACCACCGATCTCATCGTTTCAAATTTGTAGACATAATTTCGCAAATTTCCAGAATTGTTTCGATGAGGAACATTCTCGCTTCACTTAGTGATTTTTGCAGTGAAAATTTTGTTTTATTCGCTAAAACCAAATAGCTACCTTCAGCGGAAGTGGTCATAAATCTTACTCAAGGATGCTCTCTTCTGCTTTTATTCACTGTGCAATTTTTATCCGCGATATAATTCACAATATTTTCGCCGATTTTGCACTCCATCGACGGGTCATTCTGTGTAATAATTCTTATTATTCATTGTAAATTTTTGTATATTTGCATCACTTGAAAGCTGTTTACTGTCAAAAAAGTTTCTAGTCGACATTGGCCAATGTTTTCGACGTGTTTTATTGATTAATTCGACGCTTTATTAGCAGCGTTTACTATTTAAATGTTCGCATTTGCGAACGGATACTCTACAATTTATGTAAATAAAATTTTTGTGAGAGGAGAACCAGGATTTTTTTGATTCTATTCTCATAAAAAACGAAAATAGAGACGAATCTAGAAGGAATGGAAAGGGTATGGTATGGCTGATGTATATAGTATTAGAAAAGAAAAAAGAATTGGCGTCAATGCTATGCGTCGATGCGCTTATGGCTTGCTGTCTAACAATATGTACACAGTAATCTCGGGTGCATTTTTCATTTTTTTCTCACACCGTTTATCCGGGCTTTATTTGATTGCTTGCAGTAATAATAACAAAAAGTCTTTTTGCGAATTCATTTGATGAGAGATGCGTTGTGTTTATTCGGCTGTTTTATGATGATAAGGCTTAAAAGTGCAACTTATTTGCGTCGTTAATAAGCTCTAGCATAACACGCGATTATGGATGATCACATGTATAAGACGCATTTACATCAAAGTCAACTAGCATTTCTTAAGCGAAAATTTGCTTCTTGAAAGTGACGTTAGCTGTACGCAGAAATCAGGCTGATATTTGAAAAATTTCCGAGCGAGAGAGAAATATTTCGAAAGAGGAACTGGATTCCTCTATTGATTCGAATAAAGTAAATGAGAGGAAAAGAAGTTTCGGATAAGGAATTGACCGAAGCAAGAGATCATTTGTAAAGGATCTTATTCAATTACTTCTATAACTTCTAAGTGGTCCCATTCGGGTTTTGGCTCGTTTTCTGTGGCCATTAATCCAGGCTGCAGATATTTGCAACTTGGGCTCAAGAGGGTTTAGCGCTAATCATCTTCCACTAAAATGATGGCCATTAGTTAAATGGTCGATTGTGCCAGTTATCGCTCGCCACCCACGTTGAACAATTCGCAAGAGTAGGCCATATTATTGAAAAGAATTCCTTATCACAGGAGAATAAGAAGCCATCAAGGAGTTATTCAAACAGAATGCGTCTGCAGATTTGTGGGATGCATATGTCACTAAGAAATAACTCAAAGTATATACATCTATTAATTTTTGATGCTGCTATTGCAGTTGTTTATTTTGTGCAGAAAAACCACAACAAATATTCGTTGGTCGCGATAGCAGCCAACGGTTAATGTATTAGCATCAGTCGACATTTTCATCACACTCCTAAAAACGTTTTTTTTCTTTACGAGCACCTCATTATTTTCGATGTTTCATTTGTATATCCAAAAAAAGAAACTAAATTATAGAAACTTTATAGAAACTGAATTCCAGATATCGTCGCAACGAGTTCATTCTAGAGGATAGATGACGCTTTGAATTGCTTTCAGATAAGCTAGTCAACTTGGTTCCGATACTCGAATAACGTCGAGGTTTCAGTTGGCTCCATTTTTAGGGCCCTCGTAGAGTCATATAATTGAATTTCTAATTCCGGCTCCTCTGAATTTTGTGCTTTAAAAGGCAAAAATTATCAAAAGATCCTTCTCATTCCAAATTTTCAATTCAAAAAATCGTTTTCCTAGATCCATGCTAATGCTTTTATTCCCTAACTTCTGGATCAGTGGCAACAACATCTCACATGAGAATGGAGATCACTTTAGAAAGTAGTGATATTTCCTACGCATTACATATACATGCGAAAATGAGCAAACATAGGTTGAGAATTCATTTTCCTCGCGATGAGTGTGAGAGATGATCAAAATTTCAATTAGAATTTGTTGGACAAGCGAATCTCCCTTCTTAAAAGCACTCAGCACCCTCGGGACTAAAGGTGGAACTATATTTTTGGGGAGTAAAGAGTGATAACGTCGATCCCTTCCTCTGGGATCAAATATTGACGTCAATCTCTTCCACTGGGAATCAACTTTTCCAAGTTTTAAATAACACTTTCGAAGTATCTGGCTCCAAAACGCACCAGCAGCGATGGCCTGTTCGATTTCCTCGTTTAGTCGAGGGGGACTAAATGTCAAGAGGTCATCTCCGTCTTTGGAGAGAGGGTGAGGAGTAAGGGTTTCTCAGAATTCTTTAAAAAACGGAATATCTTCAGCAATCGTGTACTTGAAAATTTCCACTGGTAAAATCTAGTAGCGAGGTTGCTATGATTGTAAGTTTTGAAGCAAACGATTACTTCCATCAATAGATAAATAGTAAATATAGAGAGTAATGAATACAGATATATAATAAATAAGCAGACAGATAATAAATGTCAAGAATTATTTAATCGTGCAAGCTTCACTATTGAAAAAATTTTTTCATTGCTCTAATAAATTGTTTTTTCTTCAAAGTGGTAATTACTAATCGGGGATGGTGTGAGAACGATCATGCTTCTATTTGTAGACTATGCATTAATAGCTAAATGTAGTGATTTGTCGTAGAGCAAAACGTGAGCTTACTGATCGAAAAAAAAGCAAACAAATCAAGAGTCGTCGCCATTCGCCACCTAAAAAAAAGAAACGCTTCGGCGTTTTTGCAGTCAATGCAATTTGTCTACAACGAGAACTAGAATGTTGTGTGACGTGGGTGTGGTTCCGTCACGTTGAGTTAATGAATGGGACTGAGCAACCTAAATAGTATGGAATAAAACAAACTTTGATGGCTTAGCACAAGAATGACTCGTAAACATCCTGACAACAACGATAGCCATAATTGGTTGACTGTACATCAGTAAGTTTTTTTGTACTCTGTTTTCTAATCGAAATCTTCACGACCAATAAAAGCAAAGCAATCATAATTATGCAAGAACACGAAAATTACTTCAATAAATCGCTTGATTACGAGAGCATAATCAATCGGAGAAATTTCAAAATGCAACATATTCAGCAATTTGTTAAAAGAGAAACAAAGTTTTTGCCTCATTTTCTTCGTTGATTTTTCCCATTTTGCGATGAGAAGAAATTTCGTTCTTGTGATTTTCATCATATTTTTGAGCATAACTTTCAAATTTGATTCTTCTCTGCAAAGCGAAACTGATAAAACGATGAATTTTTTCGTGAAGGGCAGGTTTTGCGTTGATAATAGACACAAAATAACAGATATTGTTTACGGATATCATGGTTACCTGATTAACGAAATAGGTTCACCTCAGACAACTTTCTTCTTTTTGAGCGCCCTGTTTTCATCATATCATATCATATCATATCATGTTTTTAGTATGGTGCTTTGGGGAGCAAAACTCCTCCCGATGATAGGAAACGTATGCAAAGTCGAAGTGATTTTATACTAAGAAGTTATGTGAACATAGCACCGCTCGAAAAGAAGAAAGGAAGCAAGATATTCAATGTCACAACTCTTCCAGGACATACTAACACAGAAAATGGGCCATAACTATTCACAGAAACCATACAATCATCACAACCTTTTCCGCTTTTTTTGTTGATCTGAATTTATAAGTTTCCAATAGATGTGTTTTTTTTTTAATTTCAGTCGCAGAACTTATTTAACCATTGCTCATAGGTATTTATGAAACGTTGGAACGAGTGCGAATTTCACAAATAGAAGAGGCTTATTAAAGTGGGCATCAGTGATATGAATGGAACGTTAGGATGAGTTGCAGTGCCCAATTGTGGCACTTTCTATTGCCAGCCGGCAAACATCGATAAACGAATATCGAGGCTGTCTGTATGTGAAAAAGTTATCACTCGTTAGCCCACGAAAAGATCGAGACAAGTTTTTTAGGCATTTCAACGTAGTAAACAATCATTATGAGCAAATATAATCGCACAAAGGACGAATAAGCTTCTGATAACAGGTATCACGATATGAGCCAGCCATATTAATGGCAAATATATATGTGCGCTTACAGGTATACGAACGTCTAGCTTCTATCAGCATACTTCACTCATGCTTGAGAAAGGCAGCTTAAAATAGTTTACGGCACATATACATGTCCTGTAGTTGACATTCGATATTAATGAGCGCCTGATTACGATTACACCATGATAAACGTGCTGCATCTGATTTCTGACGACATTCTTCTTGCTTCTCAGCCGCCCACCTGATGAGCTCTTTCCTGGAAAAAGAAACCATACAAGTTAAACAACAACGGTAAACACTCTACTAAAGCGAATTCCATCACTTTTTTTTTTTCATAAAGACATCATAGCTATTACTGATCGAAAGCGTTTACTGAACGATGCCACATGAGTCAATCGTGTTGAATTTTTTTCCATTCGTACACGGTGCGAAAATGAACAGCACTTTTTTTCGATGCACTTATTGAAACTACACTTCTTGAGCATCTCACAGTGGTTTTTTTTTTTCTGGAAAAACACTTGAAGATTTCATAGAGATGTAGCTTATTTTAATTAAGGAAGAGTCTAATCCATTTCTATAATTCGTTTGATATTCAATCGGTAATTTATTTTATCAGTCTAGAAATCTTCAACGCTCTCTCGAATATTAGTTGCTAAGTGGATTGATGTTACGAAGAAAAAATAATATAAGAGTGGAAACGAGCATTGTGGTTTTTGGTAAATTTTGGTGGATAGAAAAGTGGCACTATCTAAGAATATTTTTGATAGCGAATGAAGACAGAACTGTCGATTATGAACGTCACCTTTTGTCCAATTTTTTGCGATTTCTTGACATCCGCTTATTGAAGTGCCCTATAGTCGAACTGTGATCCGCTTATGTAAGGCCTGTTGTATAAACCGCTTTAGTTGCATAAAAATAAAACCGCCTTTCAACTAAGAAAGCAGTGAATATTTTCACAATGGCTTACTTGCATGATGGGACACAGTTACTTCCTATGGAGGATCAAGATAGAATGCTTCTCATCCAACTAGACATGATGAGTTGGCTGATTTAAATTACTTAAAACGTTTAACGATAAAACAATTCACTTAACAAGGTTATATTGCGAGGAGATTAATAGAAAAACATATTTACCTCATTGCTTGATCTTCGCTATCGCGGTCGTGCCTTGAAACACTGCTTGTTGTGAAGCAATGTTTTTTTGCATCCATCTTGATGCACGTTCACTTCTATTTCTATCGACTGCTTATTAGCGCGACATTACGGAGCGAACTTCAATGAAAAAAGCGCCTCATATTTTACAAATTTGATTTTATTTCAATGCAAATCGCATCAACTATGAAAATAAATATCTCATTCGATCTCAGCTGGAAATATGACTACGCTGTCCTATTGTCTACTTGAAAGTAGCTTTAATAATCGGAGTTTTTCTATTCAATTTCAAACATTTCATTTCGAGGGTGCTCAATTTGCTCATATTTGCTAATAACTTTTCACAATAATGGTGCGATAAGTTTTTGCTTCATTTAAAATAACTATGCAATTATAATTGAAACGAATATAAAGTTGTAGAGGATAAGCATGAAATGAGTGCCATATTTAGAAGGTATAAACGAAGTAATGAAAACGCATAAATTAGGTGCAAAATGAGAAGCGCACGGAAATCGGGCTGCACGTCATATGGCAAGACGGTGATGTGAAGGAAGCAAGGGAGACGGGCATGCGAAGTGAAATGATCACCGTGCGTGCGAATCACGATACATCGCCCGCTGAACAGCCGTTTGGGCATATCGTGCGGGTTGGTGTTGTCCGCCCTTCGGACGCTGATGCCGCAATGCTCACGTGTTTTATGCACCTAACGAAAGGGATAGGGGCGAACTCGAGCACTTACCTTAACATGAAACGTGTTTTACGCTAGAATGTTACACGTGCATTCGCAACTTTTAGGTTCACTGATTCAACTTTACCTACTCCACCCACTTCAGCGATGCACATTTTCAGATGCCGATTCGCCCTTACAGCCGTTTTCGCATTTTTCCTGTTGCCACTTCAGCAAGTGCCCAATCTGTTTTATTCGTCAAAGTGCCTTAGAAAACATAGCTGAAAGTACAAATGGAACGGTGAAGCAAAAACGGTTCCGTATGTGCACTTACGTTTGTATTTGAATATGCGTCCGTCTACGTGGATGTCTTTGTGAATCCGTGCGTTTTGGTGTCCGTGTGGGTGTATTCATTTATCATTTGTTCATTTATGTGTGCGTATATTTGTGTGTGCCTGTGGGTGTATGTCTTTCCGGTAGCTTGTGGTAATTAAAGGCTGAGGCGATAAATTTTGAACCAGATGATGGACGATCCCTACACGAAACTTCAGCTCACCTAAACAATCTAGTCCGATTCATTCAACTGCGAGACCGAGTTATAATGGATTTTCTACCTTGAGGGTTATTTTTCCGCGCTAAGATTTGTCCATGCTGAAAATAAATACATGCAATGTAGCATACATAAACTTAAGGCACGATTTATGTATAAAAATTCCACGTGTTTGAAAAAACGAAAGCAAAGATATTTTGACTTGTTGAGAAAAGTTCTTACTCTTAGCGCTGAACAATGCCGATTCTTCACTGGTGCGCGCTGGCCTGGCAATAGAATACCAGCTAACCATAACTGGCGTGAAACTGTCGCTGAGAAAACTCTCGATGGAGAAAAAGGAATGATGAAAGTTACCTCCGTATTTTAAGCTCCATTTCGTCCGTTCAACAGATCAACAAGGCGCAGCACAAAACGAAGTTTGACGGGACGTTTTCAAAGATAGGCGAAGCAAAGGAGAAGCCAAGTTACGCTTGTTCACTCAAAAGGAGGAAAGGCGAAGTGGGATGCAGGAGTCATCACATGTATTTCTTTCGGAAAGTATTCTTTCCTAGTCCATCTTCTCTCTTAGTTTTGTTGAAAACAGATTGGGCAAAGATCGAATTAGCATTGTGAAAGTAAAAAAGTCACAGTAGCAGGATCACCACTTTCCTTCGTTTTCTTCCCTGCCCTCCCCTTCCCTCTACCTCCTTCCCACAGCTATTGATTGATATAGCAATGACAGGCAATAAAATTGCATTGTGCGTATATCAACACGGTGAAGCAAATGAGGATTTATCATCAGATAATAAGCAATAAATAAACACGCTTGGCGATGATATAATACAGCCACTATTCATACACGGGTTTGTCGACACTATTCTATAAGTGTTCCTGTTCTCTGTGGGTTGAGTGGTAGGATGGCGTATTCGTCACTGGATTTATACCATAAGCAGATCCTGCGTTAACATCGTTCGTTGTTTTCTATACCGAGACTATTGAGTGATGTTATTCCAAAATTGCATTCGCCCACTTGAGTTGTGTTCAATGAGGAACCAAAATTGGGATTACCTAAAATAGATCAGAGTTAAAGTTATTGATATTGGTAAGGATGAACCTAAATATTAGTCTTAATCGCCGTATTTTTCATCTAAACTTTCAGCTCATAAATTGTGCTATACTATGATTAGATTATGCAAATTACTGCACAAGTACAATTTTATATGGAACGTTCCTTTTTTTGAAGAAAACTATGAGAATACGAAATGGAACAGTAGTGCAAAGTGTGTTTTGCTTGTGGCTAGTTGGAGAGAATCACTTAGATCATGTTTGCAAATGAAACCGACGTGATCTTTGCATCATTTAATTCCCAGAAATCTATTTCAAAGAGCAAGCAAGCATACAAGTAGCATACACCTTGACTAATTTTGTTCAATATTTCTCTAACCACCAACTGCTTTAGGTTCAGATCTGAGATGATACTCAAATGGGGTTAGATGCGACCAATCTATCAAACTGATTAGTTCAGCTCTTCTCATAATCGGGGGAACGTTACAGCCGGAACCCAGATATTAATATTGCCTTGAGCCTTATAGGGATAAAGGTCTTAGTATTTTTATTATGAAAAAGTTTATATACAAGGCATTGATCAATAAACCGGAATTGATATATAAGTTTGTTTACCCAAACAGACAGAGTATTAGTAATTTGCTTGATACAATTTTTTATGGGCTTTAGTATCTTACACATGGTGAGATTAAAGACATAGGTACTTCATGGAATAAACGGGTCTGGTGCATTCTAATAGCAAAATACAATTAACATAATAGCTTGATTTTTATGATTACATTAATAGAATCTAGGTTATTAACATTATTTACTTAATAATGCGGTGCTCCATATCAGAAAACGTGGTTTTAATTAACTGCAATAGTGCTAACTTCATAAAGAAATATATTTATTGGTTCGCGAATCACGGTTCTCCTTTATAAAGATTCACTAAAATATTGATCTGACAATGGTCTACAGCACTATATAGCGCCAAAATTGATGCATTGCTGGAACCTTCTACTTCTACGTCCACCATTAACATCAGAACTATTACATACGACAGCTCGTTTACACGCGGGATTTCAATTTTACTTTCATAATTTTCTTTTATTATAGTAGCTTTTCGATAACTACATCATAGAATAATCTTGACTTTCTTTATTCTATTCCTCGTTTTTTGCGTTTCCAGGTCTTCTTTTCTACCTCTATCTGTCTCCTTATTAAGCTGCCCTTTACATTTTTCTGTTTCACTAACATTACAACTTCTTATCATTTGACTAACAGGGTTATGCGTATCGTTCTGATGATGGCCCGCGCATAACTCAGGTGCACACGTAAACGAATAAGGCCGAAACGTGTACACCTTTCAAGTCTTTGTTCTTTTCTCAGGATATCTTTTTTACAAATTCGATCGATTTTACTACTTTCTGGTTCATTTATTTTATTTCATTTTGCATTTACAGTTTTATATAATCTCATGTTTTTAATTTATGGTGCATTCATGGTTTTAAATAATTAAATAATTTTAAATAATTAGATATAAATAGAACCTTGTTGCATTACAGGGGACAAGATACGTAGTGATGGAAGGCCAGCAAATGTTTTGATTCAATCAATATTTACATGTGCGTCTAAATGGTGCTCCAGACACAAACACAACCTAAACGCTACATAACATTGTAGCAAAATCGCATGCGAAATACGACGTTCTCGCATGCGACATATCTAGCTAATGGTTATTTACAAACAGAAGCAAAATTTTTGCAATTCAATTCGAAAATATTGCGTATCGTGCATGCCCGTATCGATCAAAAATTCAGAGAAGATTTGAAATTGCTGGACCTTATGCAAAAATACTAACTAGTCAAGTAGCAACTTCGTCGAGTGTGCACCGCAACATATCTTCCCATTGCACATGTTGAAGTAGAAAAAAAAAAGACGAGAGAATGAATATAGTGAAAGTACTAGAAATGCTAAAGGAATATATAGTACTGTCAATGTGATGCATAGCTATCTGACAGCTCTATCGTACTAATATATATGCAGTTTTCTTATGCTTATTTGCCTGTGGATACGCTTTTTGCTTGTGGATTCTTTTTTGCTAATGGTTTTGCTGTGGCGCTATATCTGTTTGCAGTAAATGTGGATTTTTTATGAGCGCAGGTGATTGGCGCATATCGATAAACTATAGATTCTTATAACCTTTATATTATGAAGATTAATCTATGCAAGCAGATGATAGAAAACGAAAAAAAGAGAGCAGTAAAGTTACTTGACATTCCATCGAATCCAAACGAATACCCGAATTGGTGATTGCACATTGTGCACAATAGCCACCAGCATCGAAACCCATTTATGCCAATGAAAGAGACATGGAATAGTACACCAAGGTTAGAACGAAGTAAGCGTTTCCCATCTGCAAATATGATTTATTCCATTAATCTCATAACTGAAGAATGAAAGCCATTTGATGTTGATGGAAGGTTCCTGTTAGTCGGTTTGAATAATTTAGTGGGTCTTATTGAGGGAAATGAGGTTAAATTTCTGCTAATAATTTACTTATGAAAATTTTGAAGAAATCGCTTAATTCATAATTAGTGTACGCCATGATGTTTTTACTAGTAATATCTTTTAAGACGTTGCTGCCATATCAAATTCTACAGCCAAATTTCACGCATTATTAAATAGAGAATCAGCTTTCCTTTCTGCTTACAACAAATCGATTCATGAACTAGAAATTAAGTAAAATGAGTTCATTATCGGTCATTTCTATGCTTAATTGAGGTCGAAAATAACTCTCTTCACCCTAAAAAATAAATATCAGCTTTATATTATTTCAAAATTGGAAAATTTAATTACCGCTTTAATTTGTTGAAAGTTGATCGAAGGTAAATCGGAGTGAATCTTGTGGTGAAATAATACGCATCAACGATGGTTTATATAATGTATGCTAAAGTTCAAAATGACTAGTGGTCAGTTGACTTTAGCAATTGAGATTTTATTTACTTTCATCATTAGACACATATAAAATGACGCCCAGTTCGTTTCTATTGCTTTCTTTTCTTCGTTCATTGCGTCAAATACAAATGAACGGATTTCAAGAATGTCAATTCAAAGTAGTACAAACCGTACTTTTTTTTCCATTTTTCTCATTTCAGTATTGTTTAGAGGACGAAACAGTTTAGAATAAAGGCATCTTCTTGAGAGGGGGATGTTTGTTTTTTTCATTAATTCTCTTGTTTCCTAACATTCTTTTTGTTTTGTTTTATTCTGTTTCGTTCGAAAAGCTATGTATATTCGCATATGCAATTGGGCTTTTCTTAAAGCAACCTTGAGACATTTATTGACTTTTATCTTATTGACTCTA
The DNA here is from genome assembly GCA_037389465.1 of Baylisascaris procyonis. Classification (NCBI taxonomy): domain Eukaryota; kingdom Metazoa; phylum Nematoda; class Chromadorea; order Rhabditida; family Ascarididae; genus Baylisascaris; species Baylisascaris procyonis. The sequence continues at coordinate 5,404,744 of JAZARR010000146.1, forward strand.
TGAAGTAGCCTGCTCTAAGCGGCTATATTAATTCTCCCAAGAACCAATCTTCGGAGAATTTTAGCGCTCATTATGTCATCCAGGGGAAGAAATTCTCGTACTACAGCTCAAATCTCATGCTGAGTTCTTGCAATATCGCAAAATAACGATTTTCTAATTATTTGCATATCGATATATATATATATATATCGATATATATATATATATATATATATATATATATATATATATATATCGATATATATATATATCGATATATATATATATATATATATATATATATATATATATATATATATATATATATATATATATATATATATATGTATATATCGATATGCAAATACGACAGTTCAAACAGCGTACTACGGTATGGAAATGTCACATTGTTGCCATTTTATTTTATGGATGCTTTTTTGCGTTATTTCGATGTAAAGCTTTCTTGAAATGAAAAGCGTAAAAAGGATACAGTTTAGATTTCAGCTGCTCGGATTTTGCTTTGTTCAGAGCAGCAATTAAAAATGTTGCTGACTGGTCAATCAGGAAGGCAGACCGACTAGCCGTTGTCTGTGCACATTATTTGTAAAAGAAGCAACCAGTAAGTAAGTACTAGGCTACATTTCCCACCTGACTTTTCTTATGGCCATCAACCGTTTGTTGTCTGGTCCGTTGTTACTCCCATAGGTTCTGGTGCCGAATGGTACCGACAAGAGCTGGCTCAATCACGTATGAGAAAGTGTGTCCTCAACACACTTTTTCATGCACAGCCAGCTCAGCGAAGAGGTCACGTGCCTTGTTCAGTTACGTTTTCTTGTCTTCTTGACTGAAATATTTTCCTATGCATGATGGAGGCTGCGAGCTTCCGCTGAGTGTTGCTTGGTCATGTTTTCTCATCGAAGATGGCCTGGCTATGCTTTCTCCTCCATAGCCGATTACAAAGTCGGGGCTTACAGCAGCTTTCAGAAATGGTATAAATGTAAATTGTAGTATAATTATTTATGATTGTAGTATAATTGTTTAATAGTTTCACAATGAATAGTTTTCTTAGGGAGTCCTGAACGTCTCAGACGAATTTTCTTTTGCCCTGTTTGTGGATCGATTCGAACTGTCACAGAATGTCAGGCCTAGAGAATACTCTTTCTGAGGCCCCCGAAATTCTGATGCTTTTGATTTTCTGCAGGCATGAACTGCGTTCCAGGCCTCCTAAAATCATCGTTGAAGATCACAGAGTTTTGGAAGGTGCTGGTCTTGTTGGGAAGCTTCCGAATTTCGATGATTTGCCACCTTTTTGAAGCTGTAAATGAAGCTGTAAATGCATCTCATTGGAGCCGCAAGCAACTTTTCGTAGAAATCTTTCACTTCTAAATGTGAGGTTTTCTATGCGGGTCGATATCTGCCGGGAGTCTTTCTTTGTGACTGAAATTCTTTGTTGCGAATGGACGACCATCACTACAATCACTGAAAAAAATGGAAGAAACATTTCTTGTAGCGATAACATTTTTGCCTTCGATTTTATACGAGGACCTTTGCCCAGAAAGGACAGGTAGTGACTAATGATGCTACAGGTGTACCTGGAGTGACATGTGTAATATGGCCTTAGATTCTCTGAGATTCCAAAAATTCTTTCCCCTCGCTTAGAGCCCCCTCCTTTAGTGAAGATAACTCCATTCATTCTCTTTATTCAATTACATTTATTTACATTTTAAGGAGTATTTTCGGTCATTTATCTGTTGCAGGTATTACTTTCTATTCATGTGTTTTTTCGTAGGTCTTGTAATTTTCGCTTTTTTTTTTCACGACATCACATGATTTCTAAAATAGATTTCTTTCAGTGCATATTTGGTACCAGTGTATAATTTTAGTGAGAATAATACCTCTTCACAAGTGCTGCGTAATTGCCGTGGCTCTAAAATGAGAGCAGTGCAGGTGAGATTCTATTTTAATAGCAGTATACTGAAGAAATTTGCATATGAGAGTTAATTTAGCTATATGATAAGTTAGTTACTTTGCTGCTATATCCTACTATGGTGAAGATCTGAAACCATTTAAAGAAGAAGAAAGAACTTACTTCTGGACTTGACCGTAACCAAGGGCTCATTTTTTGAGAGACTCTCTTCTCAAATTTGAAAAACCTTGGAAGACCAAATATCTTGAAGATCACTGCATGCCAAATCTTTTTGAATGCTCTTTTACCGCTGTGGTGTAACAGACCATATTGAATGCGTTATCCCTATTCTTTCGAAATACAGGAAAAACAAGACAATAGAATCTTTTTCAAGATCGAAGAATTTTAAGGCGAATTGTTTTAAATTTTTTTGACACATGCACCTCATTTCTCTTCATGAAGATCACCCGTTAATGGACAATTTGAGCAGTGTAGTCTTATTGTTACTTGAATGCATCTGCACCACATATATGTGTTTACACTTTTCACTATTTGAATATGGGAATTCATCAATGAGCAGAGCGTTCATACAAATAATACCACTGACATGCGTTTTAAGTGAATCCTAAAAAAGGGCTTGAATTTCTTTTTTTATATCAAAAGCATTAAAATTGCTTTGAAAATTCGAGCAAATTTTTAACTGCAATATAGCGTGTGAAAGCAGTTTTACAGCCGAAAGCATAAATATTATATGTTACCAAGTCTAGATGAGATCAGATCGTACGGAGTTTTTTAATGTTAAATTCTTTTCTCTTTCAGCGTACAGTCAAAAAATATTGGGGTTTTTGTCTCCATTAAAAATAGTTGTGAAATTTTCAAAGGTTCTTTTGGTTTATTGCCGAGGAGGACACCTATCAATACGGTGAGTAAGTTTTTAAACCGTTACTTCTTGCCATGCGATTCGATGGTGTTGTTTATTTTCTTGATTGAGAAAGCACATGATGAAACAGGAAAGCACATTGGGTGCAAACTGAGCGTATTCTTTTGCTACACATATATTTTGGTATATATGTGGAGTCGATTCAGCTAGTTGTGGTAAAATGATTATTGGTACTAGAGGTTCGATAGGTTGGAATTGGTAGATCGGATCAGAATTTTTTAGTTTGTAGGTTAGATAGATCTGGCAACAAAATGGTCCAATGATAAGGTTAGTGCTTAAACTTCCCTTACGGAAGATTGGGTTCACAGGCTGATCTCCACAAACAGCGCGACACTGAAAATATTGAATATGACTGAATGGGGAATTGAATAATTTAGAGTAAGATGTTTTTTTATTGGGTACATATATTTGAGAAGTTGGTAACTACTTGACGAATTTAATATTTATTTAAGTTAGAAATGGTTGAACAGTTGGCTGATATTTACACTCCAATATAAGAGGTGTAATGCAGCAACGTCTTAAAAGATATTACTAGTAAAAACATCATGGCGTACACTAATTATGAATTAAGCGATTTTTTCAAAATTTTCATAAGTAAATTATTAGCAGAAATTTAACCTCATTTCCCTCAATAAGACCCACTAAATTATTCAAACCGACTATCAGGAACCTTCCACCAACATCAAATGCCTTTCATTCTTCAGTTGTGAGATTAATGGAATAAATCATATTTGCAGATGGGAAACGCTTACTTCGTTCTAACCTTGGTGTACTATTCCATGTCTCTTTCATTGGCATAAATGGGTTTCGATGCTGGTGGCTATTGTGCACAATGTGCAATCACCAATTCGGGTATTCGTTTGGATTCGATGGAATGTCAAGTAACTTTACTGCTCTCTTTTTTTCGTTTTCTATCATCTGCTTGCATAGATTAATCTTCATAATATAAAGGTTATAAGAATCTATAGTTTATCGATATGCGCCAATCACCTGCGCTCATAAAAAATCCACATTTACTGCAAACAGATATAGCGCCACAGCAAAACCATTAGCAAAAAAGAATCCACAAGCAAAAAGCGTATCCACAGGCAAATAAGCATAAGAAAACTGCATATATATTAGTATAATAGAGCTGTCAGATAGCTATGCATCACATTGACAGCACTATATATTCCTTTAGCCTTTCTAGTACTTTCACTATATTCATTCTCTTGTCTCTTTTTTCTACTTTTTTAGGGAAAGCTTTTTTGCAGAAATACTCTTGTGTATGTTTTAGTAACAATAACATCTTGAAAAGTCATTATTTATGATCTGTTTTTAATCTTATTTGCATTTGCATAATACGTGAGATGCGTTTGTTTTATTCTAATTCGTCTAATCAGTTTCCGAACTTCTGTGAATACTTCACTCCCTATGAGCCGAAAAGATTTGCGCATTCAACGAAAGGAAACATCTATTTCCCTGCAGAATATCTCTCGGAAGTCGCAAGTTGTCGGCATGCACCCACACATTCTCAGAGCCAGAAGAATACCACTTCCTCCTACCTATCCTTAGCACGTCACTCTCATCATCCGGAGACGCCGGACGACAGGTATGGAGCCGAAGAGTGCAATGCACTTATGACGTCCGCTCGCAAGTGGTGCAGCAACAGCGCATGCAGCATCAACTGGCTTTTTGATGCTGTGGCGGATATATAAAAGAAATCTCTCGTTGTGAGGCGATAAAAGCCTGCGGTGCGAGTCTCTGTGGTTTCCCTTGTAGTCGAAGTTTTCTCCTGAAGAGAGTATGTAAGGGTCCTTAGGGTGGTGGGACCCCAGGCGCTTTTCGAATGGGTCATCAGCTCCCTCAGGCAAGCTGTAGTCCACTTCCCTGGTTATCCACATCTGGTGGAAGGAGGAAACACTTTACTTCTAGGTCTTCACTTTTATGGGTGCTTGCTGCTAGCGGTTCCCCTCGGCCCAATTCTTTTGCTCACAATTGCCACGAACACCTCACGTCTGTTTCCATCGTTTTGTTCACATTTCCGCATGTACGTTCCATGCTGCTTCCATCAACATTTAACCATCAGTAAATTCTTGGCTTCCCTTCTGCCCCTTCACCCGGTGGAACGGTTCTGTTTTTGCAATCTGCTGTCTTCGTAGGAGCATCCTGTATATGTGCGATATTGTCTACATAAGGATGGTGCATTAAGGCTTAGTTAATTTCGATGTAAAATGCAGTGAATAAGTGGCTTTTTGCTCCTTGTTTCGAAAATGGGAGTTAGGAAGACATCACTTGTTCCTTGCTGCGCATTACTGACAGGTAACGAACACTACTTCGCTGTTCAACTGCACAAGGTACTTTATTTTACTTACAACTCGGCTATACGTTCGTTTAATTCATAATGTGTTCCGCCAGTCGCTGCAGCGGTTAAAAATATCAATTTCAGAATGAAACTGCTGAAAAAAATTAAAAATAGCAAGCAATTTTTATGTTTCCTGGCGGAAGTGGAGGCGTTCTCCCACTTAATTTGCTGAGCCCGCGCCCCTTACCATACTCGGCAATTGGGAGCCTCAGCACCCTACACATTGATTCACCATCGCGAAAAATGAGGTTTTTTTAATCGATGAGTCCTTTCGACGAAAAAAATCCAATTGGGGCATGTCTTCTGTCTAGGAATCATTCTGGTTGTGTCTCTTTGTTTAGAGCAAAAAAGTTTTAGCCTCATCGAATTTCCTCAAATATAGAAATTGAGATACTTAACTGCGTTTTAAAGCGTGTCATCTAATCTAGTCTACGCCATGAACATTGTTGTAAAGTGGGCTAAACTTTGTTAATACTTCTCAATAAGGACGACGTTACATTAGAATAGCAACCGGAAATTTTATCATGCACACCTCACATCTTAGGGACGATCTAGCGGCGTTCTTTGAAGCATTCAACTTATTGGAGTGGAAAGTGACTTTTGCCCATGACAAAGAGTTTTATGCAGATTATAGAACCAGGTAAGTAGTGTCGCATGAGCAATTTTTTTTCAAGTGCAGGAATCAGCGACAAGCATAACGTCACTTCAGATCGAAGCGTTATATCGAAGCTGAGTTTCAAAAAAACCGAGGAAAATTAGTCTAGAAATTCCTGACGGAAGTATAGAATAAGCGAGAAGACAAAGGAATGGAAAGTACTCTTCACAGAAGTCATATGGGGTTGTTGTGGAAAAGTAAAAAAAGAGACGAGGGAAGTAGAGCGAAGAAAGTGGGGGTAGTACTCCTTTATTTTGCCCTAATTCAGAAATAATAGATAGGAAATAAGTAATTATGTGAATCAATTAGGTGTTTAGTTTTTTTTTTTTTTTTTTTTCATAAGGCTGTGATTTAATAAAGAAGACGTTTTTTTCTCTTTAAATAGCAGTTTGCAAACGAAGACTGGAATTAATCAGTGCACCATACTTTACTGTATTTCATCTTACAAAACAACAAGAAAAGACTTTGTATTGGTATGTTACATCAGTGCATCTAGATAAACGGCCCCTCAAGTGAAGCCCTGTGCTTCTGTTTTTCAATAAGCAGGTTGCCAAATTATTTAATTTGCATGAAGAGCAACTCCAGAGTATCCATTTCTCACTGTCCTCAAAAAGTTGGCATATTGGCAGAGATTCTACTCACGAAGAGCTCTATTGCCCCCCCCCCCCCGTGTTTTTCTCACTGTACTGTTTTTTTTTTTGGGTGAGCAAACGAATCTAACTTCTACCTGGCAGAGCATCGTAGTAATGGGTTCTAATACCACCTGTTACTGTCTACGATTTCGATAATTTCAAGCGGCCAACCGGAAGGAATTTTCACTATAAATGCTAGCAAGAAGGTATCTTCGAGCAAAAGGAAAATCGACAGAAATTCAAATGATTATATTTAGAAACACTCTCCTCTACCCGACATTCCAAGAGAAGATTGCTTAAAAGAGATGCTACATTCAGGTGAACATTCATTGAAGTAAAAGCACTGCCAGGTTGGTGACTGGAAAGTCGCTACTATTTGATTGCAACCAGCGAGCTTTGAAAAAATTCGTAGCGTTTGATTCAACTCATCTGCTATAAAGAACTTTTACCCAGACGTTTTGGAGTATTTCTTTTATAAGAAAAAACATTCATATAAATAGGCGAAAACACCACCAAAAATTCGTCTTTAATTTTTGAAAAGCTCAGAAATAAAATTCATCAAATGGGTTCAGTTTTCCTGTTACGTTATCCATGAGGATTTCAATAGAGCAAGTAGTTGAATTTCTTATTGCATGCTTCTTGTGGACGTCATGCAATGAAGCGCTTCTCGCTAATTCTGACTTCAGCACACTTATGAAAATATTAATTTTAAACAACGAGGACAATTAGTGCATAAAAAGAAATATTTACTGTTCCCTCAATAGCCAACCATTCGTTACAAAACAGTGTGTTCGTTTTGCGTCAACTATAGAACTGTCGATGATAACGAAAAAAGAATATTTTAATGTTATTACGATGAGTGATGATTTGTGACTTTAGATGGCTGAAAACAAGAACTATGAGTTATTTGGCAAGTCAATTTAAATACTAGTTGGCTTGACGAGAAGCGAAAGTTGAGTGTTGCCGATAATTGAGTGTTGCTCATTTATTTCACATGGCGCATTTGTCGAGCGCCGCCTAAGTGTAGCTTGTGCAAGTAATGCACGTTCAGTGCTATTGTCAAACATCATTTGCGCCTTGATATAGACGTATGTCATGTGCCGAAATTGCTCATTGCACGCGAGGAATACAAAGAATGGTATTGTCGCATTCAACACCGACAATGAGTTATTCCCATGATTCAGCATGCACATCGTTGTGTTATCACCTGCACTGCCTGATCCTGAAAATTTATGCATTTATCACAACTCATTAGCATATGTTATGATTAGGAAAAACAACCTTTATTAAACTAGTACACCTGACTGAATTTATTAAAGACGTCATCAGAAAATGACTTAAAAAGATCGATTCGAAAATGAGTAAATGCCGAAAAACGAAATATTCTAAAGCCGAAACTTCACATATTGAATGCCGAATACCGTACGACATACATAGTATTCCGAGTGAAACTTAAGTAGGGCGACAATATTTGCATTGCCAAATTTGACAGGTAAATTCCATTAAAATCGAAAGAAATAAGAATGGCCAACGAAATCAGATAAATATTCTTATAACACAGTGTTGAAAAAGAGGCCCAATTCCGTGACATTCGTTAAACTAAATTCGACCCCACGAAACTATCTGGTTGTCGATTACAGTTAAATGCTCTAAGTGCACAAGTAAATTTTAATCGAAAGACGAATAGAAATGAGAAATACGTTAGGCGAGATTATCGACGATAGAGGAGAATTGAAGCGGAGGGGGAGAAGGAAAGGGTTGATAATGACGAGCAATTTTTAAATGTTTTATCGAACAATAGCAAAATTCCGAACAAAATTTAAGGATGCCATTGCTCTAACTGTGTATTGTAAAAACAATGCACTGAAAGAATTTTGTCTTAACCAAAGATTTCGGAAGAAGAGTGGGTGGAAGAAGTATAAAAGAGCATAAGAAAGGGCGCTTCCCTTTGGAGTGAGATAAGCTAGGAGGTAAAGATAAACCTTCCAAGTACCTTTCAGTGCTGCAGCACCGAATGTGAGCAATGCTGGCCCTTCGAGAAGGAGATGTGAAAGTGTTGTTGCAACTGTCATTCTTATCACGCATTTACGACGTTGACTGAACGCTTCGCCAAGCTCCTTTAAATCGTTTTCAAATAAGGCAAAGTTTTGCTCACGCATTTTACTGCTTCACACTTTATCAACAATGCCACTGAATTGGTGGCACAATCCCCAAGACAGATAAATGAGAATCGACCTGTTGTAATGATTCAAAAAATCCGATCTCAACGCCCCAAGATCGAAGAATACTGTTCTTTTTGAACTACTTGTCCTATTTAAACGATCACTTATGTAGACATCGTTTTCTCATATCCTCGTGTTGTATAGAGCAAAAGCAAACGTTAGGAGGGAAGAAACGTTTGCTTTTGTTGGAAAAGAAGTGACAAGATGGTCTGAGCATAAAAGCTGAGTTTTAACTTACTTAACTTAGTAAATATGGTTATTGAGCCAATGCAATACATATATACGTGTCTGAGATACCTTCAGTATCCACGAAATGTATAGAAAGTTAGTATTTATGTAGTAAGAGTCACATAGAGCGAAGGCTTTATATACTCGTCGGTCGCTTATTTCAACTCCAGATCCACCAGTTCGGTTCGAATAGAATTTTCAGCGTAAATATCAGGTGCAATCTGGACAAAGGTTCCAGAAATCACCTTCTCACTCCTGACATTACCGTTTTATGGCCCCAACAAATTTCCCCTCTTACTTCTGAGTCCTAATCTCGCTAGGTAACATAATTTTTTCCAGAGGGAATTCCTTAGCAATAAAGAAAAGGGTTCCTTAGAATGTAAGCTTACGGCTTTACTCCACATTTGGAATTTGAAAGTGAACCTTCATGTTTAATAAAATGTTGAAAACAAAGGGCACATCCTTGAAAGCGTTTTAGCGAAAGCCTCAAATGCTGTGACCTTCAGGAGAAAATTTGTTACAGGGCTCCCTAATATGACCAACGTCATGAACTAAAAAGTTCTTATGTATCATGCACTTTCGAAAGCAGTAAGCAGAGCCTTACAGTCTTTTGAATGTTTTGCCTAGCATCTAAACTTCTAACGAATAGGAGCAAATCTGTGACTGCATTATTTGTGGAAAGAGAATATGTTCTTTGAAAAGCCTTACCCAGAACCTCATGTGGTCTCAACCAGTATCAGTAGCTTTGTTATGGCACCTCCTTCTCTCCCTTTCTCCCCTCTATCTTCTTCCTCCCACTGTTGATCTGTTCAAGAGAAGGAGAGAGAGAAAGAAAGAAAGAGGGAGGGAAAGGGAGAAAGAGGGAGAAAGAGGGAGAAAGAGAGAGAAAGGGAGAGAAAGGGAGAGAGAAAGAGAGAGAAGGAGAGAGAGGGAAAGAGTGTGAATTCTTCAAAATATTTTAGTTGAAGCCTCAAATTTTCAATTTTGCCAGAAATTTCATTACGCCAAAGCTTAGGCATATCATAGCAACAGTAAGAAACTTAGCCGTATAAGGTAGCTTGCAAAGAAATCCCACTCACAGAATCAAAAAGATCCCTATCTTGGAAGACTGCCGAGAATTCCAAGAATTCTTGACTCTGTCGTGATGTAAGAAGGATCAGAAAACATCGTCTGAGGTTAGAAAAGACTTCATTGCTTACATTGTCATAATTCTGAGACATCTCAGATGCAGTTACGATAGATGCTTCCCGAAAATACACACTGTCTCGAGTTCTGTAGAATACTTACTAGCCGTCTTTTCATCTATGACATAACCGGAATATTCCAGCAGCGTTTATTACCCCGTGATTTCTATCATGTCTTGAAATTGTCCTCTACAAAAAATAAAACATTCTCTACGGCAAAATGTCTTAACAAAGAGGCACTCTAAGCACCGTTGCATATTTGATTCGGTTACTTTGTCTGATTGTTTCACGTCCCTCTGAAATTTTTGCGATGAGCTCATTAACTGGAAATCGTTTCAAATTCCTTCCACTTCATTCACTACCTCTCACTTTCATATAGCGCACGATCATTTTTAAAACTTATAATGCAGCGCACATCAAATATGCAAAATTACACCTTCACGTCTATGCAGTAAAAATCATGCGATAGCTGTCACATGGAAGAATGAGTCGAATTCCACCAATTTTGATGGCGATATTAGTTTTATCGATAAATAATCAATGAATTATTGATGCACTTACCTTAAAAGTAAAGCGAGTAACAATGAGAACAGAGCAGATTAGCATCACGATTGTGGGCACAACAATCGAAAGTGTTAGTTGTGTCCAATAGTAAACTTTTTCGTAAAACTCATAGACAGCACCAGGTGAGATCTGCATTGAGTATTGCATTAGCAGCCAATAACATTTCGACTCTTCAGGTATCATTTCAGTAATGATGGTTTTCTCGACGATCGAATGAGTACATATAAAAGTAAGATGTAACGCTGAACTGAGGAACACCGATGAGATCAAGAGCGTCAATGTGAGACGCTTTGTGCAGAATTGCCGGAAACTGAATGGCATAAGCACACAAAGAACCGTTTCGATAGTCACCACTAGAGTCATCCTGCAATTGCTCCGAATAAACGAGTGGATGCAAAAGCATAATATAATTAGCGTAACGCATAATATAATCGCTTGATATTTTTCTTGTGAAGAATCACATATGAATAGGAAATTCATATGCAACTGGCTGTCTAGGACGTGTTAGGCCTAACAAACTTGTTTGTTACTTACTGCAGCACATATCTTCAGTAACTGTTGTTCCGTGGCGCTTGTCTAATGATAAAAAATTGCATACTTATTCATATTTATTCATGAGGGCTATCACTTGCTAGGGACGAACACAGCTAAGTAAACATATTTTTTAACATTTCAATGAGCAACTATGGAACGTTCTTGCGATGCTCTCTTTTTCGAATTACTCAGAGAGTGATACATCTTAGGTATCTTTCGGGCATAAGTAACAACATCATACTGCTGGATGGAAACCGATCAAAAACTTATAAGCAAAAGCAGCACAAGAGCAGGCCCATCATTGGTACAATCATAGCAGCTGAGTTAGGACAATTTTTAGATTACACACACTTCGCTTCCTTATCTTTTTTTTTTTTCAGATATATGCTCATACTTGCTTATTTTCCTACATTAATTGTAATTTTATTTCAAACCTCACTGAAAACATTATTCACATTTCTTCTACTTGCGAGCTTCTTACACGCTTTTGAAAAAGCCGTATTGAAAACGCATATTACGTTAAAGTTACTCCTAAACAGAGGAATAACTTTAATCTATTCGCACTTTCAAAGTAAGTGTGGTGGAATTAGATGGTTATAATGCAACATATGCAACAACCCTCAATACCATATTCGACTTTGATCCACTAAACTGAATGGGTTATAGATGCTAAAAAATGCCAACAATCTGTATGCATTCTACACTGCTCAAATTTTTATTTCACTTTTTTATACTGCTCTTCATTTCAGACTGGTCGAGTTTTGATATGTAAATTCTGCTTTTGCCATTTTCCTCTTTTGAAGACTCACTCCATTGCCCAGCGGCAAAGTCCAACACTATTTTAATTAAGTCTCCCTCTTATGCAGCAACCGGGCAAGATGATGTAATCGGAAGAAAACCAGTTGGTTAAAGAAAGCAGGTGAATTCAGGAAAAAGAATGATAGAAACACATCTACGATACCACCTGCAAAGAATCTAGGATATTTCCGGCGCTGACAAAGGAAAATCGACCTACCTGGACTTAGTCAAACTGCCTCGTTTCCGGTCCTTTGAAGAAATAGAACATATTTTTTCCGCAAAATTATTTTGCTTTTCTCATTTGACTTTTCGGCGATTTTGTCTAGTGGGGATGTATTCAGGTCCTTACACCCTGTTATACCCATAATGTTCGAGATTCTATGGGAAAAGCGCAAAGTTCAGTTACTAATGCAAATTTTTGACTAGAATATTTACGAATTTTTATTACAATTGTGAAATTTCCACCAAAAACGCTCTCATATTTGGAATAAGTGAAAGATTTAGGGGAATAAATTTCGTTCATTGAAAAATTCATTTCTCGTTCCCCAAATAATCAATGCGTTCTTGAAGAAAAGTTTTTGAAATGTTGCGTTTGCTCCACGAAAGACGAGCAAAAGCACATGATAATAAAGAACAATTAAAACTTTTTTCTTTCAGTCTCTCAAATATTTTCTCATTATTAAAGAATTACATACGATTAGATGACGAAAAATCTAGAATTACCATCTGTAAGAGTCTACTTACCAAGTAGATATAGTACCACTTATATTGGCCACTGTTATAAGAAATGGTTTTGTTCGCCAGTAAAACGGTTCGAATGAGTCGCTCGGTTGTAAGGTCCAAGCATGGATAACCTAAAATCTAATATATGAAGATTTCCAGTGAATGTTAACAGAGTCGGAAGAAGCTGAAACTAAAAAAAAAATACGCTAAAAAGAAGCGTAGATTGAAGAATGGAAAAATGCCTTCATTTAAATAACGGTTAAAAAATTTTCTTGACTGAGTGTAAAACTTCTCTTAAAATATACATTAATAGAGACGTTTCCTGTATGCTATGTGTTTTAATGAACAATACTTCAGTCAGAAAAAAAAATCGCAAGTTGCTGAAAATCTTCTCATAGACAGATCAAAAAAGTAAGTATTTAATGGCTAGAGTTCTACGTCATCCGAAAACTGTGAAAACATGACGGCACGCACAATATGGCTTAAATGACCGGGCCGACTTCATTTCAGTTTTTCACTGCATTTTCACATTTTTTACAATAAAATTTTGAGCAAAAGAGAAAGCTAAAAGCTGATAAAATTCATAAGTACATTCAACGTTGAAAAAATAGTTTCGTATAGAAGTGAAAATTGTGGTTGCGAAAGAAAGCAACATTTTCAAATGACTTCGTCGTGTATGGAATAATTCTTGTGCAATATTAACGGAATGCATAAGAAAAATAAACCTCAAAAAGCCTGGATTGAACAAAAACGAGGTTTGCGAGTGCCTTTGCTCGCAAAAAATGCACCGATGAGCTACCATCGAAGTATGGAAGCCGGTAGATTAGGAGATTTAAAGCATTTCCAGAGAGACACAACAACTGTAGCAACGGCATCGCAAGTTGGTTAATACTCCTCTCGAATTGGCCGCATTCGGAAGTATATTCTGAGTTATGCACACAGGAAGGTACTGAAATCCAAGAAATCACAAAATTTTTTCCAATCATAGTTTTTCTCTTCCTCATTATGACCGATCCTCATAAAACGATTTTTTTTTTTTGCTAATTCTTCAAAGCAATATGGATTTAGCGCTGCGTATGAAGGTACAATCCTATAATCGAAATCCATATAGTGTTGAGCGAGGATAGGAACGCATATTAAATCGATTACGGCCCGCAACATGCAGGAATGGAAGTACTGGAAAGCATAGAAAGGTCCCTTCGATAGCTTCGTAATTGGAAAGATGGTCAGAGAGAAGGAATACAAAAATAAACGGGATGCCTCCAATCAAGAACCGAAACACTTGAACAGGGGATCACCTACAATGCGATAACTCCGAGAAATCCGTAAAAATTTTCCTTTAGTTGTGCGAAACAATGCTCTAAAGAGAGCAACATTTCACAAAACATATATCGCATACAGTGATTTGCAAATGAAACTCTGTCCTTCTTCAGATGAAATAAATGAATCACTCGTTAACTCTTCTTCATTTACAAGAGAACAAAAATGGACACCACGAAGTAACGCATATCGCTAGCAGTTAAAATGAGTAGAGGTTTAAAAAAGGATTCTCCGATGACTGTAAATCTTACGTCAAATAAGATTTCACATTGTAAAAAGATTTTTGATTTTATTTAAAAAGGTTTTTCTTGGCCGAAGTTCTTCTATTTTATATGAGAGTATGAAATTACTCAAAAATCTTGAGTTAATTAAATCGCCGCGAAGGAAATTTCAATTCTGCAAGTCGTATTGCACAGAGCTTATAAATAAAGAACGTTAATAAAATATTCGATATTTGCTTGTAAGAAGACGGAAGTTAAGAAAGAGGAAGATTCAGAAAGAATAAAAGGCGAGAAATGGAAAGAAAGAGTTGCTTACAGGAATAGTTGGCAGTACACATGCTAAGTCCACGCTTTTCGAGTTCAATCACTTGCGATAGCATCGGTAAACACTCAGCTATGGCCATCGGTTTTGCGAATTTCATTTCGCATTTTTGCAGAATTCGAGCTTCGAACGACTGTGTACTCATCTGTAAAATAGCATTTTTTATAATTCAAAAAATTGGACTACCAATAAAGCCAAATATGACAGACAAATTTAAGTCGAAGGCGAGCAAAAAATTCGTACACCTTAGTATTATCCGAAGAAAATCAATTATTTGAACAAAACTTTTAGAGGCATTGTATGGCGAAAAAGCGATTAAGCTTTGTGCTTAGATGTGAAGTTAGCATCATGAATCAATGAATGAAGTTTTGAACAAGTTTAGCAAACAACGCCTAAACGACATATTGCATTTTCACTTATTTTATAAGCTATGTCAGTAATATTCAAATGACCATGCATAAATATCTATCGCATTCAACGTCACTGAAAATGATACTAAAGACGCTCAGTTATGCTAGAGATGAGTGTTTTTGATGTGAACTTTTGCACTGTATCTGCTAGAGATAAGCATCTCAAATGCGACAAATTTCAGAATGCAATTTCGTGAGATCGAAGATTATCCTAATAGAATGAGCCGAATTTCCTATGAGAACACATAAGGAATAAGATTTGCTTCGTCAAATCTAGCTATTCAATTACACTTGAGTTTACATTTCGTCAGCTTTATTTGCGCTGATGAACAAACGCTCTATGAAGTGTGTTTTAAAACGCGAGTTACTTTTTTTTTGAAAGAATAAAGCTTGTGTTGTATCACTGATTGGTGATATCTCCATGACCTCGATTCAAAAAATTTCTCCCATTGATTTTGAAGGATCTGATGGTTATTTCGAAAGTTTGTTTTCATGTTTTGTAGCGTCATATAAATTGTTTCATCCTTCATCCAAAATAACATAAAAGTTTGGCATACATTCCATGTTACGATATATTCCATTGTAGCAGAGACGGCAACTGTGAATTTCGCGTTGTATGTGAGCTGCATAATCGTAATTCTTTTGACTTTTAGAATACAAATGTTATGAAACACATTATGAAAAGGGGTAAACTTCATTGAAAGGTTTTGTCGAGTGAAAAATCTCTAGCGATGCAAATATTCAACAGAGAGTTAATCTTGAACCACGAGGCGATGAATTATTTGCAAAAACCTCATACAATTAAATTCGTGGCGCCATCAGCGATCTCATTTAGCATCGAAATGCGCTCCAAAACATTCGGTGTTGGAAAGATGAACGTATCTGCTAGAGGATAATGTAAAGCTTCGTTGAAGAATGGGATTTTCGATAGCCATTCATCAGTGTTACAACTAATTATGAGATGCACTGCTGATCTTATATTAATGTCGCCTTCCGCATTTTACTCATCTATTACTCAAGTGCAATACACTCCTATTAATCGCTTCGCAGGTAAAGGGTTATTTCCGCTGCCTCTTCAAAAGTTGTGAAATGATGTGAATTAAGTTCGTTCTCTTAATACAAGAGGAAATAGAATCTTCACGGCCGTTAAACGAAAACCAGGTGTAGACGAAAAAGAGGAAGCAGATATTAGAGTACAGGAAAAAGTACCGGAAAAAGCAGTATTTCATCATTGATCGATCCACATTACTGAAGTAGCACCACTGATTAGTGAGTGATACATGCTGCTGGAGATCAATATTCTAAGATCAATAGAATCAGGTGTTTCATCAAAAGATGCGAGTCAACGTCGTTTTTCATTGTGATATTCTTGCAACCAAAGTTTGATGATAAAGTCAGCGTGGCTAATCTAGCAGATGTGCTGAATGTGTGGAATCAACCGCATTAGTCACTTGCCTATTCGTCGTTCACTTATGTTGTTAAAGAGGAAACATTCTTCTATACACAAAAAGTTGAAGTTTCGCATATCGATCTTGTGTGCTGTCCACTATGAAAGAAAAATCTCATCGCCTCGTTCTCCATCACTTCGACAGCCTATGTTTCTCCAAAGATCTCTGTTTTTTCCCTTTCCAACATACAAAAGTGTTCTGCATGTCAATATTTAATGTTATCTGCTTGTCTACCTGTGCGCTCGGCGTAGTCACTTATATTGCATGTGGTCAACAATACAACGATACATATGTTCAAACACATGCACATACGCACACAGACGCATACGCATGCACGCACAACTACACAACACCTCCTTAACAGCTAATAGGAAGCAACGATTGCATTCGTGCATAGGGATAATTACTTAGCACATGACGTGTCTATAAGTTTCTAAATTTTGGCACGCATCATGCATGCGTATTAAATTTTACTTCGACTGAGTTGTATTAATTACGAAATTTATGCTGCTGATTGGAAACATAGCCGGCTGTGTGAGGAAAATTCAAAAGTGTGTTCGTGAGCAGGATCATATTCAATTATTCCTATCCTTGCTGGCAGGTGTTCAAACCGACGGGACTATTGTTAGCATTCAATTACTATTTTTTGCCTCCTGTATCTATCAGTCCCATGGATAAAACGGGCCTGATGAACGTATAGGTCTACAGTCAGAGCGAAATTGGCATAGCCTAGAATGAAGAAATATGTGACCAACATTTCTCATAGAGCATACTTCAGTTCGGCTCAAAATTCACTAGCTACAATATGAGGATTCGAGTTCCACTTGTAGACGTAGTTTTCACTTATCAGCAAACATGATTATAACAAAGCGTATTGATATGGGTTGTTTGACTACATGACAGTGCCGAATTCAACTAGGCTTAGCACAACCGTTGACGTATTTCATATAATTGGCCGTTCGGCTAAGAAAAGAATTTATTCCATAGTAATCAACAAGAGAATTGATAATTCATCTTTTCAACGGTTACACAATCTTTAGAAACCAGCTATTTGATGGCATATGCTTGTGTAGACAAGGAAACCCATCGTTTCATAATCGAACTAATTTGCATCATGCCTACTTACAACAAACTTATCGTATTGTTCTTCTTGATGTAGACTTGCTAAAAACCAATCCTATCATACCATCTGGATGGGGCAAAGGGGGGAAGGAGCGAGGGTTTCTCTAAGCGCATTATGTGGCGCGCTTTCCATCCGTTCAACCAACTTCTTGGAGCGTCTTCCGTCTAAAAACCCAACTTCCAAAGAAATTTTGCACGGAGCCTCTGAAATTATGATGCTTTCTGGATTTCGTCTATAGAACTGAGAATATGAGAAAAATGAGAGAAGAATCTGCATGCTTTCTATCAACAAAGTGCGCATATTCCTAAGCAAAATTCCTTCGCGCAAAGCCTAGAATTTCGGTTGCTTCAGCGTAGCATGATAACACGAAAACGATTGCTGTCGAAAGCACTGCATTATTTTAGAAGCGGCGCTATAGCAAAGTTGTGTATGCTAGATTTCGTTGACTTTTTTTTTTTTGCAAGAATTTAATCGTAATCCTAAGGATCAGTTTTTGTTAAGTCAACAAACTGAGATCTAGACAACTGACAGTAAGAGTAATTCTTTCATTGACAAAATAATTGTTTCTTTCTTCAAGTGATATAAGGATATCGAAGAAACGATCGCAAGATTTCTCGACACATCAGCAACGCCAATCAATGAGAGATTATTACACATCCGTTTGATATATACCAGCAATGTTGTTTGAAAGAAAAAAAAGAGAATCATGAAGACGTCAAAACAACAATCTGAAGCTCGCGCAAAGCACATTTCCACGACGGCATATCCTATTTTACGGCCCATAATTGGCAAAGACAAAATCTTTTCTAAAAGTTTACAAAATGAAATTTTCACTGGTAAAATTGCTCGAAATGAATAAGACACCAGTGTCGAACACTGATTCCACTCAAAAAAAAGTGATAAAGAAGCACAAAAAACTTTTTGTTTGTAGAGAATTTTCATCAAAATTTTTCTTTTTTTTATCGTATAGCACTTGTTTGCCGTCTGAATGTGGCTCACTTCCTGAGCATTTCCAAGATTTCGACTAACATATTTCATCTAGCAAGACGTTTTTTTGAGGAAGGAAGTCATTCCACATATGACATGAATGTCCGTTTTCAAATGCTATCCTAGCGTTTCGACGCTGAAAAACCTTGCATGAACGAATAAAGCAGCTTCGTTCTGAAACGATCAAAAGAAACGATAAATTAAGCAACGCATAAACATTTGAGAAAGAAAAAAATGCAGAGAAAATATCGATCACAAAACAACAAATATTTAACAAAGGAATATAATTAGAAAAACTATCGTTTATCGAAGTGATTTTTGGTTATTAAAAGAAGAGAACGCGGAAGAAAATGACGTAAAAGTGAGTTCTTAACATGGTGCATGTTGATGAAAATGAAAGCATATTCAGCCATAACAACCACTTCTTGCATCTCCAAGCTTCAGCAACCTTTTTTCGCCAAATGCTTGTGACAATGCATTCTCCAAGGCTACACTAAGCGACAATAGGACGCACATATTGAGTTCGATCTCTGCGCATGCGATATATCCTTTTCTAGATCATAGAGATCGTTCACTCGTTCAGAAAGAAACGTTCAAATGATCTGTAGTTGGTTTGTAAGAAAGCTTAAGCAACGCTTTGTTGGCTGACACTGCAACGAAGCAGAAGGAAATCCTCTTGAAGATATTAGAGTCGTAAAATCATATTTCATTGCAGTTGATATTGCGTCGAATAGGTGATGAACGAGGCATATGACAATAAGCAATAAAATTTTTACGAATGCTTTCTTAGCATTTTCAATAAGCTCTTGAATGCGGACTTAGATGCTCAGAATACCTTTAGAGAGATTTTTGAATAACGCAATTTGCACTTCAAGTGAGTAAAATTTGAGCAGTCATGTGATGGACACCACGTCCCTTGAGTGCAAATCAACATCAGCAACCCATGTAGCGCGAAAATTTCCATGAAATTCACAGAGCGTGAAAATTTTCGGAAAAATATTTTTGACGTCGCTAAATATTGAACGCCGATAGTGGATCGCAAAAATCACTTTCATCATGTGAAGCTAACGGCAGATTTTCATGTTGTTGCTGTTGTTGCAAAAGCTCTCAAAGGAAAGAAGAAGTACGTTCATCAGCGACTAGCTTTAAAATATTTACCGACAATTTGAAGTGCTCAACAACTGCCTCTGAACAGCCTTCTTGAATGAAACAACTTTTACACTAGCATATTGCATGAAAATGATTCATAATATAAGGAACAGCCAGATAATGAATTCAGCACCATTTAACAATGGTCTGATAATCTAAGAGAAAACTTTCAAGAAAATTACTCGTAATGAAGGAATGAGTGAGGAAGAATTGAGGAATCTGCTGATTGCTTGGATTCAAAGAGCTATCGAAACAGCTTTTCTGTACGCTGAGGTCGTTACTGCGCACCATACCCAATGTGAATAATGATCTCAAAATAAACCAAACTTCGGTCTATAAAGAACACGTACTTTATGAATGCAATTTTTATTTCATTTAATTCAACTGATGTATGCTAGATAGCGCAAAAATGTGCAGATTTCTAATGAGTGGCAATGCAATTGCTATAAGTGCAGCTGTTGCGTGCAATGTGGAACTTTCGAATTTTCTTTTCAAGTATTTCTTCACAAAGAATTGAAAAAAAAAACCATGCATATAGAATATAATAATGTGAAAATAAGATGGATTAAGCCTTAAGTGAGAGGTAATCGTTGAAATCAGAATACATCATTGTCGACTTTTTCATTTACTCGATGTGTCTAATTCCAACTGAAGTTGCTTAGTTATGATACGTATCGACAGTGAATAATCTCTGAAGAAACGTTTTAAAGACAATGATTGAAATAAGAAATGAGGGAATAGTCAAATTGGATTTTGCATCATATAAATTTGTAATATCTAAACGAAAAGTTGAAACAGTGTTCAATTATGCAGGAAGCTATTTGCAAACATTGAAAACAGTCAAAGAATGGTTGTTCTCAAAAATTCAAGAGTTGTCACAAATGGTCGTTTAGAAAAATCCAGCTCATTTTCACAGATAAGCTCAAACTGTCTGCAGTTTTAGAATTCATTCTCTTCAAGACAATCGCATTTTATAGTCAATTCATGCTAGGATTTGTTACAGTTTTGTTTGCCGGATTTCGTTAGGCGATGTCTCGTCCACATAGTTTGCTCGAAAAAAAAATTCTCTTTCAGTCTGCTTTCAGTCTGCAAGTTTGGGATGTTCTCTTTCAGTCTGCAAGTTTGGGATGTTCAGTTCATGAGAGAAGAAATATGTAAAATTTTTGACTTTTCTATTTAGGGCAACTACTTGAATTGTGAAGATCGAACATATCTGATGAGTTGAACAGCACCGATTGCCAAATAGCCTCCCTTTGAATTGATTTCTTTGCGGGACGCTTAGCATTGTTGTGAAATTGTCCATTTATCGAATTTTGTTATGGTTGGAATTAGGTGCGTTTCTTATTTGATTCACAAAGCTTTCTTCAAAGTCCAAGAGAGACTGAAAAAAGAGACCAAGGCATAAACGTATATGTTCTTGGCTAGGTCTTTTTCCATTTATTTGATTTCATGCGGAATTGCTGTCGAGCAGGCTCCAATTGGCATTCATTGGAAAAAATGGTCTTGAATAATAGAAACGCTAGCGCTAATTTCAAAATGTTTATTCGATTTTCGAAGAGATTTTATGGAAATTGCTTACCGCATAGTCGCAAATATCGCCTTCTCGTACTATTTCCACACATTTCCATCTACAACTGAGCCTACTGCCTCTCCGCAGATAGAGTTTTTATAAACCCTTATTCGAATTTCGATTTCCATCAAGGTTATTACTCTGTAGGAAAAATTTTCTTGAATTCAATAACTTGCGAATTCGGGTAAAAAACAAATTCGAGCTAGTATAGTATATTCCATTTCGCGCATCGGCGATATAAGACCGGCAATGTGTGGAAGCTAGGCGGGTGTTGAATTCAATCATCACGTAAGACTTTTTTTTGCATTAAACTTCATTGACGTGTTCATTGATAGTAATGTGTAAGACTCAGATTCTTCGAATACCCGGGAGAGTGGAGACATCCTTTATATCCATACTTAATGAAACGTCACCCATATGCCAAAACCACAGAAATATATAAGAATGCTGCAGTATGGAAGAACATAATTGCAATGCATTAAATGCCTTCGTAGCGTTGCGAAACTATCATGGAAGCAGAATATCGTTTGAAATATTTGCACGAGGTTTTCCCTTACAACATGCATTCAGTGCCTTTAAGGTTATTTGAAATTGTGTGCACAGTAAATGTTCGCTTTGTTTACTTCACTTACGATGTTGATGTTTTTTGACAAGTAGCCAGGTCGCCCTATTTGAATACAAATTTCATCCAGCTTAACAGCAAATGGGAGCTCCCTTATAGAAAGCGGGCACCAGGCTGATAAGGATAGCCACTTGAGAATAAATAGGACAGATGTGTTTCTTTAGCATTTAGGCATTTTATGTAAATCACTGCTGCGAATTCTCATTGCTAGCGTCAGACTGACCACCGCCGTTATCGTTTTGGAAGAGAAGTGGCGTACACGCTTTCTATAAGGTTTTATTGCTTGTATAACTCATTTATATACGTTGCAAATTCGATATAAATACGATGGTCAAACCCATATTGTTGAACAATATTGACCTCAATGATTTCGAGGATATAATAGTTTATCTAAATGAAGAGATTTTCTGCTTCCTCCACATTGCAGTTTAAGGGTGGTCGGTATGTATCTTTAATGAGTGGAAATCTTTTTTTCCAAAATTATACATAAGCTGATGAGCACCTTAAGGAGTATGCATTCAATAAAAAAAGACCCACGCGTAATTCAACTCAACAAAAAGCGTAATGCGTTATAGTGCAAAAGCATGGATCAATAGCAAACGTCATAGGCAAGGAGGGCACATGTATTACACTTCACGAAATATGCGCCGCTTGATTCCTAATGGCTTCATTTCTTTGAATCACTTCATTGTGTTTGAATAGGCACATCGCCTCTCCTTTTATTACTTTGAGAGAAAAGAAAGACCTGGTATATAGACGAAATTGAAAAATATGAATTTCAGAGTTTCTTCCAGCACTCTCGACCGCTATAGGCACCTAGACTCAAACTAGCTAAAATGAATTTTCATATTTTCACTCAGCCAAAGCGTTTAGGTCCTCCGCTTTCAAACAGAACAGCGACATCACTTTTGCACCAAATGTTAAAAGTCTCCTGAGTACAGTTTGTTTGACATAATTCCAATACTTCTTTCATGAAGCATTATTTCCCATCAAAATGTTATCCTTTTTTTTGATCTAGTGAAGTTCGTTGTACTTGCTTTGTTAATTGAATTAGTGACAGTAAAATTTTTGAAAACATGGTATCCAGCAAAGCCTCGCCTAGAATTCGCATTAATTACACCCCCCTCTTCTTCCTCTAGAAATTTGGACTGGATAAGCTCTTTCTTCTCATTATAACTCTGACCTCTTTAGTAAAACACTTCGTAAAGAAGGTTCAAAGACGCGACCATTCACAAGAGTCCTGCATGCCACATTGTGTGTCTCCGATGCAAAAGTTGCGCATCACTGTCTACCTCCATTGAAAGAATCCGACGTGTCGAAATGCGAGGCACTGGTTTATTATTTCGTTATTCAATGGATATTAAACTGGGAGGGAATTGCCAATGCCATTAGCATCTACGCTCCCACCTGCCAACTCGGATGGATCATGCCTTTAGAACTCAGGAAACCATCTGCCTCGAAGACCTCATCACTAAATTTGTTTAGTACGTTGCTGAACACACGTAAGAAATACAATCTTCATAAGAGAAATAGTGTGCTGAGGGTTGCTATATACGGCGCACAAGTGTATAACACACGCGGTTGATTGCAACAGTGAGTAGTTCAACAAATTATAACGAAGCGTCATGTTCGTTATGTAAAGGAAGTTGTTGTTTCAATTATCAGAAAATGCCACACTAGCGTAACGTCGAACAGCAACACAACTCATATCTTATCGCGCTTAGCAGTGAGGAATGGAGCTCTTTTTGAAAAATTTTAAAGAAAACCTTGAAAGTCGTAAATAGTTAAAGACAGTGCCAACCAATCAGTGCTTGCGAGATTCCTGAAAAACACATTGGACTTTCAAGCGTCACTTTGGCTTTTTAAAGCAGATTGAGGAGATTAAACTTTGGGGTAAAAAGTTGAGAATATGACTACTCCCTTTTTTCTTGAACCATTTAGCGATGGGTGTTTCAACCAAAGCTCAGAAGCCTCAAGGGGGGAAGGGGTGGAGGACATCATATCATCCATAAATGAGAAGATTTCGATTCACCTGGAGAAAATTCTATCATCATAAGGTTAAGGAAATCAAAGAATTAAAGCAAAAAATCCCACTCCATTATTCACTATCAAATCGTTGAGAATAAAATAAAAAAGGAAGATTTGCGCTTATTCATTGTAGATCTATTATTATCACGACCAATCCCAGCCGTTAATGAAAACATACATGCCACTCCCGAAAAAATATGAATGCCTATAGATGGTAATTGTGAATAAACGAACTGAACAAAAAACAAAAAATATTTGAGAGCAAAAGATGGTTGGATGAAAAGAAAAGGTAGCTTTATTGTTCGTTTTGTTTTCATCTTACCTCGGGACAATTACCTTTCTTCAAAGATCAACCAATGTTCTGTTTGGTCAACGTAAACATGGAAACAATGAATCGGGAGCTAAGCCAGTTGCAACAGCGAAACACATAAAGCTCTTGTTAGCTAAGTTGCGCCCTCATTGTCTTTTGAAATATGCTGCATACCACATTTCAGACACTATATTGGGCAGTTTAATTACACCTTTACTTTACAATTTTTAACGTAGACTACATCGAAACAAACTCAAAATGCGTCTTTAAAAATTTTTCGAATAGACGATGCTAATAATGCAAACAATCCATGTATTTCTGTGACCTAAGTAGAGAATGACAGTCATCAAAACAATGTCGATATAAGCTTAAATAAGCTTGAAATCGAAGTAGTATTGATACTTTCTAGAAAGGAAAGATTAAAATTAACAGATTCAAGATTGACATAATGGCAAAAGGCAAAAGAGCACAAAAATTGAAGATATGCGAGCATGAAACTCTCTGAGTATCAGACTCTGTAAGTATTTCCGGTTGATTAAAAAGCAAACTGATGAGAGTTACGGTGATACCCCTCACCTCAAAATTTAACGAGAATTTCCACTCAGCGTTGATCAGCAATGATGATATTGATCGCAATGAAGATCTTGACTGATGGAAATAGAAGTGTTGTTATTTGGGTGGAATCGGTTATAGCGAACCATGCTTGACACCCATCCTCGGTATATTTTAAAGCAAGGAAGCGTCTGTGTACAAGGCTGTATGAAAGTGATCGTTATTGCACATGTTGATTTATAATATTATGGTAATTATTAAGCGCATTTGATTGAATTGAAAATAACTAAGTATGAAACTTTTTAACCAGAGCAAGAACAATACTGCTATTATCTTTCAGCATAACCGGTCAAACAGTTATCACTGATGAAATAGAAGTTTTTTGTTACGATTAAACCATATTGCAAACAGCATCTATTGTCAGTGATTTCAAATAAATTAGTATATTCGTTCAAATATACAATAAAAAAATTGATATTATATGTATTTGTTTCAAATGTAGCATAGCACCTTCTTATCTTCCCAGAGCGGAGAAAACAAAGCACACAAGGTTTTTGTAGCTGAAAAATGAGTCTATGAGTTTAACTTTAAAATTTCTCAGAAGCATAAAAACTGAGTTTTGAAGTTTTCAGAAGTATAATAGCAACAATGATCAATTAAGCGCATAGCTGTGCTCGAATTCCGTGGTGAAAAACTTCCCAGAGATTCGATAAGTGCTTCATTCAAAAGAACTTAATTATGCTACACACGGAATACCTATTTGTATAACCATTTGTTCCAAAATACTCCTATATTTGAATCATTCTATATGCTATTTGAAAATAAAAAAAGCAGAAAATTCAAGGCTGAAAACGAATAATCGTTATTATTCTTTTATTATTGCGCATATCGCTAACATTTTCGAGAGGTAATCGGCCGATGGAACACGGGCAAACATCACAAAATTATGAGCAATAGAGACTGAATTAAACGTTTCGCATTCGCCTGAGGCACCGCTATTTCAGAGAATTTTTCATCAACATTTCATAATGCGAGAAATCCAATAAGGACGCACCAACGATTCTTGAGAATTAAATGACAATCGTTTTGTCACGTTTAGAAAAAACCAATTACGATCGATGTGGCCATATGAAAACAATAAATAAGATAGAACTGAAAAGTATTTGTGCAACGAATTGGATCCATTTTGGGAACTTAATAAAAACTCTTTCTAAAAACCATGTATATATATATATATATATATATATATATATCACTTGTGTGGGCACTGAATTCTATGGTGTCGCAATTTATTTATCGCAAACATTATGAAAGTGAAGGATGCTTCACAGGTTTTGCATCATGAAACACTGTTTTTAATCCTGAACAAGCAATTTTTTTGGCACAAATAATGACCTAAATTTTATTACTGCCAATTTCTGAGTAAGCTCAATAATGGCATTCTTCACGCAGAACTTGTCAGCAAGTTTCATTCAAGGGGTGCATATTTCTGAAAACTTTCCTTCAATTAGCTCATGGAAAGAAATTATTGCAAGCAGATAATGAGGTATGACATCGTCCATAACCCTCATGCGGGATACAATATTTTCCATTTCAAATGTACATTCTTTTTGTTCACAAATAATATGGGATAGCGGAAGAAATCCATGCACCTGTTGTGCCCAGTAGATTGCATAAATATTAAGCATTTCGATAACAACCATAGATAAAAACAATGCACGGATTAATAGCGCAAATTGATAGGAAAAAGCTGCGCAACCATTCCGTGGAATAAACATATCTCGCTACAATAAAAATTAATTTTTGCTGCCATTTTCATGAGAAAATTCGCTAACTGTGTGAGTTTCTGTGCTATTCCCACTGACTGTATTCAAACACCGTTGTGTGAAGAAAAAAAAATCATTTCAACAGCCTCCGCATGAGGTTTCAATGGAACCAGCTGCTAAGAAGTATGAACAATAAATGAGACTTGCTAAGATGACAGAAAAGTGCATATGGGTAAAATGATTTCGCAAATTGCTTAGAGCGATGAAAAAAAGCAAAACTCGCGTCGTGACCTCATCGGTGGTATTTCACTTCCAAAGACGGAAATCTGGGATGCATTTCCTATCTGGCTTGAACTTTTGGACCTATATTCCAGAATGTGTTATCCACAGCAGTAATATTTGTTATAAACCAGAATCCACGGTATATCACGATTTATGCTTTTCGAATCGGAGAAGGCAGCCATTCAGACAGCCCTGCACTGATCAGTCATTTTGTTTTTCAAAACAACAAAAAGTGTTTCTTACCCCACTTCCCTCAGTCCACCTCCTCCTACCTTTAAAAAATGAGTGCAGGAATGCCCATGCAAAAGATATGATTGTGTGAATTCCTTCATCGGTACAGAGCATGAGGTTTGCATCTACTCGTCTAAGCAACAATTTTCACAAATAACGAACAAAAAGTGGGAGATGCGGGATATAGATATCATGTTTTAAAAAATCCGATCGTATTTACCACCAACTGCAAAAAAGATACGCTTTTTATTACCATGGCAGTGTAGAATGAAAAAAGAGCCGATGTAGAGTGCATGCAAGATTCTTCCCATTTAAAGGATCAATGTGGTGCAAGAGATCATCCGATGGTTTACGTTATATACAGTAAATATCGTAACGGTAACTTCGGTGATTCCCGAATGTAAACACCAGGTAGACAAAGAGATAGACAGACACGCACACACACATGCGTACGAACATCATCTCGCCATGTGTATGAGCATAAGAAATCTGCAAAAACGTATAAAGAAGATGACCGAACACTCTTAACTATCCGAGGAGAGGCGGTAGTTGTTCAGCAGTGAATATCGTTGACAACTTTAACTTATGAGATTGCACATTCTGGAAAATTGTTTGCAACGGTTAATTATTATACTTGCTCGCTTAGGCTATCATCTTAAAATAATAAGTGTGAAATTTGCACTCTTCTCCTCATATTATTTCAACGGTTATAAAATTTAAATGGAACAATTAGCACTGTCATCTTCTTCTATTTCATATCTTCCATTATTTCACTACAAATATTCATCGAATTTTCATCATACTTTCCTAAGACAGTTATGAATGCTTTACAAGGAAACAATTTGATAGGAATTATACGAAAATTGATAATACGTCAAACGGACCAACTGCTAAAAGAAAGCATTAAGCGCGACCAGAGTAATTAAATAGAGCACAGTCATTCGTTAGAGAGAGTACTATAATAGAACCACTTTAGAGCGCTCGTATAAAATGGCCATGCGAGAACAATTCGATTGAATCTACAGATCCGATATATATATATATATATATATATATATATATATATATATATATATATATATATATATATATATATATATATATATATATATATATATATATATATATATATATATATATATATATATATATATATATATATATATATATATATACGTGTGTGTGTGTGTGTGTATGTGTGTGTGTGTGCGCGTGTGTGTGTCTACACTATGGTACTTTGGTGCACGAAATAAAGCTATATCTAACGCAATTTTCATTAAGCTGTGCACATTTGTTTACCGAGTGCACGAATATGAGCGCCTCAGCTTAATCTATTGAAAACGAAAGATGCGGTTGCTTCTCATCACCATATACACTGAATGACTATAATATAGATTGGAACCTAACAAATGGCATTTCCACATCACATAATCAATCCATTACATCAAAAATTGTTTCTGATAAGTAAAATTGAGCAATCGTTGGCGAAAACTACATTAGCTCGGGAAGAGAATTGTAATGGGCAAATGCAATTTTGGAAAAAAAATGAAATCAAATTTTATGTAAATTTTCCGTCGAAATTCATCATAGATATGCGCATATTTAGGAGCAAATAGGTGTGGATAATCATTCGCAATGTTCAAGAAAACTTTCAAAAACCAAGCAGGAAAAAAAATGCATGTTTTTCTCAAGACTTTTCAGAAATGATTTACCTTTCCATGGATGTGTTCGATAGAGTAAGCAACTGCATTAGCCAAAATTTTCAGAAAAGTGGTAATAGTGATGACACAATAAACGCGAATTATAGCCGAATGGAAAAAAATGTACATAGAGCTTCGAAAAAACCATATGTAAAGTTGAAGAAACTATAATTAAGGAAAAACGATGTAGAAGGAAAAAGCCAAGCGATGGAAAAAGAATGAAAAGGATGAATAAGAAAGATGATATGAATAAAAGAGATACGTGAATGCGAATGAATATAACTACTCGTAGAAGGCGGTGAGGGAGAGGAGACAGGGATGAGACATGAGTAAGCACAACGAAATAAATGACAATGGTCAAACAGCAAAAACTATGCATCTATAAGTAAATACACATTCATTGACGCATTAGTAATGTAATTTAAATCAACGCTAAAGGCAAGAAATAATTAAATAGCATGAGTTTTTCGTAGTGCGAAGTGTCTCTGCGATTATTTTTGCTCTGTCTATCTGATAAAGTGAATAAATGAAAAACAGTTAGTATATAAATGAGTATAAAAGATTAAAACGCTAAAAAGCATTTAGCGAGAAGAACGTTCAAAGCAATGCGACGTTTCACTACTTTAAACCGACTAAAAAAATTACCTCTTTTGAAATTAAAAAAAAACAACAACAACAATATAATGCAATCTTGCTTATGAAATCTTTAGATCGAGAAAGATTTTAATGGTGATCGAGAGTAAATTCATAAAATTTCACTATATCAGTAGTAGGTTTCAAATATCGGTGTGAATTCGCAAATTCTCTTCTCATTTATGTAAGGCGCAAAAGTTAAGGATAGAGTTAAGTTAACAATTATAAAATGCGCATTGCAGCAATCGATGTTTTAAAATTGCCTGGAAGCTGTTAAATTCTGATGCAAGTAATCGTTGTTTTTTTTAAAGGGTATTCACATCCTCCCTCCCTTTCCTACTATCTTTCCATCCATTTCAAGTCACAGGGCTGTTTCTTTTGCTTATTTTTTTCTGCTAAACTCTTTAGCACATGCACAGCATTTAAAAATTGCACCTAGATTTCTTTCTTATAAGTAATTTTTATAACAAGAGATACATACCACTACACCTTTCATTACCGTCCAGCATCATCAGGGAACTTTCACATCGTGTAAAAATTCCACAGTTTTAGCCGTAGTTAACATATCGTAGATGGATAATACAATCACTTGATGATCTAATATCTATCATTTGAAATATTTTCAATGCATGAGATGCTTTGATTATTTATACTGATTCAGAAATCGTTTCTGCAGGTGAATTCCCACTTCTTAAACACACAAATTTTGCATTGTGCATCAACACTGAAGGACAGTCGAAAAGCTCAAATCAAAGATGTGAAAAATGGGGACCACACACAATGTACACCGTGACAGCATGCCTTGATCTCAATCTAAATATTCGACTGCCGTTGAAAAGAAGCGCTACTAGAAAAAAGCTTGTCACGTAGAGTTTATTCATCGCACTATCAAATCCGATTGAGATGTCGCATTTATTTGTTTCGATCAATTAAGTAATTTAAGAACTAGAACTCGAACTACATTCGAGCATTCCACAATCAACGTAAAAAAATGGATTTATTTATGGATCTCTAGGAAATGACATTGATTCGTTTGCCAAACGAATATCAGTAACAAGGAACAGTTATAAATCATTGTTTAGCCGTTTTCTTCCTCTTATAAATATTCAAAAAAAATCGTACTCCTTCTAAGGGTTGTGCTTTGCAGCGCTGAATCTTTCATGTTTTAGAGCAATTTTTATCTTTTATGCAAACAAGTGATAAGAACTTTTTTATTTATAATCACAACTATTATACACCTTATCGAGTTATCAGTTTATCACTTCATCGAACAGCATTTATACGAAAACGATGAGAGTGCAATATGCTTTTCATATGCATTCATTACATTATTTTCATAAAATCCTCAAAAAACTATATGAAAATCATAGCCAAGAAATTTCTAAATCAAGACGCATGAAAGTTTCTATAGCAACCGATCTGCCAAGAGAAGATAATACCACTTTTAAGACTAAAATGCATATCTCAGAAATTGAAAGAACAAAGAATATTAGACTACTGTAAGGCAAAAGCATGATGATTGAAAAATCGCACAGCACTGGCAATTTTGGATTTGTGCATAAATTCGTATTGACAATCCAGTAATCCTAGCGTTCAGATAAGGGAAACCTTCTTGAGAAAAAGATATCTCTCGCAATGGCCTCGATAACAACTTGCTATCAAAAGTACAACATCAAAGAACGGACATATATTTTAATTCTATAGGCGACTCTGTACAGCTCTTGAATATTTCATAAGACTTATAGAAACGTTTGATAATAATTGTCACAGACAGGAAAGGAAAGAAATGGGTTCATGACAATGGCTGTGCTAAAATAGACGCAAAACGAATAGAGTCACGCCATTCGGCGCTGGCGCTTTATATTGTCTCGCATAGTTAGGCCAAGATGATCTTCGAGTTGAAACGAAAGCCAGAAAAGCTATCGAATGATTTTAATGACAACGATGCGATATCTTCGCTTAAATGTCTTGTAGGTGAAGTCATGTTAGCGTCTAGAAGCTCGAAAATGCAAACCGGCTTATTGAAGAACACAGATGCTGTCCTTAAGCAGGGAAGCACAAACGAAATATAAGAGAATTTATTAGCACATCAGCTTCTGCTACATGGAAAAGTTTGTCTCTATTGACTTATATTTCTGTCATTGTTTATATTTCAAATAAAACTTCGTCTGCTATTAGGCAACTCCGACTGCAATTTTGCATCGACCACCGACATAGGAGTAATTAGTAGGCGGAGAGAAAATACTGAGCGCTTTCAAAAAATTTTGAAACAACTTTACTCAAGGGTGAAACGGTTTCAGTCAAAGATGTACTATCCAGCGCTACTGAATACTTCTTGTCAATGCCTTGGAACAGAGTTGAATTCTCTCGTTCAGAAATCCGTTGGCTGTAAGAAGGACTCCAATTTTGGTGATCGGCAAACTTTTTGCAACCAAGTAATTGCTGCGAACTGTGTGGAAGAATATATCCTAAAAATACCAACCGATTAAACACGTTAGGACTAATGTCGCAGCTAGCGAAAACCATCAAGAACACGGAATCACACAAAGCGTCAAATAAGACGAAATGAAGGCGAATTTGCTAATCGATAAAAAAAAGAACAAAACTCGGGTCAAAGTAGGATTATCTCATTGAAGGCATTTTTTAACACAACGAGAAAACATATAACTAATTAGAATACTTTCAAAGAGGCCGAAATAGTAACAAAACTGAAGGCGTTGGATTTCACAACCTATAAAATGAGTTTTTAGAGATGCGCCTTCTTAAGGAAGTTGATCCCTCCCTAGCTATTAAGCTTCAATAACAGATAAAGAAACGGGATAGAGTGCGGAAATAATTTGTACTTTTACGGGGTTTTGTCTATGTTGTCCGGGAGGATAATCTGGGCACAGCTAAGCGCGAGCAAAAAGGATCATGAGAGCATCAAAAAATTGAACAAAGGTGTAAAGTGTTTTCAAAAAATTTAGGAACTGAGAATTCCGATTGATTTTTGCTATAGTACTTCCACTTGACCATAGTTTACTCATCTTCTTCCTTACTGTAACGACAGTAAACTGCAAACTAACGTCAACTTTTGAATAGAAACCTAAATTTTGATAAGAAAAAAAAATCAACTTTGGTTGTTTTTTTTTTTTTTAACAAATGAGAAAACAGAAAGGAATAACGAACATTGAAAAGATCTTTTTCTGAGAATTTTAAAGAGATTTGATGTGAAATTTCTTCTTTAAGGGAATATTACCTCCTCTACTAGTTGAAACACCAAAACGAGCAGCTAAATTTTTTACATTCGAGCAGTATAATATAACGTTCAAATCGCTTCACTTCGATTCGTCGATTGTAAGTTCACATCGGTTGTTCACTTTTTGAACATGCATCGCCAAAAGAAATATATTAGAGAATTCAATGAAGAAAGTTGAGTGCAAAGTGGTTTTGAGATGTGAATTGTGCAGTATCATTGATGAAAGTTTCTGGGAAATGTCGGATTCAAAGTGAATCGATCTGAATGCCTAAACGACAAGGTGTAATTTATTTTAGCAATCGTCATCAACGAATTTATACGAGAAACATAAAACGACAAGTGCACAAGAATACTTTTTAGCTTATATAAGTATATAAGAATACTTATATGGACTTTTAAGGAATTTACTTTATTAAAAAAACAAGAATGAATAGATGAAATAGGTAATTGCAAGGAAGATTTTTTTTTTTTTTGCAAAAAATGAACCCATTGGACCCATTTGAATATTTACAAATATAATTAATTAGGCGTTTAAAACTCTTTCCTAATCCAGTCTAAACGAATAACTTTTTTGACGAAATGTGTTACGATGGCAACCAAAATAAGCCCGCTACTGAAACACTATTTTTTGTTTCCGTCGTTTTTTCATCTCTGTGCTTCTTTCCATTGTTGAAAAGCATTCATTTGAGTAACATTGCATTCGAAGAGTAGGGTTACACTATAATGGCAATTAGCCAACTCTTTTAATATATTTGAAAATTATGGCTATCATAAACGAAGAGTTAAAGACGCTGAAAAAAAGAAAGACTCACATAGTGAACGTTTCTTTATAGAGTATACGACAAAACGCTTGTCGTTGAATACCTTTCAAAATGTGACAACATTGTGGAATAATTTCAGTCGATTACACTAGCTGGCCTATGTAATGACATCATTGAGGGATTTCTTATTTGTCCATTCGAAATTGTGAAAGTTCGTTTGCAATCCGAAACGCATATCACCCTTAAACAGGTTGAAATTTCCTTTTTTTTATAGGCAGTGGTGTTCTCTACCCTTCATTACTGCTGCTTTAGCGGTCTCTAGTTGTGTTGTCGTTAGCCATTTAAATCGATTTTCGAAAACATATAAAGCAATTGTAACTATCTACTAGATAACAGCTTCAGCAAACATGCAAGATTTTTGTAATAAAACTTTGCTAGCGAAAGAATAGCACTACACAGTTGCAATGGACTAATGAGTTGTGTTTATTGAATCATTGCTTAATTAATGGGTTTGTAATTAGTGGGGAGATAAGGCAATAAAAAAAAGTCTGTAAAAGCTCTTAGTAAGATTGAAGTTTAAAAAATGTCTCCAAATGTTTGTCTAGTGATATGTAAATGAGCAAAGTATACTAATAAAGCCGTAGCCGACACCTGCATCGCATTGTAGTGAATTTTGTCTACTTCGGTGGTGTACTTCTCGGAACGCTATCAATTTTCCTTTATTCTAGCAATGGAGTACGGCAGCCATTGCAAGAGAGGTCATCAAAACGAAAGGTATCGGCAAAAATGGCCTCTACCTCGACCTGATGGCTACGGTTGCTCAACAGGGTGTTTGAAACATGATTTATTTCGGTCTACATCACAATATGAAACCAATAACTCCTGACTCGAAAGTTCGTTTTAGTTCTTTCTCTCTCTTTTCTTTTTTCTACATTCATGCACCATCAAACAGTGATGGAATTTTATTTAAGTTACGGATGCACCACTCCATCCACTTAGAATTGTTTATCTTAGTCAGTAATTCTTAGCCAACGGAAATGGAGAGAAGGGATTTATTTCCAGCCCATACCCGCCTTCGAAACTATAGGCTTACTGCGAGGTGCAATTTTCACTCTCTCGCATGAAAAAAAGTTTCTTTGAATTTTTCATATATCACTACAGGAACCGTTCCCTCTCAGACCGAAATATTGATTCTGAGTCAATATTTCTTCAGAAATGATAGTAATTTTCACAAAATCAGCTAGATCATGCTGAACTGCGAGCTAGCGTCTCCATTGAAGTGTTTTTCATCAGTCGTGTCTCTTCTATCGTATTATTGGCAAAAAAGGTAGACCGAAGCAAAGATTATGTAACAAATTTGTCCCCGCATTCGTTGATTCATCGAATCTAGTAAGTGAGAATACCTTGCAGATATTGTTTCCGGTTTTAGATAATCGATCCGTAACAACTACAATTCTGGTATTATTTGGGCTAATACAGCATTCATTTCAGAAGGGTAAAATGCAGGTAACTCACCAAAGACTTCGTGTAGATTATGAGATGCTTGCATATATAGATAGATTCGTGCGTTCAGCATCACTCGACTTTTAATCGACCCAACCTTCTTGCGTTGTCGCAATCTTTTGGCAATATTAACTGAAGAAAGCAGCTTCTTATTTGGTAATATTGCAGGAGCCCTCGAAAATTTTGTTGGCACGTATCGCACTCGGATTTACAGCGGGTACGGTCGCTTCAGTGGCGAATATACCATGTGACGTAGCGAAAAGTCGCATTCAAGGACCCCAACCTAATTCTGCAGTAAGAAAATATACAGGACTTATGCAGTCGATAGCTCTCGTCTACAAGGAGGAGAGGTTTGTCTACATTATAAATTCTTGCCACTATCCTGACAGTCCTTCTTAGAACACTCACTGGTTGGTAACGATATGGTGAACTAGAAAGTTTCATGGGAATTACTTTAAGATGGAAAATCAGAAAGCAACGAGAACCCGCCCATTTCTTGGGCAGAAGTTTGTTATTGAGTGAAGAGGCAGTCAACGCCTTATCTTCTTCCGCCACAAGCATAGTCAATCTAACGAATTTTTACTTATTTGTAGTTTCTGTGCGCTCTGTAAGGGTCTCTTGCCAAAGATGCTTCGACTTGGTCCAGGTATGTGTCTTATTTATTTTGCTTCCAATAGCCATGTTTTTCTCATACAGCCAATGCCAATCATTCTATGTGAACCAGTGTTCCTGTAGACAAACCAAACTTATAGTTAAGATGCCCGTTATTCTCTTCATTTCATGTTTTCCACTACAAATGTATGGCAGACTTCTATTGCCAGAATGTGGCACTGTTAGAGGCAGTAATTCGCTAAAGTAGTCTGCAATTATAAAATATTTTACAGTCGCGAGCTTGAGTGCAGGCACAATTAGCATAGCGCAAACAGTAGCCTTTATTGTTCAGCCGTCTAACAGCTGATCTCTGGTGGCCCGATACCGTGAACCGACCAAAAATTTCAACTTCTGGACTTCGTTAACGATAGTGATCATTAGCTATTTTTTGTCCCTAGATGGCTTTTTGCTCGGTTCAATCAACCGATTTTGGGATAGGGAAGGTAAGATCGAACGTTTCAGGTCAAATGCACTACATTTCAGGAGGGACCATAACGCTGATTGTTTATGAAACTACGAACGGCTCAAGAATCATATGTAAGTGAGATGAGCACAGAAACGTAACAGTGCACCTGACGGGTCTTTCAGCGAACTGCTACCAAACATTGTACTGCCACAATCCCATTAAATACAAATCGTTTAACACTTCAAATTTTGTTTACTGACGTAGCAACCGCAATTGTAATACACAGACGACAGGCAGTTACTCCGATTACAGCAGGTATCGCGCTCTTCATATAACCGTCTTGAAGGTAAAACAAGCAACAGCAATATATGCTAGAACGGTACACTTAGGAACATCCGAGACCACCCAAACCATGTCTTTCCCAAGAGTTCTTAGAAAAGCCACGACTTCTTATTGTATACAGCAGCGCATCTTTGCACCGATAGATGAACTTCAATTTTAAAATTCATAGCTACAATTTGAAGGTGTCAGGTGAGATCAAAATAAGTAAAACTCACAAATCAGGTTAAATCCTATAAACTAAAGGTGACACCAAATAGGTATTCCATATTCTAAAGCTCTCGCCTGCTCTGACGCATACTGCTAAACCACTCATTCCGAAAACAAAGCATAGCTCCGACAAGAGAGCTCCATTCAGCCGGAAAAAGCAGCTGCAAGTAAGATCTGCCTTTAGCGAAGGCAACAGACTCCCAGTATTATCCGAACATAGCGGTCATGCAGCGACCTAATCAGCGAAAATGCGATCGGCAAACCTCGAGGGAAACAGACACCGCGACCATTACGCACCCCCCCCCCCCCCTCTCTCTGGGTGCTTTAGGTATCTTGTGACCGTCGAATCGGTTCAAACCAGACTATCAGTAACCATCTATTTGAAAATTAACTAACCGAATAGGTTTGATTGGTTGAAGCTTATAAAGCAATAAGATTTCATTTCATGGCGATTTGATAAACAGGAAAAGAAACCGTAGAACGTATTTAGTGCAAGAGATAAAAAAAGCATATATTTATTCCACAGAGCAAGTGCTAGTAGTTAGCTTTTAACAATTAAATAGCAGCAATAAAACAAAAATAAAGGAACATTTAGCTTACATTAAGTACAGCTTCATTATTGTACAACTGATGAATGCCAACAATGTAGTGATAGTAGCCGACCGACCAACCGAACTTCAGTTTTTTTCACTAAACGAAATTTAGCATCCACTCTTAGAAGTTTTTTCTTTTAGTTACAACTGAGGTTCAATTCCATAATGCCTTCGGTTAGTAATCTCTGCTGTGCCTACGTCTTTAGGGGATGCTGAGAACTTCAATGCTTTTCCCTTATGCTCTATAGATGTGGGCTATTGTAGAACCAAGGGAACAATCTTTGCGGATAGAAAGGCAATGAAATTTCTCGAAACAAAGATCTGCAGTCTATTCTAGATGGAACGGGATGTAAATAGAGTTTGAATATAATGGCCTTAAGGTTTCCTTATACGCATGGGATTAGAGATCGAGTGACCGAAACGTGGAGAGAATCAAGCACTAAATGGTTAGAACTCGGCGACCGCTCACCCGTGATAGAGATGCTAGAGTTCCACAACAACAAACTGCATGTTTTTTCTATCTCCCTTGTCCCCTATTTTCGAGGTTTTTCTCCTTTCTCAGCTTTTTGAAGGAATTCGCCAACCTCCTATTCAAACAGTCTGTAAATTCTCAATGCGCTTACAACCCTGCCGTGCTGTTGCTTGTTTTTTGTTTGCATTCGCCATTGCCGTTCTTAGTCGACTATATTTCCTATCTTTGCTGTCTCGACTAGAACAGTTATATGGGATGCCACTAAGGAAGCCAATCAAGGTCCCCCCAAATATCTTCCAGCAAAGCTTCGTTTAGAAGCCGAAATTCCGGTTATTTTTTTCTGACCGAAATCCGGTTTTAACCGAATTATTTCGGCGGTAATCGTTCGGTAACGATCACTACAAGGATGACAGTCGTACTGAGATGAGATCCGTCATGAGCGCACTTTCCGATCTTGCATCACTTCTACGGATTGAATCCCAATGAAATATGATTGCGGTTATTATAAACAAGCAGAAATTGAGCACAAGCTCGAATAATTTGTGACTTTAAGCCAATCTGTTTGTTTTAGGATTAGATACAATCAAAATATGCTTGTCATTATCATCTTTATAAGTTATATTTGCACAACGAATGTGATGAGAACTACGATGTTGATTGAAATAATTGCGACATTTAAATTCTCAATTATCGCGTCGAATTAAAACTTCGTTCAAAAAAAAGGAAACATAGCAGTGAAGCATTTATATCACTCAGTAGCGATTAACTGAAATATTGCGCTCAAAACAATCATTGCCTATGTGCGCAAATTATGCGATTAGAATTTGAGTGCTTCTATGAATCGAGGCGAGAAAACACCCTCACCACAACTTTCAGAATCCAATTAACACCAAGAAGGAAAATGCTTTTTTTTTTGGAGAATCTCATTTTACCTTCAGAACGCTCATAAGGTAATCTCCAACGCCTCTGTTTAACACACTGTCATCACCTTTGAGGTGTCGTATCTTACCTATTTTCTCGCCTCTCCAAAGAACTCACTTCCGCTGTCACTGTACTTCGTACCCGAACCTAACAAAGAATCATCAACGACAAAAGCAGATGAAAATTCACGGCCGGCAACATACCTCCACATGACGGAACAAGGTTGCTAGAAATCTTCAAAGAATGAACAACGACATATTCAAGGACCTCCAGAAGATATACGCATCAAAAAATTTAAAAAAAAATCACAGCCTATTTTTTCCGGAAGTTGTAATAATCTTTTCACTCAGCGAAGATTAAAAAAAAAAAACAGGAAGAGGAACAAGCCACAATCAAAAACGGAAAATAAGCAACGTTTCTCTACTTGAGAATTCTAAACGGCTCCCTTAGATGAGCAGACATATCGTTCTTCATTATTCGCAGAATACCTACCTGCCTTATATTTATAACATTTCAACTTCTTAACAACAATTTATATTTGGATGGGGGACTTCTGAAAAGATGGGAGGCTGGAGAAACTGAAACTTTCAAAGAGGAAGGCCAAATCTTTTAATGATGTAACGAGACAGTAGATAAACTGTTGGGGTAAATATAGGGTAAATAATGTAAACACACACACAGACACAACTAAGGGAACCGCACAGATACACATGAGAGAACCGCACCAAACAACAGAGCAAAACGTTGGATGTACCTGATAGCGGTGTTTCTAATTTCTCACGAAACAGCGCACCGCATAGATCCCTTCGGCGCATATAGGCGCGATATCAAAGCAGAAACGAAGTTGCGAAGAGGTGCATGAACTCATCGAAAAATCGTCTTGAGAGAAGGGGTGCATAAGGGTTGTGCTTTCATTCTTAGGCTTCAATTTCTAAGAGTTGATGGCCGATGGAGATCGAAGTATTGATGGAAAAGGGAGAGAAAGAGTGAAATTTTGTGTTCGCCGAAGGCTTCGACAATCTCGAACTTTTCAGAACGAACATGTATTCAGGGGGTGGCGACTGGGAAATGTGGAGGATAGGAGTGGGAAGGTTAAACCATCGCCTTCGAAAATGCATCAATCAATTGATACCGACGTTTCACCTACTTTTAGAGACTAGCAAGCATTAACTTCTAACACTGATACGACGGCAGTGTAGAACGACAACATAAAAGGACAATGAAGGTACTCTGTTGGGCTATCCTCGACTAAATCATATGGTAGCATCTAATTCGACAATAGAACAGCTAACTTTTCATTGTCCAGGTATGGATCTTTCAGGTAATGAAATACACCTTATCCCCTTAATAGGTTAGCAAAGCCGGTCCTCCGGGAAGTTATATAAGCGGTCAGATCTGTTCGCATTCTCATTGTCGGCAGTATAACATATGCATAATTGCCTCCGCAGTCGATGACTAACGCCCCATACCTAAAGTGTGACGCATGTGGGTGACATGAACAGAAACAACTCCTTCCATACCTCAGTGCGTAACGCTTGACAGTGTTTGTTTTTCCTACACAAAAACCACAAGGAATGTTTCTACCAGGGATGAACGCATACTGCTCTCTAAGGAAAGATACTATGCACCAAGCTGATGAGATCAATGCTATGCTTACATTGTTTCCTACATATTCACATCGAAGCTAGCAAGTAATTGCTCGACGCATGCTTCAATTGACGCCTGTTCAACGTCTCTCTCCAACAGGATTGTGCCCCTAGGAGGCAGAAGCATCGCAAGCACGTCTTCCATTACCTGACCCACCTCAAACTCTATTGCCCTTGCATCCTCGGCTGCTTCTAAGTACTCACTGTCTACTGTCTGAGAGACACTACTTCCTCCCCTATCTGCCCCAACACAGCAGTGAGCACTCGCCTCATCTGAATCTATTTCATTATCACTGATTCCATCATCACTTAACAGACTTACAGCAAAATCAGAAAGTCCACTGCTAGTGTCACCCGCAGTCATACTCGATAAAGAATTCGTCGGTGATAAATCTTCGAATTTCGGTAGCTTCTCGGCCAGCTCCTCTTCCCCAAGCGAATGACGTCGCGAGCCATCTAACTTTTTGCGTTTCCTCGGTCGTCCAACAGAGCGCCTGCCTTGACTGGCTACTGCTGCAACAGCGTCTGTTTATTGTTTCAAAGTAATAGACTTCCTACCCATAAATCAATAAACTGTCACCACTGCAACTCCTCATGTTAAAGCCTCTCCAAACAATTCGCAAAATCGATCAATCGATTCCAACATGTTTTGTAGCGCTTCGGACACAAAAATGCCCACGACTTTTCAAAAATGGTGTTACCGCAGAAAGCAAATCTCATAGTGCTTCCATGAAGTCTACTGATGACTGGGTGGAATTAGTCTGGGCGAGCACCTCACTCTACGACCTTCTTTAAGTACTGCCTTTTAGACAGTTCAAAACGATAAATCGCGGAACCTAAACCAATTTACAGCTTGAAATAGCATAAACAGTGCTTCAATTCAAACATGAACGAATTCCGTCATGTTCCGTGATCCCGATATTCTGTCGATTAATTACTGGACCAAAAACTTTTGGTCCAGTCTATAGGTTTTGCATATACACTTCTGCACATGGATCAAAACTACCTGCAAGTGATAGCATTCAAAGACTGAATGCGTTGGTTTAAAACAGCTAATTTGTGATCGATTCATACAGTAGTGAGTGGAAGGGCTAAAATCATTTGAAGTCTGAGAACGAACGAACTGGTGGCTGACTTCTGTAAAGCTTCAAGAGAGGCACACGGATCAGACATGATCAGAATGGAATCCGCCAAAAAACTGAGACTGACAACCCGGCGTTCCCCCCCCCCTCTCCTTTCCCCCAATTCAAGGAACGTTTGAATGATCTAATGGCAGGAATCTGCCAAAAACTAACACTGCAGTGATCTTCTGATCGTTTTCTGTATGCCGACCGTCCACCATCCGGGTGTACCACGCGGGCCTTGCTCTGTGCACGTGGAACGTGGCACACGTAAGTGGCAGCTGCAATCGGTAAGTCGCTCCCTAAGTTCGCAAATGCGAGCATTGCGTCGTGGATTAAGCACGGGATCGCAATCTCTGCAAAACATGAAGTGATTAGATGATACCCTCCTTTCAAAATCTCAAGGATACTCTTGAATAAATTAATAACTAATCCACTAACAAAAAAGACGTGTCTAAAGAAATATTGTTGCTACAAAACCACAAAAAAAAAAAAAAAAAAAACTACATCGTGGAAAAATTCCTTAACAATATAGCAGTCGACTATGGCTACCAACAAACTGCGTTATGGATGGACATTTCGTAAGTCGATCGCAATAATATGACAATACCAAAGACAATCATCCGTTGTGTACAATGAGTTACTACCATTGTGTTTCCGCGTTACTGCTAGCGGAGGAAGAAGAGACCAGAACCCCGTTACAGAACCAGCATTAGTCGTGAATAGGCAGACCCCAACACTAAGCTTGTTTCAGTGGACTCGATAATTCGATCCTCCTACTATTATAAGCAGCCTAGGAAAATTAACATAACAGTGTGAAGATTTAAACTAATGAATTGATCGGGTTTTTGTGATCTTCCTGCCGACTGACGAACGATTTGAATTCAACGATGAATTTATTCGTTTTGAAAACAATTAACAAATAATATTTGCCACTCAAACCTAATGCTGGTAGTTATTTCGAACAAAAAAAAACTGAATAAATTTCGCGTCAAAAAACGATCCCATGATCTAGAAAAAATCCTTACCTGTATATCGATACTAAGAACTATGATAAGATTATCAATAAAAACATAAAAACTTCAAATAATAATGTAGTGGAAAAAACTTTAATCGACAACGGAATCAACAAAATGCACTCGAAAACCAGCGAGCAAAAATACCTGCAATAATAGCTGACTGGAACGGACAACATCTTGGCGAGCTTCTCGAAGACGGTATCACATTTTGCATTAATTTTTAGACATGAGAAACGATCCTTTGGTGTCCATTGCAGATTTACAATCGCTATCTGCAATTAAAGCGCTCATTCAAGACCGTTTCTTTCTTTCCCACGATATATGTGCCACAATGGCAAATCTATGAATATCAACGCATAGTTGAATATGTTTCAAAAATGTTCTGCTCATCATAAAACTTTGTCTGCAAGCACTCTTGTATATACTATGAGGTACATGAAAGGAGAGGGATGGGGACGGCAGGACCAGGTCTTGTCATAACCACAGAAAGAGTGCATAATTTAAGCACGATGTTTCGTGTTTAGAAATCCATTTCACGAGGGGTAGAAAAATTGCGTCAGGTGATATAATGCACGATGCGCTTAATCAAATTTCCAAGCCTAACAAGTAATGCGGGAAATGTTCTTGCGGATTCACTCTAGGTTCACGATCATATCCACTGAGCTTCACGACCAGATAATAAAAAATAGACTTCTTAAGAAATGAGGAAAGCGCTAAATGCGTCTTTTAAAAGCAAAAAAAAAACCGTTAGAAAGGGCATTAAATATACAGGAAACAATTTCCGCGGTATTAAGATAAAAAAAGGATTTCATTCACTCACCTGTGTATGGCTTTTTGTTTTTGGCCATAGAAATTGATACTGTTTAAGGACCGCGAGACTAGTGCCAACACAGAGAATGAGATCGCACTCGTCTATAAGTGACGTTACTCCTCTCCAATTCAGCGGCCATGGTACTCGGCCCACCTCGCCAAAATGCACGATCGTATCGACCAGCTCCGTGTTGCACACCGTACAAACTCTTCCTGTTCCATGACGTCTAAAAAAAGATGTAAATCATCCGCTGTATTTGGCAGTCATGCCCACATGTTTAATCCAATAAAGTTTGGTATTAGTCATGCCTCTTTAGCGAGCCACACGACCATTGCCAGTCGAGTTTTGATGGGCACAAGTTGTTGCTCGTGTGGGAACCAATTTTACAGCATAAAACTTTAGGATTTTGATGGAAACGCATCATGTGTTCTCTAAAATTGAGAAATTACAGCAGCCTTCATGTTTAGGTACAACCAAACGTTACATTATCTTCTTAAATCCACCGCTCGACGGGTCCCACTAAACGCCGGCTAGATACTGAACAAGCAATTTTAAGTCTACATTTCTACTTACTTATGAACAAACACATGAAACAAAGCAAATCTGCAATTTCCGGGCAATGAACCACATCTCATTTTTTCTATGTTGGTAAGAATGTGCAAATGTGACGATTTATATTTAAAAAAAAAAGAAAACGCCGAATTTGATCACGTGGTTGTTTCAGAATGCATAATGAATTTGGAAACAATAAACGAGCATTTCAACCGGAAATACCAATCGTGAATGCTTCATTGGTCGAAAGAATCCAACTTATACTGTCATCAACAACGAAGTGCACCTTTTCCAGGTTTGCAACATTGGTTTCGAAAAGTAGAGGGGAACGTGAGAGCTGGACGTGGAAAATTTTCTCGTCATTCGCAGAACGGTAAAAGCAACTAAGAGAACACTATAAACGTGGCTGCTATGCTACGAACAGTGACGAAAAAATATAAAGGAACCAAATCTTGGACATGAAAATGATACGAAATTTTTCATATAGCTCAGGCTTATTTGAATTATCTGAATAAAAGTCTGGAAAATGAACTCAACTTTTCATTTCTAAACATATAACATTAGAACTTTCCCATTTCTTGGCCTCTACTTGCCTTAGCTAATACGTTGCATATGGGTCACCTTACCAATGATTCAAAATTCCCGAAATTTGCGACACATCATTCCTGTTAATTTTCTGCTCTCATTTCATTAGTTTCATAATCGCGGTAACCTTTGATGCAGAACTGAAACTTGGAAAATTGGAGGCGAGCTGAAGAATATGAACACTTCATAAGTGGCAAAAGAATCACCTAAATTGGCTTTTCTGCGTTACATCGAAAGGTCGAATGAATTGACGTGGTGGGTCACAGCGAGTGCATACTTCGATATGCATATTGCCATGAATCTCGGAGAGCATCTTCTGA
The DNA here is from genome assembly GCA_037389465.1 of Baylisascaris procyonis. Classification (NCBI taxonomy): domain Eukaryota; kingdom Metazoa; phylum Nematoda; class Chromadorea; order Rhabditida; family Ascarididae; genus Baylisascaris; species Baylisascaris procyonis. The sequence goes on from JAZARR010000146.1 coordinate 5,449,275, forward strand.
GGCACTCCCGAACGAAGATGTAGCCCATCGCAATTCTGCGAGAGGATATGCCGTACGATACCACGTCGACACATCTCTTTCAGCACCATATGGCTCGTTGTTGGACATGATTGCACCGGATCGCCACACCTTCAACACGCAACAATGATTATGTATCGCTTAGAGAGAGAGAGAGAGAAAAAAAATTGTCCAACATATACATCAATTATTCTACTAAACACTTCATCGCGAAGCTGCACAACGATCATCGACGGTGTTAGAATATTTCACATTTTTGACACAAGAACTTCATGGTAATAAAACTTGAGAAATGAAATCAACTACACTTTTATCATATATGCCCACCGCCAGTTTCGATGGCACTCACACAAGCAAAAAGAAAGTTAAAGCAACAACAAAAAAAAAAAGGATATTTCATCTTTGAAATGCCATGGCAGTTTTTATTAATAAGACTGTAAAGAAAGAGTGCAATATCAATCAAATAGTTGAACGACGGAAAAAGATAACTTCAGGAAGAAAATAAAAAGACAAAAAAAAAATTAATCAATTTTACTTTGAAACGGTGATGCCTTTTTCCGCTAAAGTCCATACACCGTTTGGTCCCCGATAATCCGGAATCGATGCCGCCTTAATACTTTGCATAATTGGTATTTTATACAAAGCTATTTCATTTAAGGCCAATGTTTTAGGTATTTCGCATATAAATAAAGCTAAAGTAAGTAATCT